>JARHVA010000400.1:1084166-1755833 GCA_037957365.1 Torreya grandis
ATAGTCAGGTAGGATCATGGATTTTAGATTTTGGTTCATCTTTTCATGCATCCCCAAACAGAGATTTGTTCTACGAGTATGAACAGGGAGACTTTGGAGTTCTTTATTTAGGGGATGGTACACCTTGTCAGATAGTTGGCAAAGGGAAAGTGCAGCTGAGATTGCATATTGACAACACGTGGGTGTTGAAAGAGGTCATGCATGTTCTAATTCTGAAGCAGAGTTTGATTTCTGTAGGAAGGTTGGGAGATGAGGGATGCACAATAACCCTCACAGCGGATTCTTGGAAGGTTACCAAGGGAGCACTTGTTCTAGCAAGAGGTAAGAAAGTAGATACTCTTTATTTGTCTACTTGTATTACTAATTTCACTTCTGGTGTAGATTCAAAGATGTGGTCTAATAGGCTTGGTCACAAGAACAGGGAGGGAATGGAAGTTCTTGATTCAAAAGGTATGTGCACAGATACAGTTCATTGCAGAAAGAGGAAATTTGATGCCTTTGACAGGAACAAAGAAGCCTTGGTGTTTATGGAGGAGATGAAGGACAGAGATCAGTCACAGGGGCTGAATAAATCTGAGCAGGGCAGCATGGACAGAGGTATGATCCAAGAAGAGCTCACGGATGAAAATTTCATCACTTACAGGAACACACAGACACTGATGTCGGTAGCTTGGCACCGACGTCAGTCATCCAGATACCGACGTCAGTCATGTGCAGACCAGCAGGGTCGGTAGGTTGGACAGGAGAAGTCCGACGTCAGTCATAAGGACCGACGTCGGCAGGAGGGACGCTGGCGTCGGCCAGGGAAACGACGTCGGCAGTCAGGGTCAGTGCAGGGAACCGACATCAGTCGGAAGCAGACTAGGAGATGGCCCAGATTGGTCACTGGAACGGATGTTGGGTGAATTACTAAGTCTCAAACACCCATGTGGAGGTCAGGAAAGGTATGTGAACCTCATATTCGTTGTTCACCTTCTTTATATTGCTTACTGATAGTCACGAACTAGGAAGATGGAAGAAGCAATGCAGGTAGAATCCAGAAACAGTGGGAGCTTGGCATGGATGAGGAGTGTGAGTCCTTGGAGAACCAAATAGGTATTTGTTGGTAGTGTTGTCAACTGGAAGAAAGCACTAGATAGAGGGATGGATTCCCATTTTAGAGAAGAGAGTGGATGGATACATGAGACAGAAGGCTATGGTATATGGTCTTGATTATGCTGCAGAATAATGGAGGTTTGACCATTGTATTTTATCTTT
Organism: Torreya grandis; assembly: GCA_037957365.1. Classification (NCBI taxonomy): domain Eukaryota; kingdom Viridiplantae; phylum Streptophyta; class Pinopsida; order Cupressales; family Taxaceae; genus Torreya; species Torreya grandis. The sequence continues at coordinate 1,085,424 of JARHVA010000400.1, forward strand.
ACTAGGTTGGATAATATTAGCTACATTATCCTGTTATTGTATTGTGTTACTTGTTGCAGGGTTTCATATACAGGGAGTTTTCTGAGCTAAGGGTGGAGTTGGTTCAGAAGTGTGTCATGGAGAATTTGGGAGCAGGAAAATTCTTTTAGCATAAGATACAGGTATTGCATCACAGGTTTACGTGGTGGTTGGTCTTCAAGAGTGACATTGAAGAGGGATATAGAGCCTAAGGAACAAAATAGATGGTGTACAGGTACAAGTACAGGTTGCAGCTATTTATCTCCAAGTGGTAGATTGTTGTGGTGTGGAGCTAAACGCTTCAACTGTTTGTAGACACTAGAAGGAAGGATGCTGAAGAACCAGAGCCACCGGTGTCGGCAGTATGACCGACGTCGGTCAAGTGCAGTGGAGAAGGAGACCGGCGACGGCAAGAAGTCGGCTGACGTCGGCAGAACCAGACCAGCAGGGACCGGCGTCGGTCGCCTGTGTATTTTCAGAACTGCTGTTGACGAACAGTCAGTTAGTTGAACCGAGTGTTTGCATGCTAAGGGGCTAATTTAAGTCGCGCCCTGTGTGTCTAATTTTAGTAGTTAGACTTCTATTTTTGTAAGCATGGGATCTTATTTATAGACCCATAAGGCATGTATTGTGAAGTAATTCTAAGGCAAGTAAAGGCATTGAAGCTAGCAAGGTCAAGGAGATCTACAGGTGTAAGGTCAAGGAGATCAGCTGAAGCATTCAAGGAGGGATAGCAACTCAGGCTTTAGAGTTGTTGTGTTGAGCAAGAGAGAGAGGGAAGAAGGTCTTGAGGTGTGGCAAGCATTTGAGGTGGAGGAAGAAGTGGCATCTTCCTTATTGTATTTTCTTCTAGTAGTATTTAATACAAGAGTGTGTATTGTCTCTCAAATTCTTTGTTGTCTCAAGTTTCTAGCTACTTTATCATTCTGGTATAATTTCGTGTTTAATTGCATATAAGCAAGTAATCAATTGTGCTCTAACTGGTAGAGCTACAGATCCCCTGACACAATTCCTCTTGATCCACCTATTGATCCTCCTACACCTCTAGTAGAACCACCACTATCACTACCTCCCACACCTCTTGGAGCAATAGGAACACTTGAAATATTGGGCATCAAGGAGGTTGATTGGTTAGAGTTGGGCTTGTATTTTTCCCACTATTTATATTCAGTCCACATGACATTCCAAGGTTATCCATATGTATTAAATGCAATGGAAATGTAAAGGCTAATGGTAAATTTAGTTAGCCTTACTATAAAATGCTACTTTGAACTTGTACAGCCAAAGTCTTTTCTATAGTTTCACATTTAGACTCAACTTCAAACTCCACAATATCAATATCCTAATCTCTTATAATAATTTGATCAAACTCATATGCATGAGTGTGCACTATGGTGGGGGAATTGGGCCTTTTTGGATTGGGTTCCACTATCACCAATGCTTATCCAACATCTTCCTCATATACCTATGCCAATGGAGGGTGCATATCTATGGTTAGGGAGTACTCACTATATCTTTTTGCCTTCTTATGGATTCTTTTATAACTTATAGGATCCTCTTGTTTTCCCTTGGGATCACTGCCTATCATGGCCTCACACTTGGCCTCATCATACTTATGCTTATATAGTTCTTTCTAACTAAATTCCATGTTAAACTACTAATACTATACCAATTTATACCCATTAGTTTTCCAGTTAAGTGTATTAATCATGAATGAGAGTGTTTTATCCATCTATGGGGAAGTTATCTAGTCCATAATCAACCTTAAATTTCTTTATTTCTAAGGAAAACTATCTTAAATACCTTCCACATGGTTCCCTCAGGAAATTGATTTATGTTTCCTCTGAACAAGAATATGTACACATAATGTATCCTAATATGTATCTATTTAGTGTTCCTTTTCACTAGACATCCATTACATGTGTCCAAGTAGTTTTCAACTTTGCCAAGGCTGTTTAATGCCTTGCTAACTAGGGATCTTTTGGTTTATAATTTCTTGAACAATCTTGTGTGTATGCCAAAATCTAAGCATACAAATGAATGGGTAGTTCTACAAATAAGGTTTCATATAAACATATCATATAGATGTTACTCTACCTAATGTCATGAAAAATATCCTAGTCAAATATATTCAAGTGCAAAGTTCTCTTATACTATGTCAATTTAACACTTGATGTTTTCCAAAGAAAGTTACTCAAGCATCTTTTTACCATCATGATAATAATTACAATGGGTCCCAAACATGGAAACAAAATTTTGGGCCTTAGTTTTACTTGACCAAATACGAGTCATGTACCTAAAATAAATGAGGAATCCAATGATCTAGTGTGTTGGCATATCATGCGAGTAGTGACATCATGTGCTCACCTGAATCACAAAGCCAAGACTAATTCTTGTTGATTTTTTTGTGCGTTGGTGGATAAACTAAACTCTTTGTCTACACTTAGGCATTTGGGTTAGTTACATTTAGTTTTCATTACTAAAAACATCATATTATGGTTCACCATGTTATTCACTCCATACATTTCACATACTTATAATTATCATAATCACAAAAGATTAACACATATTTTAGAATTTGTAGATAAAAATAGTGATTCCATTGATTTCATTTTTAAAAATTACAGTCACTCATACACCATAACTTACTAATGAAAAACAAAAGTTTAAAAATACAATTCAGTAGTATTTCCTCTTTGTCTTCTAGATGGAATTGAGGGGTATTTATAAATGACTCAACCCCTCTCCTTAGGTTACATCATTAATACAATAGTGATGACTAGCCATTGCCTATTTCAAAAAAAAAATTCACGATGAACCATTACAGTAAAATCCTTTTGACTTGGGCCTATATATATTTTCTCCATGCTAGATATTTATGCTCATGTTCCTATCCTCTTGTGAATTAGTGCTAGATTTAAACTTGACTAGTCTCCTTTGATGCTTCTATGAGTTGCTTCATAACTATATCTGCTTCCTGCACCCTTGTCCAAGTCTTGTGCTTTTGTTCGAGTCTTACATCTTTTATTTCTTATTTTATGTATCTTTGTCTCTCATAACTCACTATTTTATGCCAAGGTCCTCCACACATTTCTCTTCCATGCCTCTTTTCCACACCTTTCTCTTTCATGCTAAGGTCTTCTATGTTGATCTCACGTCTTTGGTCTTCCACACCATGGCTCCAAAACCCTTAGAATATATAAATACAAAATTTGGGTTCCAAGAAAAGCTAAGCAAATTAGAATCACTACGTAAGAAATTATAACCAAACACATTAATGGTGAAATCTATGAATTTTCTTGGTGTAAGTCACCCAAACTATTAGCTACCTGATTGTCAAGAATTGAATATTATTACTTTAGGTGAAAAGAGACATAACACTTTGTATGGATTGAAGAAAATTTACAAATTTTGAAAAAACTATACACTGATTAGATGTGTGCGATAGACCATTATCTAAAAACTACTATTGATGGATACATTATTGAGTTTTTCTTGCAAGGATACATTAAATTTGAAGCTATACATGATTTATTTGTAAGAGACATCAAAGTTAAATTTCTATAATGATTACCTATACTTCTAGATATGTTTGTTGTGGAAAAGACCATGGTGTTAATCCTAGTCAATATGGATTAGTTATTGAGGGTGTTATGGGGATGTTGAAAAAACATGAGGTGAATGATGAAGAATTGAAATAAATAAATTAAACCTAAACCCAAAATATAAAGGACACAAATAAAATAAAGTGAAGATGATTCTAGGACTTGAGAGAGAATTATGACAACAACATCGATGGAATAAACAAAATGATCACCATGTAACTATAAGTAGAATTAGAATAGAGATTTCAAAGACTACATGAGGAGATAGACCTCCATTAGGAGCTGGAGAATATGAAGAAGGGGACATTAAAGTACTTGAAGGAAGTGAAAGCACCAAAGAGATGGATATAAACATATGGGATTTAGAAAGTGATTAGGGGAAATTGAAAGAAATATAACATAAGAGGTTATAGAGAATCAAGTAAATAAGTTAGATGGTAGTTTTAGGAGGCAATTACAAGGGAAGATATTATTTGTAGAAGAAGAAGGATAATATCTTGAAGAAGTTTTGTTAAATCTTAGAATGAAATCAGGTTTATGTTCAAGGGAGGGTGTTACCTTAGATAAGGATCATTCATTCCAAGGTGATGTATCCTCCGCGCCTAAGTTTTTAACATGATTAAGCAATGTATAAGTTGAGTGGAAGACTAAATGGTTTGACCATTTTGTAGACAAATTTGGGAAGCTAAGTGCATAATCTTAGAAACTAATCGAAAAGAAAAAGATCGGTTTTACCAAGATAACTATGAGAAATATTAATAAACCTATGAGTTAAATTTAAAACAACCAATTATTTTAGGTGCAATCACAATAAACATATCTTTCAATCAAAGATTTTTTGTAACACTGATACCATATGATGGGTCTATTGACCCAAAAAAATGTTTTTTGACATGTGAAATGAAATGATAGGTTAAAGGTATCGTTATTGATAATGCAAAAAAGTGTGAGCTCATAGGAGCCTTGATAGGTAGAGCTATATAATTAATATATAAAAATAATCCAAATTCAAAGGCCTTACAGGATGTAAAGACTAAATTTATTATAGAATTCAATATGCAAAAATGCACAAGCCAACCCATATAGGACTTAAAGTATTTTTTTAGAAATTAAGATAATAAATTTTGGATTATGATCATAGATTTTTAGATGTTATAAACCAAATGAATTTCTAGTTTCAAGACACATATAAAACTACTTAGTTTATAGAAGGCTTGCGACCCATGATACAATTTGATATTGCATAAACATAAATCTCTTGTAAGGCTAATTATCAATGAATTACGATCTGGGTTGAGAAGTTACAAGACTATGGAGAAAGTTTGCAGCCTATTATGAGGACATATACAACTATATTTGTTATCTTACTATATATATAGGAATTTCTTGAAAGTAACAGACCTAAATTATCCATATGGTGCATGGAGTGCAGTAAGGAGGGACATCACATGAATGATTGTCTAAAAATCAAAATACTATTTGGTGATATTTTTTTATAATTAGACATCCTAAAACCAAGTGTCATTTGATACAATGATACATACAACTGTCACACAACATGTATTTTAATTTTTTAAAATCACATAATCATGATAATATTAACTATAAAACACTTCAAAAGTTGAAGGAAGACATCATTATGAATGTCTTCTAGTAGTTTCATAGTAGGTTCCAACTATGAAAATAGGAGTTTAAGTCATGATGTGATGATGACCCAAGATACATAGTCTACTCCTAGTTGGATGCCACAATATCCTCAATATAAATCTCAAGGTCTCATAGGAAGGACATCGCAATCACTTCACTACCAAGCTAGATGGACACCTCCATCCCCATAATACTGGGAACATTGGAATTATACATCTCTACCACAACATTTAGGATGGGTTCCACCTTCCCCTTAAAGATAATATGGGGGACATGATGGTCAACATAACAAGGGTGGGGTTCTCCACAAAGATATGGAGGAAATTGTGGAGGATACTACGAAAGTGGTCAATATTGTAGATAAGATGATAGATAGGGTAAAAACTTATTTTTTGCTACATATGTGGGAATACAATAATATCACACAAAATTATCCCTAAAACTTGTAAAAATAGACCTATTTTACTTACTACATAGTCTCATAGTAACATCATACAAAATATTGTCTAATCCTAAAGAAGTAAAGAAAAGAGAAAGTAATGTGCAACGTTAATATGGTGAATGTGAAACTGAAAGCCCTATGTATCTATAAATTGTCACTCAAACTAATACATAGAGCAAGGATTTACAACCTTGGAGATGCCACATGAACATATAATTATAAAGGTTTGGCAGGAAAAGTATCCAGATCCAGTTAAGGAAAAAGTTTTGATGTATGAAGAAACATAGTTACTACAAAACAAACACAATTATAATGCTTCTAAAGGAGATGTTAGATTTATATATACAAAAATGTATGGATACATTTTTCACTTACTGAGACAAAGAGTAGTTACATATTTGATGGATTTTTAAAAAATGGTAAGTACTCTATGAAATGAGGCCATATCACAAAATATCACTAATCTATTGCATAATTTTTTAAACTACACAAAAAGATAATAATAGTGAATTGAAAGGATTGTATTGTACGTGAAAAATATGAAACCATGAGATGCTGATTCATGAATTACTATTGAAATTTTATGTTATGATGTCACAAATTTTGTCTTTGACTTTGGAAGCACAATAAATATGATTCTTAGGTATACATGGGAGGCCATTAGAGAACCTAATTTTATCCATAATCTAGTTATACTGAATCTCACAAATTATAGAAGTGTATAATCCATTGGGAGGCTAAACATGTAAAAATAAAAGTTACTAATCGATGTTTGTGAGGTGAATTTGAAGTTATTGGAATAAAAATTGATGAAATGCATTGTCTTGTGTTGATCAGTAAAAATGGGGCATATGATAGTCAAATTAGCATCAATAAAATAGATAATCAATTAGAGGTGCATAAAGGAGATAATATCATTATCATACCCTTAAACAAGGCTGAAATTAAACCTTAAATCATTCCTAAGGAGCCTGTATCACCATATGCCTATGGAGGAGAAAGTTTCTTTAAGATGGGCACAAAACCAAAGTTATAGGCTTTATAAAGTAGAGAGATCATGGATTTCACTCAACAAATGCACTTGATTTCACAGTTGTAAAAAACATAACAATATTCATACAAACTTGTTAAAATCATGGAGCAAGTACTATAGTGCCATGTGGAGGGATACAAGTCCCCATATATATGATCTCTGACAAGGTTAGAAGTGGATTGATTATACTAAGTGACTCCAACAGATATGGACTACATAGAACCCACTCATGAGGGTATTTTACCATGGGAGCTACATCTTTTGTTAGTGGTGATTCAAACATACATATGTTGAACCAAGCATGAGTATTCTATGATTTAAGGATAATAAGAATGGTTTTAGCTACTAAGAGACAATTGCCTCAATACTTCATAACAAAATATTTGTCATAATTCATTACCTAGTTGGAACAAAATGTTCTCAATATAAATCAATGAGTTAGTGTTGAATTGTGTGCTCAAAAGTGTTATTGTGACAAGGTGGGAAGTTCACCATTCTAAGTAATTAAATTTTTAAGATGCATGTGAACTAATGCAAGATCAGTTCTAAGTAGCATCTATGATCTCAGATCAGTGACCAATATTTCAATAAGGTCAATGCCTTGAATTTCACATTCATATGTGTGTTGATATATGGTATTTACAAGGTGCAGAACCAAGATACTGGGTGCATGTGTTCCAACATAATCTAATGCCTTTTTCATGAGCATGGTATATGCACCAAGAGCGCAAGGATGAGACTAAGAACTGGCCATAGGTTCATCATAATTTTATAAAAAAAATTGTATTTTTGGGATGAAAATCTCATAGTGCAAAAAGCTCTCCAAAATTTGAAGATGTTTTTATGTCATAGATGGGAGGAAGACATACTAACAATGCAGGATCAAAGTTCACAAAAGGAAGCAATTAGGGACTTGGGTAAAGCTAATAAAAATTATAAGGCCAACAAGAATAAGGAAGAATTTTTGTTGAAAACATGTAATAGGATCCTAGATAATGAAACTCATGTAGAATACAGTGATAGTGAAGAGGATTTATATTTAAAGGGGTTATTTGAGCTCGAATAATAGATAGAGGAGCCTAAAGTCAATATCATAGAGAAAACAAAGGGTACACAACTATAAAACCTAAATATTTAGAGTAGGAAGGGGAAAGGACACTAAGAGACTCTCTTATAAAATGGGACAAAAAATATCAATAACCAATATGAAAATTAGTAGAAAACATTGGTACATATTCAATAGTAAAGCTAGCAACCACATAGAATAATTAGATGCAACATCAAATTTTAGGACTATAATTACTGTAATGTTATCAAAATGTATTCTTTGAAAAGTTTTCTAAAGTTAAGGGTGTTGAACCTTCATGTGTATAAATACATATAGAGTTGAAGGAGTGTGCAAAGCCTATAAAAAAGTGACCATATAAAATAGATCCTAATATGAAGCTCAAAATCAATGTTGAGATTGACTAGATGCAAGAAGTAGGGATCATCTATCCAGTAGAATAGGTAGATTAGGTAAGTCCAATGGTGGTTTAATGTAAGAATTCAATAAAAATTAGAGTCTATGTTGATTATAGGGCATTTAATGATTCTTATGTAAATGAACCATTTCCAATCCCTTTCAAAGATGAAGTTATTGAGTCAATCGAAAGGCATGAAATATATTCATTCATAAATGGATTTAATGGCTATCATCATATTCTAATTGTAGTATAAGACCAACCTAATACCACTTTTGTAACCAAGTGGGATTCATTTACATATAAGGTAATGCCTTTCAGTCTAAAAATTTCCTATACTATTTTTTATAGAGCTATAATCACTTCATTTAAGGAATTCATACATGATTTCTTAGAGGTTTATCTAGATGACTGGGATATGTTCTTCTTCTTCTTATTCAAAGACCACCTTTCCAAGATATGACTAATATTATAAAGATGTCAAGCACTGTGCATCACTCTAAAATTTTAGAAGTGTTTGTTATTAATTCATTTTTGTGTTCTCTTAGGATATGCAATATGAAGTGATGGTATCCTAGCTGACCAAGCTAAAATCACAATCACTGTGGGACTCCTACCTCCTTTAAGTTCATCTAAAGTGTGATTGTTCCCAAGACACACTACGTATTATCACAATTTCATCAGAGGATATACAACTATATTCACTCCATTGGAGAGGCTACTGCACAATAATGCAAGGTTTAAATGGACCATTATTGTCAAACAACATTTATATATTTCAAACAAAGATTAGGTTACCCCAATTTTGGTATTTATAAACTAGAGTAAGCCCTTTCACATCAATGTAGGTGCTTCAAAAACCATAATAGGATATGTGTCAGCTCAACATAGATATGGGGGCTAAGACCACCTTATTCACTTCACAATTTGAAATCTTGTAATGGTTGATAAGAATTATACCACTAAAGAATGATAATTTCTCACTATGGTGTTTGTGTTACATAAATTCATGGATTATATTTTAGATACACCTTTTGAATTCTTTATAGATCACCAAGATCTGTGATATTTAGTAAATAAGCCCATGTGAGGAGGATGTATATCTAGATGGTTAATGTTAATTCAATAATTTTAGTTTTAAATAATTGTTAAGCTAGGAAGGGAAAATGTAGTACTAGATCATATCAGTTGCATAAGGAATGGTGAATAACTAGAAGAATTACAACATGAGTCACTAGATGTTGATTTGTTTCGAGTTTCTATGATCCTAAAAAATATTAAAAAAATAACTAATTTTTTGAAACAAGGGTTTTTGCTACACAATATGTGGAAAATGATAAAAAATAGTTAGTCACAAGCGTATTGCCATTCAATAATATAAATGTGATTATTTATAATATGGGTAAGGATGATGTGATACATAGAGTAGTCCTAGATCATGACCAACCTCAACTTCTAGAATCAACACACCAAAGAGTTGCAGGAGGACACTCTATAGGAGAATCTACTATAAGGAAAATAATAAAAAGCAATCTTTAGTGGTCTACCTAATTTCAGGATGCACACAAAGTCAAAATAAATTACAACATTTGTTAATGAGTAGGAAATCCAAACCAATTGATGAAATGCCTTTAAACCCAATGTTGGCTTTTCAAGCATTTAAATAATGGGGAATTGATTTTTAGGGCCAATTAATCCACCTAATAAGCAAAATCATGCTAGATATATAATTATTCTGATAGATTAATTTAAAAAATATGTAGAAGCTACTGCAACACCAAGTTGTAGTGTCAAAGATGCAACTAAATTCTTGTATGAAAACTTTATAACTAGGTTTGGATGTCCTATGAAATTGGTTAGTGACATAAAAACACACTTTTTTGAGAATACCATAAAAAATTTGACTGAATAATTCATGATATCGCACCATAAGTGCAAAAATTATCATACTTAAGACAATGGATAGATAGAGGCATCAAACAATGTCCTTGAGAAGATGCTTATGAAAATATGTAATGTGCATAGGTTTGCATATCTATGATCATGTGGGTTTCTATTGTGCCCACTAAGTTTGAGTAGGAATGTATTACCGAGTAGTCAAACCTAATTGTATAAATGGTACTTATTATTTACTAAGGCAATATCTTTGAATGTGTGGCACATGTTGGGTAAATTTTAATTGTTTCCTAATAGGTAATTACTAGATTTTGGCACCTCATTTTTAAACAAATACCTATTATGAACTGGATACTTGTTGGGTGTTTGGTATTTTTCATTGACCAATAAAAATGTGTTATTGACTAGACAACGTCTATGATTGTTGAGGTATATTGGTCAGTGTCTGTTGTGGTGTAATAGTGTTATGCCTTTGTTGAGGTGGTAAATTGGTCTATGTTTATGGAAATGGAATATTAGCCATCACTTAATTAGGTGGGGTAATATCTACCACTTGTTGGGGTAAAACATTGGGTGGTACCTGATTACTTACCTCTTATTATTGTTTGATTGAAGAAGCAACTCGTTGAGGAGTGGAAGTAACCTATTGTGATTGGAAACTAGGAATTCCTACTCGTTGTTGTGAACCATTCATAGTATTGACAAGAGGCACTATTGTAAATCATTTTTTGGTGCATTTAACCCACCTTGGTCTGAATTAGGAGACACTTACGTTTTATCCATTGTATTTGGAAAATGGTCATGAGTAGAAGCCATAGTCACTTCCTTGATGAATGGGACATTAAACATGTCATATATCAAAGTAATTTGGGAAAATGGGTCCACACACAGATTAGTATGACCCAAAAAATTAGTTAACACTCCTGCTAAAAAAGCTAGCTCTATAAGTGGGGTATTTGATGTAACATCCCCATTAGGATCTATCTAGAATAACACAATTTAAAAAATAAAATAAAATTAATCAACATATTTTTCCATTATATTTCATCACGAGAATATAATTAGTGATCTATATATAACACTCTAAGTATGTTAACTATAAAAGAAGCATGTGACATGTATCTATCACTAATCACTATCATTAGTTAAAACACAACATAATTGGATATAGAAAGTAATTACAAATATCCATCCATAAATGGTACAATGATACAACCACTATTACTAATGTACAGATAAATAAATAATTACATATCATCAAAAATAATGTCACAATAATAATAAATACAAAATACAAGATACATGGCTCCATGAAGCCTGAGTTACTGAACTCCAGTATTTATGGCAATCTCAAGTGCAATCTCTAAATAATTACTATTATGGGGAGGGAGAACATCATTCGAGTGATTTTCCACACTAACCATAGACCATCGATCCCCCACACAATCCTCCATCAGGGAATGGCCCTCCCTTCATGGATGAGTAGATAGTGACAATGTAGGAATCTAGAGAGATAAGCTAGTACTCGTATGTTGTATGATTTATAAGAACATGAAGTGTATCATAAAGAAATCTATTCTAACATGATATCACACAAACATGTAAATCATGCATATGAAATGATAATGTCTAACTAACATTACTTTAGCCAAAGTTTTTAATAGTTATTGATCTCTAGGATGAGTCAAATTTATACACACCACTAAATTAGATTGTCTTCATCTAACATTGGTGATGATAGTAAGTTAGTGAAGTCGATCTCAATACTTACTTAGTACCGGTAATATGAGATTTGGTTAATATACATATAACTAATGGATTCATATAGATTACTTCCTACTAGCAAGCATAAAACATGCTAAACATAGGAATAATCAAATGCATACATTTAATCCATCAAATGTATTAATGAATCTCCACTATATCATTTACCACATAATAATAAGAATGACAAGTATAGTTCATATCAATTGAATGAAATCTATACATAGATTGCATGTTTCTAATTTCCATGAGTAGATTATAATACATTCTATGATGAACTGTAATATTATAGTCCATTGTTCATGTGTAGAACTACTCCATTATAAATAAATAGTCATGATAAAGAAAGTCACAAATCTCACAAAACACAATCTTTTCTTTAAAAAACTTAATAAAATTTTAAGAGATTGTATTCATATGGTTATAGTTCCCTGACCCTCAGGATCTTATGTCTTATTTTTAATAGTCAATAAAACTATGGTTATAGCACACGATCCAATACACCAATTCATGTTTTATATTTATATGAATTATTGAATCCACATATAGATATATTACCTATATATGTACCCTTGTACATAATAACTATATTCATAATATGTACGACATATAAGTACTCAAACAATATTTAAATATGGTATCTAAATGTCAACAATCATTTATATTTATCAACTTCAACCATTATAACTTCCCATTCATGAACTATTAGTACCAGTATATTCCAATAGGATTAACTTATGATCAATAATATAAGTTATATTAATAGCATCATTTGAAATAAGTTATAGGTTTCGATAAAATAAGATTATATTAGATGATATAGCTTTGAACTGTTGTCAATCTAATATAAATTTACCACATAGTTGATATAGTTTTGTTCAATAAGTCATATATTATCACGGATTGATTGACAACCAACCTTAGTTCATTTATACATATATCACTGTTTTGGGCATGTCATTCTTTGTTTAACAAACACCTTTGTTTTCAACACATATATATAACTATCTATCTACAATGAATATGTAATAATTGAAAACCTTCTTATAAATACATATGTTTTATTGATTGCCATATAAATAATGATAGCTCATCCTTATATATATATATATGGTTTTATATACACACAGTTTAGTAATTAGTAAATGGTTTGTCCTTACAAAGCCATTCATTCGTCTAGTTCACTTAGATCATTCTCACGACTTACTTTTCGAATGCTCATGAAGTATCATGACATTATGTATATTCCAACAACTTCATTATACACCAATCTATGTTTAAGGTTTGAATTATGTATATGCCTATACTTTTGTGCTATATTTGAATAACATTATACATAGATTGAATTATATGCAACTCTCACATGTTATGTTTGAATAACAGTACACACAGCTTGACTTACATCATACTATGATATAGTTCACTGAGCTAAATATACAATCCAAATGATATTATAGATAGATTAAATTTGTATATAAATTTAATATATAGTTCTTTATGCAAATGTATCATCCCATACAAATTTAATATTTACAAATTTACCATAGTATATTATAGAAGGAACTATACAAATTTACTATATCAGATATGCAAATGTATATATTTATTATACCATATCGGATTTGCATATTATCTATAAGCAAATAATAATTACCATATTATATATCATATCATATTTGTGTGATGAATAAGTATCTTTTTTATTAAATTTTGTTGAGTTTGAAATAAATTACACACACACACACACACACACACACACACACACACACACACACACACACACACACACACACACACACACATACAGATTTAATATTATTTTAGAAATAGAAGTGAACATATATCTCTTCATAGTTCGCTATGTATTATACAGTTCTCATAGTTTTTATATTGAATGAAAATATCCTTAGTTACTAATTATATATGGTATATACACTCTGCTTACACCTATATCCATTACTATAATTTGTAGAGTAGAGGAGCACCGTTGTATATATCCACAAATATTTTAATTATCAAGACCTCAATCATTCATATTTAAGTCTCATGGGTTTTTATTAACAATACATACAACTTGTGCCCCTCCTCTTCTCTTCTCATTTCTATTCTCGTATCTCATTTGCACTTTATCACACCTCCTTATACTAACAAAAAGCCATAGTTTTCAATTTTCCTCTAAGCTTTATTAAGCTGCTCAAATTTCTTTCCTTTCTTCCTTTTATTAAAATGAATTTTCTTATTTTTTAAAAAAACTTACCATTTCTTTTGTATTTTCCTCCTTTTTAAACCTCCATATTTTCCATAAGTCATCTACTTTTTCTTTCTTTCCAAAACCATGGCTTTCTTCTAATTCATCCCCAAATCATTTTTTAATCTATGATTTATTCTAATTATAACACAGTTGCTATTCAATACAATCACTTTATTGGTTTTATTTTTTATATGAGACTTTTCCATTTATATATTTTTATAATGACTTAATAATAATTAACTCATTAATTATTAAATTTGAATTTACACTATTCACACAGATTTACATTTTAAAAAACATTAATGATCATGACATAATAGCATAACATAATCATACTGTAATATTATACATTTAAATATACACATAATATCCACAATGCAATCACACAAGATTAATTTCACATAATCATTAAATTGAGTTAACACACAACTAGCGTGCATAAATAATTATGTAAATGCAAACAACATCAAAAATGTACTAACACTAAAAATTCAAACTATGCATAAAATGAGTGCCATCTAATGTGGTGTGTGGATGGGTTCTATCTATTCTTATGTCATCTCCCAACACCTTCATCTACGTCACCATCTTTGATTATGCTCTCCCTTTGTCATGCTCTGAGGGATGAGTCTCTCCTACGTCAAACTCATGACAAGTAGGTAGTTAGTCCATACTCTCATGTCATATATATCATAAAATACTGTTGAAATAACAAATCAACATAATCAAAATGTAAATAATATACAATACAACTAATTTGTAGTAGTGCACTCATGAAATTAAATCAACATACATTTGTCCCATAACAACATATGACTTACAAATTAGTTAAATAATAATTAAATCAAATTTTCAACCATAAAAATATATGGATAATCAAGTAAATTTCTTAGTGAGAAATTGGGATATAACATCATTCCCCTCAAAAGTTGGTCATCATTTCAATGACACTTATTCAAACATTAGTTCTAAATTAAAAACTTTGTTCAACATAAATATAAATAGTATGATGTATAAAATCAAGCAAATAAATATGAAAATCACTTGTAGAACTCATCATAGTCCTCCCAGGTAGCACTATCCTTAGAGTATTGGTCCCACAAGACCTTGCACTGTGACATCTCTCTATTACACATACAAAGTTTGCGAGTGTCAATTTCTTTGATTGATTCTACCATGACCACCTGAGGATCTAAAACCTGCAAAGCATTCTAATCCAACACATGTGAAGGATCAACTATATACTTTTTAAGAAAAGAAATATGAAGGACATTATGCAATAGAGCTAGGGTTGGTGGCAATGCAAGACTACATATTACATGATTGATCACTTCTAAAACCTTGAAAGGTCCTACATATTTTGATAAAAGCTTTACTGACTTCCCAAATTTAATCAATCTCTTTGGTGGCTTAACCTGCAAGAACACTTTATCACTAACTAAAAACTACCTATATATTCTCTTCAAATCAACATAACTCTTTTTCTAATCATTGATCTCAGCCAATCTCTACTTGATTATTCTAACTTGATCTTCCATTTTTGAAAGCATCTCAGGTCCAAAGACTACCATGTCTTCTAACTTGTCCCAACTGATTAGTGTCTTGCGCTTTCTTCCATATAAATCTTCAAATGGTGCCATCTTTAAAGTTGATCAGTATGAGTTATTATAAGCAAACTCAATCAATGGAAGATAATATTCTTACTTGTAGTATTTATCCATGCAATACATATGAAGAAGATCCTCTAACGCCTGATTAACTCACTCATTCTAACCATTAGTCTCTAGGTGATATGCAGTGATGAAGTTTAATTGCATACCCAAAGCTAAATTTAGAGTTACCCAAAACATAGAAGTCATATTCAGATCATGATCCAAAATGATCTTCTTTGGAAATCCATATAAATGGTACACTTCCTTTACAAACATCTTTTCAAGAGTGGGTGCATCATCTGTCAAATTTCCTAGTATAAAATGAACTACCTTAGTTAGTTTGTAAACTTTAACCAAGATTATGTTGTGCCTATTTTGTGACAACAATAAACTTTGGATAAAGTCCATACTAATCGCCTTCCACTTTCATTTTGTTATGTCATATGGATATAATAAACCAATCAAATGTACATATTTAGCTTTCACTCGTTGACATTCCAGATAACGTGACACAAAGTCCAATACAACTTTCTTCAGTCCTTCTAGAAATAACATGGTCTAAGCTCTACCATAAGCTTGGTTACTTGTGGATGTCTTAAATATAAGGGATTATGTTGTTCCTTTAGCACTGTGATCTTTATATTCTCCCTATCTGGCACATACATCCTTCCATGATATCATAAAAGACCATCATTATCTAATCTAAATCCTTTATACCTAAGATTTTGAGCATTCTTAGATAATAATTTCTTGATCTACTCTTAGAATTCATCTCTTGGTGAGAATTCAATCACTTGATCCTTGAAAGTACTCCCAATAGTAACCATGGCTGCTATGTACCTTTTATGACTTAGGAAATCAACTACTCTATTTTTTAAATCTTTGATATAGTTGATATCAAAATCATAATCAGACAAGAAATCTAGCTAGTGTCTTTAATGAGGATTCATATTTGGTTGGGTGAAGATGTATTTGAGTCCAAAATTGTCAGTCTTAAGCTCAAATGGTTTTCCCAACAAATAATGCCTCCACACTTGTAAAGTATGCATAATTGCCATAAGTTATAGGTCATGAGGGTCATAATTCACCTTAGAAGGCTTTAATTTCCTTGATTCATAAGCTATCACTGCACCATCTTGCATAAAGACTCCTCCTAGTCCATCCCCAGATGCATTTGTGATCATTAAAAATTGATCATTGGGATCAGGAACTCTTAGCACTAGTGTTGAATTAAGCCTTCTTTTCAATTTAAAAAAAAAATACTTCACACTTATCTAACCAGATAAAACTTTAGTTCTTCCTTTTTACAGAGGTAATCAAATTAACTATCTTAAAAAAAATTGGAATTAACTTCCTATAATAACCTGCTAATCTCATGAAACTCCTTACCTTGTGCACGTTATTTGGTGTTGGCCACTCCATAATGACTCTTATCTTTTCCAAATCTACTGAAATACCATCTACCAAGATAATATACCCTAGATACTACACTTTCTCTTAGAAAAATGTGTACTTAAATAACTTACCAAACAACTTGTGCTTTTGCAACCATTGTAGAACCAATTTCAGATGTTAAAGAAGCCCCTCTTCATTCTTAAAGTATATAAGAATGTCATCAAGAAAGACCAATTTTTTTTTATCTAGATAACCTCTGAACACCCTATGCATTATATTCATGAATGCTAACAGAGCATTTGTCAACCTAAATGGTAACACTGTGAACTTATAGTGCCCATAATGAGTTATAAATGTTGTCTTTAGAATATCTTCATCCTTTATCTTCAGTTGATGGTATCCTGCTCTAAGATCAATCTTAGAAAAGACCTTTTCCCCTCACACCCGATCAAAAATATCATCTATATGAGGTAGTGGATACTTATTTTTGATAGTTACCTTATTCAACATTTTATAGTCTATGCAAAGCCAAAGAGTACCATCCTTCTTCTTGACAAAGACAACTGGTGCACCCTTTGATGATATACTTGGCTTGATTAACCCCTTTGACAATAATTCCTAGAGTTGAGCCTTTAATTCAACCAATTCAGTGGTTGTCATCCTGTATGGTACCTTAAATTGTGGTTCTAATCTAAGTATGATATTGAAGAGAAATTAAAATCATGTCTAGGAGGCAATCATGGTAATTTCTCTGGAAACACATCATGAAAATTCCTAAAGAATGGATAATATTCAAGGGATGGTTTCTTAGATTCTTTCATTTCATTTATATTGATGATAAATGCTTAGCACCCTTTTTCTTGGGCCTATTTGAGTTATATTACAAAAATATGCCTAAGCCTCAACTCTCTTTTCTTGCCTTGAATTTGTGTTTGATTTCCAAAATCATCCAGACACTCAACCTTCTTCAGGTAGCAATCAACCTTGGCCTTATGCTTTGAAAACAAATTTAATCTTAGTATCACATCATATGACCCTAGTGGTTCTACATAAAGATCTAAAACTATTGTGAATTCGGGTAACCTAATTTTCAATTCAACTAAATACTTGTCAACTTTGAATTTTAAATCATTCCCATATTGTACCGACCATCCATTTGCCATTACTCCATACCTGACCTATACTTGTCAATCTTAGTTCATATAAACCAAGTGAAATCTATACTTAGACTGCATGTTTCTAATTTTTGTGAGTAGATTATAATACATTCTATGATGAATAGTATCATAGTCCATTGTTCATGTGTAGCACATATGTTTTGTTAATTGCCATATAACTAAAAATAGTTCATCCTTATATATATATATATATATATATATATATATATATATATATATATATATATATATATATATATATATATATATATATATATCACCATTTTATATGATAAGTTATATATATGGTTTTATATACACACAGTCTAGAAATTGATAAATGGTTTGTCCCTACAAAACCATTCATTCGTCTAGTTCACTCAGATCAAATGCTCATGAACTTAGTATCATGGTATTATATATATGCTAGTGACTTCATTATACATCCAATATATGTTTATGGTTTGAATTACGTATATACCTATGGTTTTATTTTATTTTTGAATAACATTATACGTTGCTCGACTTATATGCAACTCTCATATGCTATGTTTGAATAACATTACACACAGCTCAACTTACATCATACTACGATATAGTTTGCTAAGCTGAATATATGATTAGAATGATATGATAAATATAGTAAATTTGTATATAAATTTACTATATAGCTCTTTATGTAAATGTATCATCTCATACAAATTTAATATTTACAAATTTACCATAGTATATTATAGAAGGAACTATATAAATTTACTATATCAGATACACAAATGTTTTGTATCTGCTATACCATATCATATTTGCATATTATCTCTAAAAAGGATATATATATATATATATATATATATAGCGAATCAGAAGTATCATAGTATATATCATATCAGATTTGCATGATGAATAAGTAGATTTGTTATTAGAGTTCACTGATTTTGAAATAACAAATATATACATAGATTTAATATTATTTTAGAAATAGCGGTGAACATATATCTCTTCACAATTCGCTATGTATTATACGGTTCACATACTTTTTTATATTGAATGACAATATCCTTAGTTACTAATTATATATGGTATATACACTCAACTCACACCTATATCCATTATTATGATTTTTAGAGTAGAGGCACGCCATTTTATATATCTACAATTTTTTTAATTATCAAGACCTCAATCATTCATATTTAAGTCTCATAGTTTTATGTTAACAATATATATATATAGCTCTCATATATTTATGTATATAAAATTACATAGACCATTTATATACTTTACAATTTGTAAAAAGAACACGTAGAATTTAACATCTCTTACCTTGTATAAGCTTCTAAATTGGAATGGCTCGATCCAAAAGACCTCCTTCCTTCACCCTCCTCTCTCTTTCTCTCCTCTTGCACCACTCTTCGTGTTAGTGCCCAAATTTGCACTAAGAAAATTATGGTTTGTTTCTAATTATTAGGGCATGTATATCTAATTATTGCCTCCTATTTGTAAATGGTCACCGAAGTTAAAAATCCTACTTTTTCCTTGTAAAAATCCTATGTAATCCTAGTTCCAGCTAATGCTTAACATTTTCATGATTTAATGAGATTACAGGGTTTGTGATGAAAACAAATCTTTGAAGTATGATGTTTTCTATCTTTGAAAAGTTTTGAAGTGGCATAATTCTCAAGGCTGATTGCAAGTTTGAAATATTTCAAATTGCAAGGGGAGTTTGAAAGTCTGGCAAATTTTCTTAGTAAAAAACAAGTTGTAAAAAATACAAGTTCAATTTTTTGAATTCTTAAGTTTTTGGAAAAATTCTTAAGTTCAAAACTTTTGTTCAGAATTTTTGTTCAGACTTTTTGTTTAAAACCTCTACATTAGATTTTGTGGTCAAACATTTTGTTTGGGCTTCTTCATTGAACATTTTGTTTAAAAATTTTGTGTCAGACATTTTGTTCAAAAATATTTTTAAAAAGCTTTTATTTCCCCTTGCTTCAAGGGATTTGTTCATTAAAATTTTCATTCAGGGTTTATGTTCAAAGCCTTTGACTCACAATGTTTGACATCCACCAGTCAACATGCAATCAAAAGAGAAATGATCTAAAAGGAAGAAATTAAGTTTAAAGGGAAATTAGATGTCGATGTGGAAAACAAGTAAGGCCATGAAATCATTCAAGAGGCCACATCAATATTTATTCTCATTCCAAAGTGTATGACATGTCCAAGTGGAAGTTAAAAAGTTCAAATCCTGAGCTTTTAAATAGAAGAGGGCCACACTATTAATATAATCTACGTCAAGGGTCAAATGACAAAGCCAATCTTTAAAAAGGGAAAATAGTGTGCTTAAACATTATAAAGTTTGGCAGTAACCCTAAAAGGTCAAAGGCAAAATAGGAAATGAGAAGACACATGAAAATTTGGCATTGACCAAAAAAGGCAAAAGGGTAAAATAATCTAAGTATTGCCATTTCTAATATTTTTCTTGTGTCAAAGATGTCCTTAGAGGAAAAATATATGACAGGGTTTATGAGGCCAAAGTGGGCCATTCTAAGCATATTTTCCAAATGCCCATAGATCCTTCTTTGCTTTTATCATAGCTAGAGTATTCCAATGCAATCATCACAAGGAAATGGGATTTTTTTGACATGCACAAGAGGAAGGGCATCTGTCTAGTAGTTTATAGCTATGAAAATGATTAGTTAAAGGCATGGCTAAGCGGTTACACATGAAGACAAGGAATTTGTTTTGCTCCCAATGGAATATTTTCCCTCAAGCCCAAGTGTAGCGCATTTCTAGCCAAGTAGATCAAGGGTTTGTTTAAAATATTGATCATGACAAGGACAATCAGTTACCAAAATAATTTTCTTACAAGGCATGAGCTTTTAGGCATGATCAAGGGCATCTTCCAGCTTAAGCATATTGTTGGAATGTTTTGGGTGAAAGAGTTGTATAAAAAGAGGGTTTGTCATCTTTTCAAAGGTTATCATTGGTTGTTGTTCTTTGTAGGTCTTAATCTCTTTAAAATTTTAGGATCCTTATAGTGTGTATTTTTTCTCTCCCTCACTAAGGTGGTTACAAAATTACAGTCATTAGCAATCTATGAAAGCATTGTATATGGCTCCCATTTTAAAAGAGCAAACTCACCATGCTTTTTCCCATGGTAGCATTTTGAAACAATGATGTATGTAAGATTTATTTGCAAGTTAATAAGAAATATTTGTGATTTCTATTATATTTTATAAATGAAATACAATGAAATATTCTCCATGCTTTGCTTATTGCGTATTTATTTTTATGATTATAAATGGTGGCAGTTATTTTGGCTTTAGATCTAAGTTGTAAATTTCTTTATGCACTATGATTTGGGGATATGTTGTTGATAACATTTTAAGAGCACTCTGGGTTTATAGATTTGATATAAGAAAGAATTTGAAATTTTACTTGCAATGTATGCTTAAGGGTTTCAAGAATCATCTAAATATTTGCATTGTATTGGCACCAATGGATACAAATCATTCCTATTAGTTTCCTTAGCTTGTATTTTAGTCTTTCAAAATTTATTACAAATGAATGATGTTATGCTTGTTGAAGGAGATCATATTATTTGAAAAAACACACCACCACACCACTCTTTTATAACTCTTAACTCATCCTACCCTATTCTACCTTACAAATAAATACACCATGCATAATTTAAGTATTATTTACCTATAGATGCATAAATCTTGTATATATAAAATGTGTCTATGTTTTGTGATTTAAAGCCCAACATTGTTGTCTTCCATTTATCCCTCTATTGTTGAAAATTTATTTAGAAATGAAGTTTGTAATCACATTGTTATATGTATTTAGTAGCTCGTGTCTGTCCTAGAGCATTTGTTCATTCTGTGTGACAACCCTTCTCGAGTGGAGTGTGCAAACTTGGTTATGCCCTAGTCAAATTTTTCTTTGTTTGTGTACCAATAATCCCCATGGATATTGAATTTAAATATATTTCCATGTGAGTAAGTGATTTCTTAGGTCCTCTCACCTTGGTTCAAATAGAGCCAAAAGTAGAAAGGAACTAACCATACCCTCTGTCAGTGTCTTTCAATCATTATCTGCATTCAGTCCATCATGTTACTAAACCCTTCCCCCACTATAGTGACATATTTGTAAGTTTTTCATCTTTTTTTGCCATTTTATCAAAGTTTGCAAGGCTAAGTGCAAAAGGTGTACAACTGGGAACCAACACTTCACTAGTGCCATTGTTGGGGACTCAAAAGATTTGATAAATTAACATTTTTTATTTCTTACAAAGGGATAGTTATTTGTTCATGTTGGAAAGGTATCCTATCTTTTGAACATGAATCTAAACTTTTCAGTGTCTTTGCTTTCATATATCATCACTAATTTCAACAAAATATAGTTTCATATTATATCACATGTTTGTAATCTGTTATATTTTAGAAATTTTCTTCTAGTGGCAACTCCAACAATATCATCTGGTTTCAAGGAAGATCAGTGCCCATTTTAAATTATTTTAGTTATGAGTGTTCTTTTGCTTGAAAATCTAGGACTAAGGCAATCCTTTAAAGGTGACTCATAAAAGCAATTTATCTCACCCTTATGTATTCATCAAAGAAGGAGATAAGTTTAGAGGCCAATTGAAGGACAAAGTTTAGTTACAAAAGAGTGTTTAGACTATCAAGATTTTGGTATTTGTTAAACATCCTCTGATTGAAGATTATCATAGTAATTTTAATCATCTAGAACCTTATAATCCAATTTATTACCTAGCACCTTCTTAACCAGTTGAATCTTCTCCTAGGTTTTCCCTCAAATCCACCTCACTCACCCCCCCCATAGCCCTTTGCCATTTGATATTGAACCCATAATTGAACCAATCATGAGGTATAGGGATCAGAATGAGAATGAATGACCTGCATTAAGTATTCCAAAATTTAGACCTATCAATTTTAATGAAATGGAAAGGTATCCTAATGAAGTTCCAAACGAAGTAAGGAACCGCCTTCCTAAATTTTAAAGGAATAATAAAGTGACTAATGATCAACATTTGAGGGCTTTCCACATTATCATTGAGGATTATAAGGTTGAGCTTGAGGATGTTTGCATAAATTTCTTTGTGCACACACAAGAAGAAGATGTTCATGAGTGGTTCAATTCCATTCCCTATGGATGCATTGATTCATGAGAAGAAATGAAAAATGTTTTCAAAATATGGTATGGTGATGTAATTGATCCTAGGTTCCGTCTTGATGAATTAAAAAACATTAATAAGAACCCTAATGAGTGTGTGCAGGATTTTAATACAAGTTTTAACAAGACTATGATGAGGCTACCTAAAAATATTATGCCTAGTGATATAGTTTTCCTGATTAAATATTGTAATGCCTTTGAAAAGAAGGAAACCTATTACTTGAGGGATAAGTCTCATAAAAACCTAAGATTATCATTCAATATGCCCATCCAAATTGAAAACAACATAAAGGATGTGGACAAACCTTTGAACAAGTGGGCTAATGTGAATCTATTAAATCTTAAAAAAAAATAGTTCATTAAGAATGACAACCTTGAGGAAACCATGAAAAATTTGGCCTTCGATGTCAAGGAGATGTCCCACAAGCTGACTAGAGCTGAAAAGGAGTTGCCTCATGGGTCTACAAGTTAGGAGAAAACTCAGAATCAGAATCAAGCAAAAGGGAGACCTCCTTTCCACATTAGAGATAATGACAAAGGGAAATGGCCTATCCATGATGAAATAAATGATAGAAATTACAATATAAGGGCTAGAAAGGAAGTGCTTGATCCATTAAATACCAAAGTGAGTGTTGTAAATTGTGACCTTGACATTGATTGGTGTGATAAATACTTCCTTCCACATTCTCCTTGTGATTTTGATATATGAATTGATGAATATTTAGATGAACTTGAGTCTGTATCTGATGATGATGAGATTTTGATGATTGATTATCAAGTCTCTTGAAGTAAATTATCTACCTCTATGGAATTGTTGAGTGCTACCATTGTGGATCATTTTTGGAGTGTACTACAAAAGGTACATGTCCCAACTTTTGAAGTTATTTATGATGCTAATTTGACACAAGCATATGAATTACCCAATCATGATTTCAAATTCTTATGTTCTACGATAATTAAGAAATATGATGGGGGAATTCTTTCAATTGAGAATAGGTAGCTACTAACTAATGCAGTAGTTGCCCAAGAGAAAGAATATACCCTGATAAGCAGGCAACAAGGTACTGCTCCTCAAGATATTACCCCTAAAAATTTAAGGGTAGGGGATGCAAGTAAGGAGCTTAAGAAAAGTAAAATAATCCTTAATTCTTTCAAGTTGGGACCTGTTTCCCAAGATTTCAAACAAAGAGGTGTTCCAGCCAAGAATAGAGTACCTTTGTTGTCTAGTATTCCTAAGGGTGTGAGTGATGTTAGAAATAACCCACCCTTAAAGACTATTGTAAAAAATGTTAATCCATCCCATCCTATTCCACTCTTGACTTTAAATGGTTGTATTCTAGCTAAAGCTATTGTTACCCTTCTTGCAAATTCTCCCCTTTCTTAGTATAACATGTGTGATATGGCTTAGGTTTTGAGTCAATCAAAAATCATTGTACCACTTGTTCAATTATTATAAATATCTAAACATAGGAGGAGGGCATTTGAGTATTTGAATTTTAATGAGAATGTAGCTTCTAATGAAATTAATTTACCCCAAACACTCCCCAAAAGTGATGAAGAATTAGATGAGGTTATTGAACCAACCCCAAAAGTTTATTTGGGGACTACATTGGTAGTAAGTCATTTGAATGTGGATAAATTTTATGCCACCCCATTGATTAATGGTTTGATTGTTCATAATTTCATGTTTGATTCTAGAACCTCTTACAATGTGATGCCCCTAGGTGTCCTTAATAATCTTAAAGTAAAAATCACATCTGACATTGGCAAGTGTTATGTCATGGATTCATGAGAGGTTCCAGATGTTGGACAAGTTAAAGGGTTGGTAGTGTAGTTGGTAGTTCATCCAGGTAAGTTTTTGAACATGGATGTGGTTATTGTGGATTGCCCTCGCAAGTGGGGGATGTTGTTTTCACATAAATGGGTTGCTAGCATGGGTGGAAGTGTGCATATGGACTTGTCTTATGTCACCATTCCTTTGGAGGGTAAGATCGTCAAACTTCAAAGAGAGCCTAAGA
This sequence comes from Torreya grandis, assembly GCA_037957365.1. NCBI lineage: Eukaryota > Viridiplantae > Streptophyta > Pinopsida > Cupressales > Taxaceae > Torreya > Torreya grandis. The sequence goes on from JARHVA010000400.1 coordinate 1,110,952, forward strand.
TGTTGCATGTACTTAAAGATTTGGAAAGAGCTCTGAATGAGGTGTTGTACATAGATGTGGAGTTGGGTAGCTTCTTTGGGAATGTAGATGTTGTTGAAAAACTAGAATTCTTGATGTTGGGTTTGACAATGAAAGTGTTGTTTGGAAAATGTGTTTTGATGGGGCTTACTCCAATCTTGGAAATGGAGTTGGGGTTGTCTTCTATGCCCCCAATTGGAAATATTTTAAGTTTTATTTCAAGTTGTCCTTTAAGTGCACAAATAATACCACTGAGTATGAGGCACTCTTGCTTGGTTTAATAATTGCCCATGAACATGGAATTACAAACTAAATTTTAAAGGGTGATGTGGAGCTAATGGTCAAACAATTTATAAATGCTTATGCCATCAAAAATAAAAGGTTGAAATAGTATAGAAAGGTTGTATGGGATTTGCTAGAATTCTTTGATGCTTTCAATATATATTATCATGATAGAATTTTCATTGAAGAAGCTGAAAAACTTACAAGGTTAGGTGCTCAATTTGATATTGTAAATATGAACCCTCACTATCAGTATTAGGTGGAGGTGCTTGTTAGACCTTCAATCCTAAATAATAATTAATCATTGGCAAGTTTTTAGTGGTGATGAATAGATTAGAAGGATTCTAAATTGTGAAGCTGAGTTTCAAAGTCAAATCATAGACTTGGAATCCATGGTTACTTGTGATGGGAATGAAACCTTGTTTGGGAAGGATATAATTCAACTAAAGATAAACACTCTCCCTAGGGGATTGGTGAGTTTAGAAGCAAATTTTGATGGAGAAAATTGAATTAAAACTAGAGACTCATTTATCTCAAAAGATGTAACTGAGTGTAATTTGGGTTATCATGAGAATCCAAGGAAAGTCTAGTTGGATACTCACCTAAGTGCAACAAAAAATCAAACTTACATGCAATTGCTAAAGAGTACCAAGATTTCTTAGCTTGGTCTTATTCTAAATTAAAAACATATAGGAAGGATTTGTTTCAACATATCATCCCATTACAACCTGATAATAAGCCTTTTTGGCAAAAATAAGGACCTATCAACCCCATCTTAACCTCCAAGATGCAGGAGGAGTTGAATAAGCTGAGGGATGGTGCAACTATTAAGGCCAATAGATATTTTTCATGGGTGGAAAACTTAGTCCCTATATGAAATAAAAATGGTGACATTCACTTGTGTGTGTATTTTTGAAATTTGAACAAAAATTCTTTAAAGCACAATTACCCCCTGCCTAATATGGATAATTTGATGCAAAATGTTATAGGATCATAAATTTTTTCCACTTTAGATGGTTTCTCAAGTTATAACCAGGTTGTGGTGAAGGAATCTGAGAGACCCAAGACTACATTCACAATACCCTGGGACACATATGTAATATGAGAATGTCTTTTGGGTTAATGAATGTTGGTGTAACATTTCAGAGAGTTATGGATATTATATTTATAGGGTTAAGTAAAAATTTTATAGTTGTGTATCAGGATGACATTAATGTGTAATCCAACAATAGCAAGGAACATTTGGATCATCTAGAGAAAGTGTTCATTAGATACAAGGAGTTTGGAATTTTACTTAATCTTAAGAAGTATCAATTTGGAGTAAAAAAGGCTATATTGCTGGGACATATAGTGTCCAAGGATAGTTTCATGATTGATCTCGAGAGAGCGGAAGCCATTGATAAAGTGCCTATCCTGTAGTCTAAGAAAGAAATTGAGTCCTTCTTTGGACAAATCAACTTTATAACGAGGTTTGTGTCTAACTTTGCAGAGATCACTCTACCTATTACTTCCATGTTAAAGAAAGACCAAACCATAATGTGGGAGGAGAAGGTCATGTGAGCATTTAATGACATCAAAGGAGATTTGAAATATGCCCCTATATTGTCCAGTCTTAATTACACTAAAGCATTTCAGATATTCATTTTGCATACCATAATATTTTTGCTTATGTTCTTTTGCAAAAGAATGATGAAGGTCACAAGTAGCCTATATCTTTATTTAGTAATGCTATGCAAGGTTCTAAACTAAATTACACCATCATGGAAAAACAAGATTTCACTCTCTTGAAGGCTATTAAGATGTTCAAGCCTTATGTTCTGAGTTTGAAGATTGTTGCATATGTCCTACATACCATGGTGAAGGACATCTTGAATTAGATTGAAGTATCCAACAATATATGTAGGTGGGTTAATAAGTTATAAGAGTACAACATAGATATTCAGACCACCAAGCTAGTAAGAGGGATGGGTCTAGCCAAGCTCATGGCTGAGACCAATTTGTAAGTTGTTGAGGTAAACATGGATGTTCTTAATGTTGATGACTCTTTGGATAGAATTAACATCTCTCCATGGTATAAATACATTGTTTACTATTGATAAAATCTAAATTATCCCCCTGACTTAGACAAGAATCAAAGAATAACTCTCAAACTTGTTTCTTAAAAGTATCTCTTGACTGAAAGTGGACTAGCATGGAATAATCCAGATAGGGTTCTCCTAACATGCCTGGTAGAAGAAAAAACTACCAATATGATCGAGGACTTTCACAGTGGAGTATGTGGTGGTCACTTTGCACCTAAAGTCATAGCTCATAAAATTTTGAGAGTTGGTTATTGGTGGTCATCACTATTCAAGGATGTTACTCATAAAGTTAGAAAATGTGAGAAATGTCAGTGCTTTGTTGGAAGGTTGAAAGCTTATGGTTCTCTTCCCTTGCAGCTTGTGATAATTGAAGGCCCATTTAGATAATGGGAAATAGATTTCATTGGGGAAATAATTCATTCATCAAGCATTGAGCATAGACGGATATTGGTTTCAACTTAATACCTCCAAAAATGGGTTGAAGCTATCCCTACAAAGAAAGCTACACACCAGGTGATTATGGAATTTTTATTGAATAAGATTATTTGTAGATTTGGTGTGCCTATCATGGTAATATATGATAATGCCATGATTTTCATAGCTAATTATTTGGTGGCATTATGCAAAGAATATAGGATCAAATAAAATTTCTTCCAACTATAACCTTCAGGGGAATGGGTAAGCAGAATCCAATAACAAAAAATTGCTCAAAATCATTAGATGAACTTTGGAAACAAACAAGAAAAAGTGGGGTGAATAGCTAAAATGTCTTGTGGGATGATAGAATTACACCTAAGATAGCTATAGGCAAAATCACTTTTGAGCTTGTTTATGTAGCTCAAGTTGTCTTACCCATGAATTTGTAGTTTCCAACCTATCAATTTGTGCAGCAACTAGAGGAAGATGAACAAATCAACCACAATAAAAGTAGAATGAACCAAATTATTGATCTTGATGAAACTAGAAGACAAACTCATGAGAGACACCAAAATTTTAAGGAAAAGCTTAAAAAATTATTTAATATAAAGTTTTCTTTGATAATTTTTTAAGTAGGTGATTTGGTTTTACTTTGAGATATCAGGCATGAAGAGAAAGGAAAGCATGGCAAGTTTGATGCTTTGTGGATGGGTCCTTATTCCATTGATTGTAGGATTGGGGAACACACTTTCTTCTTGAAAGAACTAATGGCAAGATATTGAAACTACCATTTAAAGGTAGACTTCTAAAACACTTTCTTGACTAATTCCATGACTGTGTACAATATTATATAGTGTATAGTTTCGTTATTTTGTTACCCCTCCACATTGGGCCTTGTTTTTATAGTTCCTTTCATTATTTTTGTCATGTGTTTATTTTCAGATCCTCCTGGTCTATTTTTCTCAATTTGACCTTATTTTGTTGAGTTTTCATGGATATTTATTATAAAATTCTTGAAATGTTGACTCCATGGCACAAGGGATTAGCACCTAGTCTTATTTTTTGAGGTTCTTTACACACCCATAGGGGGTGTATATCCCTGGGTGAGAGCCAGTGTTAGTGCCCAAATTTGCATTAAGAAATTTGTGATTTGTTACAAAATATTATTTCATGAATAAATAACTATTTCCTCCTATTTATAAATGTTCACCCATGTTAAAAATCCCACTTTTGCCTTGTAAAAACCTTGTGTAATCCCAGTTCCAGCTAATGTTTAACATTTTCATGTTTTAATGAGATTGTAAGGTCTGCGATGAAAATCAAGCTTTGAAGTATGATGTTTTTCATCTTTGAAAAGCTTTGAAGTGGAAAAATTATCAAGGTTTATTGGAAGTTTGAAATATTGCAAATTGTAAGGGGAGTTTGAAAGTTCGACAAATTTTCTTGGCGAAAAAACAAGTTACAAAAAAAGTAAGTTTGACTTTTTAAATTCTTAAGATTTTTGGAAAATTTTTAAGTTTTTTGGAAAATTCTTATGTTCAGACTTTTTGTTTAAACTTTTTATGTTGGACTTATTGTTTGGAACCTATGCGTCAAAATTTTTAGTCAGACATTTTATTTAGGCTTCTTCATCAAACATTCTATTCAAAACTTTTTCGTTAAACATTTTGAAATCCTTTGTCAGATTTTGTGTTCCCCTTACTTTGAAGGATTCATTTGTCAAAATTTTTGTTTGGGATTTGCGTTTGGAACCTTTGATTTGTAATTTCCACCATCCACTAGTTAACATGCGGTCAAAAGAGAAATGATCCAAAAACAAGCAACGAAGTTTCAAGGGAAATCAAAGGTTGATGTGGAAAATAAGGCCATAAAAGCATTCAAGAGGCTACATCAGTATTTCTGCTCATTTCATAATGTATGACCTGTCCAAGTAGAAGTTAAAAATTTCAAAGCTTGAGCTTTTAAATAGATGAGGTCCACACTATTAATATAATCCCTGTGGAGGGTCAAATGGTGAAGCCAATCTTTTAAAAGGAAAAATAATGTGCTTAAGCATTATAAATTTTGGTGGCAACCCTAAAAGGTCAAAGGCAAAATAGAAAATGAGAAGGCACAGGAAAGTTTGGCATTGACCACAAAATGCAAAAGGGTAAAATAAGCTAAATATTTCCATTTTTAATATATTGCTTGTGTTGAAGACCTCCTTGGAGGAAAAATATATTGTGGGGTTTATGAGGCCAAGGTGGGCCATTCTAAGCATATTTTTCAAATGATCATGGATCCTTCTTTGATTTTATCACAACTGGAGTATTCCAATGCAATCATAACAAGGCAATGGGATTTCTTTGGTATGCATTAGAGGAAGGAAAACTGTCTAGAAGTTTTCAGCTATTCAAATGATTAGTTTAAAGCATAAACAGGGGGTTACACATGAAGATAAGGAGTTTGTTTTGCTCCCAATGATGAAATATTAACCCTCAATCACAAGTGTAATGCATTTCTAGCCAAGTAGATCAAGGGTTTATTTGAAATATCCATCATGACAAGGAAAATCCATTACTAGCATGATTTTCTTGCAAGGTATGAGCTTCTAGGTGTGATGAATGGCATCTTCTAGCTGAAGCATATTCCTAAAATGTTCTAGGTGAAAGAGTTGTATAAAAAGAGGGCTTGTCCTCTTTTCAAAGGTTGTTGTTGGTTGTTATTCTTTCTAGGTCTTAGGCTCTTTAAAATTTTGAGATCCTTGTTGTGTGTGTTTTTTGTCCCCCTTGTTAGGGTGGTTGCAGTTGTATGCCCATTAGCAAGCTATGAGAGTATTGTATGTATCCCTTGTTAAAAGAAAGCAAACTCACCATGCTTTTCCATATGGTATGATTTTAAAATAATGATGTATGTAAGATTTTTTTACATGTTAATAGAAAATAGTTGTGACTTCTAATGAATTTTATCCATGAAATGCAATGAAATATTCTTCATGCTCTACCTAATGGGTATTTAGTTTTATGCTTATCAATGGTGGCAGTTGTTTTGGGCATAGATCTAAGTTGTAAATTCCTTTATGCACTGTGAAGTGGAAATATGTTATTGATAACCTTTTAAGGGAACCTTGGGTTTATGTATTTGATAGGAAAAAGCATTTGAAATTTTACTTGCAAAGTATGATTAATGGTTTCAAGAATCATCTAAATATTTGCACTAATGGATAAAAATCATTCTTGTTAGTTTCCTTAGCTTGTATTTTAGTCTTTCAACATTTATTACAAATAAATGATGTTATGCCTATTGAAGGAGATCCTACTGTTTGAAAAACCACACCACCACACCACTCTTTTATAACTACTTAACTAATCCTACCCTATTCTACCCTATAAATAATACACCCTATTGCATATTTTAAGTATTATTTGCCTATAGATGCAAAAATATTACATATATAAAATGTTTTTGTGTTGTGCTTTAAAGCTCAGTATTACAGTCTTCCATTTAGCACTCTTTTGTTGAAAATTTCTTTAAAATGAAGGTTATTATCGCATTCTTATCTATTTTTAGTAGCTTGTGTTTGTCCTAGAGCATTTGTTCATTTCGTGTGACAACCCTTCCTGGGTGGAGTGTGCAAAATTTGTTATACACTAATCTAATTTATCTTTATTTATGTGCTAATAATCCCCATTGAGATTGAATTGCAGTGTCCCTCTTTGTGAGTAAGTTACTCCTTAGGTCTTCTCACCTTGAATTAGGTAGAGCCAAAAGTTGCAAGAAGATAACCATATCCTCTATCAATGTCTTCCAATCATTGTTTGCATTCAGTCTTTCCTAATGCTTAACCTTTCCCTAATTATAATGACATATTTTTAGGTCTTTCATCTTTATTTACCATTTTCTCAATGTGTGCAAGGTTGAGTACAAGAGGTGTACAACTAGAAAGCAACACCTCCTCTTCTCTTCCCCTTTCTTTTCTCCTCTCTCATCCACACTTTATCACACCTCCATATGCAAGCAAAAATTCATAGTTTTCTATTTTCCTCCAAGCTTTCTTAAGCCACCTAGCTTTCTTTCCTTTCTTCCTTTTATTAAAATGACTTTTCTTCTTTTTAAAAAAAACTTACCATTCTTTTTGTGTTTTTCCCCTTTTTTTAAGAGCTCCATATTTTCCATAAGTCACCTAATTTTTCTTTCTTTCCAAAATCATGGCTCTCTTCTAATTTGTCCCCAAATCATTCTTTTAATCTATGTTTTATTCTAATTATAACACAGTTGTTATTCAATACAATCACTTTATTGGTTTTATTTCCTGTATGAGACTTTTCCATTTATATGTTTTTTTAATGAATTAATAATAATAATTAACTCAATAGTCATTAAATTCAAATTTACACTATTCACACAAATTTATATTTTTGAAAACATTAATGAGCATGACCTAATAGCATAATATAATCATACTGTAACATTATATATTTAAACCTATGCATAATATCCACAATGCAATCACACAATATTGATTCCATATAATCATTAAACTGAGCTAACACACAAATAACATGCATAAGCAATTATCTAAATGTAAATAACATCAAAAATGTACTAATAATAACAATTCAAACTATGCATAAAATGAGTGCCATCTAATGTGGTGTGTGCATGGGTTCTAGCTATTCCTTTATCATCCTCTAACACCTCCATCTACGCCACCCTCTTTGATGATGTTCTCCCTCCATCATCATCTGAGGGATTAATCTCTCTTGCATCAAACTCATGATAAACAGGTAGTTAGTCTATAACATCTCAACATATATATCATAAAATACTACTAAAATAACAAATCAACATGATCACAATGTAAAGAATATACAATATAGCTAATTCATAGCAGTGCAGTCATGAAATCAAAGAAACATACATTTATCCCATAATGACATATGACTTACAACTTACTTTAATAATAATTAAATCAAATTTACAACCATAAAAATCCATGAATAATCATGCAAATTTACTTAGTGAAAAATTAGGATGTAACATTTGATATGGTCATAGCATTGAAATTTCATGCTAGATTAAGATAAGTCTAATATGCTTGATTCATTTGCATGAATTGGTCTTCCATGGGCCTTTTACATTTATAATCACATTTGGATCTTAGTTTGGCATTGGCACGAGTGCCTGGTGGTAACTAGTAGAGGCCTTTTTCATGGGTCTGATATGAGGTATGCTATGAGGCACTCTAATTAGACTAGGTGGATTTTCATGGGGAAAGTCTTCTAAAAACTTGGCACCTACCTCTATGACCATAAAAAAACCTCTTCCTTATTTTCAAGCAAGTGACGATCAAACAATTATGGGTAATAACTTTATGACATGCTAATGCAGTAAGGCATTGTTGGATATGTTTAATAACAGATGACACATTAGCAAGGTATTAATTTATTTGTTCTTGATCCCACCCTAGATAAAGGGGTGTACTAACTAGGTATTACGCTAATTGATCTTGGCCTTGTACCACATATTTCATTGTGTATGTCGATATAGATCCATCTCATAAACTACGCCATCCCCATATGGGTCTTAAACAAAAGGTATCATTCATGACTATGATTTCATAATCTAGATTGTACATGGTCCCTCTATGTGTGTAGCGAGGCATATCCAAACCCATGACTAACATATCATGAAGAAAAGGTTTAAAGTTCATAAAACTCTTGAAACATGGTCTAAAAAGATTGGTCAATGCTTGTAAACATCTTGAAACTTGGTCTAAATGAAAACTCAGTCTATTATTGCAAATGGTTTTAAAATGGCCTAGAATGAAAACCCTCAATGAAAATATTGGTCTCAAATATGTCCAATACTCTAAAGTCTTTCACACAAATGGTCAAATGAAAGGCAAATTTGAATCTTGGTCTTGGAAAAGTGTTTTGTGTTAGGGTGTGGAGCTAAAAGCTTCAACTATTGCAGACATAGAGAGGTTGTTAAAGTTTCAAAAGTACCGGTGTCAGCAGTATGACTGACGTAGGTCACATACAGTGCAGAAGGCAATCGGTGATGGCAGGGAGTCGATCGACGTCGGTCAGCACTAGACAGACAGGGACTGACGTCAGTCGCCTGTGGCAGTTCTAGAATTGTTGTTGATGAATAGTCAGTTAAGTGAAGCGAGTGTTTGTATGTTAAAGGGCTAATTATAGTCTTGAGCTGCGTGTCTAATTATTGTAATTAGAGATATATTTTTGTATGCATGGGATCCTATTTAAAGACCCATGAGGCATGTATTGTAAATCAAGCAGGCAAGTAAAAGCATTGAAGCAAGGAAGCAAGGTCAAGGAGATCTATAGGTGTAAGGTCAAGGAGATCAGCTGAAGCATTCAAGGAGGGGATAACAACTCAGGTTGTTGAGTTGGTTGTGTTGAGCAAGAGAGAGAGGGAAGAAGGTCTTGAGGTGTGGCAAGCCTTTGAGGTGGAAGAAAAAGTGGCATCTTCTTTATTGTATTTTCTTCTAAGAGTATTTAATACAAGATTGTGTATTGTCTCTTAAATTCTTTGTTGTTTCAAGTTTCTAATTACTTAATCATTTTGGTATAATTTCATGTTTAATTGCTTATAAGAAAAGTAATCAATTGTGCTTCCATTGGATAAGGGTTCCTAACATTTTGAACAAATTTAATCTAGGTCTAAAATGAAAAGTGCTAGGTCTTTGGTCAAAAGACATAAAGCTAGACTTAACAATGCATGAACTAGGTCTGAAAACTTTAAGGCAATGCTAGGTCTTTGGTAAAAATGCATAAAGCTAAACTTTGAAACAAACTAGATCAAGGTAAAAACTTGTAATTAATCTAAATCTAAAGCAAACCATTCAAAATACTTTGACTCAATCTTAGCACATGGATTTTATAACAAACTTGACCTTGGTATGAAGCATTCACTCTAGGTACATACCTAAAACTAATTGGGAAAGACAATCTCAAATAATCAAAATAAGAGTGATGAGTAAAGCATTCAAGCCCAAGTGATAAGTAAGGCTCCAATGTAAACTAATTGTGCTTAAATTTATACTTAAAAAGTGAGTTTAGACCTTAGTTCAAGGCAACAAATTGACTTGAGGTACATAGAAATAAACCACTTCCTATATCTTGGCAAAAGGCGTCTTTAAATCAAGGAATTAATCCAAGTTACACAATTCAAAGGTTAGAGGAAAACACCTAAGCCAAAATTAAGTAAGACCTAGGTGTAGACCAATTAATTTTGAATCTGAATGTTACAAGACAAATTTTGAAATTGGTTTAAATGACTTGGATTTTTTAAATGGAAAACATCCTAGACCTAAATGGACAACATAATGATGCCATTTTTAGACCAAAGGTACACACAATTTTGAATTTAGTTTAGAATAAGGCAACATTTTTAGAATAACATGAGCAGCATAATGATGCCCCTTCAATCAAATGATATGACAATGGTTTTCGATTAAAAAATCCAAGGCAAATGGTTGGGACAAAATAGGTAGTGTAATGACACCCTATTTAAACAAGTGACATACAAATGTTTTGGGATAAAAATGTCTAAGGAAAAAGTGTGACACTAAATAGGTAGAATAATACCTCTTGGGATAAAATGTGATGAAAACACATGATAGTTATGACTCATTTTGAATTTTGACAAACAAAAAAATTTAGTCTCAAAACACACATGTAAATTAAATAAAATAGAAGTAGCACAAATGGCTCATCCTATCCCTAAAACTGATACAGGTGTGTGTAACTCTTGCTAAAATTTATACCAATATACCAATGCTTATGATAAATTAGGTGTTAATCTAAAAATTAAAGAACAAGTATAGGTAGATTTTTTTATGCCCCCTCTATCTCTCAAGGATTGGTATATGGCATGAACTTAGAGTGATGAACACTTAACATTTTCCAAGAAATTCTACAGCAAGTTTGAATAAAAAATATATAAGTTTTAAATTCTCTAGATGATCTCAAGTATGGCTAACATAAGGGTGCAATCACATCAATTGGGTTCATACCTACTAATGTACTATGCAAGCATATATTTTTTTTCATAGTAACTTGCTAGAAGCATAATGAATAAGATGGGGGGGAGGGTACGAGTTGAATCAATCATCAAAACATTCATTCAATTCAACTTAATAGTCATGAGTCATACATACAAGTATATAGATATTAGCAAGCATAAGCAACCATACAAGAGCATGAAACAAAATAACACATCATTTATGTGAGAAACCCTCAAGGGAAAAAAACCTACTGATATTTACAATAGACTACAATCCTATAAGATAAAAATTGAGATTTAGTGAAGCAACAACTTCACATGGAGCACCAACCCCAACTAGCTAAGCACCAACTCAGCTAAGCTTTAACAAGCACCCACTTGTATGGAGGTACCAACCCCCTAGATGATTCATTACCAACTCATCCACCTAAAACTCTTGATTACCTTCATAACATTATGTTTCTCAACTAACAGATGATGACCACCTTTTCATCTCTTCACATTCTTATCCCTCTCAAACTACCTCCTAGGCCTCTTCGCTCATCTAGGTCTCTTCAAGACTAATTAGGTCATATGACCTTGATATTCATACTCAAACCTTTTTTTATATATTAATTATTGTTTTTATACATCCCAATTATGGTCTACATGACCTCCTTTTCTCCTCAATTTGCTATTTCATTAGCTTATTCACACAATTGTCTAACTAGCTCAATTAGGCCTAATTAGTCTTGCTCTTATACAAGTCAATTACTCTCACACATCTTGGTTGGACATACACACTTGCACACTTTTATTACCCTTAAAATAGGTCTTATACACATTTTATACATGAATCAAATAATACATTAGGTCAGACACAATTTAATAGACTAAATCCTCTTTTAGGCCCTAAAGAGACCTAATTCAATTAGGCCTACTTTGGCAACACTACCTCATAACCTATTGAAACAAAATACAGTTCATTTAAAAACAATATCCTTTCACAAATAAATAAAATAGACCTTATTAAACTTCACTTTAATTCCACAACACCTTTTATGTTTAACCACCACTTGAACCCTTCTCAAAACACTGTTCATAATAGGCCTTCATATACATAGAAAGTTTATCTTAAATAATTGAAGAATAAAAACAAGTTTGATAAATAAAAATAAAAATAGATCACATATTAAAAAACCTCATGACCTTGGGGTCATTACAAATTTTATTATATACTTTAACTTAGGGTATACAAGCTCAAACTCTTCTCTGTAAAATGCTCACTCTGAACTGCCAACTAGCCTCAAAACATAGTCATTGAAACTTGAACTTATGATACCTAAAAAAAAAAAAGGAATTAAAATGAATAAACATGATCCTAAAACATCTTTAAAACAACCTCCAATAAAAATATCATAATCTCTAATGGTAACTATTGGTCTTGCAAACTAATTTGTTGACCTTCTCTCTCATAGACCTCACTCAGCCAGACAAGCCATTTTGGATTCACTATTTTCATTGACTATCAAAACTTATACAAAGCATGAATATTACATAATAGTACCAAAAAACATATCCATGCACTTATATCCATCACTCTTTCATGAAATCACACCAAAAGACACCTTTTCATATTGTCTAGGTTTTGCACTATTTTTCTTCATTAGGCCCATTAGCGACTAGCCAACTTGGATCACCAAATTTGTGCACTCGAGGATTATAAATTATATATAAACCTTCATGGACAAAATAAAAGTCTCAAAATTTGTCTTCCATCCATTTATCAACTTTGACTTGGTCAACTCTGATTGCTACAACAAATCTCTAAGAAACAAAGCTTTTATTGTAGGGTCAACTCACTCCCTTAAAGACCTAATCACACCTAGAGATGCCTGAGAGAGTTGAATAAAATCTATGATCACTAAAATATCCATACCAATCCATTCTAAGAACTTTAGAATAACTTATTTCATATAGGGTCACTATTAGGGTTCTTTGAGGGTTTAAACCATCTTCTATTATGAGCAATCATTCATAAATATTAGCCCCTCATTCCAAAAACTAATGCCTAGAACTTTGATCTAAGACCCTTACCCATATAGTGAAAATATATTAGGTCCTCATGCAAATTTTTTACATGCCAATGAACACTTGAAAAATCTTCTCAGGTAGATAATTCTTCATCATGTGCAGTCAAGAGACCTTAAAACATGTTTTCAAGCCTAAACCTTCAAAATTTGACCTCAAACTTCATCAACACACCTAGGAAAATCTATCACACCACTGAAAATGCTCATATAATAATTCTTATCTTTAAATCTTAATCTGATACCTCATTTGGCCACCATCTCTCTCTTTTCTCTCTAGACCTTAACGTGCAAACCACATTAGTCCTTGAAAATGACCTTCTAACCAATGTCCAAGCTCTCAAAACCTCATATACATGCCATACAACCTCTTACCATGCTCAACCACTTCTATACATCTTCTCACATGCCTAATACCACTCATCTCACCAAGTAACCAAGCCCATACCTTCACACAAGGTCTCTTCATGCCATGACTAGTCCATGACAAGACTCCTTAAGATATTTATACTTGACATAAGGATCTACTTCTTAAAAACTTATCTCATCACAACAACACTTATTTGTTAAGAACTTGACAACTGACTATGATCATCCTTTACTATATCAACATCAACCTTGATCATCTTTCACTAGAGTAACATCAAATTTGACACAAGCCTTCCAATAACAAAGACAACATTGAGCAACAACCTTGACCATTGATCACCTTTGACAACCTCATGCTAATAGCTCAACTATCCTTGCTTACCTAGACATCAACCTTCACTCATTCATACCTCAAAGATCACTCACCATGCATCTTCACTAGATGCATCTAGACATCAATGACAACACACTTTGACATTAATGACATCAGATTGACATCAATGATAACACTATGCCATTAAACTCCCCCTTTGTCATTTATGGAAAAACACACTATAGTCTGATCAATCTCTTCTCCCCCAAAACTAGTCTTTCTCACCCTTTGACATTAATGACAAAAAGTCTTACACAAATAACTATATAATCCTTGGACCTAAAATTCAAGAAACCACACAATGAAATGCTAACCAAATACTCACCTTAGGATGGAACGTTTGAGTTACTCCTCAAGAAACCATGCCTCTTATGTCATCTACATCTTGACTAAACTATATATAGAGCTCCATCTAAAAAAAATATTGTTCTTAATATCCTTATATATCTGACATCAACCTCAAATCTTCCTTCATACTGACTTGAACTTTCACATATCTGCCTTGATCCTTTAAATCACAGAGCTAAAAATCTCCCCCTATAGCCATATTTTCCTTTTGAATCAAATAATGAATAACAATCTCTTCTGACCTCATTCATGCTTGATTGGAACTTCAACCTTTTTTCACACCATAAATACTCTTGCTATCATCTTATTAGCTCTATTAGCCATATCTAATCCATCTACATCATGATAACCCTTCTTGTATTAGTTCACTGCTCATTAGGTCTATAAAACACTTAGTTCACTATCTGCTAGGCTTATATCTTGCTTGATTACGTTCACCTCACACAACTAGGGTATATTGAGAATATAAAACTATGATACATGACCCAAAGGTCATCTTCAAATGCCTAGAGCAATCACACTCAATGCCTATGACCATAAAACATCTCTATAAACAATGCTTGTCCACCATGTCTATTAAGTCTATATGTAATCAAAGATATTATTCCAAGGGAACAATCTAGTCCTCCATGCTAGATAAAAGATCACTCATGTCATGTTTGTATCTTATTTCAGATTTTATTCTTGCATTAATCTATCTCCTTCATGCTTCTCAAGCCACCATGGCATATACCTCATCATGGCATTTTCTTTGCATCATTATGCCAACTAGGTCTACACTTACATGCTTCGTTATGATAGACCTCTATCATAACTTGTATTCTTCATGATATTCAAAATGAGACTATAAAACATGTGCCTTGGTCCTATATTACCTTAAGGTCATCTTGCTACACATAAAACACTCAAATCTTCATGGCAATACCCCAATGAGCAACTCTGTAATCTTCTTTTATGCTTATTAGTTTTTCATGATTTCATTATGTTCTGAATACTTAGAACTTTGTTATGATTCTCTCAAACCTCTGAGATCTCTCCATGGATTCTTAACCATAGTATTCTTACACTTCAACATGATTTCTAGGTCAATCCATATTTACAATGGCACATTTAAGATCATATTTGTCTTGTAGACCAATCCATATTTTACTTTGATAGTCAAGACACACTGAGCACAATGATTAAATCATTCCATACCTTTCAATCATGATATTCAGTATAAAACACTATGCAAATGAAACATCTAATGTTCATTGAAATTTTCAAGCCATATAACATTATTTTACTCCATGAAGGTCTCTCCTAGGGTTTAATGGTATACAAAGACAAGAAACCCTCATAGGTCTATCTTACCTCTATCTTGCATGTTCTTCTTCATACCCCATCTATTGACCATGTAGATTGTCATGCACTTCATGACCTTAGGAACACCTTTAGACTTATGGACTGGTTTCTCTTCAAGTCAAGAATCATTCAAAAACTCTGCAAGTAACCTTGTTATCCAATTTCAAAGACCTTCATGACACAATCAACTTTCATGATGTTTTTATTGCACAAAATACACTCTCAAATCTATCTCAATGCATATAAAAGATATATAAAGAACCAAGAACATCATACAACATAAAAAACATCATTTTAAAGGATTTAAACTAGTTCTAGTCACATTTCTCTTTACTCAAGTCTCTACAACTTTTCATAGTTTACAACTTTTGACTTTGACACACATTTATTTTAATTATATAAATAGTCAATAATTATTTTCACTTGGAGGATTTTCTTCACGTTGTCTAGTTCATCTTTGATTTTTACACCAACCTATTTTGACAAATATCATGGCTTCTATTCAATTTTATATGCTCTTGAGTTCCTTAGCAAACTAGTTCAAATTCAAATTCAATGGTCATATTTTTGAATTACAATGATTATTTCCTGAGGGTTAAACTTGATAGTCTCTGGCACGTGTCTTGTTTGTAGACCAACTTTGGTGGCATATAGCTTGAGCTAGAATATTCCTCATGACACCAAATTTTTAAGACAACTTCTTGGGATATCTGACATCATCTCCATGTAACCCTTTGACCAAGTTTGACTTTTTAGGCATATTTAATAAAATCACAAACTTATTGGTCTAGAAGGATCTGCATGATGCTCAATGATGATATGGATTCTCTAAGCTTGTGATATGCATTTTTCTTTCTACAAATGGAAATTGAGATCTACAGAACCTCACCAAAGCATCTATGGGACCCTCAAAATATCCTCTTGGCTATGAATGACTAGCACCAATGATATATGCCTCCAAAACATCATGTACCTTTGATATTATGATTTTCATAATTACTCTGCCTCTAGATGATTGATCAACACATTTCTACAATAATATTAATGTCCTTCTCATAGATGCCTCAAACCTTTATACCATAGAGTTATATGATTTGCTCTTGATGTTCCAGATCAATGTTGTCCATCTTTATATGTCATGATCTATGAATTTTTTTTACATAACAACCCTGCAACACACCTCCATGATGCTTATATTGAGTGATGAATGCCTCTATGAAGTCTAATAGAGACATCTCAGTTCATAGAGCTCTATAATAATGTGAAATTAGGAGATTCCCAGGTCTCCAATCTTTGATCAACCAACTTGCAATCATGAGGCTGATAGTCTTTCTTTAGGATCCTCTTGGTCATGATTAAAACCTTTGGCTAAATGTATACATCATACTTCTTCTTCTTTATCTGAGTTGATACCAAAAACTCTTGGCATTCTACCCTGGTAATTAGTTCACCTTGATCCGTAGGCTGATCATGACTAGTTCTCACTTTCTTGGTCTCCATACCATGATTTGTCTCTTAGGAGCTTCCAACATCTTTTTATGACTTGAGGATTAATTCAATCTGATCTTATAAAATCTTGCAATATGACCAACACATTCACACTCATAGTAAGTAACCTTACTCTTGTTAGACATACCTCTTGATTGATGTGGTATATGATATCTTCTTGACCAATTGCTTCCTTTACCATAGTTCCATGAAAACTCATTCTTTGGTGGCAACCTTCTTAGTCATTTGCTTTATGTTCAAATTGATAACAAGAAAATAATGACCATGGGAGAAATTGGAATACATTATAGCATTAAGCTATATGATTTGTCTTCTCATATTACTTTTTATGTTGGAATTCTTCTTTACTTGATCTATCTTATCATGACCTTTATCAAACTTGATCATCTTGTCTATGAGCTCCTCATGCTCAACCTTCAAGGAACCTATCTCAGACTTAAACTGATCACACTCAACTTCCTTTGATCTCAAACTTGTATTTGTAACCTCTAATTGATTCTTGAGATTCTTGATGGTATTTTTATCCCTTTTGGATTCTTTGGCCATGCCACTCTTCAAGATATATATCTGCTCTTAAAGATCCTTGACCATAGATCTTAACTCTTGACTCTTTTTCCTTAACTGCTTAGCCATATTGTGCTTCTAGGATCACCTTTCAACTGTTAGGTTTGTTCCAAAGGACCTTTATATGATACCAATTATTGGAAGCATAATGATTGATAAGAGAGGGGGGTGAATAAATCTTCAAAACATTAATTGAATTCAACTTAATAGTCATGATCCATTCATACAAGTAAATAGATCTTAGCAAGCATAAGTAACCATACAAGAGCATGAAACAAGATAACACATCATATATGTGGGAAACATTTAAGGGGAAGAAAACCCACTAATATTTAAAAATAAACTAAGTCATATAAGATAAAAACAAATATTTAGTGAAGCACCAACTTCACATAGAACACCAACCCCAACTAGCTAAGTACCAACTCAACTAGGCTTTAACAAATATCCACTTGCAAGGATGCACCAACCCCCTAGATGATTCAACACCAACTCAACCACCTAAAACTCTTGATCACCTTTAGAACACTATGTTTCTCAACCAAAATATGATGACCACCTCTTTATCTCTTCACATTCTTATCCCTCTTAAACTACCTTCTAGACCTCTTCGCTCATCTAGGTCTCTTCAAGACTGATTAGGTCATATGACATTGATCTTCATACTCAAATGTTATGTTATATATTCATTAATATCTCTATACACCCATTTTATGGTCTACATGACCTCCTTATACTCTTCATTGTGTTCTTTCATTTGCTTATTCACCCAATTGTCTAACTAACTCAATTAGGCCTAATTAGTATTGCTCTTATACAAGTCACTTACTCTCCCACACCTTGGTTGGACATACACACTTGAAATAAATTTTATTACCCTTAAAAAATTTCTTATAGTATTTATAAAACATGAATCAAATAATATATTTGTTCGACCACAAGTTAATAGACCAAATCCTCTTTTAGGCCTTAAAGAGACCTAATTCAATTAGGCCTATTTTGGCAACACATTACCTCATGACCCATTGAAACAAAATACACTTCATTTATGAAAAATATCCTTTAAAAAATCAATAAAATATACCTTATCCAATTTGAATTTAAGTCTAAAACACCTTTTAGGTCCAACCACCACTTGAACCTCTTCTCAAAACACTGTTTACAATAGGTCTTCATACACATATAAAGTTTATCTTGAAAAACTAAAGCATAAACACAATTTTTACAAATAAAAATAATAATAAATCACATATTAAAAACAATCATGACCTTAGGGTCATCACAAGCTTCATTAGACACTTCAACTAAGGGTATAAAGGATCAAACTCTTCTCTACAAAATGCTCACTTTGAACTGCCAACTAGCCTCAAAACATAATCATGAAAACTTGAAATTTTGACACATGAAAGAACATAATAAAATACTTAAAATAAATTAAAATTATCTTAAAACATCCTTAGAATAACCTATAACAAAAATATCATAATCTCTAATGGTAACTATTGGCCTTGTAGACCAATTTGTTGACCTTCTCTCTCACAGACCTCACTTATCCAGATAAGCCATTTTGGCTTCGACATTTTCACTACTTTAACTAAATATCAAACCTTATAAAAAGAATTTTTAATAAATTAAAGTCCAAAATAAAATATTCATGCACTTATATCCATCACTCTTTCATGAAATGATACCAAAAGCCATTTTTTCATACTGCTTGGGTTTTGCACTATTTTTCTTAATTAGGCCTGCTAGCGACTGGCCAACTTGGATCAAAAAAATTCAAACCTAATGGATATAAACATTCATGGATATGAATTAAAATTCTTAAACTTTTTCTTCCATCCATTTATCAACTTTGACTTGGTCAACTTTGACTGCTACAACAAATATTTAGGAAATAAGGCCTTTCCTATAAGGTCCACTCACTCACCTAAAGATTAAATCACACTTGGATATGACTAGGAGAGTTTAATTCAACCTAAAATCACTAAAATATACATACCAATCCATTCTAATCACTTTATAACAATTTCTTTCATATCAGGTCACTATTAGGGTTCTTGGTGGGTTTAAACCATCTTCCAGTGTTAGCAATTATTCATAAAGCTTAGCCCCTCATTCTAAAAAATAATGCCTAAAAATTTGAGATATGACTCTTCCCCATATCCCATGGATATATTAGGTCCTCATTCATATGATTCACATGCCCATGAACACTTGAAAAACCTTCTCGGGCAGACAACTCTTCATCTTATACACTTGAGAGACCTTAAAACACTTTTTCAAGCCTAAACCTTCAAACTTTGACCTCAAAATTGGTCAACACACCTAGAAAAATATATCACTCCATTTAAAATTCTCACATACCCATTCTTTTCTTTAAATCTTAATCTCATACATCATTTGGCTACCATCTCTCTCTTTGCTCTTTAGACCTTGACTTGCTAACCACATTAGTCCTTGAAACTGACCTTTTAACCACTGTCCAAGCTCTTAACACATCATATACATGCAATAAAACATCTTACCATGCTCAACCACTACCATACATATTCTCACATGCTTGAGACCACTCATCTCACCAAACAACCAAGCCCATGCCTTCATAAAATGTCTCTTCATGCCATGTCTAGGCCATGACAAGACTCCTTAAGTTCTTGATACTTGACACAAAGATATGATTCTTAAGAATTTATCTCATTACAACAACACTTATTTTCTAATCACTTGAAAAATGACTTTGATCATCTTTCACTAGAGCATCATCAACCTTGATCATCTTTCACTAGAGTAACATCAAACTTGGCATAAGCCTTCCAACAACAAAGACAACACTGAACAACAACCTTGACCATTGATCACCTTTGACAAACTCATGTTGATACCTTAACTATCCTTGATTACCTAGACATCAACCTTCACTCATGCATACCTCAAATACCACTCACAATGCATCTTCATTAGATTCATCTAGACATCGATGACAACACACTTGACATTAATGACATCAATAACAACACTATGCCAACAAATTCTAGCCATGTACTTCTTAGTAGAGTCTCATGTTTAGCAAGACCTGACCTTGATTTTTTTTAGGTAGTATCATAGAGGATAAACACTCATCCCCTTGGCAATCCTAGTATCACATGCCCCTATTTATATACCCTATTATAGAGCAAGGTTGGTATAATGTTTGGAGATGAAACCCCAAGTCAACACACCCCTTAAAAATTTGTGAGGAGGTAATGTACTCCTACCTAAACTCCAAATGCAAGAAAATAAATAAACTCTAATAAGTAGTACATGGATGGAGTCATGATGCAAAATAATAGACTTGACCCTAGTTTTTGTTAGGATCAAAGAGGCTAGTCGCTCAACCTCCTAGCAATTCTGGTATCATGTGCCCTAATTTATATACCCTGTTATGGAGCAAGGTTGGTAGAATGTTTGGAGATGAACCCCCAAGTCAACACATCTCTAAAAAACTTATGAGGAGGTGATGAACTCCTGCCTATAATCTAAATGCAATAAAATAAATAAATGGAAAATAGAAAGACTTTAGAGGTCATTTCTTAATCACCCAAGTCACTCAGAGCTTAGGGATATCATACATGACATTATTTCTAACAAGACCAAACAACAAGGCAATAAACCAAGCACTCTTGGTCAC
Organism: Torreya grandis; assembly: GCA_037957365.1. Taxonomy (NCBI): domain Eukaryota; kingdom Viridiplantae; phylum Streptophyta; class Pinopsida; order Cupressales; family Taxaceae; genus Torreya; species Torreya grandis. The sequence goes on from JARHVA010000400.1 coordinate 1,132,006, forward strand.
CCGAGTTCCCTAAAGGGGATGGGGGAGAGCATACAAGCTATAGTTTTTGTTTGCCAAAAAATAAATAATATAACCTACGCAATTTGCAGTTAGTTAAAGAACAAATAAAAATTTAAAAAGCCCTTAAGAGCTTTAAATAAAACATAGGTTCTTTTTAATATCACCAACTTTAAATAGGATTTAAATTTTAGCCCCTTAGCTTTGTTTTCACTTGTAAAAAAAGCTTAGAAATGCTAAAAGACAAATTCGTTAAGTGATTTTTAAGCACCTTAACCAAATGTGGATGAATTTTTAACCTTTGTTATGAATTTTGATTTTGTAAAAGGAAATAAAAATAAAAATCACTTAAGCATCCTTATTCTTGGAGTAATTCTTTACAAACAAGGTTAGTGGATTAATTTGTGCTTAAGCCAAGGTAAAATCTTACAAGTTAGCTTCATAAGACACAAAAATAAGCTTTGTGAAATGATTTCACAGTTACACAGTGACTGTGAAATGCAAAATTATTCAAGCATATAAAAATACATAAAACTAGAAGTAACACAAAATTAGAAAGAGTGATGTTATATTTCTTAAATAATTTCATAATTTGCCTCAACGATTGCATAATTTAACTCATCAATTTCACAACTATGAGAAAAACCTGTAGAAAACACAAAAAATAGAGAATTGTGATTTTGTTAGTTATTAATGATTTCATAGTTAGACATATGATTTCATAACCCAAATAGATAATTTTTCAACCTAAAAAGATGATTTCACTACTCAAAATCATGATTTCACAACTACAAAGAATGATTTAGCAAGTCAAAATATGATTTTGCTATTTTTAGACAATTTCATAGTTAACCATAAAACAAAGAAAAATATGTGGTTTTTGTAGGATGAATTCATAGTTTATCTTGAAAATTTTGTAACTTTTGGCCCTAAATTCATAGTTTCACAGAGCCAAGTTCAAATAGAGATGATTTTTCAATTCTCTAGGATAATTTCACAATTTTTCTTGATGATTTCACAATTTTCTCTACTGAATTCATAATTTCACAGGAATGAATTTTTAGTTCTATAGTCAAAGTCTAAACTCAAAAAATTAGCTAAAATACAAGAAAATAAGGTCTAAAATGAATGTTTTTTGGTTCCAAATAGGTCTAAAGATGCTCTAATTATGCATGTGGGGTTCATAGTTCCATCGTTAGGCATGCCATTATGTGAGATAGGAATCCAAGAGGGGATTTAGTCAAGTGTTAGTATAATTAAAACCAATAAAAAACATATAAATTAATATAACACCTCAATCCTATCCACTCAAGGAGAAAGAGAACAATGCAAATGACAAATAATATAAGACAAAACAAGATTTCTTCACCTTCCTTGTGAGCAAGAGTTGCATGTTGCCCTAGGAGGAATGTGTTTGGTCATGTGCTCAAAGAGTCTTTGACAATGGTAGTCCTTGCATCATTTCTCCTTGTCACCTTGTCAATGTTTGTCTTAGCTTTGATAAGGTGTAGCAATCTATCAATAATTTTGCATTATAACCTTACAAGAAAGCTATGTCTCTCAATAATTAAACATTATAACTTTGGATTTGAGAGCTTGTTTTAGAATGGCCTTGGCCCTTCTATTTATAGGTTCTCCAAATAACTCTAATCCAAGTGAAATTGTGTTAGATTTAATAATGATTAGGTTTAGTTTAACTCTGGTTAAGTTAAGGAGGCGACAAACATTTAATATTTAGGATTAAGATTACATTTATTAAGTGTGGCTCTCCATTTTTGAATTAAAGGCTTTAATGGAGATATTTTCAATTCCTTGACTTTGAGGATGATGACATCATCATGACCTCAATTTTATTGGAATTTCTTTTTTACAAAATTAATATTTACTAATTGCACATGTGAATTTCACTTAAGCATTTAATTTGATTTATTTAGTTAATTCATTCAACTTAGCATTTTTACGTTTTAGGAATTATTTAAGTGCCCCACTTAATGGGTCCAAATGCCAATCTATCAATTTTCTAGGTCATAACTTGACTAGAGATGAATTCATGAGAGGTTACTATTGCGTACAGGATAATACCCAAAATAGGGATGCCTCAACATGATTTTGGGTACTAATGTCTGATGTGTGGATGAAATTAGGACATTCAATGATTCTTAAGCTTAATTTGCATTATTTGGTAGAATTCAATCTGAAGTCTAATTGGAACACGATCATGGCCAAAATAGGGTGTCTATAATAAGTAGACAAAAAACATGATGAAACAATCAAGAAGCTATGTGCAATCATATTTTTGATTTTTTTGAATTGTTTGAATATTTTTAATTTTTTTGAATATTTGAGAATGTAACATGCTAACCAATGATCCCATTGATATGGGAGTCATAATAAACTATAATAAGTGGTATAATATTATATTATATGAATGAAATATACTAGGTGTGCATGTATCAGAATTAGAAATTGTATTAGGTGTTGTTATGAAACTATCTATATCACTACTCATGCAATCACATGTGATAGTAGTAAAGGACATGCAAAATGATTTGAAATTCTATGAGGACTAGTTGGAAACTGTGCCAAATTTTGTGCTCTTTTAAAAATGTTTTGATTTGTATGTATCACTAATTGAGGAGTCATTGCATGTGATTGTACATTTTGTGAACTTTGTTGGGTGAATATTTTGTCAATCAGCTAATTGATGAGCAAAATAGGTATTATCATCCACAACAAGGGAGATTGGTCAGCCCAGTGTGTAGGTTTACTACATTAGAGGTGGACAAACCTCTCCTCTCATCAAGGGGAGGTTCCCTATAAATAGGCAAGAGCTATATACTAGAAAGTAACACTCAGGGGTAGGGTAACACCATCCATCTCTCTTTTTTTAGAGATGATGTTCACAAAAAAAGGAAAAAATCCTGGTAAAAACACTGAAGGCACTTCTCTTCTTTCAGAAGTGATCTTACAGAAAACAATAGGAGTTCTTTCAAGTAGTGACAAGTAGCTGGTAACAAAGACATAGTAACTGGCAGACTGAGATGTAGCGCAAAGTCTCCACCTCGACTACCCAAGAGTGAAATATGAAGGACAATGAGGGCACAAAGTCATCCCAAGGTCCTTTACACAGAAATAGAAAATAGACAAACACACTAAAGACAATTGTGGGGGCACAAAGTCTCTCCACAGTTGGCTTCAAGACACCTTCCTGATTACTTCCACTAGTTCTGCTTGTTAGATTAAATAAACAAGAATACTCCTAGGAAACAGACATAAGAACCATTCCCCAAAATAGCACAAGTTATAACAGCACAAAGTCTGCAAGTGTCTTTCTTTCTCATTCAGATAAAACAATATGAACAACAATCTGAGCTCAAAGTCTCAGTATTCACCTTTCAATTTGGGCAAAGTTTTATTTTTGTAAAAGAAAAGATCTCCCTTAAAAAAATAAGAGATTAAAATATATAGTAGCCAAAAAAGGCTTGGCACTCTGTTTCATGGAATGGCCCATGTTGTGCATTCAATGCCTTGAATGCATTTTTCAATTTTGTCAAAGAGGACCATGCTGGAATAGGGCGGTTGCCTTAACTGTGGCGTGTCAATTCATCTCAAATGTCCTCTCTTGGGCCTAAGTCATCTAGTTTGTCACCTGATGTTTGTGCAGGTGTCCACTTTGCCTTTACTTCATGGAAGAGAAGCAGGCTACATCCTTGATTTGGTGTGCTCAGATGACCACTTGCTCCACTATTTCACCTACTGGAAATAACTCCCTTGTAGATATTTCTAATCTTTTGTATTGTTTTCTCTTCCCTACAGTAATTTGGGCACTCAAGCTCTCTTTTCAGCTGGTTGCTTGGTTCATTTTTCAAATTCTATGCCATATTTGAATTTTAATGGATATTCCATTACCTTAAATTTGACGTTCGTGGGGACATCACTGGTCACTACTTTGTTTGAACCATATTAAACCATTAAACTTGTGAAAGTTCATCGGTTCATTGGTTCAACAGTCCAAGCGATCTTTATTGATTCATCACTTCTGTGTTCAATCGCTTCTTTGAACTTGCCTTTGGAATCATCTGTTTGCTACTTCTTTCTTTGCTTGTGGTTGTCTTTGAATCTGCTTGAACCTGTGAAACATTAAACTTTGAACTCTTTCAGTTCAAGGTTCAATTAGTTTATTGGTTCATCCTTTGTCCCATTATTTCCTTTATCCCTCTAAATCCCTTTGAGGCTTTGAATAGTTGAACCATTCAGACCCTTGAACCCGTTGAACCAATTGGTTCAAGGTTTAACGGTTCAATCCTTGTTCTTTGAAGGCTCCTTATCATCTAAGTCTTTTCAAAGCTTTTGAAACACCTTGGAGGGAAGGTGTCCCTTCAGGTCTTTGGAAAAGGTCCTTTTTTAAGTGTCGAGTGCCCCCCACAAGGGTACCTACCCTTCAGGATCTTCTGCATGGCCTTTAGGCTTTAATTCCTTTGACGGACTTTTGTTTCTTTATTGTTCTCTGTATTGGGAGTGCTCCATCTTTGACATCTGTCACAGTCTGTTGCTTTGAAACTTTATCAATCTTACAAAAAATGGGACCCACAACACTTCTTCCCTGAGTAGCTTCAAAAGGGGAACGAGGATAGGTGGCACTTTCTACTGATCTTAACAAGTGACACATGGCATTTTTCATTGTGAAACAGGCAAGGACACTTGGCAGCATCCACTTAACTTATGGAAGCTTTAGATACTGAGAGTCTTACAGAAGATGACACATGGCAGCTTCTACTGAGCTTTAGAAACACTATAAAAACATTTGGAACTCATTTGGATTTACACAGATGATGACACTTGGTGCGCTCTATTTATTTTACAAGGGACACGTGGCAAGTTTCACTACTTTGAGAAATAAATTATAATGTGTCTCGGCAGATGACACCTGGCAGCTTTCACTCAACTTTAGCAACTCACTCGGGGCCCACCGTAGTCCTTACTTAATAATGAAATAAAAGGAAGAAACTACAGATGTTGACACTTGGCAGCTTCCATTGAGCTTCACAAGGGACACGTGGCAACTTCCATAGTTTCTTAGAAAAACACATAGAAATCTTCTGTATTTGCCACTTGGTACCTTTCGTGGGACTCTGAGGGAAGCTTATTGAAAGAAGATACGAAACTTATAAGAAATTTGAAACATGGATGTAGACACTTATCATGCTCCACTGAGTTATAACGGGACACGTGGTGACTTCTGCTACATATAGAAACAAATTATAATGTGTCCCAGCAGATGACACTTGGTAGCTTCCACTCATCTTTAAGACTCAAACAAAACTTTAGGCAAAATGAAAAACTCGCACTCTATGTCCCCATAACCCTTACTACCTCAAAATTGAAATGCGCAGGGACAAAACTTGGAGCACACAATAGAAGCTCAAAATAAAATGTAGAGTATTTAACTCTACAAAGGGAAGAGAGAAATTTTTGGCTTGTAGGACCAAAAATAGTTCATGTGTTGTCCCAAAAATGAGTGACAGATTTTGGGAACAATTGCTGGCTCTAGTTGGAGAACTTCCTTCAGTTGAAAACTTAAAAACAACTGAGGGGAGTAGAAACCAGAATCTCCAATGCCTTGAAGTATGCCATTGGGTGATGGAGCATGCTATCCAAAAAGAAAGGTGTCAAAAATGAAAATGAAAAGCACAAAATAGAACTAAAGACTATACAAATATACATATGTACAGATGATCTTATATGATACTTTAAATATTGAAGTGCTTCAGACATTGCCCATTGTGAGATAACGAAAATAGCATTTCATCCTGATAAACTAATAAGAAACCATTTTATCCCCAAAATCAGTGATGGGCAAATGGAACTCTCCACTAGGAATCACATTTTTTGTGCACTCCTTTTGGTTCTCTCTTCTTTCTCCATGGCAAGATGTGGTTTCCAATCCAAAAACTATAAATCCTTGCTCTCTTGGCAAAGATTTCCTCTTCCTGACTTTGGCGTGTAGTAGTATGGTCCACTACCATAACTTGATGTTCTTCTAGCCCATTGAAGCACATAATTTGATTGTCAACATCAAATACTTGACAAACCATCAGCTCAGCATCTCTTTTGACATGGAGTTTGACATCTTTGTCTTGAGCAGCCTTCAATCTGAGTAGCAGTGATTCATACTCAGCAGTGTTGTTGGCATTGCTAGACTGCAACGTGTCTAAAGAAGGAAAAATATCTCCTTGAGGAGATATCAACACAATCCTGGCTCTGGCATTGGTAGAAGAATTGCTACCATTGGATTCCAAGATACAAACATCATCAAAAACTGATCTTCTATCAGATTTTTCTTCATTAGAGAGGGAAGATCCTTTTTCATCTATATTGCACCTTACCAATTCTTCTGATGCTTTGTTTGAATCAATTCCTAAATTTCCAACTGCAGGACTTTCATCTATAAAAATATGAACATCCTCTGTGGATAAAAAATAATTACCCCTACCTAAAGACTCAAATAGAATTTGAGCTTCAGGTGCCGATGTTGAGTGCCAACATATTTTGCTTCCTTTTCAGGGAGCAGCCTCTTCATGATGCCTTTGACTAGGATCCTCACCTCGGATAGGTCCATGCTTAATTTGCCACCAACATCCTTGCAAAAATTTTGCCCAAGAAGGATGTTGTATGATGCTGGGACGTCGGCCACCAGGACAGTCATCTTGATTCTCTTGTCTGGAATGCTGCAAATGCAAATCAGGCATCCTTGATTTGTCCCAATAGTGACACTTATTTGTTCTCCATGGAGAAACATCTCCCAAATGTCTTGGTCAGTGTAAGACTAAGGGATTATGCCACTTTGGCAGGCATGCCATTGTCTGAAGCTCTAGAATCAATGATGCAGTTGCTCAGCTTGTGACCATTTATCAATAGGGAAACATAGAAAGGCTCTATTTTCCCAGGGGTAGTAGGAGGAGTAATGACAATATTATTTGGGATGGGCATGTTCCTTGGGGGATCATGAGTTACTTTCTTAACATCTTGTCCTGCAGGGATGATTTTATTCTTCACACACTCAACCAACCTGTCCAATTGCTTAGGGTTGTATTGCAGGAATTCAAATTCAATCATTTGAATTTTAGATTTCTTGACATGGTCGATTATGTCAAATGACTGAAATGGACTAAGAATAGAGAAAGGGAGTTCATCCTTCTAGTTTCTAGGGGGGAGGACTGATCTACAAAGTTGAAGTTGAAGGTGCAAAAATATTTAGGGTACTTACTTTTCTTGCAATCACTGGGTCCTTTGGCTAAAAAGGTAGAGTGGTTCCCTACTTAGCAACTAAAATTGTAGGCTGAGCTCACTCCTCTAATTTTTCTTTATCAGCTTGCTAGGTTGACTAGTTCTGAGACCGGGTGAATATAACGTATGATCCATCAAATGCTTCACCTTCACTTCTGGGTTCATCTTAGTAATTCAGAAAACCAATGTTAGAGTCACCAGTTGATTCTTCTTGGTATGATACAAAGAAATTAGCATCATTTTCTTGATCAAACTTAGGTTGGAAAGGGAAATCATGTTCTATTTCTAGATATCCAACTACTGAGTTAGTTGGAGGTGTTTCAAGGGTAAGGTTCCTCTGTGGGGGAGGAAGATGATTTGCTTGCCCTTGATTCCTAGCAGCATTGCCTTGATATGACTGATTTTGAAATGTCCTCCTTGGCATATCTTGATTAGGAGGAGAAGACATACCTTGGGCCATTTGTCTTTTCAAGGCTAGAAATTCATTTGCTAGCTTTTGCACCATTTGATCTGTGGTGCCTGTAGATGGATATTCAGAAGATGAAGAAGATTTTCCTCTATTAAGATCTCTCCCTATCTTTCCTACCAAGATAAGGTCATCTTCCACCTCAATAGCCAAGTCCTGAGTAGTAGCAAGGTTTATGTGGCCAGCATGTCTCATCAGAAAACTCACTTTTGGAAGTTGTGAGTTGATGAAGAAACATTTAAGGTTCTCAGGGGTTGGCTAAGCAATTGTAAGAATTCAGTTCCTCAGCTTGTCAAACTTAGCAATGAAATCCCTCATAAGCTCATGAGGTTATTTTTTCATCTATGTGAGTTGAGACAATAGGGCATGCATATCTTCTCTAGGCTTGAACCTTGCTTTGAATTTGGCTTTGAGAGTGTCCCAATCAGTCACTGATTGAGCTTGCAGATGGTAGAACCAGTCTGCAGCAGTGCCTTGTAGTATTTCCATGAAAATCTTGACTGCCACATCCTCAAATTCCATGCCTATCACACCACAGGCTATGCTAAAAGCTACAATGTGTTCATCAAGATGAGATCTCCCATCACCAAAGAATTTGGAGAAATTCTTTCTTAAGCTGCATGGAAGTTCATGTAAGGGTGGAGTAAGATTTAGTGGACCAAAAGAGTTACCCTAGGGGCCTTAAACTACCATGATTAGATTATGGAAAAGGGGGGAAACAAATCTAGGTGGAGTATGTATAGGCAAAGCTCTGCTAAAAAAAGAAAAAGTAGCTCTACCTTGGGTTGGTGACTGGTACGGGTAGGAAGAACACTCCTATATCGTTGAACTTGAAGTTGGGGAGGGAATAAGTCAAAATTTCCTTGCTGCACCAACACAAAGATAGGGTCAAAAAAACCTTGAACTCTCTGGCTTTTGGTATAGCATGGAGTTACCAAATTGTGAAACAAAAATGTAAAAGGGATGGTCTTGCTTCAAATTTAAGCTTGAGGCTTCAAACTGCTTGTCCTTCCCCAGTAGAGTCCCCAAAAAGACTGTTGGGTGAATATTTTGTCAATCAGCTAACTGATGAGCAAAATAGGTCTTATCATTCACAACAAGAGAGATTGGTCAGCCCAGTGTGCAGGTTTACTACATCATAGGTGGACAAATCTCTCCTCTCATCAGGGGGAGGTTCCCTATAAATAGGCAAGAGCTATATATATTATATATAAGCATAAAGTAACACTCAGGGGTAGGGTAACACCATCCATATCTCTTTTTTTAGAGATGATGTTCACAAACAAAGGAGAAAATCTTCGTGAAAACACTAAAGGCACTTCTCTTCTTTCAAAAGTGATCTTGCAAAAAACAGTAGGAGTTCTTTCAAATAGTGACAAGTAACTGGTAAAAAAGACGTAGTAACTAGCAGACTGAGATGTAGCACAAAGTCTCCACCTCGACTGCCCAAGAATGAAATACGAAGGACAATGAGGGCACAAAGTCATCCCAAGGTCCTTTACATAGAAACAAAAAATAGACAAACACACTAAAGACAATTGTGGGGGCACAAAGTCTCTCCACATTTGGCTTCAAGACACCTTCCTGATTACTTCCACTAGTTCTGCTTATTAGATTAAATAAACAAGAATACTCCTAGGAAATAGACATAAGAACCATTCCCAAAAATAGCATAAGATATAATAGCACAAAGTCTGCAAGTGTTTTTCTTTCTCATTCAGATAAAATAATATGAACAACAATCTGAGCTCAAAGTCTCAGGATTCACCTTTCAATTTGGGCAAAGTTTTGTTTTTTAAAAAGAAAAGATCTCCCTTAAACAAAATAAGATATTGCAATATATAGTAGCCAAGAAAGGCTTGGCACTCTGTTTCATGGAATGACCCATGTTGTGCATTCAATGCCTTGAATGCATTTTTAAGTTTTGTCAAAGAGGGCCTTGCTAAAATAGGGTCGTTGCCTTAACTGTGGCATGTCAATTCATCTCAAATGTCTTCTCTTGGACCTGAGTCATCTGGTTTGTCAGTTGATGTCTGTGTAGCTATCCACTTTGCCTTTACTTCATGGAAGAAAAGTACGCTGCATCCTTAATTTGGTGTGCTCATATGACCACTTGATCCACTGTTTCACCTACTGGAAATAACTCCCCTGTAGATATTTTTGATCTTTTGTATTGTTTTCTCTTCCCTACAGTAATTTGGGCACTCAAGCTCTCTTTTCAATTGGTCACCTGGTTCATTTTTCAAATTTTGTGCCATATTTGAATTTTAATAGATATTCCATTACCTTAAATTTGACATAGGCGGGGACGTCACTGGTCACTACTTTGTTTGAACCATTGAACTTGTGAAAGTTCATCAGTTCATTGGTTCAATAGTCCAGGCAATCTTTATTAGTTCATCGCTTCCCTATTCAATTGCTTCTTTGAACTTGCCTTTGGAATCATCTGTTTGTTGCTTCTTTCTTTGCTTGTGGTTGTCTTTGAATCTGCTTGAACCTGTGAACCATTGAACTTTGAACTCTTTCAGTTTAAGGTTTAATCAGTTTATTGGTTCATCCTTCATCCCATTATTTCCTTTATCCCTCTAAGTCTCTTTGAGGCTTTGAACAGTTGAACCATTCAGACCTTTGAACCTGTTGAACCAATTGGTTCAAGGTTCAACCGTTAAATCCTTGTTCTTTGAAGGCTCCTTGTCATCTAAGTCTTTTCAAAGCTTTTGGAACACCTCAGAGGGAAGGTGTCCCTTTGAGTCTTTGGAAAAGACCCTTTTCTGAGTGTCGAGTACCCCCCGCAAGGGTACCTACCCTTTAGGATCTTTTGGGTGACCTTCAGGCTTTAATTCCTTCGACAGACTTTTGTTTCTTTATTGTGTCTCTGTATTGGGAGTGCTCTATCTTTGACATCTATCATAGTCTGCTACTTTGAAACTTTATCAATCTTACAGAAAATGGGACCCACAACACTTCTTACCTGAGCAACTTCAAAAGGGGAATGGGGATAGGTGACACTTTTTGCTAATTTTAACAAGTGACACATGGCATTTTTTGTTGTGAAACAGATGAGGACACTTGGCAGCATCTGCTTAACTTATAGAATCTTTAGATACCTTTTGAGAGTCCTACAAAAGATGACACATGGCAGCTTCCGCTGAGCTTTAGAAACACTATAGAAATATGTGGGACTCATTTGGATTCACACAGATGATGACACTTGGCACACTCTATTTATTTTACAAGGAACATGTGGCAAGTTTTGCTACTTTGAAAAATAAATTATAATGTGTATCAGCAGATGACACCTAACAGCTTCTGCTCAACTTTAGCAACTCACCTGGGGCCCACTACAGTCCTTATTTAATAATGAAATAAGAGGAAGAAACTGCGGATGTTGACACTTGGCGGCTTCCATCGAGCTTCACAAGGGACATGTGGTGACTTTCACAGTTTCTTAAAAAAACACATAGAAACCTTTCGCATTTGCCACTTGGCACCTTTTGTTGGACTCTGAGGGAAGCTTATTGAAAGAAGATATGAAACTTATAAGAAATTTGAAACGCAGATGTAGACACTTGTCACGCTCTACTGAGTTATAATGGGACACATGGCGACTTCCGCTACATATAGAAACAAATTATAATGTGTCATAGTAGATGACACTTGGTAGCTTCCTCTCATCTTTGAGACTTAGACAAAACTTTAGGCAAAATGAAAAACCCACGCTCTGTGTCCACATAACCCTTATTGCCTTGAAACTGAAATGTGTAAGGACAAAACTTGGAGCGCACAACAGAAGCTCAAAATAAAATGTAGAGTATTTAACTGTACAAAGGGAAGAGACAAATTTTTGGCTTGTAGGACCAAAAATAGTTCATGTGTCATTCCAAAAATGAGTGACAAATTTTGGGAACAACAAACTTGACACCTTATCCTAATATAATTACTTTTACATTGGTTGATTTTGATACTTTTACACTTTTTTATAAATTTAAATATTTTCCATATGTGCAACAATTGTAAATGTTATTTTTTCTTGTATATATGTATCAATGAATTGTAGTGTTGGAGGGGAAGAGTAGATATTATAGATTTTAGAGGGTACTCATATTTGATTCATGAAATTATAACAACTTGAATGCAATTAATGTACTATATACATATGTGTACCATCAAAGGCACATCATAGAGATTATGTAACCAAGAGCATTTTAATATAATTTCAAAGAACCTATTTTGTGGTAGAAATATAAAAGGAGTGGATAACATAATAGGGCCCACTTGAAGAAGCAACACAATGTCTTCCAAAGTAGTTTGTTATTTCCCATTAAATGTCTTGACACCTCTAGAAATTGGTTTTGTATCATGTTGTGTGTAATCCAATGAATATATTAGTGTCATTATATATGCATTCTCACTTGATACATTATCAACTAGTATATTATGAATATATGCTCATATACATAAATCATGCAAATCAAAATCATCATCCACTATCTAACTATCATCAAAAGTGACAATAGGATGTGTTTGAATGTTTTGAATAATTGTACCAAAAATTCCATCTAATGGATGATCATATGACTTAGGAGTCGGCTATGCATTATGATTATGATGCACTAATTAATTATGCTTTTTTGCATCATGATATGGAAATGTTTCACTGAAAATATTCAATTTAACATTTTCATTTTGTTGAGGCTTAGTTGTTTATGTAGGAGTGCCTATCTCAATGGCATTATTATCGAAAAGATCTTAAATAAAGTGCTTGAACTTGAAACATATTTTATTTTGAATCTATGGTAATCATAATATGCATGTCTATTCAAATATTTACTTTGAAGTTTACTCATATAAACCTTTAGTGGTGGAGGTAGAGTAATGATATTGCATTCAAAAAACTTATGTATCAATTTATGAAGAGGTTGTGGTAATATATAGAATTTCCTCCTTAGTTTATTTGATAAATCAAGCTTGTTAATAGGTTGAGAAATAACATTAACTATGATCTGTGCATCTAATTTATTATCAATTCACTTAACTTTGTAGGATGTCTATGAAAATTCATTATGGAAGTTGAAGTAGATGTCAGTGTGTATTTGAGCTTGTTAAAAACAAGAATCTTGACTTATATTTCTTTTATTATATGAGAAATTTCTTCAAATGATTTGAATTTCTTGAAAATAATTGACTCATGCAAAGATACAAGTAAACTTTGTTTGAAAATATCTTTTGATTCATTAATTATTAAAGTGTTAGTAATTTTGTCAAGCACGGTCTTGTAACAAAGTACTTAATCACTAATAGGCTCATTGGTTATTTGCTTAAGTTTGTAAATTTGTACATAAGAATGTTTTTCATCAATTTTAATAATAAAATTCTTAAGAAAGTGATCTACTAATTGATCAAATGTTTTGATTGATTGAAGAGGTAAATAATGAACAATGCAACTTGTAATATTTTAGGCTCTTTGGAAACAACTTCACTAACAAATTGTCACTAGAAGCATAATCCAAACTTGTTGCATGAAAGGATCAAAGATGTTATTTTATGTCTCCTTTATCCTCATATAGTTTAATTTTAGGAGATAAAAATCTTATAGGTAAATAATATGGTACAATGCCAAGTGCTAATGGATTATGAAGCAAATCTTATTAATCTAGTGATTGGCTAGCTTTTTGTATACCTTGCTCTAACTAAAACACCTTAGCATGAAAATTTATTTAGTTTGAATAAGGTATTATGTATTAGTAAAGGTGAGCAATGAATTATGCATAGTTATCAAAGGTATCATATGAATCATTTGGTTAGGTATAGGTATTTATTGTAAACCTTGCGTTGCCCCCAAGTCCAAAGGTATAGTTGTAATAAAAACATCAATATAAGGATTAGAAACACGTATGGTAGGGTTTATAAGACATTAATTAATATTACCCTTGGAATATTTTTTTATTTAGATGTGATTGGATGATCATGTTTATTTTATTAATGTCAAGGTACAAATAAAAGAGAGTCAATATCTTTTGGTTCGATAGCAAGGTATTCACGAAATTCTTTCACATAAACATGTTCAAATCTATTGTTCTTAGTTGAATTAGATTCATAAAACTTATTGCATCATATGGTCATAATAATTATATCAATAAGGTGTAAGGTAAGCCTTATAACATCTTGAATGTATAACTAATCTTGTTCATATGTCATGCTTGATTTTTTTTTAAAAATCATTAATAATGTTGGTGTTTTAACATTTGATTTGACTCTTTTTATTACATGGGTGTAAATTTTGTTCCTTATTAAGGGAGTACAACATATAATAAAAATTAATAAATCTTGAAATAAAAAGTACTCATCTAATATAGCCATATATTTATTTCAAATAAGAGTAAAATAAATTTGAGATTTAGATCATAACAGAAAAGGAAAATATTTATGTATGGAGGTTAGTACATTTTCCTGAAATCCAATGTCAAAATAAAGCGATTTCACTGTTAATGATTAAATTTAAGGTTGAATGTAATTTATTTTAGTATTAGATATTCGATCCAAGGTTGAAATAAAGTTATTTTGGTGTCAAGTGTTCAATAATTTCTCTAAACCCTAGGACAATTTTTTTTAAGCAATGCTTGAATAAAAAATAGGTTCACTAATATGTTTTTACCATAAATTATAATTAATAAATGTATTAACCCCAATTAAAATAAATTAAATAGAATTATAGAAAACATTGTAAATCAACTTGTGCCAAGAATGAAATCAAATGACTAGAATACACAAAACATGATCAAATGAAAGAAGATTAATTATGAATAAAATAAGAGACCTAGTTGTTTACTATCTATGATCTGACAATGTGAAACTCATTAGACACTGAAAATAATCATAAAATAATTATTTTATAGGTGCATAGAACCTATGGTTGAGACTGATGAAAGACACTATTATCCAAACTAGGGTGGGATTAACTAACACTATTTTCTGGATCTGGTCAATTTTGTGATCTACTAAAAAATAAGGAAACTAGGGTACAATCACATGTGGTTGCTTAAACCTCACATGTGGTTGTTTAAAACTCACGTATGTGCATAAATTTGACCTTAAAATGTGTGTAAAATACTTGCAAATGACTTCTTCAAATTTAAAATCCTAACAGGACTTGCAATAGTTAAAAACCTACAAATATAAAGATAGGGAGTGTAAGGGGTTGAGTTAACCCCAATCACCCCCATGATGACTAATTGTTACCTATGTATCTAATACTCTAAAGAGAGAAATTGATCGCACATATTACTACCACTTACATTGCTTTGTGTAATGGTGCTTCTTTTGATACATGTATGCACCTAAAGATGGCTTGAATACTTGATGATGCATTTTTTTTACTTAGATAAAATAGGCCCTTGACTTGGATAAATACTAATTAAAATGATTAAAATCATATTTAGAAATAATAGGGAAGTATTGCTCAATGTGAAATAGTGTAAGTGTGCCTCAATTCTTAAATTGACAAGAGGTAGAATGTGTAACTTAGATGTTCCTTTATAGCAATTTAAAGGGGGAAACCTCATGCCACCTATCCTAAATATATAAATCAACCTATAAGGAAGGGTTTAAATTTTGAAAATAAGTATTGTCTAGGTAAAAGATAAGATCAACCCATAGGGGTCAAGAATGATTGCCACTATTGACGCATTCTAGTCAATTTTGTCTTGAAGGGTAACATTTAACTTTTAAGATCTAGGATGTCTATATATATGCTTAGAGAGGTTTTTAGTGATTAAGAACATTTATTGAGACCTAATATAGAAAATTATAAATTTATAGGTCCATATAAGTACTTAAGATAGAATGAGGTGAAAAATAGGTTCAAATTAAGTACTCAAGTCAACTAAAATGAAAGTGGGCCAAAACTAATAGTATTAAGTATTCATGACCAAATTTAAGTGACTGCATATTTATTTTGTATTTTATGATTTTTATAAGAATATATCCAACTAAGAAACAAGCCAATAGGTGAAAAAAAAGGGGAAAAAGTGACAAGCCCAGAGTAAAATATAATAAGAATCGAGAGACAAATCAAAAGATGAAAACAAAGGAACCAAGGACACAAACCAAAAGGCAAAATCAATAAGAAGCAAGAAAAGTGGGATCCCTATTATTATCCAAATTACATCAAAATTCAATGAATAATATGGGGTAATGTGTAGATATATATATATTTTCAATCCACATGGGCTATGGAATGGGATGCAACAACCAAAGGGCAAGGGTAAAAAAAATGATTAACATAATTAAGGGGCTAGAAGATTGATAAAGTAATCTAGATGCATGAAATAAGAAGGAAATTTAAAAATTAATATAAAACATAAATGCCAAATTTATAATAAACATTAAGCAATATTTTTTTTTATAGATACTGGTTTTGGTGGAATCCTTACCCTACTCACTTTTGATTAGAGCTCCAACTAGTCTAGGACACAATAGGGGGCCTATATCCCTAAGTGATCATCCATCACAAGTACCATAATTACCACCACAACCAACCTAAAAATACCAAAAAATGGCCATAATCAGCTTGAGAATACCATCCATGGCCAAAACTAGCCTAAGAATACTAACGATCAGCCACAATTGACCTCTGATACCAAAATGAGATTTGAACTTGGGTGGTGCTTGAAGAAACCAAGTCATTTTACCATCTCACCCACATCTCTTTAGTGGTAACATTAATCAATAATTAACTCAAGGGAAGATAACAATGAAAAACTAGAAAGAATCATGAAGAACCCAAAATCAATACATGATACTAAAGAAAAAAGCACTACAAATATAAATGACAAATAAAAGAAAAATAAAAGAAGAAGTTATGCACATTATATTTTTATATTTAAGCACATGAGATAAGATATCAATGCTAATAAATAACCCCATCTAAATGTTCATCATATTCATAATAGGTTTTCCAATGGACTTCATGAAAAAGATCTGAGGATCTCATGGACCTTGAACTTGAAGATTCAAATTTACCACATGAAGTATTTAAAATATAATCATAAGCTGTAGGGAAACCTAAATCATCATCATTATGAATGTAATATTTATAATGGAAATGGGCTATAATATCCAATTTATCCTTTTGAAAAGAAACATTTTTTTGGATTGTCTAGTTGAAACATTACTACATGATTTAGCCTAAACAAACACAAAAGGTTGTAATAAGACTAATTTAGGATGTGGATGAGTATTTATTATAACTATATATGTATTCACTTGAGGTTGTATATTTTTTTGTGTAGGTATAACTTTAGGTAATACCTCATATTGAATTTGGATAGGTGACTCATAAGATGTGCCTTGAATAGTAACCACTTTGTTATCATGTAAGTAACTTTAAACATTGGTGCCATATGGATGGGATAGTTCTCATTTGATTAAGTTAATGGTGTCCAAGTAAAATATCATATGTTATATTAAATGAAAATACATGAAACCACACTAAAATGGTCTTAGGATCTATGTTAATAGGTAATGTGATACCCTTAAGAGGTGTCTATGTGAGATTGTCATAACCCTTAAGAGCCATGGTTGTACCAATTAACTTATTTTTAATAAATCCTCTAATAGTAATAAATTACATTTTTAAAATGTTTAACTTGAACTTTTGTCACCATAATGCCATTTTAAACTTGGGATCTGAATTAATAAAAGTTTGTATGAATAATGGTCTATTGTTTGAATCATCTATTGGAATCTCATGGTCATATAATTTAAATGAAATAACCTATGCATATGAATATGTGACCATACATATAAAACCATATAAGATATGACCATTTCAAACCATTAGTTGTTGTTTAGGTGCTACCATGTGAACATTGTCTTTTTTTTTTAAGTATCATGACTCAAAATTGAATTGGTAAAAATTTTCAAGTGTTGATTTGGTGGAGCAACTAATTCATTCAATGTAATATTGAGTCCTTCCACTTGGATAACATTTATATAAATTAGATCTTGAATATTATGTATCAATGTAAAACATTTATTAGTAATACAACTCAATACTTTATGATAATTGTAAAATTCATTCACATTATAATGTTTAGGTAAAATCTGAGATGTGTCCAACTCATGTTGCCAAGGTAAATATATCATATTGCATTCAAATCAAACTCAGCTAAAGATAACATGAAAGGAATTATAAAGAATTGAAATTGTGTAAAATGCTACATTCAACTTGTTGGATGTGACATGCCCTAAGTCCTAGTGTTAAATCCCCAAGGGACATAATAAAAGTGTTGAAATTGGGAATAATACTACATCCATCTTGTTAGGTGTGGCATACCTTAAACCTCAAGTTTAAATCCCTAAACACTATTCTAAATTATTTAAATTAGGTAAAATACCACATCCAACTCATCAGATTTTATAGAAGGAAAAAATGTTTACATAACTAAAAGAGAAACACATAACATGTGATCTTAGATGAAAAGAAACAAAAGGCATAAGAAAATTATTATACAACTAAAAATTTATACACAATATTTGGAACAAGTCTTAAATTAGATTATTTATTTATGTGGGATTTTATTCATGTAATTAAGTTATTCAAGATGACCTCCACAATTATTGATTATCCTAATGACATTTTTTGTTATGTGTTTGTAGTAACTAGTTCATTTGGCCTCAATCTAGCTGCACAAATGTGCCAAGCTTGGAAAAAAATCGTTCAAGGAAAAAATAATGGGCTCAAAATTCCACTATATGCCCAAGATATCATAATTTTTCAATTGCCTTCTCAAAGTAAGAAAAAAAATCTACCCTATGATGGGAAAATAAACATCAAATATAAGTTTGATCATTTTTATGAACACATACACTGACATTACAGTCCACCAACATCCCCTGCTATGATTTTAGGGTATGCTTCTCAACATAATAATCACTAGCTTAGATATCTTAAAAAATGATGAGTTAAATCAATCTGGAGGTGTCTATTTTGGATTTATTACATAGTTTTTAATATTAAATGTTTTGACATTGATTAATGACTCTTTATCACCTCTAAATTTTTTCAATTGACTAGAAACCAATGGCCTCAATTTATCTACACTACTGCATTGGGATCAAAAAAATAATTAAAGAAACAAAATGCACTTTAAATTCACAATATGCCCAAAATATCATGGTTTTTCAATTGCCTTCCCCAAGGAAAAATAAAAATTGTTATATGATAATTAAATGTCAAATATAAGATCAACCATTTTTATGAACACACATATAGATATTACGCTGTGCCTACTCCCCACCCTCCATTATAAGTTGTTGATGCAGAGCATCACTAAGGAACAAGTATATAAATATGTTCTAGAGTTTATTGTGATCATTTTTCATTTTTTTTGGTTGTTTTTGGTATTTTATGTGTCCCTTGTATGTCTTATAATCATTAAGAGTCCTTAAAATTGTGTGTTCATAGGTCTCTTAGTTTTCCCACAAAAAATCCAAAATTTGAAAACTTAAATTTCCTAGACTAGTTTGTTAGGTGTTTTGGAGTCTTATGAACAATACAATATTTTTAAATGTGAGTAAAATATCTGATATGATATTATAATGTGTATTATTTTTTATCCACATTCACATTATGGCAAAGAAAAAGGTAATCCAAGAATAGTAAACTTGTAAATACCATTCAATGTGAGGTTGACACAAAGAAAGAGTTTGTTTTGCATGTTTGATATAATAATAGGAATAAAATGATTGATAGAGAGTTAGTGTTTATATTAGTTTGAGTATTAGTAAGTTAATAAGGATGATAACCTCCAAAATGATAGAGGTGAAGTGATAAAAGAAACCAAGAATTGAGAAACTTAACCTCCCTCACAAAAAAACTTATGTGCATACTACATTATGAATCAAAAGTATGAATGTATTTGAGAGTTTCAATTATTATAAGTAAGTGAGTATTGTTTTATGATGTTTATTGGCTATTATATTGTGTTATTAATAATAATTTATAATTACAAAGTGTTTATATATTGTCTAAACCTATTTGAGACAACTTTATTTTATTGTAGTCATGTATAAGAAGTAAAGAGATGTTGATGGAATGCCAATTTAGTTGTGCAGAGGGATAGAAAAATAAAAATAATCCTTATATTATTTAGGATAGTCCATTTTAATTTTTTATTAATCCCCTTGAATAAATTAATTTTCAACTCTTATCCTTATTTTGTTGATTACAATCCTAACCAAGAATACAAAATTCTGCCATTACATGATTTGTGATTTATAGTATTTGTTTCTAGATAAAAAACATTATAAGAGGTTTATATAGGGTATTTATACCCTAAATAATAAAAATACCCCTCAATAACTCAATATTCCATTTAGAATTTAAATAGACCACCAAAATATATTACATAGTTCAGTTAAGAGCATCCAGAATTATGTAGATTTGCACATTGGACTGATTGGTGGATTGTTTAAAGCCAAAGAATGGTTGGAT
This sequence comes from Torreya grandis, assembly GCA_037957365.1. Lineage (NCBI taxonomy): Eukaryota > Viridiplantae > Streptophyta > Pinopsida > Cupressales > Taxaceae > Torreya > Torreya grandis. Next base: position 1,152,252 of record JARHVA010000400.1, read on the forward strand.
AAGTTGGTGAAAGGGTGGATATAACTCATATAAGTTTAAAAATTGATTTAAGTTATTTCAAACTCAAATTATCCAATTTTATAAGCTCTCAACCTTACATAGGCTTGACAAGATAAAGCCTAGGGTTTTGAAATAGAAAATGAAATAACTAGTGCTTCTACCATTAGAATTTCATTAAAAATTATAATATGACCCTATTAGATGTGATATATAATATTTTGGGTTTTTTGGACATGTACCTAATGCCTAGTATGGTTTATATCATTGTGGGAGTGCATTAGGCCTAGAGAGATGTAATTGGAAGAAAGGATGAGGGAGAAAAGGTACCTACACTGAAAATGGTCACTTGAAACTTTAATAGAAGTTGAATAATGATAATGGGTATCTAAAAATAGTTTTAGTATATTTTAAAACTCTATGGATGATTCTGCATCAATTTGTATTAGATCAACAAGATATAGTTGGGAAAGAAGAAAGGCAACCTTCAAGCAAGGAAAAAGATACATGGTTTGATTTTATCTCTCATTTATATTTATGTTATTTAAATCAAAGTTTTAAGAATAATTTCTAACAAGATTAAATCAGATGTAGGAATGATCCATTGCAGTCAACAAGAGAGAGGAAATTTATAAAAATAAATGTAGCTAGAGCCCTATAATTCCAAGGTGAAGGACTTGAGACTAGGTAAGGAGAAACCTATATGACATAGTGAGTGAAATAACATTGAAGCTCAAGAGGTAAGTTGAGAATTGTGGTAAGTATCCCCAAATCTGTTAAAGCTTTGAAAAAGGTAAGAGAGTTGTTGTAATCTCAATGTAAGTTCAAGGAAAGCTTGGAAAGAAAAAGAAAAATTCATAGGCGAAGGACTAAAAGAAGAAGAAGACCCAGTGAGGTCATAAGAATCAAGTAAGCTAACTTGATAAATGATATAGGTCCAAGTGAGGACTAAAGAATAAAGAGGAAGAGAAAATGAAGATAAATAAGGTAAAGAAGATGCAAGGCTTGGCAAAGATAGAGAATCACAAAGAGAAAAAGGTGAAAGAAGACAACAAAAGGAAAAATATGAATGTAAAAAAAGAGATAAATGATATAAGGGAAGAGATATGGAATAGTATAGAAAGGATAGTGCTCATGGTGAAGCAGATGCAATAAGAATACCAATGGTATGGTTGGTTCTTGAGAAAGAATATTGATTAGCCTATAAGGCTACTCATGGAGAGGCAAAAGAGAATTGCCAAGAAAAACAATGAAAAGAAAAAAAGGTTGATTTGCAAACAATTAAAAAATATAAATGAGCAAATTCATGCAGAATGAAGCAGGTTTTGAAGATAAAGAATGTTTAATGATGGGACAAAGAAAATAAGGAAGTGAAGTATTTAGGCAAAGAACACTTGATAAGGATACAAAACCTCAATTATTTATTTCTAATGGTGTTTTTGATTGTATGTATGCAGGTGTAAAAGTTAAGTTGAAGGATGAAAGAGTGTCAACATTGACACCTAATGTAGATGAAGACCACAAACAGTCCATGGATAAATCCATGAATGAAATATGAATACATGGGCACATAAGATGCAAGAGGCTAAGATGGAACTATGTGATCTCTTAAAACAAAGTGAGAGGAAGGATGAAGTTGTCATATTAGATCAAGAGACAACATTTCAATCTAGCATAAAGAATAATGTTAAAGAAAGGGATACATTACTCAGGAAAGCAAATATATGATCTCTCAGAAAATTAAAAAATCAAAAGTCTTCAATGAATGAAGACAAAGGTGATGACTTGGTCTCATGTGAATACCATAGAGATAAGAGTGAAGGAAAAAGAAATGAAGTAGGTAGAAATGAGCAAACCATCATGGATAAGATGGTTATGAAGAAAAAGATTAATGACTAGTATGAATAAATGGTTTTCAGTATGAGGATAAAGTTGACGAAGGAAGCAAGCATGGGAGAAACCAAGAAGGATAATGAGGTCCTTAAAGAGATAAGTAGGTCTCATAAACAAGAGGTGATAAGAATTCAAGAGGTTAATGGTGTAGGTTTATAGGTACAAGTAGAGGATGTACTTCATGATCAAAAGGAGAAAAAGAGAGAAGAGACACAAGAGATCTTGATCAAATAAAGATAAGAGGAAGATAAATGCAGTTCAAGAGAGAACTAGAAGGAGGAGAAAGTTAAATTGGCATTGGAGGTGAATAAGAATATAACAAAAATCCTCAAGGATGAAGGTGAACAAAGGAGCAACCAAGAGTTGTAGATGAACAAAGAAGATGAACAGGTCTAGTTATAACCAAGCAAAGGTGATGAGATGGGCCTACAAGCTGAAGACAAACAATAATTTGAAGAGGAAATCAAAGTTGAAACTAAGGTGAAGAATAAATAAGAGGTAAGGGCTGAATTTTAATTATTATTAGATGATATAGGTCACCATTGTGGTGCCCAAATACATATGGATTTAGTACTAGTGTTTTGGAGAGTAAATGAGGAGAAAACATATGAAAACAAGAAGTTGAGAGCATGTAGACATGAGGGTTCACAGGAATAAACAAAGTTTTGGGCCATAAATTGTCCATATGATAGGTGTAAAACATAAGAGATGAATGCACATCAGATGTGAGTTGTTACAAGTAAGCAATGGAAGAAAGGAGGTATGATTGTGTTTAATAAAGGCAAACCAAAGCATGTGAATATGACACAAAAGAAAGTAGAAGGACTTTGGAAGCATGGTGGAGAATATGAGACGATGAAGAGTTGTAGAACAATATAGAAATAAATTCTAAGAATCAAAGAAGTACAAGAGCTCGTGATTGAGCAAAGAATAGAGAAAAATAGTCAAGAGGGTAGTTTTATGAATGCATGTTTGGAGGAGGACTATACAAGTCCAAAGGTGATTCAAGGAGAGAAAAAGAGTAGGTTAGTATTGAGAGATCAAAGAGAGGGAAGTCCTAGCCCAAGAATCAATAAAATTAATATGTCAAGAGATGAAGAACTACAAGCAAAGAAACCACAAGAAGGAGAGCAAGAGAACAAATAAGAACAAGGTATGAAGTTGAGTTGTTTGAATGATAGTATTGCTACTAAGATTGAACATAGGCATAAGGAGTATATTTAAATAAGTTTTAAAAAATAATTGAGTACATCTAAACCTAATTTGAAGAGGATAATGATGTCTCATGTTGGGCAAAGAGTCCATGTGAAGACTCATATTCACAAATCAACATTTAGTGATGAAAAGGTGCAAGAAGTTGTAGTTAGAGATATACAAAGGATAAAGGGAAAAAAATAATGATTAGAGTATTAAGATACGGGTGGAAACATTACTAAGGAGATAGGTTAAAAATGAGTGCATGAAAAGGCTAAGACAAGTACGAAAGGAAAGAGCCATGAAGCACAAATAATAAGGGTGTCTAGAAATCAGATTGTTGAAGAAGAATATGACAAAGAGTTAGATTATAATGAGGATGAATCAGAGATATAATGGTTAGAATATGAATAATATAAAGGGTTAAAAATCTTTCTAAACTCTATTGAACTACGAGAGGAACTAGTTAAGAGACAAAGCAAGGAAAGAAAACAACAATACAAAAAGCAGATGAGAAGAGGAAGTACAGGTAAGAGAAACAATAAAAAGAGATCAAAGGATAAAAAAAGGAATTATAAATCAAGAGTAAAGAATATGGACAAAAGGCATTTGATCTGGAGCTCAAATTTCCCTACATAGGGAGTATGATGCAGAGCATCACTAAGAAACAAGCATATATATATATTCTAGAGTTTATTGTGACCATTTTTGGCTTTTTTTGGTTGTTTGGGATATTTTAGGGGTACCTTGGATGTATTAGAGTTATTAAGAGTCCTTAAAATTGTGTGTTTATAGGTCTCTTAGTTTTTCCACCAAAAATTCAAAATTTGTAAATTTAAGTTTCCTAGACTAGTTTGTTAGGTGTTTTGGAGTCTTATGAGCAATCCAATGTTTGTAAATGTGTGTAAAAGATACTAGATGATCCTATAAGGTGTATTAGTGTGCCTCCAATTCACATGATGGAAAATAATAATGTAATCCAAGAATAGTAAACTTGTAATTGCCAGGCAACATGAGGTTGACATAAAGGAGTTTATTTTACATGTTTGATATAATAAGAGGAATAAAATGCGTTTAATAACCCCGATAGGAGATAAATATAAATACATGACTTTTTTTAAAAATTAAACACATATACTATGAATATATTACACCACAAGAATCTAAGCAGTGATCATACAAAATAATCTAAGTGTGATAACTATAAATAAGCATGTGACATCTAATAGTCACTGATCATTATCAATATATAAAACACATCATAATATAAACTTAGAAATTAATTACAAATATCCACCCACTACTGGTACAATATACAACCACTACTGTCAATCCATAGTAACTAGGTAATTACAACTCTTCATGATAATATTTCCATTAATAAATACAATATAATACAATGTACATAAATAAGATACATGGCTCCCAAGAGCATAAGTTTTTCAAACTCTCTAGTATCTGTGGCAATCTCAAGTGTCATCTCAAAAGTAGTATTATTGTGGGGAGGGAGATCATCATTCAAACGCTTTTCCACACCAATCACAGACCAATGATCCCTTTCATTAATCCCATCAGGGAATGGCTTTCCCTTCACGAATGAGTAGATAGTGATAGTGCATGAATCTAGAGAGACAAGAAAATACCTATGTGTTGTATGATTTTTAAAAATAAACATGTGGTGTATCATAGAAACTCATTTTCTTATAAGATATTGCACAAACATGTAAATCATACTCATGAAATGATAATGTCTCACCAAACATTATTTTGGCCAAAGTTTTCAAATAATAAATAATAGTGATATATAGATCATTCCAAATTCATACACACCACTTGATCAAATTGCCTTTATCTGGCATTGTGATTCTATTAATCCATTGAAATTCATCTCACTCCTTACTCAGTATCAATAATGCGAGATTGGTTAACATATTATAACCAAAAGATTCATACAATTTACCTCCTACCATCAATCATATCACATAACATGCTAAACATAGGAGTACCAAAAACCATACATTTATTCCATCAAACACATGAATGAATCCTACATTATTATCTATCCCATACTATAAATAATGACTACAATTTATACTATCTAGGTAAAACACACATTTAACTGCAATTTCAAATTACTATAAGTATTTTCTAATTATATTACACCCTATAATAACCCATATTATCATAGTTTAGTGTTCTAAGACATAACTGCTAATTTTTCATAATAAAGTTGTCATAAATACATGAAAACATAAGCTTCTATTCAAGTAACTATATACAATAAAACAAGTCACAGTTTCCATGAAACACATAATATACTAACCTAGCATTTGTTATACTCTTATGGGTTGTATACATGCATAAATAAGGTCTTACAACTATCATAAAACATGTTATCCATACTAATAACCCACATGCATACATTTAATTCATCAAATGTATGTGTGAGTCTAGACATAACAATCATAGTTTGTACCACTCAGATATCACATACATTCAGATTATAATTTTCAAATGAAAACACTCTATGACATCCCATAATATCATAGTTCATTGTACATAAGCATACTAAATCAAAAATAACCAATCACACAATTCTAAGAATCAAATGTCTCATAATCATAAACAATAATCAATAAAGTATGGGTTAGACCACCTGAGTACACCCTACGTTTAAACTGCATAGCAGCATTCAAAACAAACATAACTTATAGACACACACCATGATGCATTATTATATGCTATATATTTCTAAACACTTATACATATTAATATACTCACAATATGTACTACACACAAGTTTTCATTACTGTATTTAAATATATATCAACAGTTTAGTCATGTTATTCTCAAAGAGTTAGATAAATCATTACTAAGTTATATCATAATTTATTTATGTTCTAGAAGACTGTATACATATGGACATGGTTTCCTATCCCTCAAAATCCTAGGTCTTATGTTAACAATCCAATAATAATAGATGTAGGCATATTACTCAATACACATATACATTATATGTATGCATGCATATATATATATATATATATATATATATATATATATATATATATAAGGAAAGGTATATCAATCATTAGATTCATAAGGAGTCATTGTCTAGAATTATAGACGACTGTTACATTATTTATGTATTGATTGGTTGCTTGTTTGGATACAATGTATATGAACAAGGATATATATATATATCCTTGTTCATATACATTGTATCCAAACAAGCAACCAATCAATACATAAATAATGTAACAGTCGTCTATAATTCTAGACAATGACTCCTTATGAATCTAATGATTGATATACCTTTCCCATTCACAAGATACATTGACGATCTTTAGTAAGATAAGGGTTTCAATCAAGGTAATACTTCCCCATAATTTTATCCCTGTCAAAATAGATTTTCACCCTGATATATAACTTTGTATGCACAGTCTTTCGTAGGTATTCAACAATACATGAATTACTCTTGATACACTAAAGTTTCATTTAATAAATATTTATACAAATCACTAAATCCAGAATAATATACTAAAGTAATTATATAATGATACTTAAATCTTGATACCCCAGAGAATAATGACAATGATACAAGTATCATAGTATAGTCTATGAAAGAGGTATAGTCCACATATTCAGACAAATATAACTATTTAGTAATGTATATAATTGATATATCAACCATATATATTCCATATCACTGAGTTCATATATTCTCCAAAACATGTGCTAGTGATTATGTATATCGGTATGTATAAATGCTCACAACGGTGAAAACATTCAACCTCTGAGTAGACTTAACATGTTCAATTATATATTATGTTATTTATTCTTTATTATAGACAACTTGAAGGATGCCCTACATATGAATATACTCAATTAGTGTATGTTTTACATTCCATTATCATATATTTTCTAGCAACATATTTTTCACTCGGCAGACCACTAGGCACTCATAGTATGACTCAACATGATAAAATGCAAGCATGACTTTTCATTATAGAATGATTTTTAATATATAAAGGTCACCATTCATTCCAAGATTCATTTTACATTTAGAAAGATCATTGCATTTATATTTCACTTAGTTTAATAAAATCATTGCATTTACAAGGTAGTCGCTGCACTCACAAGTCTATAGTTGAAATTAATGTTAATCTCACACTTATTTTTATGGTCTTTGAATCTCACAAAAACTTGATACATGCATTTACAAGGTATAACATAGAGAACAAACTGATGATAAACATCTTTTGCACTATAAACATCATGAGTTTTATAAACACAGATATGTATATTTTCATTGGCGTTATAACATAACATACACATTATTTGCCTTATCATTTGCGCCATAGTATATATATCATTTGCACTTGCTACATCAGATCAACTATGGTGTTTATAGTAAACTAAAAATTATTAATATATATTTTACGTAGTTGCTATAGCATATAGATCACCTTATTTTGAGAAGATTGCCATACTCAAAGTCCCATAATTGGGCAAGACATAAATATGTCTATATGTATCTAATGTTTAAAATTACCTACACAGTATATAGAGTGACTTAATTTTTTGGATGCACTTATTACCTATGGTTTTACACTATTCCTATAATTTTTCAAATCGTTGATTTAAAGTAAGTCATTGTATTTGAATATCATTACTATTCAAATCACTATACCATCTAATCATTTGTTTAATAATTATCTGATGAGATGTATCTTGTTATAAAATATTTAATATGATAATGTCGATCATTGTGATATAGTGGATCACTATGTACGATATGTGTATATCTCTATACACTCAATCCTTTTCTTTTTCAATGATCGTTGTATATAATTTTTTTATCTCAAGCCTACTTAATTGCTACTCTTATATAGTCCTGAGCTTATAGATATACACTTAATCCTAAGTTTTATATCATTAATCCTAAACAAAAATCATTAGTATATATGATTAATAAGAATCCAACTTTTATATCATAAATGAAATAAGAAATTAGTTTTAATATATGTATACAATGATTGCCTTGATTAAGTAAATTAGTAAAAATAGTTTAATAACTATATGAATCAGTAGAATACTATAAGATATTAAATAATTTTTTACCAAATTTCTATATGGGTCTTATACCATGTTCAATAATAGTAAATTAGACAAAAACCTAAAATTCTTCAGAGTTCATAAAACTAGAATTCATATTACCTACCTCTCAAAGCTTTGACCCATAATTGCTTGGAAGAGTTTCCTTCCTCCACTCTCTTCCTTCCTTCTGCACCTTGCTCATCTCCTCTCTCTCTCTTCATATTCCTTTCTACATGATGTCTTCCCCTTCAAAAATCCTCCTTCTCTCCCCTTACATCCCTTTTTCTATTTCATTCCTATATGGATTTTCTTTAAAGCTCTCTTTTTGTTTTTCTTTTTTTATGATTTATCTCTATTTTTATTACTTTTTATGACTTCCATTATTTTTATCATTTCAATGATTTTTACTAATTATATATTTTCCCAAATATATAATTTTCTTAATTTTTGCTTTAATCACTTTATGAGGATTTACACATTTTAATTTTCTAATTATTTAATAATAAATAATTACTTAGCACAAATAATTCATCGTAATGATTTAGTAATAATGTTACTAATGTAAGCCATTAACATTCTAAACCAGCAATGAATTAAACAATAAATGACATGAGATTTATTCTATACATGAGATTAATTTCACACTAGGCATAAACTGTAACTGACACACAACTTGTATGTAGAAATAGTTATCCAAATGCAAACATCATCCAAAACACACTATGCTAACCACTTTATTATGCATCTAACATGTGCTAGCTATTATGGTGTGTGCAGGGTTCTAGCTGATTTCTTTGTCATCCTCTAATATTTCCATCTACTTCACCCTCTTTTATGATGTTCTCCCTCCATCACACTCTAAGGAACAAGTTCCCCTGTGTCAACCTCATAATAAGCAGGTAGTTAGACCATAACTTCATGATATACATATATCATAGAATTTAGCTAAAATAACAAATCAACATTTTTGTAATATAAACATATACACTAAAACTAACTCATATCAATGTAATAATGTAACCTAAGTAATATCCTACTATCCCATAACAACATATATCTTGAAGCTTAGTTAAAAACAACCAAATCCAAAATTTTCAACTATAAATATCCACATATAATCAAATAGTATCATAATGTAACAATGCTTCAGAGAGAGTTAGTGTTTTTAGTAGTGTGATTAGTATTAGGTTAAGAGGGAGGAGAACCTCAAAAATAATAGAGGTGAAGTGATAAAATAAATCAAGAATGGAGGAACTCAGCCTCCCTTGTCAAAAATTATGTGCATACTACGTTATGAAGTAAAAGTATGAATGTATTTGAGAGTTCTAGTGATTAGAAGTGAGTATTGTTTTATGATGGTTCTTGGCTATTATATTGTGTTCTTAAAAATAATTTCTAGGTACAAAGTGTTGTTATACAGTCTAAGCCTATTTGAGACAACTCTATTTTGTTACAGTCATGTATAACAAGTAAAGAGATGTTGATGGAATGCCAATTTAGTTGTGTAGAGGGAGATAAATGTAGAAATTAGCCTTGATTTTTTGAGGATATTCCATTTGAACTGTTGAGTAATCTCTTTTAAAGATTCAACTCTTATCTTTCTTTTGTTTATTACAGTCCTAACCAAGAAAATAGAGTTCTGCCAATACATGATTTGTGATTTATAGTATTTGTTTCTATCCGAGAAATGTTGTAAGAGGGTGAGATAGGATATTCATACCCTAATTAATTAGGATACCCATAAAGGAACTCATGATTCCATTTAGAATTTAAAGAGACCACCAAAAACTATTGCATAATTTAGTCAAGAACATCCAAAATTATGTAGATTTGCATGTTAGAGTGATTGGTGGATTGTTTAAAGCCAAAAAATGTTTGGAGAAGTTAGGGGAAGGGTGGATAGGCCTCATACAGGTTTCAAAATTGATTGAATTTATTTTAAACTCAAATTATCTAATTTTATAATCTTTTGGCCTTACACAGGCCTGACAAGACAAAGCCTAGGGGTTTTAAATAGAAAATGAAATAACTAGTGCTTCTACCCTTGGAATTTCATAAAACTTTGTAATATGAAATTATTAGATGTGCTCTAAAAGATTTTGGGGTTTTTGGACCAGTACCGTATGACCTAGTATGGTTTATATCATTGTGGGAATGCATTAGGCCTAGAGAGACCTAATTGGAAAAAAAAGAAGAGAGATAAAAGGTACTTACACTATGAATGGTGACTTGAAACTTTAGGAGAATTGGATAATAATAAAGGGTATATAAAAATTATTTTAATCTATTTTAAATCTCTATGAATGATTCAAACCTTGGAGACTTAGGTGTTTTGAGGGTTATAAGGATGATTAGTCTTGTCATAAGTCATTGGTGTCTATAAGAAACTAGAGAGTAAACAAAGTTTCCAAGCGAGTACATGTAGGTTCATTATGACCAAGAGAGACCATATATGGTATGTGGATGTGTTCATAAAGTTATAATGAATCATTTGGGTTATGGATCATTGAGGGTGTATATAGACCTATGGTCTATATGATCAAAGAAAATAATTTGTAGGTAAAGGAGAAGAATTGGGTTAAGACCTTGATAGAAGGACCTAGTAAAGAGCAGAGGTTGATGGTTACCTTTACATCAATTATGTATTTTGGTGTGTTGAGTAAGAATGAAACATGACCTATAATTGTCAAATAGATGTCAATTACCATTTTTATGAACACACTCATAAACATTACACACCACTTAAATTGCATTCTAGGTTACGCCTCTTGGCATAACATGATAACAGGCCAATTTAACACACAATGTAGAATACCTATAAACCTAGCAAGCAAAACGATACCTAAAAAAAAAATTGGGGTGTGTGCACACTCAAAATTAGGATTGTGCTTAAAAATTTAGAAGATTATTGAAAAAACACTTCTTCAAAAATGTAAAAATAACACATATAATTATATTAGTATAAAAATTGAAACCTATTTTTAAAAACAAAATAAACAGCTTCCAACATAAACTAACTATACAATTATATCAACTAGATTCAATAAAACTTATTGTTTTTGGATTTTTTTTCTAAAAAAAGCCTCCATCTACATCCATAAACATAAAAAAATTGTTTTTCAAATTTATTGTTTTGATTATTTACCTATTGATTTCCACCAAACCCAACATACATTTGTTGACCATTTTGACCACAAGTCAAAATGGGTTAACCCCCTATAGTCAAGACTTGATATGGGGATAAAACATAAAGTCATAGGATGTGTTGTGTTCTATTTGATGTCATGTAATTCCATTCTAACCTTGGTCATGATCTAGTTTATTCTTATATCATTTAGAGTTATCTAGGGGGTCAGACCGTCATGGCATGTCACACAGGAATGAACAGATCAATTTGTTTATGCATTTTACAAGTGTGCTTAAAAAAAATTTAGCACAAAACAACAGCATGGAAATGATGCTTTTAGTTCCAAGATCATCCTTAAAAAAATTTGTGTCTTGATGAGCTTGATATCTCAAGATATAAGCATTTGAAGTTGGACTAGCAAAGATAGACATGTGTGGGCACGTCAAGTTCAGGCCATGTGAAATAACCATTTGGATTCAAATGCTCCTAAGGTTTAATGCAAGAATGACAAGTGGTAAGATATCAAGTGTTAAAATTAGATCTAATGGCACATGAGTGAAGGTGATGTCATTGGATCTGACATATTTGATGAAGCATATTTAATCATGCAGATAAGATCCAACAATGAGCACGAGGTCAAAAAGTCAAAATATCCTCATCGAATGTAATGATGACATGTGTCATAATTATGGAAAATTGAAAACAAATCAATGTCCTATATTTTACCTTAGGTAATAATATCCAATGATGTACTGGGGATCAACCAACAAATGATATGTGTTGAGTCAAAGAGTCAAAGGATCCTAAGATCAAACACAAAGTTGCCAAGTGGTAAAACATCGTTCAATCAAGCTAAGATAAACAATATGCATTGAGTCATGTAGATAAGATATAATAGTGCACATTGAGTTAAAGAGTCAAAGGATCCTAAAAAATCACATAATTATACCAAATGTAATAATATTGGATGCATAGGTCATAGATCAATGGTCGACATTGAAAGTCAAATTGAAGAGACTTTAGAGGATATTGACAAAGTAATTTTGATCAGATTCTAGATGGACAAGATGAGGCTACGTGTCCAAATCATGACAGTCATATTTTAAAATTAAATGAGTGATGTGGAAATGGAATTCCACATAGGTATCCATGTAATATCAAATGATTCTATAGCAAAGCAAGCCCTTCAGTCTCATACACTCCATGAAAGCTCAGTTGAGATCCAAGATAAATGATGACTACTAGATACAAAGAGTCGAGGTCTAGAAGACCAATGAATGAATGTCGATGGTAAATACATGTGTCTAAAGGATATATATTAGTTAGGATAACATACTTTGACTGGTATAACATGTTTCAAACTCCCTCAGATAGTACATATGTGTCAACTCTCTCTAATTCAATTTCAAATGCTTGAGAGATGATACATGATGAAAGGTAGTTTCTTGTGCATAACAAAAGGAGTTCTATGCCACATTTCAAGATTCTTATGTTTTAAGAGCCATTTTTCCCATTAGACCTTACATATTATATTTTTTAATTCATTCTCTTGTATGTGTAACTCATATCAACTGCACATGTGCTCTAATGACCTTTAAACTTCATTCTTTTCTCCTCTCTCTAAAGTTCTACTAGTAGCTATCATTTTGGCCTTTGTAATATAATACCACACCATGTATGGTGAAGCCATACTAGTTTTGACATTGCATTTTTCCTTAGAACAATAAATGCAATCTATTTTTAGTTCATGTCTCATCTTGTTAAAGTGTGTGAAGAGATGTTTAGTGAATAGCTAAGTGATATCAATCTATCCTTGCTTTCTCTCGGTCCTTCCATGTTTGATGCAAGTGACTTCAGCCTAATAGGTCATATGAAGTGTAGTTAAGTGTATGAATCTATCTTAAGTGTATAATGAACATTAGTATCTATAATTGATCTATGGTCTTACTTACCTTAGATAGTCTTCATGCATCTCACCTTCATATTGAAACACTAATGCTAGTTCATTCTAAGACTCCTAGGCTAGTGTTGCAGGCATTGTTTCTTTGTGAAAGACATATAATTATCATTTGAAATACATCTTTGTGCATCACCCTTTTATAATATGTTTATTTCATGCAAATTCTATCCCTTTTCCCCTACAAGCAAATAGTTATCATAGGTGAAAGTACTTCAAGATATATTTAAGGAGCTAGCCCTTAAATCTAGAGGCTCACTTCCACCATAGGTACACCCACATACCTAAAAGTGTTCCCATGTTTCCCAAATCTGGAAGAGGATTGAATACCCTCTTCTAAAGTGCAAGATTTGGTGACAACAATTTTGGCACACCTGATTGTACCAAGGTCCAAGAGAGTGGAAAGATTGTTGGTGTGTCTTTCCTCTAATCAGTGTTTGAAAGTAAGCAAGTTAACGCCAATGGTGAATTCGAATGAAAAATTTTGGTTGTAATCAACCCAGGTATATCTCATTTAATGTTTTGATTAGTTTTTTCATCTAATATAACATATGAGCTTGATATGACTAACTATAGTGAATACCCCTATCATGAACCTCCTTATCAGCCTTGTTATGAACCATATTTTACTCCTTAATAGTCCTATCATAGTGGCTATCAATCCTATGACCCATTGCATCCCTATAGTCCTCCATTCCCCTCTCCATATGGACACCATGTTATTAAATAACCCTATGAGGAAGGCTACCAAGAAACCTCTCAAGAAATGCCTTCCTATCAACCCTAATTTGAGCCCTATCAATCATGCCATGATGCCTATCAACCCCAACTAGAGGATTCTTATGAATCTTATCCTGAATCAGATTGCTCAATGGAATATAATTCAAGATATCAAGAAGTAAGAATTGAATTCTTATAAGTTAAAATACAACAAGCTAAAGCCGGTCTTGATCCCCATCATTACTCTCCTCCTCTTTCATTTTTTCCATCTTATATCAAGTCTTATTGGCATCCATACTAGAGTTTATAGTTAATGAAGATGGTATGATAACATGGGATGATGAGTATGATGTGCTCCCTGATCATCTCATGGATTATTTAAGGGGTGTTGCCCAAAGTTTTATGCTGATGTGTGAGATGTTTGAAGAGCTAGAAGGAACTCAATGGGAAATCAAGGAACAAATAGACTTGGCAAAGAAGTGCCTTCAATAATCAATAGATAGAATAAAGATGTGGGAAGACAAAGAACATAAAAATGAACATGTTGTTGTTGAAGAGCCTCAAGAAAGCTATTGACAAGATGCAACTCATGCTTATGTAGATGTTTATCCTAATCAGCCCAAAAAGTCACTTCCCTACAAGCTTACTGGTGTAGTCCTCTTTCCTAAATCCACTCACAAGCCCTATACTACCCCTCACACTCCACTTTCCATTCATGATCCCTTTACCACATCCCATTCTCCATCTCCAAGTCATCAGCCCATCCATCAACCTCCCACCCCACCCTTTATTGAGAAGGAGCCCATTTTGAGAGAAGCAAGTGAGGAGGAAAAAACTCAAGCTATAGCTGATCAAGAGGATGTCATGAGTGACTATGAATAATAAATCATCATAGGAACTCCCCTTGGTGAACAAAAGGGCAATGCCACCTTCTTTATTGAATAGAAACATATTAAAGACTCTTCTACAACTTTACATGAGGAATGTAGCCAAAACTTGAGAAAGAAGTATTTGAAGAAGAATCCATATCTGATCATGAAGCTATGGATGACTGTCTTGAGCATGAGTTTGAATGTGTTATCAAAGATGCAAGTGAAGATCAAATCACTCCTCAAGAAGTTATAATCCTATAAGAGTCTCATGAGACCAATTTAGAAGGGGTAATCTTTGAAGATGACTTAATACCTTAGCTTGATTTTGAACCACCCTCAAATGCATTAGAGCATGAAGAACACTAGCTTGATGACCTTATACTTCAAGAAGAGAAGATTGAAGAGGTGGTGGTCTTATAAAACAAGGAATATAAGGATGATTGGCAACTACAAAGGAAGCTCTTTCAAGAGCTTGAATATCTTTGCCAAGTTGAAGGTCAAATACATGACAAGGTAAAGAAAGAATCTTCCATGGAGGACAATGACCAATATTGGGTAGAATATGTAGAGCTCCTTAATGAGCTTAAATAAATTACAGTTGAGAAGAAACCTAGTCTTATTGAGAGTTCCATAGAGATCAAGAAGGTATGTCTTGTTAAACCACCATTGGAATTCATAGTTGAAGAGTCATATGAGAAAGTTGAGGCTGTTTAGATGTAAGAAGATTTCATTTCCATAGCTAGCTTGTTTGGAGATGCATGGTTCTCATTAAACACCATGCCAATGAAGTTAGAAAACACCATAAAGAAGATGGACGCATCAATGCCAAGGATCAAAAGGATACATGCCTCATTCATTCCTCTATGTCATGAAGCAAGAGAGATTTCAAACTTCCCCTTTGATCCAGAAGGAAGTGTTTATCTCAGGTTAGTTAGTGTTTGAGTTAGTTATATTATTTATCTTATTGTGTGTGTCTTTCCTTATGTTTTATGTGTTGTCAAAGGCAATTTGTGTGTCAAACCTATGTACAAGTGACTCCATATCCCAATGGACAAGATTAGGCAACTAGTCTTGGCATGAAAAGCATACCACCCTTGGGAAATTGCTAAGAATGTTGACCATTTTAACCACAAGTCAAAATGGGTCAACCCCCAATATTCAAGACTTGATATGAGGATAGAACATAGTGTAATAAGGTGTGTTATGGTCTATTTGATGTTATCTAATGTCATTCTAACCTTGGTCATGATCTAACTTAGCCTTATGTCATATGGAGTCATCTAGGGCGTCAGACCATCATGGCATGTCACACAAGAATGAATAGATCAGTTTGCTTATACATTTTACAAGTGTGATTAAAAAACATTTTAGGCCAAAAATACTACGTGGACATGATGCATTTGGTTCCAATATCATCCTATTTAAATTTCATGTCTTGATGAGCTTGCTATCTCAAGATATAAGCTTTTAAAGTTGGACTAGCAGAGATAGACATATGCAGGGACGTCAAGTTCAGGCCTCACAAAATGACTGTTTGGATTCAAATGCTCCTAAGGTTTAATTTGAGGTTAATAAGTAACAATATCTCAGGTGTTGATTAGATCTAATGGTACATGAGTGAAGGTGATGTCAATGGGTCTAGTAGATATGACAATGCACATTTGAATGTGCAAATAAGATCCAATGGTAAGCATGAGGTCAAAAGATCTTGATCGAACATAATGGTGACATGTGTCATAATCACAACAAATTGAAAATATATCAATGGTCTATGTTTAATTTTAGGTAATAATATCTAATGGTGCACATTGAGTCAAAGAGTCAAAGGATCTTGAGATCGAACACAAAGCTGCTAAGTGGCAAAATGTCATTCAATCAAGCTAAGATAAATGACACATGTTGAATTATGCAGATAAGATCCAATGGTGTGCATTGAGTCGAAGATTCAAAATATCTTGAGAAATCATGCAATGCTACCAAATTTCATAATCTCATATGCTTGGGTCACAGATTAATGGCCGATGTCGAAAGTCAAATTGAAGAGACTCTAGAGGAGATCAATGGAGCAATTTTGACTGGATTCCAGATGGACAAGATGAGGCTACATGTCCAAATGATGATAGGCATATTTTAAAATGGAATGAGTGATGTGAAAATGGAATGCCACATAGGCAGCCATGTAAGATCAAAGGATTTTGTAGTGAATCAAGCCCTTTAAGCTCATATGCCACCATGGAAGCCCAACCGAGATCCAAGATAAACAGTGACTGCCAAATGCAAAGAGTTGAGGTCTAGAAGACCAATGAATGATTCCATATGGTAAATACATGTGTCTAAAAGATAGAAGTTAGGAGAACATATTATGACTGCTATAGCATGTTTCAAACTCCTTCAGACAATACATATGTGTCAAATCTCTCCAATTTAGTTTTAAATTCTCGAGAGATGATCCGTGATGAAAGGTAGTTTCTTGTGCATAACAAAAGGAGTTATATACCACATTTCAAGAGTTTTATGTTTCAAAATCCATTTTTCCCATTAGAGCTTGCATAGTCTATTTTTGGATTCATCCTCCTGCATGTGTAACTCCTCCTATCAGCTAGACATGTGCTCTAGTGACCTTTAAACTTCATTTTTTCTCCTCTCTTTAAAGTTATATAAGTAGCTACCATTTTGGCCTTTGTAATATAATACCATACCATGTATGGTGAATCCATGCTAGTTTTGACATTGTACTTTGCCTTAGAATAATAAATGCAATATGTTTTGAGTTCATATCTCATCTTGTTAAAGTGTGTGAAGAGATGTATAGTGAATAACTAAGTGATATTAATCAATCCTTACTTTCTCTTAGTCTTTCTATGTTTGATGCAAGTGACTTCAGCCTAGCAAGTCATATGAAGTCTAGTTAAGTGTATGAGTCTATCTTAAGTGCACAATGAGCCTTAGTATTTGGAGTTGATCTATGGTCTTACTTACTTTGGATAGTCTTCATAGATCTCGCCTTCATATTGAAACACTAATGCTAGTGCATTCTAAGACTCTTAAGCTAGTGTTATAGGCATTGTTTCTTTGTGAAAGACATACAATTATCATGTAGAAGACATCTTGGTGCATCACCCTTTTATAATATGTTTATTTCATGCAACTTCTATCCCCTTTCCCCCATAAGCAAATAGTTAGCATAGGTGAAAGTACTTCAAGATATATTCAAGGAGCTAGCCCTTTTATCTAGAGGCTCACTTCCACCATAGGTACACCCACATACCTAAAAGTGTTTCCATGTTGCCCAAATTTGGAATAGTATTGAACACCCTCTTTTAGGGTGAAAGATTTGGTGACAACAAGATCTATAGCCAATTAAATAATTCAAACTACTAGTCAATAATTTAACTACAAGATGTTTTTCATTGATTTGTATTGTATTGATTGATCTATTGAAGCAAGCCATTGCTATAGAGGATCTGTCAGGATCTTGATCCTCAATAAGAGCACATATGATTACCTCTTGTATTAGCAACTAAGCACGAAATTTAACCAGAATGATAAGTAACTAGAAATACGAAACAACACAAGATATGAGAGACAATACACAATTGTATTAATAATCACTCAGAAGAAAATACAATAAAGAAGATGCCACTTCTTCTTCCACCTCAAAGGCTTGCCACACCTCAAGATCTTCTTCCCTCTCTCTCTCACGGTCCCAACAAACAACTCCAATATAGAATTGATGTTCACCTCCACCAGTCAGAAACAACGCTACCAGTACACCAAGCACACAATCATACTCCAAGTAGATCTCCTACTCTCTGCTGCTACCTACAAATCACCAGACCTTACTCACCATTGTAGATCTCCAAATGTGGTCCTGCACACCTGCTGACCAAGATCATACATACACAAAGAACCCTTTTGATTCTCCAAACTAGCACCCACACTTGGTACTGTGGCACTAGGAGGAACACACCATTGCTCTCTTCTCTCTGAAGGAGCTTATTTAGCTCTCTTACTCTCTAGCACTCATTTACAATACAACCCATGAGTCTATTATATAGATCTCATGCATACAATAATTAGACTATCTTAATTACAATAATTAGACACGCAACTCCAAGACTATAATTAGCCTTTAACATGCAAATTGACAGTCCAAAAATAGACTCTTCAGAATCTGCATGCAAACTGCATGTTCACACACAGGTTGCCGACGTTGGCTCCTCCCTGACTGATGTCAGCCGACTTGTAACCGACATCGGTTGCTTCTGCAATGCTATCTGACCGACGTCGGTTGATCAAACCGATGTCAATTCCCCTGCAACTCATTCTGCAAATCTCCGCAACCTCCGTAACTCCTCCTGTTTGCATCCTGGTGAAGCTTTTAGCTCCACAACCTAACAGGATCTTCACTCATTAAATAATTTTGTTGAAGATGGATAGGCCAACCTTAATGGCCATCCTATTATCATATCTCACACTGAAACATGGAAAACATCCCTTCTTATGATTGGTATGCATGCACATCCCCTCTTTTCTATTTTTAAGCTTAAAGTGTTGGTGAGTTTGTGTTAAATGGTGTTAACAATTGGGTTTTTCAATCCTGTTACATGTTGGTGAGTGTAAAGTTGTGTGTTCAACACAATTCAATATGAATGCATAGGCTATTTAATTTTAAGGCTCTTTTATTAGTGTTTTAAGCTTCCATAATCTATTACTAATAGAATGAATACTTTTAGAAACACTATGATAGAAAATTTATTACATCAATGTTTTGGATCACACTATATAATATTAACTTTTTTTAATTATTGTTCTAAGTTTGGAATCACACTATGATGGGTTCTTTCTTTTCTATACATTCATTTGTGTAGCAAGAATAAGAAAGAGTTTTTTTTTCATTCACATATTTATATTTTTAAAAGTTACAAATGTGTTATATCCACTTTAATGTTTCCTTAACGAGATTATAATATATTTCATCATGGAAATGATATAGCTAGTATAAATTATAGTGGTTTTGAAATATTCATTCATTGGTGTCAACTTACTATCTACTCTAAATACAGGTATAATAGATTCAACACCAATATCATTTGCATTGCCTGGGATTGCATCTTAGGGAAACATCATTGAATTATTTGGAATCATTGTCTAGCATGGAATTCTCATCACATTGTGTTTGTATATTAATAGTAAAATTTGCATCATAATATGTTTCAATATAAGCTTCATGAAAAGACATATTTTCACCTTTCTTTGTAGAAGGATAATTGTGACACTGATTTTCAAGAGAGGAGAGATAATCATCACACTCATATGTATCATTTACCATTTCAAGGGAAGATATTAGAATATCACATTATTTTGTATCATTAATAATTTCCAAAGAGGAACTAATATCTCTTTTTACTTGAGGAAGGGGTATGTCTGTATTTCCATGTTATTAATCATATCAACATATGGAGATATATGGTTGCAAAGAAAATCGTGATGAGCATCCAAATGTATATCATCTACACATGGTGTTACTATATTTATCTCATTATGGGTAATGTTATAAAAGATTGTATAAGGTAATTCATTGTTAATTCCCTCTTTTTCTAGGGAAAGAAGTAGGGGAACTAGGTTCTTCCATTTCAAAATTAATTTGTTAATTTCATTCTTCTTTAGATTCATAATTATTGTACAAATATTCCTAGTAGTCCTAATCATAATAATTTACTTCACAATAATATTCATCATATACATAATTAACATCATCAATTACACAACTTTTCATACTTGTCCATTCATTATCATAAACATAAGGTTATGGAATGGTAAGACAATATGAAATATATGAGATTAGGACTACTATGGGTTTTTGATTGGTTACTCATTTTTAATGTTAACCTTAATAGAGCCTTGAGGCTAAAAGTAATGCCAAGTCCTGCTAAACACATAATCAGAGCCATAATGCCTTGACAAGGACCAAATAAAGAATCAATCACTCAAAAAAAACCTTGTAGAGTTTTTGAACACACACACACACACACACACATTATTAAAATCGATAAATAAGTGAAATCAGTAAATTATTTTGAAAATAGGTACACCCTTCACCCTCTAGATGGCATTTACTAAACATAGTAAATTGCAAATTACAAAAGTTTTGTATAATATTTTGACACATAAAAATAGGTTTTTGATTATCTCAATACAACTAAAACAACCTTTGATAGTTCTAAAAATATAATTTTCAATAAAATATTATCCAAACAAGTCGTAACCCAAATAGAGGGAAACCATGGTAGGAAGATAAACATGAAACCCTAGGAAAAAATGGGGGGCATCATTATATTTTAACCTATATAGTTGAAAAAAATTAGAAATCAAGTTTGAAAGTCAAACCCCTAAGGAAAAAAAATTGAAAATCCTAGAAAGAAGGATGAAACCCTAAGGGAAACCTAGGGTTTGGTAATGTTCAAGCAATGTGCGGGTTTACCAATATGTTTACCCTAGTTTTGGATTAATGTTAGTCATGGTAGGATATAACCAGTAGACCAAATTTATATTATAATATATGAAAATCAAGTATAAATATGAATATTGCTAATCTATATTGATCCAATAATGTAATTTGTTCTTTATGGAAATTACTAAGGAGATCGAGATACTCATATTTATTTTCTAATTGATTGATTGTAATTGTATTCTGATAGTGGAAATAAACTAGAAGTAGGCTTGTGATTCTTCTAAATCTATAACTATGTCTTTGTATGCATAGGGTTAGCATTTTTAGGCCTGGGCAAGAATGTCAAGTCTACTGTCTAGGGTTGATATTGTCATAGGAAGTTTGTCTCTCTTTGACCACATAATATGGTGTACCTATTTGATATGTCTCTACTTGTGTGATCTATGACCCTCGACTACATGCACAACTCTAGAAATCAACTTCCTTCTCCTTGAAGCCTTAGGTCCATTTGTGAATGATGAAAACTTATAAACATTGAGGTGGTGTAATTGGGTTGAGGTAACCCTAATCACCTATGTTGATGATTAACTACTACCTACATATCTAATACTCTTAAGATGGAAGTCAAGCCACACGTAGTTCTCCCCCTTAGTGTGATTATGCAATTATGTTCTTTTGTTATATGAATGCACTTATAAATATGGCTTTGATCTTGACAATGTTCACTCTTAACTTAGCTCGATTGTTTCAGACATGGTTGATGATTGCTCTTAGTGCTTGATTTGAAATTTGGGAAGAACAGGGTGTATTTGCTTAGTGTGTAATAGTGTAAATATGTTTGATAGAAAAATACCAAGTCGGTACTATGTGTGGGTTTCATTCATATTTATATAAGTCCATTTGGGTAATTTCCCATGCTAATGACATGTTAGGTGAATGTGTTGACCTATGAAAAGGATTTAATTTTTAAAATAGTCATTGTTATGTGAAGGGTAGTAACCTCAAGCTCAAGAGAATAACTTCAATGTTATTATTTGAGCCTAAAGTTACTTTCTACAAGACATAAATTCCAATGTGATTTTTGGGGATTATTTGAGTAGGATATTTTTTTGATCTAACATATAATGGAGTGTTCATGTAGGTGATTGATAGAAACTAAGAATGGATCGAGCTCACAACTAACATGTAGGTGTGTGAGAATGGCAAGTAAGAATTGTTTGAAGATACACAAGTCATGTAGGATAAGTGTAGGTCAAGATTGGCATTTATAAGTGTCAAATACTAAATTTTAGTGTTTAAATGTTTAAGTAACTCGTAGAGCCTAACGGTATGAAATAAAACTGATCCAAAGCATAGCCCTTGAGACTTATATGAAATAATTTAGTCAACAATATATCATTTTTCACAAAGTTAAAACATGAAGCATACAAATATATAATATGGTGTGAAGGATATCACTTGGCATCAAATAATTCAAAATTAGGAAAAATGAAACCAACAAGCAAAGGGTAGATAAGGACTACATGAGCTAATGGGTTGCGTAATATCTCATGAGAAATCACCACATGGTTTGATCTTTGAGATCTTTGGGTAAATTATTGAATTTTCATTTGCATATAATGAATAGTTTGTTAAAGCAAGGCATCATGATATGTAATATCCAAAGTATAATTAATGTGTGTATAATATATGCTATATTTCTTTGACCATGACCAAAAGATTGAGATTGAGAAGCAAGTTGGAAAGGTTAAGTTACAATAGGAGGCACAAAATAAGCATTGAGTTGAGTAGGAATAGACATAGTAACCTGAGTAGAAGTAGTAGGAGGAGACAGCACAAAATTAGGAGAAATGGGAGTACTAACCTTATGACCTAATGTAGAAGGATAACCCCTAATGGGAGGAATAAAAAAAATCAAAGATTTATTTAAAACATGTGCTTCCTTACAAATTCCTTAGCTAAATTCAACATATTATGTTCCTCTCTAACAACATAAATTATGGTGTCAATTTATTTAAGATATGGCGAAAGATAATTCTCATAACAAATTATAACATGTTTACTAATAGTACTAATATTATAAACATAATCATAATTACATGGTATCAAAAATATTGGCATTGACATCACAAATATTGGCATCATAAATATTTTCATGTTCAACATATGCATTTTCATCATTCAAATCATGTGCTTTATTATCATCAATATAAGGAGTAAGAATATAATCAAAATTCACCATTTTATTTATCAAACAAGCACAAGTACCAAGTAAAGGATTTTGAGCCAAATCCATATGTATACCACTCAATCTAACACTTTTCTAAATATATAATTTAGATTTAACTTTCTTAATTGACATAAGATGTAAATGTAGAAAATATACAAGAAGCTAGGACTAATAATATTACAATAATAAAGAAAAACCTTAGAGAAATAAAATTAGAAATAACTGCAACATAAAACCCTAGAGGGAAAGAAAACATAAAACCCTAAGGACATATATTTAAAAAGGAGGGGTTCACAAAAGGGTGCATAAGAGTTCAAAACACTACACCAATGAATGTAAACAAGGTACTAGATAAATAAAAATCTATCGTACTGTGAAATGAGATGGAAGAAGAGTAAATTTAGTAATTATAATTAAAATTAGGAAAGTTAGATAGAGAGATATGTAACTAAATATAACTTACTAGAGTTATGACAGTGTCTGGGATATTAGAAAATAGGTTTTAGAATAGTGCATAAGAACTCCTAGAAAAATGGCAGTGATATGTGATGATGACCAACTTCAAAATGTTTAGAAAAAGGTAGTGACCAAAAACAAAATTCGAAAGTGGCAAGCTTTTCCAAAAGTGGTCAAATATGTCTAAAAATGGATATATAGATCTTTCGGGTCCAAAACTTCATAAAACCCTTCATCAACAAAAGAAGTCCAAAATGTCTCTTTGATAAGTAGAATGATGTGTGCAAATGTCAAAATGTCTTCTCTGTTAATTTAACCCTAATCTGTCCATAATCTAGCAATACATCCAAGACTATAGGAAATATTTAGAGTTAGTGGCTTGGGCCCCTTGAGTGAGGGTTTCTCATGTAGTTCTATGCATGTGAGTGTCTCATCGCAAGTGAGAGAAGCATCCACCTTTTCTCCCTATGATAATCAATAATGTTATATGCTCTAAATGCAATCCTTATTTTGGTATAATTATGTTGCCACAAGACTTTAGTAGATAGAGAGTGAAATGATAATAGAATGTGTAGGCTCCTTGACAAGTACACGATGGATATAATCAATGTGCAACTCAATAAGTGGATTGCTTGGTGACAAATGGCTTACGGTACATATGTATATATTGATTCTTTTATATTCAAACTGAAACATATTCACACATAGGCTAACCATGGGAAGGTGTGAAATCCAACAATCAAGGCACAAGAAAACATGACATGGTAACACAAAGGACCCATAAAAAACTTGACCTCTTTCACACTGTATTGAAAGCAATCAAGCCACTTTTAGGATACTCCCAAAATGGTTAAGGGAAAAGACCCGTGAAATAAATTCCAAAATGAACTATTAGATAATTGGGTGAATCATGAGGCAAACAAATGATAAATCTAAATGTACTGATAAGAAAATGTAGATGACCCAAGATAATGAAGGGTCTAATGTGAAGGAAAAGTGTATTGATAAGAGCCTATAGTAAGCAAATGAACCAAATGTACCAGAGCATGACAAATGTGTTACGATAACATGATTTCTACCAAAAGTGTAAGATACAATTAACCTATGTATAACCCAATGGTATGCCATGAATATCAATAACTCAAAGGCACATGCAAGGTTAAAATTTACTCTCTAATAAAAGTGTTAAAGCTAGGTAAAATACCACATTTAACTCATTTGGGGAGGCGTAGCTTGAGCCCTAGGTTCAAATATTTAAGAGGCATGATAAAGTGTTAAAATTGGGTAAAATACCATGAGTGTGTCATAAGGATACTACTTCCAACTAGTCCCTCGAAGAAATGTTAAAGTGTTTAAATTGTGATGTACCCTATATCACATTTAACCAATTCCTACCAGTTTATATTGTGGCATACCCTATATCACATCTAACTAATTCTTAGGAAGAATGATAGAGTATTGGAATGGGGTAAAGTACTAGATTCAACTCATTGGGTGTGACATACCTCGAGTCCCAACATCAAATCCTCAAGGGACATGATAAAGTGTTGAAATTGGATACAATACCACATCAAACTTACAAGGTGTGGCATACCTTAAACCTCAAGTTTAAATCCCCAAACACCATTTAAAAGTATTCATTAGGTAAAATACTGCATCCAACTCGTTAGAGTTTACAAAAAAAATTGATTACTAGTTAAAACATAGACACATATCATGAAATCTTAGATGGAAAAAAAAAATGAAATGCTCAAGAAAATTATTGTACAACTAAACAATCATACATATCAACTTAAACAAGTTAAATTAAATTATTTATTTTTAGGGAATTTTACTTTGTGTTTAATTTATTTCAATAAGACCTCCACAAATAGTCATTATCTTAATGACATTTTTTCTTATGCATTTTTATTAACTAGTTCATTTGGTCTCAATTTAGTTGAATGAATGCACCGAGCTGAGAAAAAAGATTTTTGGAAAACAAAAAGGGCTCAAAATTCTATTATATGCCTAAGATATCATAATTTTTCAATCACCTTCTCAAAATAAAAAGAAAATTTGTCTGAGACAAA
This sequence comes from Torreya grandis, assembly GCA_037957365.1. Taxonomy (NCBI): domain Eukaryota; kingdom Viridiplantae; phylum Streptophyta; class Pinopsida; order Cupressales; family Taxaceae; genus Torreya; species Torreya grandis. The sequence continues at coordinate 1,178,324 of JARHVA010000400.1, forward strand.
TAAATATCATATATCACTCATTTTTATGAACACATTCATACACATTACACTCCACTATACCCTATTGAAATTATGATTGTAATTTACACTTCTCAACATAATAATCACTAATTTAGATATCTTAAATATATTTATATCTAAAAAACACAGAGTTATGTCAATCTTAAAAAGCCTATTTTAGATAGGTTAGAGTTATCCCATTAAAGGGTTCCACATTGATTCAATGAACCTTATGTTTTCCGTAAACTTACCATATAACTATATCGACCAGATTCAATGAACCTTATGTTTTTGGGAAACTTTTTCTAAAACAAGCCTCCGTCTGCATCCATAACCAGAAAACTTGCTATTTGTCAAATTTAGGATTTTTTTGTTTACCGAATAATTTCGGTCAAACCCAAAATGGGAAAAGTAAATCAATCCTTCAAACCACTTGTCAATAATACAACCATAAGATGCCTTTCATTGTTTCGTATTGTATTGATTGATCGATCGAAGCAAGCAAATGCCATGGAGGAGCTTCACTCATACAGTAGTTTTGTGGAAGATGGATCTGTAGACCTTCATGGGCACCCTGTTATCAGAGCTCACACTGGAACATGGAAAGCATCCTTTCTTATAATTGGTATGCATGCATGTCCTCTCTCTCCTCTATGGTAAAGCTTAAACAGCTGGTAGGTTTGCGTTGACTGGTGTTATCGATCGGGATGTAAAACCCTTTTGCATTTTGGTGAATGTTAAGTTGGGTGTTTAACACCATTCAATGCGAACTCACAGGCTTTTAACTTTCAGGGCTCTTCTATTAGTGTTTTTAAGCTTCAATAGAATGAATATTTTTAGAAAAACTGTGATAGAAAATTGATTACATCAATGTTTTTTTGGGATCACATTATATAATATATATATTTTTATTATCATTCAAGTTTGGAATCACTCTATGTTGGGTCCTTTCTTCTGTATACATTCATTTTTTGTAGCAGGAATGAGAAAGAGGTTTGTGTATGATTGTGTTGGAGTCTTTTTTCTTAGTCTATTGGATGAATTTTTCTTTGAAGCTGTTAATTTTTCCTGCACCAATTAGGACTCAAGGACTGAAACTTAAGTTCTCCCATTTGGTGAATTTCTCTACTACTGAGCAGGGAAAACTTCAAACAATAGAATTTTTTTTACAAGTATCAAATAGTTTGTGAATCTTTTTATTTCAAAAAATAAAAAAAATTATATTGTAGATGAATTTTGAAGAAAAACTTAAAATTTAACACTGATAGATGTATATTTTGGGGAATCTATTTTCTGATTTTTTTTTTCGAAAATATAATCAACTGGCAAAAAATAGCCCCTGAAAAATGCCTTGTTATTGGGCTACCCATCCTTTTATGGTTGGAAATGTGGATTTTTCTTTCAACACAAGCAATCCCTTTCTTCTGCGCTTTTGAAGCAACCCTTTTCTTCTTTCCGTTTGAAGTTTTTATGTTTTATATCTCTAATTTTTCTTTTAAGCTATTAATTTTTTATGGACAAACTAGGATTCAAACTTAGGAACTTCCATTTGGTGCAAGGATGCTCCATCGCTGAGCTACCTGCCCTTTTATGCTCGGGAGTGTGGATTGTTCTTCTGACACAAGCAACCCTTATCTTCTTTGCTTTTGAAGTTTTTCATCCTTTGATGTTTTTATCTATGCACAACTCTGCTAGTCTTGATATCAATTATTTTATATATGTGTCAATTGCAGGAGTGGAGATTGCAGAGAGGTTTGCTTATGCTGGCATATTGTCAAATTTGGTAACTTATCTCACAAGTTTTTTACATGAAAGCACTGCCACTGCTGCAAGGAATGTGAACATATGGTCAGGGGTAGCATCCATGCTGCCCCTTTTAGGAGCTTTTGTTGCAGATTCATATTTGGGTCGGTACTGGACAATTCTTGTTTCTTCGCTCGTCTATTTGCTAGTCAGTATTCTTTGCCTTTACAAAAAGTTTTGAATTATAACAGATAGGCAGAAAGTAATTTGGAAGGAAATCCTTAAGTAGGGATATGCCACTGTATTTAATGGAAGCTTGTAATTGGAAGGCGACCCACAAAGCACACAAGCAAGGCTAAGTGGTTGTGGAACAGGAAAGGCTGGTGCCAACACATCAACCCACTAGAACACAATAAACCACAAAAATCAAATAATGGCTAGTTATATATTTAGAAAATTGTCTTATCAGAGTCCCATGTGAAAAGCGGGTACCTTGCTGAAGATTTCCATTTGGTGTTTCAAAAGGTCCAAGTTATGGGTTCCATTCTCATCAATTCTTGGTGTTTCTTGCCAATGAAATTTTTCTGAAATTAACTTTTTACTTCCTATATGTGCTTGCCCTTATCAAGCCAGCACAAACCCTTATCATCGTACCATCTATTTGACCCACTGAAATAAAGAGTGTAAGTATCAGTTTTCACAGCGTGCTTGGTTTCTCTCTGCTATATGTCTGTGTTCATATCATTTAAACCCTAGTTGTCTATTGGTACCTGTGTGAACAAAAAACAATAGAGATGGATACCTTTTTGAAGAGCCCAGTTTAGTCTTTTGGTTAAGGAACCATATGTGGTGAGACTCGAGTGCATGAATAAATAACACGTGGATACCTTGGCCAAATCCCCGGGTCAGTCTTTTGGTTAAGGACCCATATCTGGTGCATGTGTGAATAAATAACAAGTGGGTACCTTGCCGAGGATCCCACTGACCTTTTGATTGAGAACCCATATCTGCTGCATAGGTGAATCAATAACAAGTGAGGTGGGTGCCTTGCTAAAAAAGACCAGCTTGGTATTTTGGTTCAGAACCCATATCTGCACGTGTGAATAAATAGCAAGGAAAGTGGGCACCTTGCTGAAAACGCCAGTTTGGTCTTTTGGTTAAGGACACATGTCTACAAATTTATGAGTTCTTGTGAATACAGACACCGAAAATTATATCCTTTGAGTTTGTGCAATTGTTGGGAATTGAATTAATTGTGCATTTGTTCTGAAAATAGCTGATAAAATTTTGTGTTTTAACCATATGCATTGTATCCAAGTAACATAGCATGCAATGGAATGTGGCAGGGGTTAATCTTGGTGACTCTATCAGCCTCTCTCAGGAGTCTCAAACCCTCATCATGCAAAGACACTTCAAAGTCTTGCCCTAGAGCATCACATTCCAAGATTACATTTTTTTTCTTCTCAATTTACTTGGTTGCTCTGGGGCAAGGGGGTCACAAGCCCTCCTTACAGGCATTCGGTGCAGACCAGTTTGATGACGATGAGCCAAAAGAGAAGAAGCACAAGATTTCATTCTTTAACTGGTGGTATTTTGGCATTTGCTTGGGGACCCTTGCAGGGGTCACAGTGCTCATGTACATCCAAGATAATGTCGGATGGGGTGTGGGATTTGGAATTCCTGCTGTTACCATGGCAGCAACAATTATTCTGTTCTTGTGTGGGACTAGGTTTTACCGTCACAAGCTCCCTAGTGGAAGCCCTCTCACTCGAATCATCCATGTCTTTGTTGCAGCATTTTTAAAGCGGAATGCCCCCATTCCTTGCCGAGAACCAAAACAATTAGCTGCTGTTCAAGAACAACAGGTTCTGAAAACAGGGTCAAGAAGACATCTTTTGCAAACAAATCGGTTCGGGTAAGCATTCCATGGTTCTACTTCTATTTATATCTAGTGATATCATACTCAAGCACAATGCTAGTTTAAAGTTAAAACCCAAATAATTTCAACAAAAAATGATGTGTTTCAAACTGGGGAATGGACCAAATGGGCCTTAGTTTACTGATGAAGCTGATGTAGTTTCAAGATGTCCACCAAGTTTCTATTGACAGCTCAGGTCTACCACACCTGAATGGCATGAGAAACAAAACGGATGAGGTTGGATGCAAGTCCTTGAATCTCACATCTAAGCTCAAGGAAGCCCTTGTATACTGTGCAGTCCCTTGGGGCATGTTTCTAGATACTTTCAACAAAATCATTGGAAATACCCGCTAGTCCAAATTATTGGGGTCTTAATTTCTGTTCCATTTTAGCCTTTTCTACTCTAGAGGGATTTGTTTGATGAATGTCATCATCTTGGTTTTTCAGGTTTCTTGACAAAGCAACAGTTGAAGAAGAATCAGACTTTGAGTGTAAAGCAGCACGTAACTGGAGACTTTGCACAGTCCAACAGGTTGAAGAGGTGAAACTTGTTATAGGTATGTCACCTATTTGGATAGCATGTTTGATGTTCGGCGTTGTCTTTGCGCAGTCCTCAACATTTTTCACAAAGCAGGGCAGCACAATGGATAGAAAACTAGGTCCACATTTTGAGATCCCTCCTGCAAGTCTGCAAGCTTTTATTGACATATCTATTGTACTATTGGTCCCAGTCTATGATCGCATCTTTGTTCCATTTGCAAGAAAGTTGACAGGGAATGAGAGGGGTTTAACATTGCTCCAAAGGATAGGCACCGGTATGTTTGTTTCTGCAATTTCAATGATTGTTGCTGCAGTGACAGAAATTAAAAGGGTCAACGCAGCAAAGGATAATGGCCTGGTAGACATGCCCCATGCAACAATTCCATTGAGCATTTTTTGGCTGCTTCCACAGTATGTGCTTTTTGGCATAGCTGATGTGTTTACAATGGTAGGAATGCAAGAATACTTTTATGATCAAATGCCAGACACAATGAAAAGCTTAGGTATTGCTGTCTATTTGACTGTTTTAGGAGTTGGTAGTTTCCTGAGTAGTATCCTAATTTCAGTCATTGAGAAGCTTAGTTGCAGAAGCAAGGAGCAATGCTGGTTTGCAGACAATGTGAACAAAGCTCATTTAGATTACTTTTACTGGCTTCTAGCTTCTTTGAGCATACTCAACCTGGGCATGTTCATGATCATAGCCAGCTGCTACAGGTACAAAAATGCTGCATCTTCTGACAAAGTAGAATCTTACCCGGAAAGAACACTTCTTGCTACATGAATTGTGACTAGGGGGCATGCTTTAAGCAACACATCAGAAAGGCAGGCAAAGATGTGTGCTGATCCTTTATTATTCATATGTTATCCACGGTTGTAAGAGAATCTATGTAAGATATAAACTTCATGTTGGTCCTATCTGAGTTTTAATGATCCAACTTTACTTGTTTTACCATTGTTATTTGTTATTTAGTGTGTAGATTTGTGGTCTAGTAGTTGGGGTGCCTCCCATACTAACAGACCAGGTTAAAAATCTCACAAATGCACCCTCTATAAGTAGCAATGTAACTGGAGGGTGTAAATCTTTTACATTCTGCTAGAGGAGATGAAAAAAGATAAAATCCTATGGATTGACGGCACAATTCCGTCCTAAAATACCATATCTGTATCGTGCTTCAACTATATCAATTATACTTGAACTTTTGGATAATTATAGTCAATCAAAACATCACCATATCTATCTAACCAAAAGATAACCTGTTTTTCCCACACAACGAAACTTTTGTCAACTATTGATAGATTTATAGCACAAACAATTTCATCCGGGGTGGAATAAGCTTGGTGCATTGATTCTCTCAAATCTCACAACTCAATCTTTACATGTAAGAATTGTTAGGAGATAGTCAACAGGATATAGAAAATCATTTGCATACCACCAACCACCTTCTAAGTTGGTATTACATTTCATTCGTGAGCTCCTTAGCAAGCATGAGTAAATTCTTTCATCTGTTGTTACTCACCGAGGGAGATAAAAGAACTCTATATGAATGCTTTCTTCTTTACTAAATTATATTTTTTTCCTTGCAAAGTCCATCCAACATCTACGGGATACCATTTTTATGAAATCCTTTAGTTGTGACCAAATTATGATTGGATCTCTATTTTGTGATGATTCAAAGAGAGTTTGGATGCATCCTAGAAGGATGGATTGTTGGTATGTGAAGTCAATTTTATTCTTCCAGCATTGATAGAGCAGTTGATGACTAGTTCCACATAGTACAGTACGACACACATGATTGTACTACACGTGTTTGTACAGCACACTGTTGGTTTCTAATTTGAGTTCCTTTTATAAAAGGAACTCATGAGTTAGGAGAAAGTACATTAGTATGGTTGTTAGTTATCGGAGCTAGAGAGTTATGCTATTGAACAACGGATTGATTCCTGATATTAATCAAAACATTGAGAGACCCTTGCCCCGTGGTTTTTCTTGGAACACTCATAGGTTTTCCATGTAAATTTGTGTGTACTTTTGATTTGCTCTCTTGATTGCTTTTCACTGTGATTATATTTCTTTCTGTACTATTGAACACTTACAAGTTTTTTACATAAATATGTGTGTACTTTTTGTAGACCTCCAATTCCTAACACTATTTGTGTTGAAATTGACAATCTTACTTGAATTGCACTCAAATGCACATTTTGGGTCAATCCATAAAATGTCTTAAATGGTTTGAACTTGTCACTTACAAGTCTCAGTTTAAGTCAAAATATTTCTAAATAGGGCAATGCATTTTATGGCCAGCTAACTTTGATCAGATAATTTTGAGTTAAAATGATAATTTCGCCATTTAGTGCTCTGGATCACTCCTTTTTTTTAATTCATTGGTATACGTCATGTACCTTTGTTTTTTGGTATTGGCAACAACCTAAATGAGAATACAGTGCCAACGCATCTAACATCGCCTTCCACTTTCTCTCCAGTCAAATTACGACCCAATAATATGACTTTCTGACCATTTTGATTAATTGAGAGTCAATTTTTAAATAATTGCACAAATGTTTATTAACCTTGTTTAAGGCTAATTAATCTAAATCAAGAGTTTAAGTGGATTTTTCATAAGAGTTGTTGAATATTTCTTTTTGAAAATTGATTTTTATTAACTGCATCATCAAAGGAATCATTTCTTGGGAAAACATCCTTAGACCATAAATGCCACAAATATCAGGGTTATGTATCACTCATACCTAATTAATGCCTCTCATATATCTTCAATGCCCCTTTTTTCAAAGTTATAATGAAATTACTTATGGATTTAATTCGAAATATTCGGATTATCCATGGCCACATATCTCAATCTTGAAATGGACGGTAATTGTTGATCATGATCAATCTCAAAAATCTATAAATAGAGAGGCCATGGACATAAATTTTAAGTTTGAATATTGCAAAGTTATAATGTGAAATTGTTTTCACAATCTTTTGCATTGGATCATTGATTTTATTTGCAAGCTTCATTGATAGGCTAGTTTAGTGATTTGGAATCATGAGCCTCGGTTTTATGGAGTGTACTTGAGACATTAGAGGCGTTTGCCACTTTTGTTGACAAGGATGCTTGATCAAGGGAGAACATGTTTTTAAGCCACATGGATATGGTGAATCCATTTGGGAAGGAAATATGATGTTTGTTTTTTTCATTTGTTTCTTGCTATCTTTTGTAATTTTCATAGGAATAGATAGGCTTAGTTAGTTTTTATGCATTTTTCATGATTTATGGATTAATGTTTCACTAACTTGCTTTGTAATCCTCTCTACATCTTGGCACGCCTGGTGAGATAAGACGCATCCCACACACGAAGATCATTTTGCAATTTTAAAATATTCATTTGGACCATTAAAATTCTTGCAAATTGATTTTTTAACTTTATTTTACCATTTTTGTTTGCCATGGATTTACATAGTAATCAACGCCAGCTAGTAAAATCAACATCGGTTGGATAGGTTAATCGACATTGGTTAGTAAAATCGACATTGGTTGGATACCTGTTGCCGATCACATTGGTATAATCGATATCGATTAGAAAATGTAACCGTCGTCGGTTATATAGAGTTTGAAACAATGAACTTTAGAAAAAGAGCTCTCGGTTCTGTGTTTTAAAAAAAACATAGTAACCGACGTCGTCGGTTATATAGAGTTTGAAACAATGAACTTTAGAAAAAGAGCTCTCGGTTCTGTGTTTTAAAAAAAACATAGTAACCGACGTCGGTTACTATGTTTTTTTTAAAACACAGAACCGAGAGCTCTTTTTCTAAAGTTCATTGTTTCAAACTCAAAAGAGCTTCAAAGTTAAAGGACATGCTAACGTTTTTGTTGCAGGACCAAGTTTGACATTTGCTAAAAACATGTTTTAGATCACATTTTCCATGTTTAAAAATCAATTAGGAACCTTGTTTTGGTGTTTGACCAAAAAAAATAGATGTTTATGGTAAATGTTTTCAAAGTTACAACTAAGACCAAGGGGTCAACTGAACACCACCTCATTTTTTATTTGAGCTTAAAAATGAACTCACCTTTCCAAGTTTTTGTATTTATTTAGTTGTTTAAGTTAAATCTTTGTTTGGCAAAAAAAGGGGTGCCGCGTGTATGCTCTTCCATTTGTCCCCTTTAGGGAACCCTTGAAATCAAAAGCGTCATTTTTATTGCAAGTAGCCTAGTCTAAGGCTTAGAAAGAATGTTGTCTAAAACACTTCTCAAAAACTCATTAAAGCTTGGGTGATCTTGAAAATGACGACCCTAAAGTCTTTTTATTTTATGCTTTCTTTATTTTTATGTAAACTTAGCTTGCGAGGGGGATGTCATTACCTCACGTCCATTCTTTAGGGAAGCTTTGACCTGAGGTTTCATCTCCCGACATTGACTTCATTTGGCTCCTAATTGAAGTTGCACATGGGACATATCTGCATTTAGACATCGCACTACACTGAGTGAACCACAAGATGTAGTGGTTGTAAAAATGACTAGACCTTTTTACAACTAGCCAATGTCGCGGTCACCCAATTTTCGTACTTGTCTTTTGCATCATTTGACGTAAAAGTCATTATGCAATTGATTCTCCTAGAACGATCGAAAACTTGCTAGTTTAGTAGACCCCACTTTGCCATACCTTGTCAATTTAGACTTAAGATGTTTATTTTTTGTCATTAGCTTACTTGATCTTGATTTGTGTTTAAAACTGCTTGTTAACTAATTGAACTTAACCAAAACACATTGTCCTTAATTTTCTTGAGCAAGGGAGGTGTTATGTTGTCTAATTGGAAAATTCATCTTTTACTTGTTCAAATTGTTATCTAAAACTATGTGTCATATCATCCACTTTGGCGCAGTCATGCTGCCCAATTGAGTCTAGATCTTTCACCCAATTTGTTTAAATCCTTCATTTATAATCCACATTCGAAATTGAACCTTTCTAAGTTCTAAGGGTTGGTGTGTCAAAGTGGGTTCGTCATTTGCGTACTAAACTTGTTCTAACTTGAGTTCAATTTTTCATTTGGATTGAAGGTGGTTTATTAAGACTCAAAATCACATTATCATCTTGGTATACTCAAGTCATCTTGTGTATTGCTCACGCTTTGAGTCCTAGAACATATTTTATCCTACTGGAATCATGTGGCGACGTTATGCTACCTATTTGGTCCTAGCTTTATACTTAGTAATTCGTGTATGTTTTTACATCTTGAGTTGCTTAGTTCATTTTGTCTTCTTCGTAATACAGATAGCTTTCCTCTAAACTTCTATGGTCAACTTGTCAAAGTTGAAACTAGCTTTTACAGTATGGGTGTATCACAAAGATCTAGGGTTTGGTGTACTAGTTTTTACCTTGGGTCTTTGAGTTACCTTACCCTCTTCTCATCTATACAATTTCAACCTTACCAAAGGTTGAGTAAACTCGTGAACCAAATCTTCTAAATTGTGAGTGGTTTCAAACCACCCTCCCTTATAATCTCATTGGTACCTTGGTTATTTGTTTAAAAGAAAGCCAAAACATACTTTGTTTGGTTGCCAAGCATTGGTCCAAAGTTAGTCAAACACACAGAACAACTCTTTTAGACATAACTCAAAGGTTCACTCGTAGTGGGGCCTCTTATGGCCTTAGTTATGAAGATGATCAATTTTATGATGGTCAAGATAACCTTGTTATTTTTTATGATATCCCTACAATAGTAGGATCTGAAGATGATTACAGTGAATATCAACCCCAAGAAGATCAAGATGAAGCCCTTCTTAGATTGATAGAATCGTGTGCTAGACTACCTTCTAACTTTCCTATAGAACAATTGCATACCTTAGTTAGAGAAAGAGAACAACAACGACAAGAGCCAGCTTTTACATGAATAAACATACATTCTTTCTCTAACGAAGGAAAAGAAATACAAATAGATTTGAAACCCATAAATACGAATCTTCTAGCTAAGATCAAGATAATAAGTCAATGATATGCAGATCAACTTGTCGCAAACTTAACTGACTCCCTACTTGCCACTTCAATTCACAATGATGCTTCGAAAGAACAAGGAAATGTGGTTGAAAATATGCACCAAATATTAGATGAGGACATTACCATAGTGGATCAAAGTAATCTATATGAACAGTTAAAGTCACAAGAGATCTTACAAAGTGTTCCATTTAACACGAAACATACAATCTTCAATCATCAAGAACCTCTTGTTACTTTACAAACTCAAAAACCCAAACATTCAGTTCGAATTGAGGAAATATCTCAAGACAATTTGGCTAGTTCTTTTCAACCAACCCAAAAATTGGTAAATAAACATAGAAATTCTCAAAATCAACAAAATACGAAACAACCAAATTCAGAGAATGTTTTACAATCCAAGAATCAATGGCCTATATTCTCAACTCAAAGAGCAAATCAAAACCAAGTCATGGATCAAAAGGTGTACACTCCCTATAGATCCACACAAAACTAGGGGCACATTCCACCCCAACAGCAACAAAATCAGGGGCACATTCCACCCCAACAACAATGAAACCAGGGGCACATCCACCCCAACAGCAACAAAACCAGGGGCACATTCCACCCCAACAACAACGAAACCAGGGGCACATTCCACCCCAACATCTTATTCAATCCGCAAATACACCAAACATGCAAGAATGGAATTCTATGAAGGAAATTGTTCAAAGATTGGAGATGAATAATAGAGTCAAAAAGTACAAATTTGATGAGATATGTCCATATCCATTCGATTTATCTATTCTCCAAAACCCTTTTCCACCTCATTTTGAGGCACCCAAATTTGACAAGTACAATGGAAAAGGAGATCCACACGAACACATACATGCATTCTTCATTTTATGTCAAGAGGTTGCTTATTACGACTATTTTCACGAAGTTTAGCGAGACAAGCTCTTGATTGGCTACTTAAACTACCCAAAGGATCAGTTACAGATTGGAACAACTTATCAGAAAAGTTCGTTAACCATTTTTCATATAACATAGAACATGAATTAATCGTTGTTGACTTATGCAAAGCCAAGCAGTGTGATGGTGAAAGTTTCGTCACATATCTGAAAAGGTGGAGAGCATTAGCAAGCCGCTTTCAACATAATTTCCTAGACAAATAGTTGGCTGATATCTTTGCACAGAATTTGCATCTTGAAGTTGTGCATAATCTACGATTAGCTTGTGCTAACTCATTCGAAGAAATTATTGATAAATGAGTGCAAATTGAGAAGGCTCTTATTGCTAAGGGCCTTGTTAAGATTTTTGAGCAAAGTCAAGCATCTAATCAAACTAAATCACTGGTTCAAACAGTTATGCAGGATAAGCCTAAAGGCTTTAGCAAAAAATAAGAACATGGTTGGAAATGGGGTGACTAAAACAAGACTTGTACAAACAGTACAGGTTATGCCTCCTCCAAATGTACAATTAACTCCCCCAAATCCACTACCTACTTTGCAGAGACAACCTCCACGAAGGACATTTCATAACAATTTTAGAGTCTTTAGCAAGTTAGGAGAATCGATTGAAATAGTGTTACAAAAGCTCGTTGCAATTAATTTAATTGTATGGATAGTATCAAGGCCGTTTCCTCATAATCAGCCAAAACTAGATTGGTACAAAGAAAATGAATGGTGTAATTTTCATCATGTTCTTGATCACGGTGCATATCATTGCGTTCAATTATGACATATTATTGAGGACTTTATTGAAAGTGGTGAACTAGAAATTAAGTTGGCCCCTAATCAGGACACAAATCAGGGTATAAGAATCTACAAAGACCCATTTCCTCAACATGATCCACCACCACCAAGAAATAATTAAAATGGTCACAATCAAGGATAGAGGTAGAATCAGAACCAACAACAAGATCATAATTGTAATGAGCATAATTGAGATCATAATGTCCATACTAATAATGTGGCTTATAACAACATACCTTACGACTATAATAATATTGTGGGATGCATTTCTGCAACCCACATTGCCACTATTAATGTAAAATCATGTAGCTAATCTCATGTTCCTCGCAACAAAGGACCCATCATTATAGGGTCAACACCCTCTTCCCCCTAGTAATATCGTGTTGAATTTGCATCATCATGTTGCTACTCCATTTATACAGGTTACTAATCCTAAACAACATCACCTTTCTTCTAATTATAAAGGCTCCTCGTTGACCCAAAATGATAGCAATACAGTTACTTGCTCGAGTCACCATCCAAGGCCCTTTGCCTTCCTCTTCTAATTATAGCAACTCCTTGCCACCTCTAGGTTGTGCAGTCACAACTAGACGTCCGTGAGTTACCATCCAGGGTGCTTCACCCACTTCTTCCATAAAACTCAATGAGAACATTGTGTCAATGGTTCCAAAGCCGAATATTGGCCCAACAAAGACTAAAATAGTTTAATCCACATTTCAAAGGCCTTATAGTCTAACAGATCAATTAGATAAAACCCCTACACAAATTTTCATATTAAAACTCTTGCAGACATCTGATCTCTATAGAACCATCTTTAACAAACTTTTGCAAGAGTCTATTGTGCCTAATGATATAAACCTTGATCAGTTTCAGAACCTAGTTGGACACTTATCTTCATTTCGACAAATCCTATTTGATCAAAAAGACATGTCCACCTTTGGCCTAAACCACAATAACCCACTATATATTGAGATAATCATTGCAGATCACAAGATCAAGTGAGTTCTTATAGATAATGGTTTAGGGCTGAACATCATATCTCTTAAATTGGTATGACGATTGGGCTACATGGATAAAGACATTCAATCATAAACTATTACAATCAAGGCTTATGACAACGCCAAGAGGGAGTCATATGGTACAATTTGGTTGCCAATCATGGTTGGGTCTATTTCTCATCACACATTATTCTATATTGTGGATATTGAGCTTCCTTATAACATACTTCTTGGTCGGACTTGGATCCATGAAGTACAAGGAGTTCCATCTACTCTTCACCAATGCCTTAAGTTTTCCCATGTTGGGATCGAGGTTACGATTCTCACTTATCAACAGCCATATCAATATTGCAAACATCTTGAAGCAGAGTTTCGTAATTATAACTATTGCCCAGGTTTTGAATTCATCGCAAAGAAGAACAAAGCCATCATCTCTCATCCATCTCCATCTAATTATATATACCCTAGTGATCTAGCCTCCACTTCGATCAATCCATTTTTTGCAACTCTGGCCAAGTAGGTTATTATTAAAGACGCAGGCATTTCCATATACCATCTGAAGGACATCCTCCATATTTTAAAATTACCAAAATCCCCTAAAACATTTGGTAAGCTTAAAACTTTCCAGATTCCTAACAAATCGATCAGATTTGGCAACCAAAGAAAAAACAACCAAAACCTCCTATGGTTTTTGTACCTACAATTATACCAAAGAAAGATCGAGAGACTTTTACCGAGGGAGATTGCTTATGTTCTAAAGGCCTTGTTGATTGTTTTCAGAATCCAAAGTATCATATCCCTCATAGAATAATGGATCATCTTGACTATACAGGGAAAGGCCTTGGTCCACATGCGCAAGGAATTTTAGAGCCCTTATCAGTTGGAGTTGTCAATTGGAATCATGGTCTCAGATTTAAACCACTAGAAGATGACCTCATGACATTTGATAGTGACTCTTCCAAAGTGATTAGTAATGAGACTCCTAGCAGCGACACAACGTCCCATTATAGCCTTTTCGATGAGCTTGTTGACTTAGATTTGTTTGATTTAAACGTCGTATTGACCATAACACCTATTGGAGCTTCCCGTCCTAAAGCAAAAACCCATCCTAGTGGTGCTTCTCTTCCTGAAGCAAGATATTATATCTTTACCATTGGTACTTCTCATCCTGAAGCAAAGCCTCACTATAACATATGCCTTTGTCATCCTAAACTCATAGATTGTGACCAACAAAATTTGATCATATACCTCAATGAGTTCCAAAATGAAGAATCAATTGCAAAATACATGGGCTTACGAGATGCATTCTCCATTGGTGATCATAAGCAAGGTTTTGATTTTTCATTGGATTCTTCTGCCTACTTTGGAGAGCAGACAAACTTTCTTGGTCATAATAAAGAACAAACATCAATATCTTCAGGTGAAAACCTCTTTGAGGCACTTGTCGATCAGGGAAAAAGTAAAGAAAAAGACAAGCCTTTGAGTGACATTCTATTTCACGTGCTCCCAGGTGGGAAAGTTTGCTCATCCCCTCAGGTCGTAGAAAGTCCATCTAGCCCAAATTCTATAGCTAGTACAAGCATCTGCAGAACAACATCAAATATTTGAGCGTCTTGCTCTTGAGTTTCCAAAGGTTTTTACCAATTAGCCTTTACTTGAGAAGGCAAATTCTAATTTTTAATATTATCCAGACCTTTGGGAAGAACAACAAGAAGATATAACAGAGAAAAATGATCATGACCATACATTGCCTACAATTCTAGAAGACATATCCACACTCCTTATGGAGAGCACAACAGAAGTGAATTTGGGAACCCATGAAGATCCCAAAATTATTTATCTTGGAGCTTCCCTTACTGAAGCAGAGCATGAACATATTATATCCATTCTTAAGGATTATATAGACATCTTTGCATGGGTATATTCCAACATGCCAGGTTTGGACCCAGATTTAGTTGTGCATCGTCTTATTGTTCACCTTGGTGCTAAACCAATCAAGTAAAAATTAAGAAAGATGCATACACGCATCATCCTTTTGATTAAGACTGAGTTGAAAAATTTGTTAGGAGCCAATTTTATCAGACCATTGGACTACTATGAATGGGTTTCTAACATAGTACCATTGAGTAAAAGATCTTAGACATGTATTTGTACTGATTTCTGTGATATCAACAAAGCATGTCCCAAAGATGATTGTTTTCTGCCCAACATCGACATGATCATTGACTCAACTGTTGGGTACGAGATGTTATCTTTAATGGATGGATTTTTTTATTACAATCAAATCAAGATAGCCCCTGAAGATCAGCATAAGACCGCGTTCACCACTCCATGGGGGACATTCTGTTTCCAAGTCATGCCATTTGGTTTGAAGAATGTTGGAGCCACATATCAGCATGCAATGACTGTCATTTTTCATGACATGATGCATGACATTGTTGAGGACTATGTTGATGATATACTAGCAAAATCAAGAACAAGAGTTGGACATCCTGACATTCTACGAAGAATATTTGAGAGGCTTCGTGCATATAAAGTTCGTTAGAATCCTAAAAAATGTGTCTTTAGAGTCACATCAGAAAAATTGCTAGGGTTCATTATATCATAATGAGGAATCGAAGTCAACCCTATAAAGGTAAACACTATTATGAAAATACCTCCGCCAAATAATCTTAAACATCTGCAAAGTCTACAAGGAAAGATCCAGTCTATACGCAAATTCATTTCTCAATTGGTAGATAAGTGGCACCCATTTATCCATCTCTTAAAGAAAGGGGTAACATTTTAGTGGGATGAAGATTGTCAGATAGCATTTGCAAAGCTTAAAACATACTTGGCCAATCCACCAATCTTATGACCTCCAACACAAGGAAAGCTACTGCTTCTTTATATATCAGCTATAGAACATGCACTAGGGGCACTTTTGGCTCAACATGATGATCATGGTAAGGAACACATTATTTATTATTTAAGCCACACATTGGTAGCCTATGAACATAATTATATGCCTATTGAGAAGGCATGCTTGGCTATGGTGTTTGCCACTCAGAGATTGTGACATTATATGCTAAATAACAAAACTATTGTTATCGCCAAAGTAGATCCTCTCAAGTTCCTCTTATCTAAGGCAATTCTTCAAAGATGCATGGCTAAATGGATTATGCTCCTCAGTGAGTTTGATATTGAGTACCATAATCAAAAGGCAATCAAAGAACAAGTTCTTGCTGACCAACTTGTAGAAGCTCCTATTACGGCCACTCAACCTCTCAACTTTGATCTTCCAAATGATTTTATCATGACGATAGAACAAGCATCACAAGAACCTGAGTAGTGGATGCTCTATTTTGATGGATCCTTCACATCTCAAGGGTCTGGAGCTGGCATATTGTTGATCACGCCATAGGGGGATTTGATCCCCAAAGCATTCCATATATAATTTTAGTGTATAAACAATATTACCAAATATGAGGCATTGGTTACAGGGCTCTGTCTTACTATACAGTGGGATATTCAAAGCTTAAAGGTCCATGGAGATTTGCAGTTAATCATAAATCAAACAACTGACTAGTTTCAAACAAAGGACGATAAGCTTGTTCCTTACAAGGAAATTGTTAATAACCTCAAAACACATTTTAAATCTCTA
Source organism: Torreya grandis (assembly GCA_037957365.1). Lineage (NCBI taxonomy): Eukaryota > Viridiplantae > Streptophyta > Pinopsida > Cupressales > Taxaceae > Torreya > Torreya grandis. The sequence goes on from JARHVA010000400.1 coordinate 1,194,890, forward strand.
CAGTTTGAGCAAGTTTTGCGAGTCAACAACATATCTATCGATGCCATTGCAACAATTGGTTCCATGATTCAAATACATGACAGTGTTAAAGAGTATCAGTTCCTAATTGAAAATATTCTTCAACCGACACATATTCTATCATATTTAGAAAGGATATGCATCGTTGCTGATCCAAATCCCTCACTCGAACTACCATGGTACCAAGATTTATATAACTATTTTCATAGTCATGTATTTCCTGCCAATCTTTCCAACAACCAACAAAAACTATTCCTTCATCGCTTAACATGTTATATCCTTCTTGAAAACATGTTTTATCGTAAAGGCTATGATGGAATGCTTCTTCGTTGTTTATCTTTGGGAGAATCCAAGCTAGCAGTAAAGGAGGTTCATCAAAGAATGTGTGGGGCCCATACCAATGGTGTAGTCTTAGCAAAGAAACTCCTCAGAATAGGGTATTATTGACCCAAAATAGAGATAGATGCTTGTAATTATGTAAAGAAGTGTGTTCCTTGTCAGGTAGTATGGCAACTTGATACATGCACCTTCCTTACCATTGTATCCAATTACAAAACCATGGCCATTCTCAACATGGGGTCTCGATCTCATTGAAAAAATTAACTTGACATCTTCAAATGGCCATAAACATATTTTGACTGCAACCGAATACTTTACCAAGTGGATTGAGGCCATTCCTCTCACTTATGTTATCGAAAAATAAATAGCCAAATTCATTCATTACCATACCATCTGTCGATATGGCATCCCAGTCTGTATTATATCTGATAATGGTGGCTCCTTTGTGAATCAAGATGTAAAATCTCTTTGTGCCAAATTCAAAATCAAGCACAAAAAATCCACTCCATATAACCCACAAGGCAACGGATAAGCTGAGGCATCAAATAAAACCATTCTAGCCATCTTAAAGAAGATTGTCAATGATGTTGGTCGTAATTGGCACTTGCAACTCTTCCTTGCCTTTTGAGCTTATCGAATCAATCATCGCACCCCAACTGGAGATACTCCATCCTCCCTTGTTTTTGGCACTGAAGATCCCAATCAAGATTGAGATCCCATCATTAAGAATATCAATAGAGCACATTGAAGATAATGAAGACTATAGAGCCTCACGACTGCACGAACTAGAGTTTCTCGATGGTAAGCGTTTGGTTGCCCTAGAAAACTTCCAAGCCTGTCAGAACAGATTGCAGAGAAGTTACAACAAACGCATTCTCCTTTAAGAATTTGAGATAGGTGACTTAGTTTTGAAAGAGAACCAGAAGAATACGAATGCTGAACCCAAAAAGAAAGGCAAGTTTCAACTTAATTGGTTAGGACCATATATTGTCACAGCAAACTATGGATCAGGAGCATATCGACTAGCTAAATCTAATGATGAAGAACTTTTAGAGCCCATGAACATCATACACCCTAAGAGGTTCTATGCATGAACAAGCTTTGAACCATTATCTATAAAACCCCTGACTTGGGGGCAACTTGTGCTATCGTAGTTTTAACCCACCCTTTTATCTTACTTTGAACACATTTTATACTACCCTGGTCCACTTTTCATGAGTCTTGACAATAAAAGCTTTAAATCCTTGGCACTCTGAACATATTCTTCATCCCATTCTAGATTGCTCTATTCGAAAAGCATATTATTTGTTATGTCTAAGGCATGTTATAAGGTTGAACACTTTTTATCCCTTGACCAATTATGATCTCAATTATGTCTCATAAACATTATGAACATCCTCAGTAGCAGTTCTACAAAGCAGTTTAGTTAGGATAGTATTGTGCAGATTCAGACAAGTGAACAGACACATCTTCTTAGTTCCAGACCATTGCTGCACTATTACAGATATGTGAATGCGAATACTTTTTTTTACTTCAAGTTGCACATTATTCTATATCACATTTGTTGCTCTTTATTATTTTATCAAGAGCTTCGCTCTCACCGATTTGTGAGCATGGGCCACTGCAACCGATTTAGCTGTCTTATTGGAACCTCAACTCTCAAGACGTGCATCTCCTCGACTAGATGGTCCCACCTTGTGCATATTTTATCCCCAAAAAACTAAAAACATTAGAAATACTTTGAAAATACTAAAAACATCATAACATGATCCATAAAAGAATAAAAATATTGTCTCATGCTTCTATATATTTGTACATTCTCATTCTACCATGCTACACTCTTGCTATTTTGCAAGCACAAAAACCAATTCATTTCATCTTGTCCCATGCACTTTCCATTTTGCAAGATCATTTTTTATCGTCTCATCAGCTTCTTGTTTGCCAGACCATTCTTGTTTATTTTTCGTATCTTCCATTTCTTCTATAACATTAATCATGCTAGTTTGATCATCATTTTTCTTCTATCCTATTTCCTAAGAGAACTACATTTAGCCTAAAGTTCATGTTGAAACATGCATCCATGAAACTATGTAGGCAACATCCACTTGTCTTATACATCTAGAGTCAGCGTGACCAACCCCTTCTTTTTCTTCTCTTCCCCCATTTTTTTTTTTTTCATTGTTCTTCTTTAATTAGGAAACAATTGTCGTGTCATTGTTCTTTGTTATGATATGGTGGAAAGTAATGTCTCTACCACACATGCATGGACATTTGACTTTAAACCGTACGAACTTCATTTTTGTTTGTGTGTGTTTATTTGAGTTTTCTTGGTGTTTTGTTGTGCTTTCACACCTCTCTTTTTATTTCTTCTCATTTTTCTTACTTCTTGTCTCATCTTAGTTTTTGTTTTCTTTTTTGTTTTTGCTTATCTCTTTTGTGTTTCAAAACATCTTGATGATTCACATGGATCTCGATTGTTTATATCTTGATCCTATGTTATTACTTTATTCTTAGACCATTTTGTTTATTTGATTGTTGTTGGTGTCTTATTTTTCAGTTTAATTTTGTTTTTCTCTTTTGTGTTCAAGAATGCCTTAATGGTCCACATGAATCTGATTATTCATATCTTGGTCTCATGTCGTTAAGACGTTCTTGACTTTTGTTTTTAAATTATTTTGTTCCTACTTAAGTCTTGATTGATCATATCTTGATTTCAACTTAGGTTCATTTATGTTTATCTTTTTCTTTATCTTTGATTTTTTATTTAAATATAAATCGTTGTAACTCTGGTTTTGGCCATTGTTTCACCATTATCCTTAGTAATAGATATTCACATTTGCACTGGCTCAGCACAATTAGAATCTTATATCATTCTAGGTTATTCATACTTATGATGCCTAATTTTTTTTTACTATAGCAAACACTTTGTGCTCAAGTCTCAACGTCTTAACGTCAACATCAGCTTCGATAAATGATTCTCAAGAACACTTTGCAAAACTTAGGCTCATGATATGGAATTAAGCTTCTAGGTAGCATGCATTTCAGGTTTCTTTATCTATGCTTAGATGTGCATCTCTTTGAATTCATTGTAAGTCTAATCAAATTCTTGGTATGTTTTCATCATTCCTCATTCCATTCTCTCTCAAACTTGGGTGAACTACATTGGCTTGAAGTTCATGTTGGAATGAGTCCATGGAACTATGTAGGCAGCACTCAATTTCTATTGAGGTCAGCTCGGCTATCTCCATTCTTATTTTCATTTCTCTCATCACTTTATGCATTTCCATAAGCTTGGTTTTATATGACTTTCTAAACCATTACACCATTGCATGTACATTTATGTCCGCTCGCTTTAACCTATCTTTTCGGTTATATCCTTGAGCTATTTTGCTTGCCAATTTCCCATGATGGGGCACAACATCTGAACAATGTCCGAATCAAATCAGCTCTATAGGGGAAAATCATTATTTATTCTTTATCAATGATCAAGATTCGCCCTACTATAGCAAAACTATTTTATCATGATCAAATATGCTCTACTGGAGTACTTATTATATTCTCTTTGGAGACCTCATTCTAGTGGTACTTCCCTCCCTAAAGTAGAATGTTCTCTCTTTTCCTCTAATTCAAAGCTCTCCACATTAAAGTCCATGATGGCAATATTTTAGTGTGCAACTTGTCTTAGGATTGATCAATGCCATAAGCGTATAACTTGTACTCTCAAATTGGGTACGTTTAAAGTGTGTCTCTTACATTTATGGATTGTATCTTTCCCATTCCCCCTCTCTCTGGGGCCTATTATACCTCTAATTATATTTTGATCATTGATGGTAATCACATGTGCAAGCATTAGCTCATCTGGATGTGATCTATTCCATGGGTTAATCTCTCACTCTCTCTCTCTTTTTGAGAGTCCATATTTTTCTTCCATCCTAGTATGTTCTCTCGAGGGGGCATCATGGCTTTGTTTCAATTTTTTTTTTGACAACTCTTTTCTTTGAAAAGATGTTCCTTCACCTGAATATCTTGCTACGCCTTCTCAAATAGGGGCAAAATGTAGACATCCAATTCCTTACACTTTTTTTGTCAAAATTATCAATCTTACTCGAATTGCACTCGAATGCATATTTTAGGTCAAAATATATAAAACGCCCTAAATGGTTTGAACTTCTCACTTACAAGTGCCAGTTTAGGTCAAAGTATCCCTAAATCAAGTAATGTATTTATGGGTCAGCTAACTTTGATTAGATCATTTCGAGTCAAAATGACAATTTTGCCATTTAGTGCTTTGGATCACTTTTTTCTTCTAATTCATTGTTACGCGTCACATACCTTTGTTATTTAGTGTTGAGAACATCCTAAATGAGAATATAGATCGAACGCATCTAACATCGCCTTCTAATTCCTCTCTAGTCAAATTATGACTCAGTAATATGACTTTCTAACCATTTTGATTAATTGAGGGCCAATTTTCAAATTATTCCATAAATATTGATTAACCTTGTTTAAGGCTAATTAATCAAAATCAAGAGCTTAAGTGGATTTTCCATGAGAGTTGTTGAATATTTCTTTTTGAAAATTGATTCCTATTAATTGCATCATCATGTGACATCATTTCTTGGGAAGACATCCTTAGACCATAAATGCCACAAATATCAAGATTATGGATCACCCATGCTAAGTTAATGCCTCCCATGCCTAGTTAATGCCTCCCATGCCTCTTCAATTCCACTTCTTCCAAGGTCATGATGAAGATAATTATGAATTTAATTTCAAATATTAGGATTATCCATGGCCACACATTTCAATCTTGAGATGGACAGTCATGGTTGACCCTGACCAATCTCAGAAATCTATAAATAGAGAGGCCATGGACATGAAGTTTAAGCTTGAATATTGCAAAGTTATAATGTTAAATTGTTTCCACAATCCTTTGCATTTGCTCATTGATTTTGTTTACAAGCTTCATTGATAGGCTAGTTTAGTGATTTGGAATCATGAGCCTAAGTTTTATGGAGTGTTCTTGAGACATTGGAGGAGTTTGCCACCTTTGTTGACAAAGACAAGGATGTTTGATCAAAAGATAACATGCTTTTGAGCCACATGGGTATGGTGAATCCATTTGGGAAGGTAATATGATGTTTGATTTTTTTCATTTATTTATTGCTATCTTTTGTAATTCCCATAGAAATAGATAGGCTTAGTTAATTAGTTCTTTATGCATTTTTCATGATTTATGGACTAATGTTTGACTAACTTGCTTTGTAATCCTCTCTACACTTTTGATCTATCTTCTTTATTATTTTTCACTGTGATTATATTTTTTTCTGCATTGTTTACTTTATTTATTCAGCTATGGCCTATCTGCCATCTTTTATGAAGCTATCAGTGATAGTTTTATATTTTACTTGGATGCCAAGTCCTTTACTTCCCATTATTACCAAAGTAGAGGTTATTTCCTTGAGAAGAGTCTAGCTAAAACCATCCTACTGATGGAGTTTCTCCATCTTAGATATCAATTTCCAAAAAAAGTTAGTCCAAGTAAACTTTCCTCTTTCCCTTCATCAAAGTAGTCCTCCTTTACTTTCTTTACATGAATTTCGCTAAATAGTTTGCTAAATTATTTCTCTTTTGGGATAATGATTCAATCTCTCTTTGCTTGAATAAACACAGGGTTGTTTTTATGCATCTAAAATCAAAACTTCATATGAATTGAGCTGCTTTGTGTAGAGTAGAGAAATTTCTCCACATGCCTTTGGTTTTGTATAGAGCCATGCCACGACTCACCCAGTTTGTGTAGGTTTTTGGTAGGATCAAACAATTCTTAGAGGGTTTTGTGTAGAGTCATCTAGTGCTTCTTATTTTTCAGTTTTTGGCATTACTATTTCTACTAAATGTCGATGTATGGTTTTTATTGCTTGTCTATGTTTGATTTGGACTTTCTAATTGATCCCCCATATTTGTTTTGTGTCATGTTTGCAAAACTCCCTCATGTTTTTCTTGGTTAAGTAGAGGGGTAAAATTTTACCCTTGAGTAATTAAGGAGCTCTCAGGTGCCTGCTAGGCCTCAATCTGGGTAGTTTGCATGATGATGCCCTATGTCAACTGTTGCACCCAACCCGGTGGACCCATTGTATCGTCAAATATTATGGGAATTTTTTTTGTCAATAGATTAAAAGAGGGAGAAGCATCATCATCCAAAAAAAAGAAGAATACTAATCTGATAAAATATCAGTTCAGATAGAATACTAATCTGATTTCCTCCCGCAGCAAAAAAAACAAGGAGGGCAGTGGAATCCACAACGCTGATGTTGGTTGTATTTTTTGCAATTATTGGAATAGAAATTAGTGCAACATTAGGAACCAAGTGTCAAAAACTAATTTCTTAAACACAACCCATTTAATTAATAAAATTTTGAATTTCACAGAATTGGCAATGCCAATTTAAGTGGTAACCTCAACAAGAAAATAAGGGGAGTTTCCCTTACATAGATCTTAGGCATCGATAAAATATTTTCAAAATGGGTTTTACAAACAGGGTCTACAATGCAATCAAATTCATCTAAATTTAGACTCGAAACACTAGAGGAAGCATCTACCAAAATAAAAGCTTTTGTAGAATTCACTTACCTACCAAAACATTTATGAGTGATTAAATTGTGTGTTTACATTTGTTCTACACTGCCACTAGAATGAACAGTTTGGCCATGGGGCCCAACCCCCTCATCAATTCCCGGGTTTCCTTTGGAAGCACTATCAACGTTTGGTATATTAGTCTTGGAGGCTAGGCCTTCCCAATAACTTCATTTTTATCTCCTTCAATGTCCCTATTTTAGTCACCTCTATCTTTAGAAGATTCCATTTGAGAAGAATACATCTTTTTAGTCTTAACATTTTTATTTTGGTAGCAAAACTTTTGCTTTGAAAGTCTCTTGGAATATAGATTCCAATTTCTGAAAGAGCTTTTCTTCTTATAAACTTTACTCTAAAAAAATATTATTATATTTTTGTTAGAGAATAAATCAGTGGGCCCACAATCTATTTCCTTTGATTTACTGCCAAGGGACTGAGGGATATCTAGTGCGCCAAAGTTTGGCTAATTTCATTACACATGTGTATTTTGCCACCGTTAAAATTTATCTATTTTCATTTCATATGCATATTATTAAAAATGCTCATTTGTTGATTTTACTAAATAAGTTAATTTTGAAAAGAGTTAACTGATCCGAAAAACTTCACATTTCTCAAGCTTATCTTCTTTAAATATGAATAGATTTGATTTTGTTGTATTTGTTTCAATGTCCTCTCATTATGGAAACCATGTCTAGGGCAACAATCTCTAAATGAAATTACAAGCAATTTAGCATATACTATTTGAAAGATATTGATTCTTCTCATCCACATTAAGGTGGAGGGCATATTCCACAATCCAATTTTTCAATATTTAGTTAATCTGTTACATACTTCTAAATATGGCCCCTAGGTATTTATTAGTTGATAAATTGCATGATTTTAGTGTATTTGTTTATGTGTTGACAGTTGGTCTAAATTAGGTATTATTACCATGTGTTGTGTTTTTGGCCGTGACCCCCTCTTATTCTAGCCCCCTTTCTCTCCTCTCTTTACGTTTTAAGTTTTTGGGAAAATTGTCCATAGTCTTGATGATGCTTTTGGTTTTGTCTAGAGAGCCACAATGCTTCTATACTGACCTTTTGAGTCTTGCAAAGTCATGGTGCACCTGTTCCTTTTATACTGTGTTTTTCACTTTTTGACCATTGTATGTTAGTTAGCGCTAATAAGATCCTAATTTGAATTCAAGTTGTCTATAAACACACAATGATTGCAGTTCATTTAACACTATAAAATTATACAGAGAGCATTCATTTTCATATAGAATTTATTGAGCATTCACAAGGATGCTAGAGAGATCAAAACAATCATTAAAGCATTTATCATTGGCTGAAGCTAGTATTTATCATGGAACACGAGCTAGGTTTTTGTATGTCATTGGAGTTGTATTAAATTATACAATTTCTTGTTTTTTATATGTTTTTTATTGTTTATAGTTCGAATAATTAGATGACACTAAAACACCCAGCTAACATGCAACACAACTCCCAAAACATTCATTGTTTTTCTTAAGCTTTAAATATATTTACCAATCTAGGCCAAGGGGAAGAAAGGTTAGTTTGGAAGTTACAGGAGTTACAGTGTCAAGATCAAAGCAAATAAATCAAAGATACAAAGCAAGGGAACGTAATTTTTAAATTGGTTTCAAGGTTGTTTGTTATTCATCAAGACTGCGACACTTTGTACCTACCAGGAATGCCCAAAATTATTTTGAGTTCTATTTTTTTATAGTTGTTAGAATTTTGCACAAAGTCTCTATCACTCTTGGGGACACATATCAACATTAAAATTTTGACAACTCTCATAAGAGTTTGTGATATTCAAGACATGCTTCTAAACCATATGTGAATGCCTTATAGATTGTGAAATCTTAATTAGGCATTATTGTTGGTGTAGATATACTATGAAAAATATAAATTATATGTTAAGTTTACTTATGTCATAATATTTAAGATATAAATATTTTTTTCCATAAATTATCTATGATATTAGGTGAACTTCTAGAACATCCTAGTTGGACTACAAGTGTTGTCTTTTGAACACATGGGATATTGACGAACCTTATGTATTGAATAATTTAGGTCAATCATATGCATTAAATATGGGTATCATTTTATTTTAAAAGCATGGCTCCCCTTTCAGTTAAGCATGTAGCATGTGCATAAGAACTCCATGTGAGGAGCTTGCTTAGTGCTGGAGAAAAGTTATTTCAATACAATTATCATCCCCTTTCATTTAACCCTAGAGCATGTGCATAAGAACTCCATGTGAGGAGCTTGCTTAGAGCTAGAGAAGAGTTGTTTTAATACAATTATCATCATTGTCTTAGTAGTAGTGTTTTTCCTTTGAATAGTGTACTATTATTTTCCCCCTATGTGTGTGTGGTTGATGAAGGAATGTGAACTTGGGTGAAATGATCATCTTGGTGAGATCTTGAGGTTTTACCCTTTGCTCTTATAATTATTATTGTTTTGCATGCATATTATGATTAGTTGAAAGAAATTAGGTTATTTGTGTTGCATCTAGATGCAATCCATTTATCCCTAATACATTTATGTGAATCTGAGCCATCCTACATCACTTTAAGGTGTCATATTTTTGTGAACCTACATTGTATTGAATGCTCCTTATACCCTTTAAATTCTAAATTTTTATAAGGTTTATTGTGATAAATCTAAAAATCCCTAGCTTCTATTGTGCTTTATTTGCTTGATCCAAACCCTGGGCTAATTTTTGAAAGTTTCTTCAAATCCTAATGTACTTGTGTGGGGTGTGTTTTTCATGTTTGATTTCATTTTATGTCACATCAAATATTAATATATGTGATTGTAACTTAAAAATTGCTAGGCTTAATCAAGAACTCATCAATTTTATTGAAATTCCTTTGAATAATTGTATGTCAAGTTTTAAAAATAAAATTAAACCTAGAAATGTGTCTAATAGTACAAAAATAAAAGTTGGTTTAGCTAAATATATGAATGAAATGTCTAACTGATGAGGATGATGGTTTCTTATATCTATCCAACAAGGTACAAATCCCTTTAGATACCCAACATAAAGAGTCAAGCGATTAAGGTCAGGATCGTGCCCTAGGTGATTTTGACAATGTGTATGGCCCTTACTCGTGGCTACTTAGTCAAAAGAGGTCACTGATTTAGATGTATGCTTACTCAACATTGTAAATTTGTTATATGCTTATTTATGAAATATGGGCAAAGATGTTAACATTCTATGCAATTCAGTGATTCCATATAATGCCTTTGCACATTTTTAAAAAACAAGAATGGAAATGGATTACAAAATGTTCATGTAGAATATATTGATCAAGGCACTAGCAATCTAGAGACCAAGACATCAAACTTCTGAGAACAATTCTTAGGTCACCATGATGAAATACTTAGATTTATGAATGGTATGAAAGAAGTTGCATGTCAAATTAAACCTCATGTTGTAGGCATTTTTCCATTTACTTCTATTGATGCTCAACCTCCTATTTATAATGTTTTTTCCATTGCTTAATGTTTCTCCTATTGTTCATAATGTTTCCATTATTACTCAACATGTTTCTATTCCTCCTCAAAATGGCTTTCTTACTTCTCAACATGTTTCCATTACTTTAACTTTCCTTCTATTTCTCAACAATCACTTGCTCATAACATTCTTCTTTCATCTCAACATGGTGTTAATCTTTTAATGCTTCAAAATTATTTTATTCTAACTTACGCTAATTACGTTACTTATGTATTTCTTTATCCTCTCCAATTATTGAAATGACTACTATGATGTATACTTTGTGTGTCACACAAACTCAAATTCAAGCCCTCATTCAAGAGACTTATAGATTAAAAAATGGGGTCACTTACAATGATATTCTATCAAACCCCTTGGCTTATGAATCCTTTTACAATAAGTTTTGTAGCTCCAAATTTTGAATTTTCAATGGAAAAATAAATACTTCACATTGCACTAGAGCATTGTATGCTTCTTGTTTATATTTTGATCATAATGATAAACTTTTGACTAAGTTATTAATAAGAAGCTTGAAGGACTATGCCCTTGATTCGTTTTATTTTTTTACCAATTAGATATATGCATACTTTTACCAAATTGGTCAATGATATCTTAGCCCACTGTGAAAATAAATTTTACAAAATTCGTTCAAATTAAATAAAGATTAAATGAAACCATTAGTGATTATGTGTGTAGATTCAAAACTATGTTTACCAAGATAAAATATAAACCTCCCAATAGTGAGCTCCAAAATATTTTCATTGATAGTTTGCTTCCAATTATTATGTACAAAGTGGTCTTCAGCACTTATCATTATCTTGAGGTGATTTTTCAGTTTGTAAGAGATTGAGATACAAATATGCGTAAATGTGGATGACATAGTATGGCTCCAAATGCTTCCAAATTTTCAAACAAGTCAAATTTCAAAGTTAGAAGCAATGATAATGGTTTTAAACCTAGGAATGATGTTAAGAATGTTGATAATGCCATTGAGCAACGATCTCAAGAGATTATTTTATTTCAATAAAAGGAGCATAGAAATTTTACTAGGTTTGGTAAAAGTTTAATACAAGTTTTGACAAGACTCCTTGAGTGTAACATGATTAATTTACCTCCAAGAAGGGAGTTTGATCGATCAAGATCTTTGTCTAAGAACCATGATGCCAATCTATTTTGTGATTATAATAGAATTCAAAGCCATTCTTCAAATATACGCATATCTTTAAAACATAAGATTGAAAATTTCATTGACCACAACCAAGTCAAAATAGATGGATCCAAAAACAATATGAATTAATTCATAACACTTCCAACCAACACTTCAATTTTTTTACAAGTCCTCTTTTAAACCATAACAACAAATAAATCGAAGAATCAAATGGTGTGGTTGACTCAATTATGAGAAGGAAATATTTCCTTAAAATTACATTTTATGAGAATGATAGGTCATTCTACAAATAGGTACATAACTTTGAAACATATAAAATTCAATACCTCATTGAAAAAAAATCCAAATGGATGGAACCAATAATAATTTGAATAGATCTATAGCACTTCCAAATTAACAATTGAAGATCTTCACAAATCCTCTTCCAAACCATCACAACCAATCATTTGACAAGGAAAATGTTCACATGGTAGACAAGAAAGCTTATAATAAGGTGTTATTGGAGTATAATATCCATCCAAGTGCTAGTGTTGTTGGTGTTGTGGACTCAATTAAGAGGAGTAAAACTTCTATTTAGATCATCTTTGATAAAAATGATATACCATATGATAGTTTGTATAACGGACCTTTAATCATAAAAGATTTTATAGGTGAACGTGAACAAGAAAGTGATGGAGTTGGTGTATGTTTTAGTGCAAATAAAGAAGGGTATAAATACCCTCTCATTTTAGGGCTTGTTTTAAATGCCCCAAATGTGCAAGTTGTATGTGGGTCTTAAAAGAGTACTGATATTGGAAACAACTCAATGAGATTTTCACTTTATACATCTTATGTGATGTTTATCTGCAACACACCTTACTAATAATTATGGAACAATCTTACACTAAATATGTTAGATAAATAATGACTACTCTAGGAAAGTAAATTTAATCTACCAAATTTCAATAAATATGATACAATACATGTTTTAGATCCAAATATTATAAAAAAACTTGAAAGACGGAAGGCTAAGGCATAGTAGGAGTTGGAATGAAAATAATAAACTATGACTTCCCTAGATATTTACTGAAGTTTGCAATAATCTTCATAAACTAAAACTTGATAGAATAAGTAACTTTTATAACTCAAAGTTGCACCCTTGAGAGGGTGATTCAAACCCTCTTAACTTGAGTTATGCAATGGGATTGATCATAGGTTGTTGATGACATCTAAGTGGACCAAACCTCTATATTTTAGGGCTAGCTCCCCTTGATGTATCAATTAGTCAAAAGGGAGAGGAATAACATAAAAAAAAACTAAGGGGGGTGATACACCAAATCAATTGATCACTACGAACCAGCTACATGTGTACATGTAGACCATGAGACTAACCTTAACATACACTACTCCTAATTTGAATCTCTCACATCAACATTTAAATATGGAGGTTGAGATGGATGCTTAGGCTAAGATTACTAATCAAGAGATCTAGGATGACACTAATAAATAGACAAACTCACTCAACCCTTGCACCACACCTACACACTTCACATGACCTGCACAATAAACTTTCAAACTACATATAGGTGTTAGAATAAAACAACATATCAAGGAAGTCTAAGCAAATCACTTAACAAGATCAAATATCCATGCATACACACTAAGTATAGTCATAAAAGAAGGTAAAACCAATAGTATTTATTGATCTAAGGCATAAAAATGAGAAGGGATTCTCCATGCTCAGGTGGAGGATCCTTCCAAAGCCAAACAAGGATGCATATATAGAATGAGAGAAAGAAAGAGAGGAGTAGCATAGAAGAGAGCAATTGACAAGTGTCTAATACTCATGGCAAGAGTTACAATCAAGAAGGAGGTTATAAAACAGTCTCATGAGATATTCAATGACATGTGTTTCCTTATTGATGATGCTTCATCTTGGAAATGACATAGGAGTTTCTCTTTTTTCTTGACACATCTTGTTTCTTCTTCAAACTACCCTTCTCCTGGCTTGGAAAGTGACAAGTGGCATTCCTTCAGCATCAACTGAACCTGAACTTCCCTTTTCTCTCCTCTTTGACACTTTGTATATGATTAGGTTCTCTTCATACTGATAGTACAGTGTTGATGATCTCTTCTTAGGTGTCTTGAAATCCATTAGATCTTACTATGCCTCTCTTGCTCCAAGACCTCAAATATTGATTTCATCTTCATGAATGCAATCTCTCTCCATGAGAGATCTATCTCTACCCAAAAAAAACTTGATCAACCCCTTTAGTTATTCAAATACTTTATAGCACTCCATTTCATACCTAAAGCCCATACTGGCCTTCATTTCCTTGTAGCTCTCAAAATAGACAAAGCTCCTTATGTAGAACATTATACAGATGATCCCGGAAAAATAAGCATATATTTGAGTACCCACTATACTCTTCCTACTCTGTACAAAGTTTCATGACCAAACACTCAGTGCAAGTACATTTTCTTCACTTGTTTCTCTCTCCAATTAGCCCTCAATTAGGTCTCTAGGCCTAAAAACTAAGATTTGGATCTATACATATCCCACAAATTTTTAAATTTAGATAAATGTTTGATTCACTTTAGGGACCTCCTGAGCATGCTCCATGTCAAGTTTGAGGGTCTAAAACCTTGTGTAGGTGGGTGAACCAAGAAATGGCCAAAACCCTGGTTTAGATGCATGCTCATGCTCAAGAGGAAATTAGAGTGATTTATCAATAAATTGATGGTTTAAAATGATTGATGATGGTTTTTTAGGGCCTACACCATCATGGGACAACTCAATATACTGAAGATAACCTCTCCAAGAGTATTCAATAGGTTTGTATATAAGCTTCTTGAGAGACATAGTGGCATAATCACCTTTTGGGCCCAACGTAGTAGATTGAAAGGTTCATAAATCCTATTAAGAGACCTGAAAAATTATGTAGAGTAATATATAACCTCTTCCTAGGATTTCAAATCCTTTATACCTATGTTGAAGACTTACCATTTCCTTGTATATTTACAATTAGAATTGTAACCATGTCTTCTAGGCCAATTATGTACACTGTACTTTTCACATGTGCCAACCAATGGCCTATTATAGTGTTTATGAGGCCCATTAAGGTCATAAAATGTTTATATGGTCATTCAAATGCATATTAGATCATTAGGGAAGCTTTCTCAATCATCGGGTCATATTTAGTCTCTTTGCAACATGTGAGTGTCTTACACTTTTAAGGATTATTCATAGAGATAAGGCCCATAATGAACATCCAAATTCCATGGATAAATAGTGAATATGGGTGGGATATTATTCATAATAGATTGAGTTACCATGCATATCCTCATGCAAGATGTGAGCATCTCAAATTTCTCTTCTCAAGCTGGCAGACTGTGTGAGTGAGGCAGAGAGAGATTTAGGCTTGAATAACTATCTTGGAGTTTGATTTTGATTTTAAAAACCTCAGTTAGGTCTATATAATTCATCATGACCCATTAAAATTATCTTATTTACCATTATTATTCATTATACCTTCTGCAACATCCATTAGCTCATGCCTAAGGTTCACTAGCAAACCAATGCAAATGACCCTAGTATGCTTTTATTAATATTATTTCACTTATTAGTGGTTATAAACGCTATATAATAACATTGAATCACTTCACTTACCTTATTTATACCTCTCAATCATAAATATGCTTCCAAAACATGCAAGCTTCTGCAATTCTCATATATAGGCCTGTGTATTATCATTTAGGCCCTTTAGGCCTAATTAGGCCTCTTGATCACTTCATTGCCTTCGGGAATTTAATCATTAAATGAGGGTATTATGAGGCATGAAATATAAATGGATAAGCCTCTTTTTATCCCTTCACCTCACATGTATACTCTCAAATGTTCTCCATAAACCTTAAGGCTTCAAGTTGCTCAAATTCGACCATTCTACCTGTAGGTGCATGAGACTGTATCATTGTTAGCTTAATATGGATTCTTTTTAGATCACTCTATGATATTATTTAAGGTCTTATTTGGTATATATTAACTCCATAAACTTTGATTATCCATATAAACCCTAACTCCAATGCACACATTGCATCTTCCCTCTCAATGCTTGAAGGTGGGTTTGCATTCTCTAGCTGGCCTGCAGGTATACAATTTAGGTCTCTTGAGTATTGGACTCTAAGACCAAAATTTATCAATTGGTATTAAACTTCTCCAAGGGCAAAGACCCTACCTTCACCTCTTTTAGTCTTGAAACCTCATCCTTTAATACACAATTCATTGCATTTCACATGAAAAAGAGACCTATTCAGGGATGTATGAGGTTTATAACCTCATGAAAGATGTTGTGAGGTAGTGGAGAAGTATTCTAAGGTTTGAGATGATAAATATAGGTATCATTAAAGGATTTAAGCAATGAAAAAGAGACCTACATGTCTATAGACCTATAGGTCTGTTGTTCCCAAAATCTGTCACTTATTTTTGTGGACAAACATGTTGACCATTTCGGTCCTTCAGGCCAAAATGGTCTCTTTCTTTCTCAAAAAATGTTCTGAGCAGTCAAGTTATTCAATCACACAAGCCTTTTTAGCTAAAGAAATCGTAGGTTCAAAAGGTGGGCTTTTGCAAATAAAGACACTTAAGGCATTTCCTAAAAAATTGTAAGGATGGTTCAACGCTAAGGTTCAAATCAAAAAGGTTCAATGACGGGGTCAATAAGTTGGAATGAAGCTTTGAACTGTTTAACTGTTGAACCATTGAACTCTGAAAAATTCACCGGTTCAAAGGTTCAACGAGTTCAAAGCTTCAATGCATTCAAAATTCAAATTTCAAAGTTTGAGCAAATGGTTCAAACAATTGGTTCAACAATACATTGAACTCCTAAAGAAGACTAAGTGAACGCGGATCTTTACAAAACATTGAATCGCTGAACTGTCAAACCATTGAAATTTGAACCATTGAACCAGTGAACTCTGAAAGGTTCAAAGGTTCAAGGTTCAAAATGGTTCAGGCAACCAATGACGTCCTCACTGATGTCAAATTCTGGGTGATGAAATAACCATTGATTTTCAAATATCATAGACCTGAGAACAAACTCGGCGACCAGCCAAGGAAGGAGCTAAAGAAACCAGTAGAAGGTGAGAAGATAGCCCCAAGAGCTCAGATCAGTAGGAATAGACAAAATATAGTAAGGAAAGAGGGAATCAAACATAATCTAAAAATATTTGCAGAAGATTTATTCTAGTAGGTGGAGCAGTCCACCAGGTGGACCTTAGAGAGCACAAGCATTCAATGGCGCAGCCTATTTTTCTTCATTGAGTAAAGGCAAATGGAAATCCGTGTAAACATCATAAAGAAGACCAGGCAACTCATGCTTTGGAGGAGACATTTGAGATGATTTAGAACGCCAAAGCCATGACTAGGAACCTACTCCAACATGGCCCCTGCATAGAACTTCCTCTTTCTAATGCATTCAATGCAGCATGGGCCATTTTGTGAAAACAAGCATCAAAGTATTTCTTTGGATGCTATATATTGTAACTCTCATTTTAAATAAAGGAGATCTCTCTGTTATTAGAAATAAAAACTCTGCCCAAATTGAAAGGCATTCTTGAGACTTTGAGCTCAGTCTATTAATCATATTTTATCAAGTGAATGAGAAAGCAAGTGACCTTTCAGACTTTGTGTTGAAATAGCTTGTGTTATCTAGGAAATCATTCTTATGTCTTTTTCCTAAATACAATATTGTCCATTTAATCAAATAAGTAGAACAAGTGTAAATAATCTGAAAGATGTCCTGAAGTTGACTGTGGGAGACTTTGTGCTGCCATAGGTGTCTTTAGTCTCTGTGTTTTATGTTCCAGGATATTGGAGAGATTTTGAGATCCCCTTATCCTTCGTAATCTTTTACTCTATTGTGGTTTTCAGTGGAGACTTTGTGCTGCACTTCATACTACTATGTTACTTTGTCCTAAATCAGTAGGAGAAACAACGAAAGACTTTATGCTTTCATGGGTTTCTTGTGGATCCAGTTACTACCCACAGAAGAATTCCTGTTGTTTACTGAAAATCATTTTTGAAAGAAGAGAAATGCTTTCATTAATTACACCAGAATTCTCCTTTATTTTGTGAACATCATCTCTAAAAAAAGAGAGATGGATAGTATGATTTCACCCCTGAATCTATTTTCAGTTTATATCAGTAAATATAGTTTATAGGGAACCTCCCCTTGCTAAGAGGAGAGATTTATCTCATTGTGATATGGTAACCACACCCATTTTGCCATATAAATCTCATTGTGCTATGGTTGATATACCCATTTTGCTGTCAATTAGTTGAGGACAAAATATTCACCCAACAAGGTCTACATTTTCATTGCTTAGAGCCTTTCATGGTACCTATATTTATCATCACAACCCTTAGAATACTTCTCCACTACCTCCAAACATATTTCATGAGGTTATAAACCTCATACATCTTTGATAATGCAAATTTAGACCTTTTTAATTCACCTCTGTGTAGGTAGCCTTATACACAGTCTTTAGGCTAAAACCATGAATGCTACTTGGAGGGGCTAGTATGAAAGTGTTCAGTAATTTGGTAGGGATATAGATGGAGTGGAAAGGTGGTGTGAGATATTTGTCAACATACTTTCAACTGTTAAAAACTCTAGAGGATCAACAGACCATGATCTTCAACCTACAAACTGTGCAAAAGGGGAGGTTTCCTATCTTCTTGAGATCACATGTGCCAAGTAAGGCATGGAGAATCATGGATGAAGCTTGGGAAGACCCCTTAGAATCTCTATTTTTTATCTCATGACTCCAAATTTATTCACACCGCCATTTCAAAGAGAAAACTGGGCATATGGGGTTTATGTAAGGTTTTAGACCACCTCATGGTATTAATGATTGTTCATAAAGGAGGGGCCACCAATATGATAACCAATGCCACATATATAAATTCCATTCGACCCCCTTCCTCTACCCACAATATTAGGTCACCATTCTCTTTATTTTATACGAAATGAGCACATGAAGTTAACCATTATCAGTCTGCCACAAAGCTCGATAGAGGTTTTGGTGCATTTTTGACCTAGAAGGACCTGTAAAAGCTTGGTTTTGGATGAAAATTACTTGAGTGAGGTGAAGAGACACTCTTCAAACATTTTCACCTGAAGATAAGTTCTCTAAGTTCGTACAAGTGCCTGCAACTACGTACAAAAAGGTGATTTATTCTTTCTTGTATGTTAAACCTACAAAACTGACTATGATCTCACATTCCTAACATATATGCATGTTAGATAACTCTTTCATAGTATTTGAAAAGTGTGTTTGTACGTACATTTCATCTTGACTAGCTTTAAAATCAACTTGACAAGCCTAGGCATGCGTTAGACTAAGCCACATGCACCTTTCTTTTGCATGCCATTTACCTTAAACTTTTCAAAACAACCTTAACGTATCCAAACATGTATAAAATGTTCATGCAAGGTGATTAAGATGACTTGAGATACACTTATGAACCTTTGATACTTTTTGAATCAACTTTCTCATATCATGGCATGGCTAGACTAACACAAGACAAACATAAGTCATTACCTTAAACTTGTCAAAACAACCTTAAACTATGTTAATAAGACCTTAAAAGACCATTTGAAGACCTCAAAAGGCATATAATGGCTATGAACAAGGTTAGAAAATATGACAAGTCAAGTTTTTTGTGAACCTCTCTAATGGTAGCTAACATTTGGTTAATTTTACATTCAATCCCAGTGAAATATAGTGAGAGATTCCATGGATTTTTACCGAAATAGAGACCAATATATTGTAGCTAACTATTCTTATACAATTTATGAATTACATAACATTTTAACTTATCCAAATTAATTAAGACCAAAATAAATAAAACAAGTTAATTAAATTAACAAAGCACATAATAACCTTCCCCATAAGAAATCATGCAAAATATCAATATATTTATAAGACAATCAACAGTGTATTACTCAAAATTCATAAGAAGAGATGAAAAATAAAGAACAATTTTCATGTTTCAATCAACAACTTGCCATTAAATCCAAAATAAAAATCATTTATAATAAAATTAACATGGGACCAATATAAGCCTAAAAATATGCATATGCATTTTAGTCCCCAAAAAATGAATCCTTGCATGTAGTGTTTGTAACTTTGCATGAGATTTTCTAAAACTTCATGAGTTTTTATAACTTTACATGATTTTTTCTAAAATTTCACGAGTTTTTCTAACTTTACACAAACTTTATAAATTAAATACAGATTGTGTTTGCTCCTTTTATAATGAATGTCTTTAATTTATTTTCATGCTTGGATCACTAGCCCATGCAGGTATGTATGTGAAAGTCCGTGCATAAATGTTCCTCTTGCATAAATGTTATTCCCAATGAAAAAAGTTCATCTATCACATAAATGTTCCATCCATGCACAAATCTTCTTTCCTACATACAATTATTCTTCTTACGCATAATTATTTCCTCTTGCATATAAACATTTCTTCATTCACAAAAACATTCTTCCTTGTACGTAAATGTTAGAATAAATGTAGGAAGTTGGGCAGCCAAAAAGAGGACTTTTTTTTTTTCAAAATATGATTTATAGGAAAATGTGTACGAGATTTTGTTTTTTGGATCTATAATTATCTAACTTAAACTGTGTATGCATGACATTAATATTGTTACAATTATATTTTTATAATTTAAATTCATTCTAGTAAATATATGAAATTATGGTCACTTTGCATTTTTTGAAATTGCTCTCATAGCTTTAAGAGTTATCATTTAGATTTTTTTTTTCAAAATGCAATCTAGTCATTTCAATTTTAAGATTTTAGTAATGTACTTAAGGCTTCCAAGGTTTAAGGTTTATAATTGATGTCCATTATAGACAAATCTATAGTCATTTTGTAAGTTTTGGGGCCTTCCGAATTGATTGCTGACATTTGTAGGAGTTCTAGGTGTGTCAATTTTTTTTTTAAAACCTTGCATCTTGCACAAATAGAGAGAGTTGCTCAAGGACATTGACTCATAGATTTCCCCATGAACTTAATTGGGACTTTATGATGTCATTTGGGGATTAACTAGCCCAATATTGTTAGTGATTAAACTAATTACTATATTGGTTCAATGAAGGATGTAATTTTGACCAATTTGACCCAACAAACCTAATTGTGGTTATACTTCACTGATTGAACCAATTATTTAATTAGTTTGATTACATAAGCAACTAGGGTCAATTTGATCTCTATGAACCTAATTACGAGTACAGGATGTGACTTGGGTCTTAATTGGCCCCAATTTCATCATTGATCGAACCAATTACTTGATTGGTTCAATCAAAGATGCAATTTGGGCCAATTTGATCCTTGTGAACCTAATTATGACTATATGATGTGAATTGGGGCTCAAATAGTTTAATTTCATTACTTATTGAACTAATTACTTGATTGGTTCAATCAAAGACATAATTTTGGTCAATTTGAACCCCACAAACATAAGTTCGACTATACAATATGATTTAGGGCTCAATTGGCCCCAATTTCATCACCGATGAAACCAATTATTCAATCAGCGAAATCAATTTATGTGTGTCATGTTCACACTAGTTGTGAAGTCCACCTTAGGTAGTGTTGTTACCAATATATGATTTATTATGTGCACATAATTGTTAGATGCACATTTAATGTTGGTAGCTATCCTCACATGCATGAGAAAGGTTACATGTACTTTGGGGAATGATTCCACCTTTCACTCCACCAATAATAATCTCCCAATCTCCTCTTACTTTTTCTATATAAGGACCCTTTATGTCCTTATTTGGAATAGATCTTAGAAGAACTTATCATGAGTTGGTAGAGATGTTGTCTCTTAGGAGTCTTATTTTGGTGTTACCACTACTGGTTGTACACATACATTATATATTCTTTATTAGGTAATATAGTATCTTTTATGGGTGAATCTCTTTATATTTACTGCTTACATTATGTGGATGGTGTTTATGCTGAAGTTACAAAGATTAATCTTTCCAAATATGGCCTTAGAGCTATGTTTTTGTTCTTATATGGTAGTCATAACTATTTCTAATTGTTGACCCCTAAATTTGTACAACTATTGTTCCAATCTTGGCACGTGGTGTGGAGGAACCATTGTCCATTTTGTCACAAGTACCAGCATGGTGCAAGAGGACCATAACACACTAGAGTATTATGGCACAAAACTTTCCAAGCATGGAAGGACAATGGTGTAGGAGACCCAGTGTGAGAGGACCCAATCAAGGAAGAATGTGTCACGAGGGACCTGAGAATAGGGGACTTGGAACAAGAAGAAGAAGACTAAGGGAGCATGAGGGAAGTAGAGTACAAGGAATGTGGGAGCAATCATAAGAGTAACTCAAGTAGGGCACTTTGACCCCACTAATCGGAGATTATGTACCAGCCCATGAGGAATGAAATACTTGGCCACTAGAACATAACATAGAGCAAGCATCTAGGGGTGTAGAGGCCCAATTACATAGGAACATTCAGTTGTAAGAGCCATGAATCTCAGCGTATTGGGAGTTTGTGTGCCATTTGCCCATGATAATTAGAATATTGACACTTGGTCAAGGCAAAACAAGTATAAATAGCCCTATTGTAATCATTTGTGGGTGTGTGGAACTTTGGAGAATAGATATATCATTCTATCTTGTAATCTGTTAAGTAATCAATGAATAGTTAGTATTGAATAATGAATATGTTTTATTTCTAAGTCATGGGTGTCTTTTATTTTTTACTACTTTTGTTGAATAATGATGGTGATCCTAGTTATCATAGTAGTTAAGTCTAGGACGATGAGAATAATAGTGGTATACTTATGGTATTGAATAACTTAAAGATTTGTGTTATAAGAGATGAACAAACATACAACACTATGTTTCAAATCCTTTGAGAACTGATCTTTTGCTATGTGCTTCGAGTGAACATGTGAGACTTACCTCTCACGTGATAGGGCTAGCGTGCCAACCAGTTGAGGAGAAGCTTCAGCGCTGTAGTAGAGATGACTAACTAAACCCAACATTTTGGTTGTTAGGTTGTGGAGCTAAAAGCTTCAACTATTTGCAGACATGAAGGAGTTGCTGAGTGTCACAGTCACCGGCGTCGGTTAGGCCAACCGACGTCGGTCAGGGGTGAACAAAAGGGCAACTGACATCGGCAGGAGTCGGCCGATGTCGGTCATCTCCAGTTAGACAGGGACTGACATCGGTCACCTGTGTGTTCCAAAACTGTTCGTTGCATGAACAGTTAGTTTGTTGAACAGAGTGTTTGCATGTAAAGGCTATTTTGAGTCTTGAGCTGTGTGTCTAAATTAAGAGTCTAAGTTATGGTTAAGTCTTGGATCTATTTATAGACCCATTGGCATGTATTGTAAAGATGAGCTAAAAAGGAAGGCAAGGAAGATCCTTCCATTGTAAGATCATTTGAGTTGCAGGTTGTTGCAAGCTCATAGGAGATCTACATGTGTAAGGTCTGTTGAATTGTAGGTTGTTGCAGGTTCATGGAAAATCTACTTGAAGTAATTTAGAGTACTTGTGTACTGGCAGGGTTATTACTGACTGGTTGGAGGTGAACACCAATTCTATGTGTGAGTTGTGTGTTGGGACCATTTTTGGTAGGAGAGTGAACTCTTGATTGAGAATTACTGGGAGCCCTTGAGGTGTGGGAAGCCTTTGAGAGGTGGAAGAAGAAGTGGCATCTTCTTTATTGTATTTTCTTTCTGGATGAGTATTAATACAAGATTGTGTATTGTCTCTCATATTCTATGTTATTTATGAATTCTAGTTACTTGTACTTCTGGTTAATTCTGCATGTTTAATTGCTTGTATGTGGTAATCATATTGTGCTCTTTCTAAGGAGCAAGATCCTAACAAGTGGGATCAAAACAGGTGTGTTGTTCTAGATTCCCCATCAACTGGTATCAGAGCTTTTGGTTGGGATACTAACAGGTTGTATCAGATCTGGTTAGTGTGTGTTGATTACAGGTTACAGGAGTTTTTGTTTGAGTGGGAGTAGAGCAATGGCAGAAGAAAGTAAGCTACGAATGGAGAAGTTTAATGGCAAGAACTATTAATTATGGAGGATGCAGATTGGAGATTATCTATATCAGAAAGATTTGTACTTACCATTGGGTGGGGTTGCATGCAAGCCCCTGGATATGAAGGATGAAGAATGGGAGGTTCTTGATCGGAAGGCTCTGGGATCTATAAGGTTGAGTCTTGCATCGTCTGTGATTTCCAACTTATCTCAGGCTAAGACAATGGTAAAGTTGATGGAATCTTTGGCAAATTTATATGAAAAACCCTCAGCTTCGAATAAGGTATTTCTTATGAAGCAATTATTTAATTTGCAAATGTTGGAAGGTGGATCTATACATAGTCATCTTAGTGATTTCCATGGTTTGGTAAACCAGTTAAATTCAGTCAATATTGTTTTTGATGATGAAATTAAGGCTCTCTTAATCTTATGTTCATTACTTGAAAGTTGGGAGAATTTGGTAATGGCAGTTAGTAATACTGCGTCTGCTTCAAAAATCTTAAAAGTAGATGATGTTGTGAGTGTAATCTTGAATGAAGAGATTCACAGGAAAAGCACAGGTGAATCATCAGGGAATGCTTTGAGTGTTGAAGGCAGGGGAAGGCAAAGAGAGAAGATAGAGCATGGGAGATCAAGGTCCAAGATAGGCAGGAGATCCAAGTTCAGGTATGGCAGAATAACCTACTAGAAATGTGGAAAGCAAGGGCACTTAAAGAGAGATTGTTGGTTGGGTGAAGATCAGCATGAAGGACATGAAGAAGAAGCAGATGTTGTAGATTTTGTTGCATAGGATGCTCTGGTATGTTCCTTAGATAAAGTAGAATCTTGGGTTTTAGATTTTGGTGCGTCTTTCCATGCATCCCCAAATAGGGAATTTTTTCATGAATATGTCCAGGGAGACTTTGGAGAAATTTGTTTAGGGAATGGTAAGCCTTGTCAGATGGTTGGCAAAGGGAAAGTGAAGCTGAAATTGCAGACAGGTAACACATGGGTGTTGAAAGAGGTCATGCATGTCCTAGTTCTGGAGCAGAATTTGATTTTTGTAAGAAGTTTGGGTGATGAGGGTTGCACAATAACTCTCACAGCAGACTCTTGGAAGGTTACCAAGGGTGCACTTGTTGTAGCAAGAGGTAAGAAAGTAGGTACGCTTTATCTATCTACTTGTATTACTGATTCTCTTTCTGGGTTATCTACTTTAGCTGTAGATTCAAAGATGTGGCTTAATAGGCTTGGTCACATGAATAAAAAAGAGATGCATGTTCTTGAGTCAAAGGGTATGCTTTCGGATTTGAAAAGCATGAATCAAGATTTTTGCATGCAGAAAAAGAAGGTGACATTTCTTGAGGAATCTGATGTTCGTGACAAGGACAAAAAAGCCTTGGTTTTCAAGGAGAAGGTGACGAACAGAGATCAGCGTAAGGGGTTGAAGAATTTTGAGCAGAGCAAGGGTGATATGGACAAGGGTTTGATCCAAAAGGAGCTCGCGGGTAGAAGTCATTTCTCACAAGTAAAACATAGAGACCGACGTCGATTAAAAAATCGATGTCGACATCCAGATAGGGACCGACATCGGCTATGTGCAGCTCGACGTCAGTGACTCCGAACAGATAAACACTGGCATCGATCAGGGGGAACCGACATAGGCGATGAGGTAGTCGCATGGAACCGACGTCGATCGGGTGCAGACTGAGATGTGACCAACATCAGACACTGAGACATATTTTGGATGGACAATAAGCTGTCAAGGAGTCTCAAGCACCCATATGGAGGACTTAAAGGGTAAGTAAGCCTCAAATTCGTCATTTCCCTTCTTTACACTACTTGTTGCTCACTGATGGTAAAGAACTAGGAAGTTATTAAAGAAGCAGAGCAGGTAGATCTAGGAAACAGTGGGAGCTTGGCATGGATGAGGGATGTGATTCCTTAGAAAAGAACCAAACGAAAGTTTTGGGTGGAGTTGCCAGCTAGAAGGAAGTACTGAGAGATGAATGGATGTTCAAGATAAAGAAGAGCGAGAATGGACACGTGAGACGGAAGGCCAGTGTATATGGTCTTGAGTAAGTTGCAGGACAATGGAGGTTTGACCATTGTGTTTCTCTTTACCAGGTTGGATAATATTAGCTACATTATCCTATTACTGTATTGTGTGCTTGTTACAGGGTTACACTTACAGGGAGTTACTGAACTAAAGGTAAAGCTAGTTCAAAATTATTTCATGAGGAATTTGGGAGCAACAAGATTCTTTGGCATGAGTGTGTTCTAGGGACATGGAAGGTCACAGGTTGACTTTGTTTCAGGATGATTGTGTGAGACCGGTTAGCACGCCGATGGTTGGACAGTTTTATGAACAGTGTCTTGATTCACATAATGAGGTTGAGTACATGTGTACTAAACCTGAGTTTTTCCAAGCAGTGGGAGTTGTCATAAAGTTAGGAGCCAATCTGGGAAAGAAGCACTGGAGGGCAGTTCAGTGGATTCTCAGGTATTTGAGAGGGACCAGCAGTAGGTGCACATGCTATGCAGGGTCAAGTTCTTTTCTACATGGATTTGTAGATGTGGATGTGGCAGGTGATTTGGATGATAGGAGGTGCACCACAAGTTTTGTGGTGGTTGGTCTTCAAGGGTGATCTTGAAGAGGGATACAATGCCAAGAAACAAACTAGATGATGTACAGGTACAAGTACAGTTGCAGCTATTTATCTCCAAGTGAGAGATTGTTAGGTTGTGGAGCTAAAAGCTTCAACTATTTGCAAACATGGAGGAGTTGCTGAGTGTCACAATGTGTGTGCGAGATCTAGGTTTGCAAGTGTGCAAAACTAGGTTGATTTGCAAGTGTGCAAGATCAGGGAGGTTAGCAACACAACAGGTAGCAAGATCAGGTGAGATCTACTTGGAGTACATTGTGTACTTGTTTTTACTGACAATATTGTTACTGACTGGTGGACTGGCAGTATTGTTACTGGCTAGTGGAGGTGAACAACTCTGTGTTTGAGTTGATTTTTGGGACCGTAATTAAGAGAGTGAGCTCTTGAGGGAAAATAATTGTATGCCCTAGAGGTGTGGGAAGCCCTAAAGGTGTGGGAAGAAGACTGTGGCACTTCTTTATTGTATTTTCTTTCTAGAAGAGTATTAATACAATTAGGTATTGTCTCTCTCATATTCTGTGTTGTTTCTGATTTCTAGTTACTTATTGCTTCTGGTTAATTCCGCGTTTAGTTGCTTGTATATGGTAATCAATTGTGCTCCCTAGATCCTGACAAGTGGTATCAGAGCTTTGTGTGTTTTGGGTCCTAACAATGACTACTAGGTCTAGACCACCAACACATGAAACCAAGTGGTCTATGACTTGTCCATCAAGAACTAGCTAGATAAGGCTGACCTATTCCAACTCTTTAAACTACCATACTTTGGCAAGCCTATTGAGGTAGTTCAGATTTTTGTCTCACGTGTTCACGAGGACTACATCCACTTCGTGGGGTGCAACATGAAGATCAGTTTGGAAAGGGTAACAAAAGTCATGGGGCTTCAGTGCTCAAGGCTTGATGTGTTATATGACTTGGTGGATATGGAGGAGATCTAATAGAATACCACCATACTGATGTGCCAAAAATAGGGGCATGCAATGCATATAAGATACCTATAAGATCCCTCTCTTAGAGTCATATCTTAGATCATTACAACCAAGGTCAGAGGGACCGACCAATGGAAGGAGGTGGATATGAACCACCTACACATTACTCACCAAGTAGTTCAGGGCTCAAAATATAACTAGATGTTATATTTTACCCAAAAGATAGCTAAGGATGCAGAAAAGGTGCACAAAATGCCTAAGTATAGGTTTCCTTGGGGAGCAATCCTCTTATTGTTGGTTTTTGATGAGATCAAGGTGCCTGACTACAGTTCAAGATCTTTGAAGTGGGTGTACCTCCCACTCATAAGTCCCCCACCAAGCACTTCAAAGCTTTCACTTACCCCCAGCACGTCACCCCAACATATAAGTTGAAGATGAGGTATTGGTTTGAGAGGATGAAGGTAGATTTCAAGAATGAATGGTGTATTCCTAAAGATTTTCCCCCCTGACTATAGATCAAGCAATTTTTTTTATGAAGCAGAACTATTCCCTGGTGTGCATTCAAATGAACCCTTTGGGAGAACTTTTAACATGACTTAAACTGCCATATGCCTTCTCTATGCACTACTTCACCGATTTCATCAATAGGACTTATGATGCATAGCCCATCAGTATATAAGCATAATGGATTGATGTAGAGTGCCACACCCTCCAACAAATGGTTGTTTATCCAGGCAAAAAGGATTTCATAGAGAGGGGAGAAATGGACTTAACCAATATTAAGGTTAAGAATATCCTAGTTGGGGAGCATGTCCACAAGCTATTTTATATGTTATGCCCCTAATAGTACCCTCAAGATGGAGACACTAAGGAGAGGCTACCCTAAGTACCACAAAAATGGAGGAAGCAACCAAATCCAAGTGTTAGCACAAGTGGGCAACAAGCCCCTCAAAAATGATAGAAGATAGTGGAGGCACAACCCTCCCAACCCACTACTTCTTGACCATCCATGCCATGTCCACCTCCACCTTGCCCTTCACCATCTCCACCTCATCCTTCACCTTCACCACCTTGATCATCTTTATCTCATGTTTCATCACCATCTTCTTCCTCTCCACCTTCTCATTCCACTCCCTCCCACTCACCTTCCCCAAACCCTTCGTCTCCTCATCCAACTTCCCCACCTTCTCCTCCTCCATGACCACCTTCACCTCCATTGTCTCCAAATACTACCATCGAATCAACACCACAACACCCTCCAAGTCAAGTGCCCCAAAGGGACCCGAACTCAGAGAAGACTCCATCCCTAGTGCAAGAGGGCCCATCTAGTTATCAAATTGATATTAATGTAATGGGAGCGGATGGGATGGCCTCATTAATCCATGAAGAGAGTGAACTTGAGCGAGACCTAGAAAAGGGAAAGGGGCCAGTTGAGGGGGAATAAGAACAAAGAGGGTTGTCCATTCTGCATGAATTATACCATTTTGGCATAGAAGAAAAGAACCTCTATCTTTGGAAGCACTTCTACCCCAATGGCGCAACCCTAGACACAAAGAAGCAATTGTCCTTCCTTTTGGAAATGTATAGTGAAGAGCCCCAATTTGATATTCCTTTAGATTACATTTTTTTTGGCCTAGATGCTCCAAGTCTATCAGACCTTATGAGAATTGATCCACAATGACTCTCACCAATAATGACAAGTGCCACATTTTTGAAACTAGTCATGGAAATGATGCACCAAAACATTTTGATAGAGTCAGACACATGCACTGTAGAAAAGAAACATGGCAGAGTTATGGAAATGTATAATAAAGCATATGAAAAAAAGAAAGCACTAGCCGAGGAAGTGGCCTCCTTGAAGCAAAAAATTCAAGAGGCCATTGAGGCTAAGTTAAGGGTTTTAAACCTTTACAAGATAATTTTGAAAGAAGAGTTGGCACTTGTAGATGGTGTACCATTGGATGGGGATACCATCAAAAAATTGGAAACATTGGTTGAGCTATTGCTCAAGAAAAATAAGGAGCACCCTGTGCCCAGAGATGAGGCCCAAGAAATACTTGAAAAATTCACCACAGTGGTAGATATCTGTAAAAGTACTTTGGAGAGAGTCAAGGAAGTTATCCCAATTTTGGATGACATTTTTGTGCACATGGCACACCCAAATAAAATATTAAAAACCCAACTCAATGATGAGAAGGTCCTGAGGCAATAAGCAACTGATGTTATCCTATTAATAAAAGACCTCAATGCAAAAGCATTCAAGGATGTAGAGATGATGGAAGATGTCATTAATAAACATCATCAACAAATAAATGTAAGTTTTGCCATACTTTGAGGATAGGTTGACAAGGAGGTATATGACTTAGAAGATGTCCAAAAGGAAGCCAATGTAACCCTAGATGAATAGGTAAAAAAGACCGAGACTCTGACTCAACTTGAGGAGCTGAAAGAAGCAAAGGAGGCCATTAAACAAATAACTACCAAAGTCCTCGATGCATTGTCCCACTATGATGGGCTAAAGAAGGAACTCGAGCAGAAGGGGGAATAATTTTTAGAAGATACTAGTATGGTTTAGTCTGGGATAGATGAAAGACATAGTGTGGGGTGATGTTGACCCCTAAATTTGTACAAGTATTGTTCTAATCCTGGCACCTAATGTGGAGGGACCATTGTCCATTTTGTTACAAGTATTGGCATGGTATAAAAGGACCATGGTGTGCTAGAGTATTATGGCATAAAACTTGCCAAGCATGAAATGACAATGGTGTAGTAAACCCAACATGAGAGGACCCAATCAAGGAAGAATGTGTCACAAGGGACCCAAGAACAAGGGACTCGAAACAATAATCAGAAGACTAGGGGAGTGCGAGGAATGCAAGAGCAGTTAGAAGAGTAACTCAAGTAGGAAAGTTTGACCCCACCAATCGGAGATTATGTACCAACCCACGAGGAACATAATACTTGGCTACCAAAATATAACATAGAGCAAACATCTAGGGGTGCAGAGGCTTAATTGTATAGGAACATTTAGTTGTAAGAGCCATGACACTCACCTTGTTGGGAGTCTGTGTGCAATTTGCCCATGATAGTTAGAATATTGACACTTGGTCAGGGCAAAACAAGTATAAAAAACCCTGTTCTAATCATTTGTGGGTGTGTGGAACTTCAAAGAATATGTACATCATTATGTCTTGTAATCTATTAAGTAATTAATGAATAGTTAGTATTTGCTATAACATGTGATGATTCATGAACATTATAAGTGTTGAATAATGAATATGTTTTATTTCTAAGTCATGGGTATATTTTCCTTTTTATTGCTACTATTGAATAATGATGGTGATCCTAATTATCATATTAGTTAAATCTAGGATGATGAGAATAATAGTGGTATACTTATGGTATTGAATAACTTAAAGATTTGTATTACAAGAGATGAACAAACATACAACATTGTGTTTCAAAGCCTTTGAGAACTAGTCTTTCACTACGCACTTTGGGTGAGCGTGTGAGACTTACCTCTTGTGTTATAGGGCTAACACACCACCCTATTGGGGAGAAGCTCTAGTGCCATAGTATAACTGACTAAATGAACCCAACAATAATATGGTATTAGAGTGGGATTATAACCATGCTTTATAGATAATTGTCTCACACAACTTCTCCAATCCCTATGCAGTATTTTGAGCCAACCATTTTTGGGGTTTTTAAAATTTACCACTTAGTTTTTTTCATGCTAGAGAATTTTTGTGCCAACCCTTAGATGGTTTAAAAAATAATTTTCACTACCATATTTGTACTCGATCCAACCTAGATTTTTTTAAATCACACTCGATACATATTTTTTTGTGCTAAAGAATTTTGGTGTCAAACCTTTGGGGGTTTTCAAAATCATTTTCAATGTCAAATTTTTACTTGAGCGAACCCTTATGGTGTTTTAAAAAAATACACTGGGTATTACTTTGTTCATTTCCATTTTATGTAATTTTAGGGACATTTACATGGAGGAAGTTTGATTGTATGAGTTCTTTGCTTGTACCATTTCTTATTTGTTTAGATATAATTTCTTCCTTTGTTGGATTCTTTTACCAATTGTTGATATACATATGGAGGATTTATGTTGAAGATATTTTCCCCAATTATCATTTGTGAGTGTTTTTGGTGTGTATCAGACATTCCCACTACATTCAGTGTGTGAGATAAAATTAATTTTGACTTTTGTTTCACCTAAATCAGACATTGTGAGTTCATTTGGAAATCAATTCAATTTTGACAATCCACCATTTTATACATTTTTTTGGCATTCTATAACAAATCTGACATTTCCATTGCATCTACAAGATCTAAAAAGTTCTATGGGGACCTCTATTTCACTCAAACTAATTTCTGTTCACATAAGTTTAATGAGGTTTTAATCTTGAAGAGCTACAACATAGAATATTTTTTATTTTTTATAAAAACATGGGATGAAAATATATTTTTTGTATCCCTCGCTTCAATAAATTTTTGAAAAGTCCTAGTTTTCAAAAAATAGAGCATTGAGACATTTGTCTAGTATGCGTTTGAAGTTGTAACTATGAGTGATGGAGGAGCAATGGAATGCCCATGAAACTGCTTATTTGGTGATGCCTAGATCACCCATTTTTGCCCATGTGGATACAACCTAAAACACCTTTGCCACCTGATCAACTGCTCATGCTCAACCAAAATGCTTGGTTACAACCCCCTCTAGCCATGTGACCTTCCACCCTATGCTAATCACCTGCTAACTGCTAGAGCCATTAATCATGGCATGTGAATTTTTTTTAGGTAATATATAGTAACTACACTAGCCCATGAATGCTATGTGATCATCCATTAGGTAGATTTATCCCCTAGGAGCTAGACCCCTACCATTTGAGTCCCTCTTCAAGAGCATTGAACTTTTGGGGCTCATAACTTTTGATCTAGAAAGCTTGGGAGGGTGATTTTTTTCACCTTGCCTATTTTTTTGAGATATTTATAGTGGTGGGTCATTTTTATGTTTTGATAACCTCTATTTATATAATTTATAGTTTATTACATGTTTTTTTGGCCATCTCATGTATTTTAGAGCTTCATGAGGCCATAAATTTTGAATGGTAACTTGGATTTACATGTTTTTTTCGAAAGAGTGTGCTTTTTCACAATCTTCACAATTGTAACATATAAATATTCTAATTATGATTCATATTTTTATTTTTTTAGATTAGTGGCTTTCTTTGTAAACTTTAAAACATATTGTTATGCATTGAGTATAGGTGTCACCTTATTTTCAATGGGGATTACTCTTTAGTGATATATACAACTTCTATGTGGGGTTTTCAGATGTATATTGTACTCACACTGATTTATAAAGTGTCATGGGGGATTTTATATATTCATCTACCTTCACATGTGTGTATCCTTTGTTTCACTCCCTTTTCACATTTCAGCTACTGAGTTCATCATGTGGCATATTAATCACTCTCACTTGAGGAATTGTGTTGAGTTTTTCTACATAACTACCACATTGACACTTTTGGAGATATTGAGCTGGTTTGTCTTCACTCTCTAATCAACATTATGGGGGGAGGTGTTGTGTACTGTTAATGCTTTCTTAGTTATTCAAGCATGTAATGTACTTAGTGATTATTCCTAACAGATGTAGATGTGATTTTTTTCATGCTAGAGCATTTTTGTGCTAACCCTTCTAGGGTTTTCAAAATTATTTTTCATTTCCAAATCAGTACTCGAGTCAACCCTTTTGGGGTTTTCAAAATTCATAACATTTTATGAGCCAACCCTCTTTGATTTTCACCATGCATTCCATTCAAACAAAACATGTATCTATAGACACTATTGATCACACAATTTAATTCATGGAAGCTACTTATTATGATTATTTCTTTATTTTAATGGAAGCTTCATTAGATTCAAAAATCATCTATAACAAATTTATTTATTAATTTTATCTTTCATTGTATGTGGGTACCTTATTAGGCCTAGTTGTCAGGACACATACTTATAAACTTAAAAATTATTGTCTTTTACCACATTACCTAAGATGATATTTAAGGGGTGTTGATGTGTGTCATGTTCACACTGGTTGTGAAGTCCACCTTCGGTAGTGTTATTACTAAGGTATGACTTATTATGTGCACACAATTGTTAAATACACATTTAATGTTGATAGATATCCTCACATGTGTGAGAAGGGTTATGTGTACTTTTGGGAATGATCCCACCTTTCACTCCACCAATAATAATCTCCCACTCACCTCTTGTTTTTTTTATGTAAGGACCATTTGTGTCCTTATTTAGAATGGATCTTAGAGGAGCTTATCTTAAGTTGGTGGATATGTAGCATCTTAAGAGTCATGTTCTGGTGCAACCATTGATAGTTACACACATACATTATATATTACCTTATTAGTAAATATAATTTAGTTTATTAGTGAATCTCTTTCTCTCTTCTGAATACATTGTGTGGATGGTGTCTATGCTAAAGTTCATGGGCTTAATATTTCCAGTTTGTCCTCAAAGCTATGTTATTTTTATAATATGATATTCATAGACATTTATTATAAAATGAGGTATGTAATCTGGCCCAATTTGAGCCATGTGAACCTAGTTAGGACTATACAATGTGATTTGAGGCTCAATTTACCCCAATTTCATCACTTATTGAATCAATTACTTGATTGGTTCAATAAAGAATATAATTTCAGCCAATCTGAGCCCTATAAATCTAATTATGACTATAATATGCCATTTAAGGTTCATTTTGCAATTTCTTCACCGATTGAACTAATTACTTGATTGGTTCAATTAAGAACATAATGTATGTGAACTTGAGTTTGATGAAACTAATTATGATTATATATTGTGATTTGGGTCCCAATTGGACATATTTTTGTCATTGATTGAACCAATTCATTTAATTATTCAATTAGGGATAAAAATGGGTTGATTTATGTCATGTGAGCTTAATTTTGACTATACGATGTCATTTTGGACCCAATTGGTCCCAATTTTATCATTGATTAAACTAATTATTTGGTTGCTTCAAGCAAGGATGTAATTTAGGCCAATTTGAGCCCCATGAACTTGATATGAACTATAAGATGTGATTTGGTACTCAAAGAGCCCTAATTTAATCATTGGTTGAACTAATGATGAAACATGTGATGAAATTAGGTCTAATAAGGTTCACGTGGCTCATTTTTTTCAAGTTACATATTTGATTGAACTAATTTATAATTAGTTCAATCAATAATGAATTGGGTCCATTTGAGCATAAAATCACATCATGTAGTCCCCATTAGCTTCGCAAGAATCAAATTAGCCCAATTAAGCCCTTGATTGAACCAATCTAGTAATTGGTTCAGTTGGTGATAAAATTATGGCCAATTGAGCTCCAAATGACATCACATAATCACAATTAAGATCATTGGGGTCAAATTGGCCCAAATTACATCCTTTATTGAACCAACCAAGTATTGGTTCCATCAGTGATGAAATTTAAGCTGATTGAGTCCCAAATCACAACGTATACTCATAATTAGGTTCATGAGGCCCAAATTGGCCCAAAATTTGTCCTTAATTAAATAAATTGAGTAATTACTTCAATAAGCGATGAAATTAGGCCTAATTGAGTCCCAAATCACATATTATACTCATAACTAGGTTCGCTAGGATCTAACTGACCCAATTGTGTCCTTAATTGAACTGATCAAGTAATTTCTTCAATTAGTGATAAAATTAGGGCCAATTGAGCCCCAAATGACATTACACACTCATAGTTAGATTCATGGTGATCAAATTATCCCAAGTTACATCTTTGATCAAACCAATTGAGTAATTAGTTCAATCAGTGATGAATTTTGAGAAAATGAACCCCAAATGACATCATATAGTCCCAATTAGGTTCATGGGAAATAAATTGGGTGATTATAACCTTGATTGAAACAATAGAATAATTAGTTGAATTAGTGATGTGATTTAGGCCCGAAATGACATCTTATAGTTGCAATTAGGTTTAAAGTCTCAAATTAGCCCAAATTATGTTCATCATTGAACCAACCAAGTAATTAGTTCAATCAATGATGAAAGTGGGGCCAATTTAAAAAAAAAGTATAGTAAAAATTAGGTTCAAGGGGCTTTAAAATGTCTAATTTATGTCTTTGATTGAGTCAATTGAGTAATTTGTTCAATCAATGATGAAAGTGGAGCCAATTGAAATAAAAGTATAGTAAAAATTAAGTTCAAGGGACTTTAAAAGGTCTAATTTATGTCTTTGATTGAGTTAAGTAAGTAATTAATTCAATCAATGTTAAAATTGGATCCAAATGAGCCTAAAATCACATAATATATTCATAATTAGGCTCATGAGGCTTAAATTAGCCTAAATTACATATCAGATTGAACAAATAAATTAGTTAGTTTAATGAGTGATGAAATTTTAGCCAAATAAGCCTTAAACCACATTGCATTTTACTCAAATTACATCCCTAATTAAACAAATCATGAAATTAGTTCAATCAATGATGAAATTGGGACCAATTAAGGCCCCAGATGACATTGCATACTTCAATTATGTTCAAGGTGATCAAATTGACCTAGCTTGCATCTTTGATATAACCAATCGAGTAATTGGTTAAAATAGTGATCAAAATGGGGACAACAAATCCAAAAATGACATCGTATAATAACAATCAAGTTTATGGGGTATCAAATTGTCCCAAATTTTGTCCTCGATTGAACCAATCAAGTAATTGATTCAATTAATGATGAAATTGGGGCCAATCAAGCCCTACAAAAGATCAAATAATTATAATTATGTTTATGGGGTTAAAATTGGACCAAATTAAATCATTGATTGAACCAATTAAGGAATTAGTCTAATCAGTGATGAAATTGAGGCCATTTGAGCCACTAATGACATCATTTATTATAGCTAGGTTTATAAGGCTCAATTTATGCCAAAATTGCATTTTTAATTAAACAAATTAATTAATTGGCTTAAACAGTGATGAATCTGGAGTCATTTTTAGCTCCAAATGACATCACATAATCTTAAATAGGTTCATGTGTCTCAAATTAAACCAAATTGCATCCTTGATTTAAACAATTGAGTAATTAATTCAATCAGTGATGAAATTGGGGCTAATAGAGCACTAAATCACATTGTATCTTCAAAATTACATTCATAGGCCTCAAATTGGTGCAAATTGCATTCATGTTTGAATCAATCAAGTAATTGGTTCAATAATTGATGAAACTAAGGCTAGTTGAGCCCCACATCACATTGTATAGTCACATTTAGGTTCAAATGGATCAAATTTCCCTAAATTGCATATCTGATTGAAACAAATGAGTAATTTATTTAATTGATGATGAAATTGGGGCCAATTAAGTCCCAAATCACATCTATAGTCACAACTAAGTTCAAGGGGATCAAATTTATCAAAATATTATTCCTGATTGAACCAATTGAGTAATTGGTTCCATTAGTGATGAAATTAGAGCCAATTGAGCCCCAATTCATATCTTATAGTTGAAAGTTCATGGAGGTCAAATTGGCCCAATTTGCATCCTTGATTGAACCATTATAGTAATTAGTTCAATTAGTGTTGAAATTAGGGTTGATTGATCCCCAAATAACATCATATAGTCCTAATTAGATTCACGAGGTAATCTGTGAGTTAATATCCTCAAAAAAATCTCATTATCATTGCAGGATGAGATAATTTTAAAATTTAATTTTGACACACTTAGAACCCCTTAAAATGTGAAAAAATAATAAAAAACAACATAA
The DNA here is from genome assembly GCA_037957365.1 of Torreya grandis. Taxonomy (NCBI): domain Eukaryota; kingdom Viridiplantae; phylum Streptophyta; class Pinopsida; order Cupressales; family Taxaceae; genus Torreya; species Torreya grandis. The sequence goes on from JARHVA010000400.1 coordinate 1,232,025, forward strand.
AACCTACAAAACGAATATAAGTATGCCTATAACAGACACAAATTGCACAAGTTACACCCTAAAATCCTTAGGTTCAATATGAAAATCTTGAAAATGACCATGTATTTACTAAAATAGATTTTAAAAAACTATATTTTCAATGGTAATTGCTAAAGATGTGATAAAAAATCAAGAAGATGCAGGGTGGCCCTAATTTATTATATTCACTAAAATAAATTCAAAGTATAAGAACATAAATACTCTTATACTTAATATTTATTTTAGTGCATACATAGAATGTCATTCACTTTTTCAGGCTATACAATTTAGAAACCTTGAAAATTCTAAAACAACAATAATGTGTACATGTTTTTAACTCATACAAGTTTTAGTGCGAAAGCAATTTAGGTTTGTAAATATGAACCTAAGGCTTGGACTTGCACCTACACGACCAAATCTATGTTTCATATTTAAAATTAAAAAATCCACTTTCAATCATGATAAACACCATGAATTTATTTGAAAGATTTTATGAAAATATGATTATCATCTTGAGAAAGCTCTCCTCTTTCTAAATATAGATATATTTTTCATAATTTGACTAATTTAATGTTTTCATCATTATTCATTTCTAAATATGTCTTTATATGCACACATATGCTAAAAATGTACACATATACTTTATTAGTGTATCTTTTGTTGAGTTCATCAAAATTTGAAAACAATATAGGATAAAACACTAGGCCTAATTTTACATACAATTTTAAAAAAATGATTTTTTTTTGTAGTTAGGGGGAATGGCCAACTGTCTAGTATTTATAATTTTTAGGGTTTATTTACTTGTAAAATTATTGAAAAAAATAATTAATTAAATAGTTTTAAAAATATATAGGTAACAAACTAGATGATCTTATCTAACTTTCCACCAAAAAGTTTTAAAATTTACTAAATAATGTTATACAAAGAGGAAAGAGATGGGTCACAATTGAATATCTACCATTTTTATAAAAACAAGAGTACATATTCAAATTATAAATCCTTGACCCACTTATACTTCACCATTTTAAAAAAAACAAGTAGTTTAGAAACCATACTTGAAATGCTATAATTCATTTCTTATATTATCTTCAAATTTTGACTATAGGCATCTCAAATAATCCATATAAATTCATGTTTCTTATTTTTAAGGAGAAACATATTCACTTAAGATCCTCTTTTGGTGCCCTAATTCCATGCACTTACCCTTCATGCATAATTTTTTTCCTTCGCATACAAACTTGTCACTCTTGTGAAGAAATATTTTTCCCTACACATAAATGTTCCTTTCTATTTAGATATGTTTCTTTAAAAAAAAGGCACTAGTAGTCTTCTAAAAACAAAAGAAAAACTTAAAATATTTTTAAGTAGAAATTTCATAATCCCAAACTTTTTAAAAAAGGGGTGTTTATGCCACAATAAATGGAAATCAATAGGAAAATATTCTTTAGTACTTAAGAACCTATAATTTCTAGTAACCGTCATGAACAAAACATCAAACATTATATGAAAATAAAAAAATATATTGAAAGGCCTTAATTATTACCATGCAACATACTAATCCTTTTCATCTTTCAAGATCATGTATATGATTTTGTGAAAATATTTTCCCTTTGTATGAGAGTTTTGTTGAAGACCAAACATATTTTGAGGTTCCTTTTTTATTTTACCTTTAATATTTTTTTCTCTTCTAATTTTTTTTTTTTAAGGTCCAAGTTTGATTGGAAGCCAAACATTTATCTGCTTTTAGCCAAGGGTTTCTATCATTGATGGAAATAATTTTTGTTCCACAGTAAGCCTTGATCCATTGCCATTAGGTGTCCATAACATTAACAAAGATTACCCGAATCAATCTTTTTATAGAATAATTTTTTTTAATTCCTTTTGTGTTTAAAGTGGTTAAGAACCACCATTGGTAGGGTAAAAAGGGAATTGATTTCTTTCTAATAAAAAAATGTTGTATTCATATCATTATTATTCTCAATGTTTATTATCTCTCAAACAAGTATTTTGTGGGTAAAATGCCCATTAACCTCTCCCAATGTGAAATCTTTCTAAATTTTCATAATAACATTAAAACACCTTTTAATATTCTAAAACATACATTTATTTCAAGTAAAATTTGAATTCATTCATCATGCATACTTTGATTTAGAGTGTCAAATACCTCATGATAAGCCCATGAATTTCCATGAGTGTCAATCGAAAAAAACTATGAGAATTTTACAAAGCAAATTAATGGTCATGACGATCTTATTTAATAGAAAAAAAATCAAGTATAATAAATGAAAGGAAAACTAAACTAGGAAAAACAAAGAAAACTAATCTAATTTAATTTAAATAATTAAATAAATAAATAAAACCAAGCTAAATAAAAAATAATGATTTCAAATCATGTTGAGAGTGTACAAGCAACTAAAAATTAATGCTTTAAGTATTGGCCATTCACTAGAAGCAATACATCAATCAGTTACATATCTCTCAATCGAAAAGCATTCCTACCCAATATCTTAGAAATATGATATAAACTAAACAGAAGGGTTCCAGTTTGGCATATTTTATTTTATTCTCATGGGATCTATCCCATATTATGATGCAGAGTATCAACAATTAGAAAGTATGTAAATGTGTCTTAGAGGTTTATTATGACAAATTTTGGTTTATGGTGTTGTTGTAGGTATTTGCTACACATGTAATTCACCTTGTTTAGGTGGATAATTAGGCCTATTAGGTGATTTATGATGTCATCATGCTCACATGAGTGCATGGGGTCACTTAGTGGTTGGATGGAGTCTCTATTCCACTTGGTCTCCTTAGTGCTTACACCACTAAGGTCTCCAACCCACTAGTGTTTCGTCAGTTCTCTCTCCACCCATAGTGGAGGAACCCACCCACTCATCTTGTTTGGTTGAGTCATCCTGCACTCAACTAGCCTATTTATTGGCCTATACTCCTTTGTATGTGGTGAGCCAAAGAGCTATTGCTTTTGTGTGGAGTGTAATAGAAGTTTATCTTTTTTCTCTAATCTCTTTGTGGAATATTCTCGCTTGTTGATTTCATTTGCTTGCAGCTTCATTGTGGTGTGTACTTGCTTGACCCATGTGATCACACAACCATGTGCATTCATTGAACTAGTGATCCTGGAAAAACTCTTATATGTTATCAAAGCACCAATCCATTTTTCATGATTGTCTGGTTATTTTTTCAGCTTATTTCTTAAAATCTAGAGTTTATTTTCATCTTTTGGAGGTTATGTTTGGTGTGTGCATTTTCATGCATAATGAAGTGTGCCATTGGATTCGAAAGGCAGCAAAACCTTAGGATCGACTGTAAACTCGACCATATTTTGAGACAGTCAATTTCAAAGATTTTATTTTTTATTATTGTAGGGTTCGATACATGCATTGAAATCCATGCCAAAGAAAATATTTTTTGGGTTTTTTAAACCATTTTGGATAGTTTTTTATTTCTATAAACTACTTCAATTTATGTGCCTACCTCTATATGTGTGTTTGCCTCAATCTACATGTTTGTATTGATATGTGTGCTTTCGTTGATCTATGTGCCTACCTCAATATGCATGCTTACCTCAATCTGCATGTTTGCCTTGATTTACGTACCTATATTTATTTGTACTTCTACCTTAGTTTGTATGCCTTCATCTATTTGTGTCTTTACATTGGTTTTCATTCTTTTTGTCCCTATCTCGACCTATGTATGCCTCTATCTCGGTCTGTGTGTTAACCTATCTGTGACGTCCTTGAGGCCATCAAATTTAAGATAGAGAGTGTTGACATTTGTAAAATCTTCAAATTTAAGCCAATGACCTATGACATGTGTAAAGCTATCAAATTAAGACAATCAGAAGTGCAATTTTTTTATTTGAAATATTGATGATAAGAATTTGTATTAACTATAACTTCTGATGAAAAACTCAAAATTGAGTACCATTTTTTTTCAAAAGTGTATGTTTTTTTTATGCCTGATCTATTGGTGTTATTTATTTTATAAAATGAACTAAAATATAAAGTGCCAAATCTGAGAGGGTCAAGCATAATTTGGAGGGGGGGGAGGGGGTTGTCTACGCTATGGGCCCTACTACTTTTTGCATTGTCACTTGTGCAATGATTGCTCTCACTTGACTAGACTCATTTTTTACGTAGTATAAAGTCCATCTCTAGAGTGTGCACTTTTAATATTAGTTTTGGTCATAATGACTCCACTTGAGAGATACCAGATGAGGATGGTTTAGTATACACCAGTGGTCCTTCTCGGAAAGGCCAATTATGATTTGTGGCGTGGTTACATAGAACACTTGCTCACAAACAAGAATTGTATTCCATTCCTATATGGATAGATTCTTTCACCCACTGATCATGTTCAGTTCGATAAGTGGGCTAATACTTATGACAAGGTTTTTGCCACCTTATTACTACATATTTCCTTAGATCTTCATTGCCATGTGGAATATACACAATGTCCCTACACTCTTTGGAACATCCTATAGTCTCTTTTCAGAGATCCTACTGTGGCCTACATCACACCTCCTTTGCTTCTTATTATCTCTTATGAGACTCTTTCCTCATGATTTTATTTCTTACAATGATACATCCATGGTGGAAATGTTATTCCTTATATCGAGCCCCCACTACATGATGAGATTCTGCAAGACCTTAGCTATCTCATTGTATATTTTACATCCATTCCTATACAAATTTTTGCTCTTCTAGAGCCTTCACAGACTTACATTTTAGAGGACTTTACTGATTTCAGTGAGAGTATACACATTGAGAGTATCAACGACTCACATGTTCCTGTAGACATTCATCTTATAGAGCTGAGTGCTTCATTTGCAGACCAATCTTTAATTTTGATAATTGTTGAGCCTTGCTCTCCTCTTCTCATGGACATTCTTTCAGTGAATGTTCCATGTTTATCTTCTTCTCTGGTTGTTTTCTCCCCTTCATTGTATGTTTCTTCATTGTCATCTTCTACAATTAGACTTGTGATACCTGATTAGACTTTATCACATTCGAGCATTAATAAAAAGACATTTGAACATTTTCCAGAGATATAAATCATGATTTCTACCTACATTCCACTTGAGTGGGAATTCAACAGTTTGATATCTCATGGTTTCTTTCTTCCAAAAAGAAGAGATAACATTTGTTGCAGAGGGACCTACTACAACATTTACCATGTGACATTATGTACTTAAATTCTCTCTCTTTTTTGTGGAGGCACACATCCTTCATATTTTATAAGATTTTGGGGATCACCACTATGTGCTTGGGTACCTCATTAGGCCTCATTATCGAGATCCAATTCTCCATCCCACCTAAGCTATGCTTAAGGGGGGTGTTAGAGTGGGGCTTTCTAGTCCTACCTTTTTTTATTTGTCTCTCTTTTGGCGGCGGTGGGGGGGGGGGGGGGGGGGGGCGCGGGAGGGTTCCACTGGGTTTTCTCCTTTTACTCCACTTTTTGAGAGATTGTTTTGTACTTGAGTACCTTATCAGGCCTAGTTGTTGGGACTTAATTCTACTACCCATCTAAGCTATGCTTAAGGGGGTGTTGGTGTAGATATTTAATACACATGTAATTCACCTTGCTTAGATGGATAATTAGGTCTATTAGTTGATTTATGACATCATAATGATGTCATCATGATCACATGAGTACATGGGGTCACTTAGTGAGTGGATGGGGTCTCCATTCCACTTGTTCCCCTTAGCACTTGCACCACTAAAGCCTCTAATTGACTAATTTTACCTCAATTCTCTCTCAAAGGGTGAAAAACCTATCCTTGCATTATTAAGCTTGCTCTGATAGCATATTGTAATTGTAGTTAGGATCATCGAATCAATGAATGGCCATGGTGAAGTGATCACGCGAGTCAAGCAAGCACACATCACACAGTTGAAATCAATTGAAACCATCCATGAGAGAATATTTAAAAAGTATTAGAACAAAGATCCATAATATCCCACTTGGTCCCCTGAGTTCCTATTCCACTCAGGTCATTTTTCCACTGTGTTCTCTTAATGCTCTCTCCACCCATATTGGAGGAGCCCATTCACTCACCTTGTCTAGCTGAATCATCCTGCACTCAACCTAGATATTTAAGGACATATCATCCTTTGTATTCTGTAGTGGAATATGATGGATATTTACTTTAATACTTTTGAAATATTCTCTCATGGATGGTATCAATTGATTTCAATTGTGTGATGTGTGCTTTCTTGACTTGCATGATCACTTCACCATGGCCATTCATTGATCTAGTGATCCTAGCTGAAATTTCAATATGTGATAGGTGTTATAAGTCTTAGAGAGGCCTTTAGGGTGTTTCAGAATCTTTAAAAGTTTTGAATGTGTGTGTTTCAGCCCTCTAAAGAGTTTCCTACTAAAATCAAGGATTTACAAATTTGAATTTATTAACTAGCATGAGTGGTGTTTTGAGGTCTTGGGAGGTATGCAAATATTATCAATTTTTTTAAAATGGTTTATATAAGGTCCTAAGAGGTGTGTGAGTCATTTTAACATAAAATTCATGAATAAGCATTGTAATTGAAGAAAGACAAGCATAATTGACCTCTCCCATACCTGAAGTTGATCAAGAAAAGGAGGTTAACATGCATGTTTGGTGAGACATAAGGTTGGAATGTGTATAGAAGAGAGGTAAGAGTTGTAGGTGTGTAATTATTAGGTAGGTAAAGGTGGAGAAAGATCAAGAAATGATCAAAACTAAGAAAATCTACCTGTTTCCTCAGAATTTTGTATATGATGTTTGAGTGATCAATAAGAAGAGTGAATGACAGTTTGTTTTAAAGTTTACATATGGATTCTTCATGATGATTGGTATGTAATACATTTACAATTTTTGTTTCTTGGAATAAATTCACACTCATTAATGATCCACATGTTAAGATGCCTCACACAGACTTTTGAAGCTTTGTTGTTTTGCACAATCAGGGAAATGGACAACAAGGTGTTGGTTTGAGATTTATTGGAGAAGTTAAGGTTTTTAAAAATGACATAGAGAATCTATTCCATGATACATATCCTTTGTATTCTTAATGGTATCCATTTTTTAGTATAAATATTGAATTTAAATTGCTATTTAAGCCCACACAGCCCATTTAAAAATATATATATATGTACACAGTCATTGAAGATAGGTAAGAAGACTTGGTTGATGATTATTGATAGCTTTTTGTTTTATGCGAAGCATAAACATATTAATGATATTGTGTCTGATTTGATTTACCTTTTTTAAGGCTTAGAAGACCCTCTAGAAGTGAAAGAAACCATAAATATTGTTACACACTCCTAAGAAGAACCTAGAACTCTGTGCTTTTGCCTTTTATGAACATGTGGTGTTTGATCAAGGTAAACTAACTATGGGAGAGAGTTAAATATGTTGGGGCAGACCTAGCCCAGGTGATAGTATCTTTTGAATTTATCTAAAACTCATTTTAACCCTTTATTTGTGATCTCGGCCTACACGATCCTATGTATTCAACCAACCTAGGGTTTAACCTTATGCTCACTTAATTTGAGTTTCCACCATATAAAAAATTTTAAACTTTGTAACCTACTTGGTTTTAAGGTATAATTGAGGATTCAAAAGGCTTTATAATCGTACAAGACCGTACAGTACGGTATCCTTGATTGTGTGCTTATATAAGGCCTAAAGAGACCTAATAGATAAGAAAGGGGTTGAGTTAGTTGGTCTATCTTGTGAGTTGGATCATGAAAATTCTTGTGAATTTTTAAGAGCTCATGGGTATCTCATAGTGGTGTTATTTTTTTATGAACCTTAGTATTTTTTTCAAACCAAGGAGCTTTGCATGAAAACAGGGCTATAAGGATTAAAGATTAAAGAGAGGAAGTGTAAATTGTTTGAGGAATGATTGCTTATAATTTGAGTTGATTATTTGGATATGGAAGGAGATCATAATGTGCAGTTGAATGACCATATGAGGCTCAGTTGGAGAATCAAGGACCATGATAGCATGTTTTGGGCTTTTAAGCCTATGAACCTACATCAAAGAGAGGTAAAGTTTGGATCAAGCAAGTAGAGTGAAGTGATGAAAGAGGTGGATGAAATAGATGGTGTTGGTACTAAGAGAGGGCTATTATATAAGTTGTTGATGGATGATAATGTCTTAAGATAAACAGAGGACTATGTATGACAAGAAGCTTAGGTGCCTAGTTAAGATAAGAGAGAGAGGAAGGGTATAAAAACAAGCAAGTACCTAGATCTCAAAGTCATAAAGGATGAATTAAAGGGATTGAATGCACGAATCCGAGTTAGGTAAATGCAATTAGAGGTTTTAGGCATAGGGTCTACATCACATTAGGACCAAATTTGAGATTTTAAATGCTTTGATATTTACTTTGTTGTCAAAACAAGGCTTGAAAACATCTTGGTTTATACTATAAATTTTTAAAGCCTCATCTCATGTTTCCTCCTGTAAAATTTTCAACAACCTTACTTTAACTCAATCATATTTCTCCATGAATTCCTACATAAGTTGATAAGTGTAAAACCTTAGCATGATGAGAAAAACTAGTTCTTGTCCATAAACCAAAATAAAATACAAAGTCTTCAATACTGCCTTAGATATTTTACGATTTACCCACAGTGCATAAGTTAATTAGGAATGCCAATCTCTTGAGAATTTACCGACTACATTTTTATCACATTAATAAAATTATGGTTTTTTAGACTCTCCTACTTTGTTTCCTTGAGGATAATAATTTGAAGAAAACTTAGAAATTATAATATTATCCCATGCCCATTTGATAAATTCAATTGATAAGATAGTTGGTCCATCATCACAAACACATGAAAAAGGCATGTCAAATCTTGTAATAGTGTTTTCTTCAATAAAATTGATAATTTTTTATGTTGTAATGTTCTTTGTGATAACTGCTCTAGATGAATAAGTACAATAATCAGTGGTTGTCAATACAAATGTGTATCTTGTTGATAATTAAAATTGTAAGGCTCAACGAATCAACACTTTTACCTAATGTGAAGGTTAAATCAAAATCATACCAGTATAATCTTTAATGGGTCTAAGAACTAGGTTACTAGCTTAAGTGAAAATACCTAGATCTATTAGGTTGTATGTTTTTCCCAAATAGTTTTATTTTTTAATTTACAGTTAAATTGCCCAAAATACTTAGATCTATTAGGTTATATGTTTTTTCCAAACCTTTTTTGTTTTTTATTAACAATAAAACTGCCCTTTTTGCTTAAGCTAGTAACCTAGTTCTTAGACCCATTAAATATTAAACTAGTATGATTTTGATTTAACCTTCACATTAGGCAAAAGTGTTGATTCATTAATCCCTAAAATTTTAAATCATTAAATACACTCTAATCAACTCAATCACAAATCGCATACTATTAAGAAGGTTACCTCTTAAAGAACCAAATTTATGAAGATCTAAACTACTGTATAATCAAATTATTTCCCATAGACATTGTTGAAGAGTATCCACAAACTATGACATGAAAAACAACCATCTAAACTATTAATTAAGTACTCTCATATAAATTTAGTGATGTTACACAAACAAGAACATACACAAAATGCCAACAACAAAGAAAGAACCAAAAAAGACTATAAAAAAGGTACAACTAAAAAGATAATTAATATAAATATGAACTAAAATATAACATTTGAAAAATAATATTTAGAATAATATACATGTTAAATTAAAGGTAAAAGTACAAAAATATGCTTATAAGTGTGAGACAGTCATAAATACAAATATTTTTCATTAAAATATTTGTATTAGAGTGTTTAAGTCATAATTAATAGTTACAAAATAAAGAGAAAAAAATATGATATTAATTTATTCTGAGAAGGCTTGTTTACAAATGTATAAGAAAAAGAAGGCTTCCATGCAAACCATGTGTAAGAAATATTCACTAATTGATAGGGAGTTATAGCTTCTATAATCAATATGTGATTGCACAATATCTTGCACTGCCAAAGTTTACTGTAGAGACATATAACAAGTAATCAACTTAATCACTAATAATCACTCGATTTACCTACATGCAAAATAAAACATATAAAAAGAGGTAGTTATAAATTTTGGAAACTTTTTGACCTCTTTTATAATGAATCCTTGGAGTCTTTTATAAGTCTTCAAATTAGATGAAAATCAATTATAATAAAACAATAACTTAACAATACATGCTTAACTCAAATTTATAAAACATAATTAGTAAAATGAACCTTAAATTTATGAAAAATAATCAACAAAATGAACCTTATAAATTACTAAATTTAATATAATGATCTAAATAATAATAAAAATAACAAGATAAAATTCTTAATGAAACTAAAAACACTTTAAATAATCCATAAATTATCTTAAATATCATCTAAAACAACTTAAAAGTAATAATTAACACATATCTAAAAACTTTCCCTCATCTAAACAATCCTCAAACATAGATTTATTGCCCAAGCCCATATATACTTGTATCTCCCACTTGGAGATAAACAGCTGCACCTGTACCTGTACCAGTACATTGTCTAATCTGTATCCTGACTTGTATTCCTCTTCAAGCTCGATCTTGAAGACCACCCACCACACACCCTGTGGTGCTACACCTGTGTCTGAATTTATCCATTCTCAGCTTACCTTCTTCTGTCGTTGTTATACTCCCACTCAATCAGAAACCCCTGAGAGTAACCTGTAATCAACAACACTTAACAGATCTGAAACCACATGTTAGTAAACCTCGCTCTGAGAACCTCCAACCTCGCTCTGATACTATTTGATAGGACCTAGGTTCCCCAAAGCTCTGACACAACTTGTCAGATTTAAGAGCACACATGATTACCATTGTATAAGCAACTTAAGATGCGAAAATAACCAGAAGTACAAGTAACTATCAATGAGAAATAGCACAGAATATGAGAGGCAACACACAATTGTATTCAACTCAGTTAGAAGGAAATTACAACAAAGAGATCACACTCTTCTTCCACTTTGTGGGCATACCAGTAATCTTCCCTCAAGAGTAATCTTCTCTCAATACAGGTCACAACACACAGCTAACACACGCTGTTGTTCACCTCATTGGACAACCAGTACAACCGAGTACGAACCGGTACTCCAAGTAGATTTCACCATGATCTTGCTCCTTGATGTATTGCTGTCACCTTGGATCTTGCTCCCATGCCGATCTCCTTTTGACCCTCGCATACACACACCCCTGTAGACCAACCAGATCTTACTTATCACATGTAGATCTTCTCCATGATCTTGCAACACCCTGCAGATCAACCCTGACCTTACATACATGAAGAATCCTACTTGATTCTACCATGGGAAGAACTCTCCTAGTTTTACACTTTACAATACAGCCCCATGGGTCTATTATATAGATCTCATGCATACACTAATTTAGATAAGCGACTCAAGACTCGAAGTAGTCTTTAACATGCAAACAACCCGTTCAACTAATTGACTGTTCGTCAATAGCAGTTCTGGAACTGCACAGGCAACCTACGTCGGTCCCTGTCTGCCTAGAGGTGACCGACGTCGACCGACCCCTACCGATGTCGATTGCTTTTTGTCGACCCCTGCTCGACGTCGGTTGTGGCCTGTCGACGTCGGTGACTGTGACACTCAGCAACCCTCCATGTTTGCATCCGGGTGAAGCTTTTAGCTCCACAACCTAACAGATTTTAGACTACCAGCTAGTTCAATTTTTTCATATTCAACTTCCATCATCATGACACTCATTCTAGAATTGGAAACATCATAAAACTCAAAGTTTCATACTCACTTTCGAGCATGGCATGACTCAGTTTAGTATCATGAAAATTTTCAAACTCAAAATCAATATTGAAATCAAAAAATCTAGGATGAACAATTTTTTGTAGCTTTGATTCAACAACATCATGTGTAACAAAACCATAAGAGGAAGAGACATCATTGTTGAATAGGAAAAAAGGTTTTGGCTCAGTCACAAAAATAAAATAATCAAATACAAGCTCGTTTGGAGGATGCTCGACTTCTTATACTTCCAAATTCCAAAGAACAATAAGATTAATTTCAAAACAGGTAGAGGTTTTATTAATATACAATATAAAATTGGGGGCAAAGTTTTCATTTGACAATTGATCGAATGAAGAATCAAAAACATTATTTTTCTTTGTAACTTCATGATTAAAATGATAGGAGTGATCAAAATTCTGATAGGATGAAGAAAAGATTAAAACTAATCCTTAATGAGTGGTATTCTCAAGACATGAATATAATGATGATTTCATAAGGCAATAAGCATAACAAATGACAGACTCATCAGGAATTGATATTCAAATTATAACATTCATTCATTTAACTCATTGCATGCAAACACATTATGGTCAAGAAAGCAGATTGGGCATGGCTTCTTTGTAAGCAAATAAATTTGTATGCTGACCCTAAAGTCTATAATTAAAATTTTCAAAGCACCCACCCAATTTTTTTCAAGCATGAGACCCATCAAACAAGTGAAAATAAAATCATCACTTGGCATACAAGAAAGGGGAATTTAAAGACATTTTAAAAAGGAAGGCTCTAAAACTTCTCCAAATGGTTCATATTTTAGTGAGAGAATATTAAACTAGGTTGTCAATCTTGGATCAAATTGATCAACAATTATGCGTGTTAAAACAAATCAATCTTTAAATAATTTAACATTTTTAATAAGGCATTATTAGAATAAGTTGAGAAGATAGACTCTCAAAACCTAGCAACCAATTATGAATATCAGACCACAACTCATTTTTTTTCAAAACAAACAAATGTAAACTACTAAAAAAAATTGACTAAAAAATGTCTCTAATTTAACCAGCAAATTTGTTGACACTATAAATTGTAGCAGTCAATGAATGAATCCTTTCTCCTAATACAAATATCAAATTGGAACCATATTATTCTAATAGTTAAGGGGTGTAGACACCTTAATTCCATCACCTTAATTTTGTTACCAATTTACCATCATCCAATCCATCGTTAATTAATCCACCCTAATATCAATACACCCCAAAACTAAAAATTTAAATAAATAATTACACCATGACCCCATTTAATCCCACAAATTACACCCCAAGAACAATTAATTGATTAATCATCATTAATTGGTTCATTAACTCTAATTAATTCTGTGTACACATAATAAAGAAATAATATTAATTATCCTCATCCATGTTGCATTCTATGCCATCACTCAGTCAACTATTTGATCAAAATAAAAACTCATCTAAGTCAATCCAAATCAATCACTTAACTCCTTTATGTAATGGAAATTAAAATGTTAACTCTGTCAAGAAATAAAAACCAAATCTATTAAATCCTTCATCAAATGGCAATTAATTAGTTAACACTTTTATCAAATAACAAAAAATAGTTAACTTTTCCATAAAATTGAAACTAAATCCGTTAACTCATTGATTAAGTCTCATCCAAACTTGAATTTCCAAATCTAATCAAGTGAATCTTAACCATCCATCTTCTCATTTGAAAATATTCAAATCCACCCTTCATTCCTTTATTTGGGATCATTAATAATGATCTAAATTGAATCTGAGGTAGAAAATCCTTGTCATCCTTACAATCAAATACAGGTATATGTTGTTGAAATCTTGCATGAATATTTAAAAAATCACTCCATTACAAGAACAAGCAAATCCGAGCTCAACAAGGGAGATCTTCGCTTGGGTATGTGAAAGTATCGTTCTATCTCCTTTATTTGATCAATCTGAAGTTGACTTTAGTTTAGAGTAGGAGCATAGTTTTTATTGCTAAGTTTATTCTATATATCTATATTTTTATCCATGCATTTCTGACATGCCCAGTGGGACTTACCCCTTCATCTATTACATCTTTTGCTTGTTTTGAAGAGATTTTCTAACTAATTTTGTTATTCTGCTAGAATCTGCATATTCCTAAATCAAGTTGGAGTTCTCTTGATTTGAAATATGGATCATTTTTGTTGTTTTTGATATTTCATTTCTATTTTACGAACAATAACATTCTTGTTATGTACTTTGGTGTTACTTATCTTGGGAATAATGTTTTTGGCACATGTTTTAGTGTTTCTATGTTCTATGTAGGTGTCAGTCAGGCTTTAGCATTTATGCTCTGAACATTGGTATTTTTGTTCAATAGTTTGGCGTTCATATCTCATAGTTTAGTGTTTTCATGTTCTGTGTAGGCGTAAGTCAGGGTTTGGTGTTTCTATTCTAACCTTTAACATTTTTGTGTTGATCTTTGGTATTTCTATTCTGATCATTGGTTTTTATGATCTTTGACATTTTTGCGATGATATTTAATATTTATGTGCTAATCATTACCGTTCCTATCATTAATGTTTATGTTCTAATCATTGGTGTTTATATTCTAATTATCAATATTTTTTCTCTATGTTTTAATGTTTTTGTTCTCAATTTTATAACTTGTAGGAAACATTTCTTGACAAAAAAACTACTAACTCGTGTTATGCAACTTCATTGAAAGAAGACCTGAAATTAGATGAACTAAACATATAAGCAAAAAATCATAAATAAAAAATTATTTTTTCTTGTCTATATTTATTTTTGTGTGTGGCCTAACCCGCATATGCTCTTCTCTTGCACCTTAGAGCAATCTTGAGAATAAAAAATTGTTTAGTCATTTATGTATACCTAGGTTGACCCATGAATGTTTTTTCCACACGTCATAAGGTAATCTTTGAAATAAAAAACTATTTAGACATTTCTCTCTCTTTTTTAGGGATTTGGTGACTTGGATCTCATCACCAAACACCAACCAAAGTCTGTGTTCTAGTGGACTATAAATAATTATTTTGATTTGTTATCTTCATTAACTAAGCTTGATTAATCATCAGGTAAAGTGAGGTGAATTTTAATACCAATACCCAAGCCTTAGACAACACCCTTGTATCGTGGATTTGAGCCTCAAATATCACAAGATATAACAAGGACTCCCTAGTTAGTCCATATAAACCTAGGTTATGAGTCATCTAGCTGCAATCATGTAGTGGTGCCAAGAAAACAACATTCCCTAGGATGACCCACTGTTACCCTTGAGCTATCTTTGTGGGAAACTATATGGTTGTACACCTTACTTGAATAGCATATGGTGTTACTGAGTGTGTGCCATTATTTTGCCCCTTGTACAAAAGCAGTCTAAAAGTAAACTAGTCTAAAAACAAACCCAAACAAAATCAATGGCACCTAAGCAATATATCAAACCATAATGAACCATGACTCTAATACTAAAAATCATTTTAATCAAAATCCATCCCATTTTTATGGGCCTTTTAATCAAGGTCAAATTCATGACGATGATAATGATAGCCTTGAAAACCAAAGTGAGTACAAGGATGATGCAAATGATTTGTTTATATAAAACTTGGTCATGCCCAAGTAGATCAGTTCCTATTTGAAAACAAAGATGTCATCCTCATGAAACTCATATAAATAAGATCCAAGCTTCATGCAGATTAAAATCTTGAAACTTTGAATAACACAATAAGTAGGAAAGACCAAACCCCTCTAAACCAAGAACATGCTACTTCTAGCAATCCTATTGGCCAAATAAAATAAATCTAGAGTTAACCAATGAAAACACCAATCCTAATGTCTCTCATGGAAACCTTGGTAGAGGAAAATTAGTTCTAACACCATAAGATCCATAAAATAAAAATCAAGACATGTTTGGCCAACTCCAATAACTAAGTTAACAATTTCCAAACTTAGACTCCCATATAAGTCTTTCAATATCAAAACCTTCATTACATGACCAACAATTCAAAAATCAACAATCTAATACCAATCAAGCCCCTGAGCCACTAAAACCTAACTTTATCTTACCCCTATTATCACCCCTCAAGGGTACACCAGTTTTCCAAGAATGGAAAGCTATGAAGGATGTTCTCGAAGGACTATAGGAAGGAAGCCATGGTCAGAACCAAAAATACAAATTTGAGGAGTTGTGCCTATATCCATTTGACAAAGAAGTGTTATGAATACTCTTTGCCCCTTATTTTGAACCACTTAAGTTTGAAAAATATGAGGGAAAGGGTGATCTGAGAGAACATGTCAAAGATTTATTTATGTCTTGAGAAGAGGTTGCATACAATGATAACTACTTAATTAGATTATTCCCTTAAGAGTCTAGAGGGCCAAATATTTGAATGTTTTTTCACATATTACTAAGGGATCCATCACAACCTTTATAAATTTGTCTAGAATATTTTTCAAACACTTCTCCTACAAAGTTGAACATGAATGGAGAAATCTTCTCTTCATTCCTATAAACATGGATAAGCTTAGCTAGCAAGTTCCTTTGGTCAATCTCGGAGAAGCAATTGATCAACATTTTCATTGCCAAACTTAATCAAGAAATGTCCTTCCATCTACAAGTTCACTATGATAATACCTTTGATGAAATCATTGAAAAATGAGTTTAGATTGCGAAAACCCTTGTTTCTAAATGATTGGTGAAGCTTTTCCATAAGGATAATCAAAACCAAACACAATCAAACAAATCTAAATTCTTCAACAAAAATATTTTTTTTGGTGTGGAGTTACTAATTCAAAGCATGTCCAGGCTGTCCAAAGTGCTTCTAAAATTACCATTCCTAAGGGACAACCTAAAAAAGAGATCAACATAAGGCACTATACTCCTTTGGGGGAATCATTTTCAAAAATTGGTTATTGCAAACATGATCAGTTATCCGCAAACCAAGCCCTTTGATGAAAGCAAACCAAAACTCACACGATACAAAGGAAATGAATACTATGAGTTTTAAAAAATCAAAGGACATTCAACCAATTGATGTATGAAGCTAAGAAATTATGTTCAAGATCTGATTGATAAAGGAGATCTTGAATTTGAAGGAGATGCATCTACATAAAAGAATCAAAAATTGGGGATATACAAAGATCTCTCTTCAAAACATGATCAAGATCATCCACAACCGTCAAAACACTTGAACTAATAATGTCAATTATAAAATATCCACACATTCCTATGATGTAGTTGTTGGTCACATTGAACATACAAACAATCATGTCTCAACCATTAAATTCAAAGATATAGATTATGATGTCACAACTAGGTGTAACAAAATCACTATCCAAAGGCCTCCTCTGCAGACACCTAAAGAAAAATACAACCTTATCAAACAAATTGAGAAAACTCCTACCTAATATCCATCCTGGATATTCTAAAAACATTCACTATTGATAAGGACATCTTGTATAAAATCCTTCGAGACTCAAGAGTCCCCAACAATGTTGATATATACCAATTTCAAGCACTTCTTGGACACCTATCTTTGAGTCATCAACTCATCTTTGACCAACATGACATACCTCACATTTTCCCATCACATAATCTCCCATTGTATATTGAGGCCTTTATCATCAAACATAAATTGTAAAGGGTGATTTTAGACAATGGATCAGGATTGAATATCTATACTTTGACATTAATCAAACATCTGGGTTTATTTGAAGTAACAATGGATCCAAATATTATCACCATCAAATCATATGATAATGTTGAAAGGCAATCAACGAGCACTATATATATTCCTATCAAAGTCGGACTTGTCACAGAACAAACCTTGCTCCATGTCATTGATCTTGACCTCCCTTACAACATCCTTCTCAATTGACCATGGATTCATGCTATGAAATCCATCTCATCCACCTTCCATCAATGCATCAAATTTTTGCATTCAAGAATTGAAGTGACTATCCATGGAAATCCTCAACCTTTAAAATATTAAAAAATGTTGGAAGGATGATACCATAAAACCAATTAATGTACCATCACTGGAAATGCTTATGAAATAGATGGATCTACAATACCATAACCAACACAACCTTCATCCTACATACATCCAAATAAGCTCCCATCTACATCCAAAAACCCACCTTCTAAATCCCATTTCAAGATCCTTGACAAAGGTTATGGAGAATATGAAATCCAATATTCTTTCCATGTGGATAAACTCCTCATTTTTCCTCAAAGTGGTGGAAGACCCAACATGAACAAGAAGACAAAATTGATCTCTTATCAATTTGGCACTACCACTTTTGTCAAAATAGTCTTTATTTCAAATGAAATAATTAAAATATCTAATTAATCATGGCTATATGATGGCAACCTATCATCTTGATTTTAAAGTAATGAGTATCCTATAGAAAAAATGTGTCAAATCATGAAATACAAAGGAAAAGGACTAGGTCTTCATGAACAAGGGATCCAAAAACCTATACAAGTTAGCACAATTAAATAATCACATGGCATTAGTTACAAATCTTATGGTGATCAGTATGATGATGTTAGTGACACTTCCATGATCTCTGAGGAAGCTTCTTTTGAAATTGAAATTGGTTCCTCTCATAGTCTCTACAAAGATATATCTGCAACCAATATATTCAATAACACTATTGTCCTTACCATTAACTTTGACCTCTAGTACCCTAAACTTATTGATTGGGACCAACAAGATCGCATACCAATTGAATTATTTCAAAATGATGAATATATCACATAATTCATGAGACTTAGAGATGGCATCTCGCCAAGGGATCACAAAAAAGGTTTTGAAATCAACCTAGATACATCAACATGTTTTGGGGAGCAGGGAATAGTTCCTTAGTCAAAATAAATAAATAAAATAAAGAAACTGAAAAATTGAAGTCCCCTAGTGAAAATCTATTTGAGTCACTATTAGACCCAAAAAAATAAAATCAAGAAAATGAAGACAAGTCTATTTGATAAAAACCTTTATAAGGCACTAATAGACAAGGAACTCAACCTTCCCCCTATGCTGACACAGTTACAAGATGGTTCTAAATTACTTGTTGAGGAAACTATTGATGTCAACATTGGACTAAAAGAGAATCATAAGATCATTAAACTTGTATCTACTCTTAGTCCCAAAGAACATGAAATTTTGGTCACCCTCCTAAACTAATTTTTAGATGCCTTTGCTTGGTCATATGATGATATGCCTAGATTGGATCCATCCCTTGTTGTGCACCACCTTGTTATACATAAATATGCTAAACCATTTAAACAAATAATAAGAAAGATGTATCCCAAGGTGTTCCTCCTCGTCAAAGAATAACTATAAAATATTTTGAATGTTGGTTTTATATGACCAATTGACTAATCTGAATGGATATCCTACTTTTTTCCTATTAGTAAGAAACCAACAGGTATCTAAGTGTACATAGACTTTTGTGACATCAATAAGGTGTGTCCAAAAGACAATTTTCATTTACTCAATATTGACATGATCATTAAATTGACAACGTGTCATGAAAATTTATCTCTCATGGATGGGTTTCCAATATATAATCAGATTAAAATTGCACTCGAGGATCAACACAAAACAACATTCACTACACACTAAGTAAATTTTTGTTACAAAATCATGTCTTTTCACTTTTAAAATGTTGGTGCAACCTATCAAAGATCCATGATTGTTATCTTTCATGATATTCTTCATGATATCATTGCGGATTATGCAGATGACATATTGGGCAAATTGAAAACCAAATCAGAGCATCTCACCATTTTATGAAGAACTTTTGAAACGCTGAGAAAATACAAGGTTCACCTAAATACTAAAAAGTGTCTTTCATGTCACATTAGGAAAACTTCTAGGATTTATCATATATAGAAGAGATATCGAAGTCTATCTATCAAAATACAAAGGCAACAATAAAATGCCTCCTCCTTAAAACCTCAAGCAACTGTATAGTTTAAATGGAAAAATCTAGGCAATCAAAATATTCATTCCATAGCTTGTAGATAAATCCCAGCCATTCATGCATCTATTAAAAAAGGCCAATGTATTTCATTAGAATGAAGAATGTCTATAAGATTTTGAGAAACATAAACAATATCTTTCAAATCCACCAATGCTAGTTCCACCTACTCTAGGGAAACCTTTGCTACTTTAATTTGCCTTGGGAGCCCTTTTGGCTCAACATAATGATCAAGGAACATAAAGAGTTGTTTATTATCTCAATCAAAATTTGTTAGCATATGAACTTAATTACACCCAAATCAAAAAGTCATATCTAGCTATTGTTTTTACTTCTAAAAAATTACAACATTATATGCTCAACAACAAAACCAAACTTGTTGCCAGGTTTGAACCTCTAAAATATATTTTATTGAAAGAAAATCTCATAGGCAGAATGAAAAAATGGGTTATGTTGCTCAATCAATTTCACATCAAATATTTAAATCAGAAATCTATAAAGGGGTAGGTCCTTGCAAATCATTTGGTAGAAACACCGCTATCAGACAATCAACCTTTGACCATTGGATTTATATATGAGTCAATTTTACCTCTTGATAAGTCCCCTGAATGGAAACTTTATTTTGATGGAT
Organism: Torreya grandis; assembly: GCA_037957365.1. Taxonomy (NCBI): domain Eukaryota; kingdom Viridiplantae; phylum Streptophyta; class Pinopsida; order Cupressales; family Taxaceae; genus Torreya; species Torreya grandis. The sequence continues at coordinate 1,252,491 of JARHVA010000400.1, forward strand.
CCTTCACTACTCATGGCTCAAGGTAAAACATCCTGTTCCTTACATCACAAGGTAATATCATCCCTAAATCATTCAAAATTGGATTTCCTAACACCAAAAACATCGCTAAGTATGAAAGTGTCAATCTCTATTAGATTATGTTTATCTAATTAAGTTCTATTGAATTTATTGGAGGAAAATACTATCAAGCTTTTATGAGACAAGCAAGGAAAGTTTTACCCGATGAAGTCATTGGTGAACAAGATTTTAAATTTTGAAAGAAGTTATATTCATTATAAATGAATGAGGGTGACTCGGTTGTAAATCACTTGAAAACATTTAAAACTATGCTCAGATAGTTGACATCCATCAATGTCAAGATGGATCAAGAAGATAAGTGTATCATGTTATTTTATTTTTTTCCAAACTCATGGGAAATTTCGGTTATGGTTATCACTAGCACTACATCAGGGCTCAAGCTGAATGATGTAGCCATGGATCTATTATCAAAGGATATGTGGTGTAAGTTTGTGGATATTTTTTAGAATAACAATGAACTTACGGTGTGAGGTTGCTTGCAAAAGTGAGACAATAAAAATAATGTAGGAAAGCACTCAAAGTCAAAAGAGAGATTGAATGATTCATATAAGTCCAATAAGAAGTGTTGGAATAATGGCAAGTAAGGGCACTTCAAAAAGGAATATAAATAAAATAAGGTGGATAAGGCCAGACCACCAGAATCTATGGAATCCTCAAAGAGATCCAATGATGAAAATGGATATGTGTATCTAACAACCTCAAGATTGAACACATGTAGCAATGCATGGTTGATTGAATATAGTGCCTTCTTTATTATGACTCTCACTAATGATTCATTATGTGAATACAAAGAGTATGATGGAGGTGATGTATTTATGAATGAAAACTCAACTTACCAAGTTGTGGTAAGAGGCAAAGTGAAGTTGAGATTCAAAGATTTTAAGATTAAAAATTTCCTCGGTGTCTTGCTCATTGCTAGCCTTTCTATAAATTTAACCTCTGTAAGTAAAATGAATGATGTTAGTATCTAGGTCTCATTCAATAGATACAAGTGCAATATGGTGTGTAAATTCATTATGATTTCAAGGGTCATGGTCATAGGTACTATGTCTAGGCTTGATGCGACTACATTAAGGAGCACATGTAACAACTCTGTTGTTCTTGAACCTAAGGTTGAATCAAGAATATGCACTTTATGTCTAGCAAAGGAGATAATGGTTTGGTGTTAGAGTTTGGGTCATATCAAGGAGAAGCGTTTGTTCATGTTGTTGACAAAGGATATGGTGGAAGGTATGGTGAATTTTCTCTTGGATTTGAAAATTTATGAACACTATGTCTATGGTAATCAAAGTCAAGTAAAGTTCCCCAAAGGTCTTCCACAGGAAAGTGGAATATTGCATATGATCTATAGTGATGTGTTTGAATGGGTTGATGTTCCACAAATGAGTAGGTTCGTATACAATGTGACCTTCATAGATGAATACACTCACAAGTCCTAGGTATACTTCATTGTGAAGAAATGTGAAGTTATCAATAAATTCAAGGAGTTCAAAGCCCTTGTGGAGAACCAAAAGAAGAAGAGGATCAAGGAGTTTTACACAGACAACAAGGTGAGTATTACTCAAAAGAGTTTGACATATTCTATTGGTATAGTGATATTCATAGATAGAATATGAATCTATATACTCCACAAACTATTGGAGTCATAGAGTAGATGGATAGGATGTTGATGGATAAATTTCATAGCATGCTTAGTGGTATGTATTTGTAGCATAATTTTGGGATGAAGCAGTGGCCATTCCTTGTTATCTAGTTAACTGATCCCCAACATCAGTGTTGGTTGACAAGTCTCTGCAAGAAGATGGACTAGAAAGAAGACATGCTTGAAACATCTATACATTTTCCATTGTGATGCATACTCACATATCCCAAAGGAAAAGAGGTTGAATCTTGAAATTAAGTCTTAAAGGTGTATCTTTATTGGGTGTGGGCATGGCATTAAAGGGTATAAGTTATGGATTATTGAGATTAAAAGGGTGGTTTGTAGCCAAAACATAGTCTTCAGTAAGGTACACAAGGTTCATGTGCACAAATAACCAAATAAGTGACCAAAGGGGGTAACACAAAAGGTATAGGTTGATGGAGACACTGAAGAGTCTATATTTGAGTATGGTGTGACGAATGACGAGTTGAAAGAGTCATAAGAATAGGAGGAAATTAGAACATGTCACAAAATTACTAAAAGGTATACCCCACTAGAATTTTAATCTACATACCAGTTATCAATGAATGATAGTGATTTGTACCAAATATAGTGAAGGAAGCCCTAGGTTATGCAAAGGGCAAGTCTTAGAAGAAATCTATGAAGAAGGATATGGAGTTTCTAGATAAGAATGAGACTTGGGATCTAGTAAATCTACCTTCTGGACGAAAAACTGGAAGAAGGTTTTCAAAAGGAATAAAAATGCACAAGGGAAATTGGAGAGGTATAAGGCTCACCTAGTGGCAAAATGATTCTCTCGGATTGAAGGAATTGAATTTGGTAAGACCGTCTCTCCTGTTTCAAAACTAAATTTAATCATATTTATTTTAGCTATTGTTACTATGTTTAATCTATAGATTGAGAAGATGGATGTGAAGACAAAATTATTTCATGGGGATCTTGAATTAAAAATATACATGTCACAACCTAACAACTTCAAGGTGGAGGGGAAAGAGGACTTGGTTTGCAGATTGAAGAAGCCCTTGTATGGCATGAAGCAATAAATTAGAATGTGGAATCATAAGTTTGATAGTTATGTGGTTGGACTTGGGCATGCGCACAATAATGTTGATCATTGTGTTTACTACAAGGAAGAGGGTGATCACTTTGTCATAATATTTCTCTATGTGGACGACATGTTGCTAATTGGAAATGACATGGTCATGATCAAATAGGAAATCTACAAAATTTGACATGAAGGATCATGGTGCTACAAAATTTATATTAGGAATGAAAATAAATTGGGATCATGCAAATAGGAAGCTTTGGCTTGACCATAGGAATTACTTTGAGATAGACTTGGAAAGGTTCTAGATGTAGGACAACAAGTCAGTGTACACCCATTTCCCAATTGGTTAGAAGCCATCAAATATGTAGTGTCCAAAGACTCAAAACGAGTTGGAGGACATGTCTCAGGTTTTGTATGCTAGTGTGGTGGGAAACATAATGTACATAATGGAATGCACAAGACTTGATATTACATAAATAGTGGGAGTAGTCAACAGATACATGTCCAATTTGGCAAAGAAGGATTGAAAAATAGTGAAGAGAACCTCAAGTATCTATGAAGAACATATGATCATGTAACATTCTATTAGGGAACACATGATGGAAACAATATTTTAAGTCTACATGGGTTTGTCGATTATAATAGGGTTGAATATTTTGATTGTTGTAGGTCCACTAGTGGATATGTCTTAAACTTATTTGGTAGAACAATGATTTGGATGAGAAAATGATAGGCTAGTGTTGCAATATCTACCACCAAAGTTGAAAATATCATAGAAACTCATGCAAGAAATTAATCAAGTTAGTTTCAAAGGTTGTGTTCTACTATTGGGTTTTCACATAAGGATTTAACAATAGATTGCTATGGTCAAAATGAAATATGTATGGCAAAGAACCCCAAGTTTCATTCTCTGACTAATTACATTGATGTGTGATATAATTTTGTTAGGGAAAAGGTGGAAAAGAGAAAGATAACTATGGATAAAGTTGACACAAAGGAAAACTTTGTAGATTCATTGATGAAGGTAGTCAATGTTGAGAAATTATCTTCATTCTGAAAGGAAATGAGCATGGATGCCCGGAGTTGTTGTGTATGCATGGGCTAGGATGACATACAACTATTCTCTCTCTCAATATATTAGGACTCAAATAAGGTCAATCAATAGAGTTTGTGTATACTTGAATGGTCAAGTAAGGACCTAGAATAACCATAGACCTAGAAGAGGGTAATCTACACTCAGATGTTAAGAGGAAAGGTTTCCAAAGCATAAGCCTATGACATGGGGTATAGTTCTCACTAGGGCTCAATGTAGATAAGTGATTGTAACAATGATTGTAAAAATACAAATAAAGTAAGTGATGGGTAAGTGATTATAAAGAAGGTAAGGTGCAATGGTCAACCATATGAGAGTATCGATAAATGATTGATGGACATCCATACCCATCTTGGGGGTCAAGGATTTGCTAGGTTGTATTGTATTATATTACATAAATTTAATAAATTGTACCTATCACTGTTCTATTTTGAAATAAAAACAATTATTATTGAGAAGAACACCAATGATTACTAGGAAGAACAAGGGAGTGACACACATACCATTTATCCAATGTGGAGTGCACAGATCATACTCGAGCTTCTCCATACCTCTATATAAATAAAGGAGGTGATAAATTGATTTAGATTGAAAAGAGGGGGGTCAAGGTAGAATAGTCGAACTCCAAGAATGGTGCATGAACCATATCATCAATGTCCCCAATAACAATTAACATGAGATTTCTGCAAGTTATAGAGATAGTGTTTTCAGTACACTATCTCAGTTAAAAATATATGAATGTGCTCGTATGACTAGGGAGAAAGATTGAATGTTCATGTGCATGAATTTTTTTGGTCAAAAATGGATATAGCATTGTTATATTGCTTTTGGCCTATAATCCCCATAATCTCAAGTAAAAATGACATGAAAGGGTGGTTGGATATGTGTAGGTCACCAATATGACCCAAGTTTCCCCAATCATATGATCATAGCTATATGTGACCATCTACATTTATCCTAGTCATAAGTGGATATGGTGTTGTTGTGTGGATTTTAACACATGAGGTATTTAATCATAAGTGAAATCAACAAAAAATGGTGGTTTGATGTGCACAAGTTATTAGTGCAACCTATGTTACCCAAATCACACCACTTTGGCTTGAATTCAAAGTGAATTAGGGTGATCATGCATACATGTGTTATAAATTGTTCACATTTCCATGATCTCAATTGGATATTGTGGTGTTGTGTCACTTTTGGCATATAATAGAGCTAATCACAAGTAAATCAACATAAATTATTGGTTGGATGTGCAAGGGTCATAATATGACTTATGTTGCCACAATCACACAATTTTTCCTTTATTAGAGAGAAATGGGTTGATCATAAACAAATGTGTTGAAAATTGTTTGCATTTATCTTGGTCGTAATTGGATATGGTGTTTTGTGTCTTTTTTCACCTGTAAGGGACCTAATCACAAGTAAAATTAGCATAAATGGGTGGTTGGGTGTGCATGGGTCACCAATGTGACCTATATTTCCCCATGCACGCCACTTTGGCATGAATTCAATTTAAATTGGGGTGACCACACACAAATGAGGCCCAAATTGTCCCCATTTACCCTACTCACAAATGATTGTGGTGTTGTGTTGGTTTTGGCCTATAAGGGATCTAATCGTAAGTAAAATCAACATAAAAGAGTGATTAAGTGTGTGTTGGTTTGTAAACTTTATTTTTGACAAATTGAGAACTCTTAGAAATGTTAGAAAGCAATTTGGAAAGCCCCAAAACCTTAAAATGACTATATGTTTACCCAAAATGGATATAAATTTCAAAAGTTACACTCTAAAATTCCTAGGTTCAATACTAAAACCCTGAAAATGACTAAGTACTGACCAAATTAGATTTTGAAAAACAATCTTCCAAATCATAAGCTGTGCAACTATGATACCAATTCTAAAAGATGCAAAGTGACCATAATTTCTTATATTTACTAAAATATATTTAAATTATAAGGAATATAAATTTAACTTATACTTAAGATTTATTTTAGTAAACCACCTCCCCTCTACCTTTTAAATTCTCACCTTTTTGCATTCCAAGGCTTTATACTTGCATCTCTTAGGAATGCATACACGTTATAGTGCATATATGTTTTTGTTATGTGTAATTTCAAAAACTTGTATAGTTCAAAAGCATTCATACATGCATACTTTTAGGAATGCGTATGCAATTTTACATGATTAAAACATATACGCTTGGTGTCTACCAAACCTAGAAAACATCGCATATGCATTTTGAGATTTTTGTGAAAATGTTCATAGAATTGTCCCCCAATTCCATGCACTTACCCTAAGACTTCCTCTCCTTTATCACATCACCTAAGTTGATCTTCAGGTAAGATGTTAGTGTGTGTCATGTTCACACTTGTTGTGAATTTTACATTAGGTAGTGTTATTATCAAAGTGAGATTTAATATGTGCAAAACTTTGTTTAATGCACATTTGATGTTGGTATCTATTCTCAAATGTGTGATAAGGTTAGGTGTAACTTGGAGAACGATCCCAAATTTCAATCCACCAATAAAAATTGCACTCACCTTTTTTTTCCTCTATATACGGACTCTTTGTGTCCTTGTGTAAAGAATAGAGCTTGAATCATCTCCTAAACTAGTGGAGATGTGGTCTTGTTTTGGTACAACCATTATTGGTTGCACATAAACATTGTATATTACTTTGTTAATTAATACAATGTATCTTTTGTTAGTGAATCTCTTTCTCTCATTTGAGTATTGTTGTGTGGATGATTGCATTGCAGAATTTTCTTGGGCTTTCCTCCTATTTTTATAATATGGAATCACATCTAGGTTAAATTTAACTATGAGCAATAAGAGGAACATTAGAAGCAATGGAAGAAACATTAAAAATATGAGGTTTAGCATCAATAGAAGAAGCAAAAGCAGAAATGCCTACAACATGAGGTTCAATTTGACATGCAACTTCTTTCATACCATTCATAAATCTAAGTATTTCATCAAGGTGCCCTGAGAATTATTCTTGAAAATTTGTTATGTCTTAGTCTCTAGATAACTAGTGCCTTGATCAATATATTTTACATGAATATCTTGTAACCCATTTCCATTCATGAATTTGCCATGATTGGCATTTTGAAAAGACATTTCATTTATATCTTTAGCCAAAACAATGTTTATTTTTGCACTATTACACGCATTTATAGGTTTAATTTTATTTATCAAACTTGACATAGGATTATTCAAAGGAATTTCAATAAAATCTATGAATTCTTGATTAAGCCTAGTAATTTTCTAGTTACAATCACATTTATAAATATTGTAAATGTCATAAAATGAAATCAAACGTGAAAAAATACACACTATACAAGTACACTAGGATTTGAAGAGATTTTTAAAAATTAGCCTAGGGTTTGGATCAAGCAAATAAAGCACAATAGAAGTTAGGTTTTTAGATTCATCACAATAAACCCTAGACAAATTCAAAATTTAAAGGGTATAATGAGCATGCTAGACAATGCAGGTTCATGAAAAGCTGAAACCATAAAGGGGTGTAGGATGGCTTGGATTCACAAAAATGTATTAGGGATAAATGGATTACATCTAGATGCGAACAAATAACCTAATTAATTTCAACTAAACATAATACACCTACAAACCGATAATTATTATAGAGCAAAGGAGAACACCTCAAGATCTCACCAAGATTTCACCCAAGTTCACATTCCTTCATAAACCACACACACAGGCGGAAAATAAAAAATCTCATTCAAAAAAAAAAAACATTACTACTAAGACAACGATGATAATTGTATTCAAATAACTCCTCCTACTCTAAGCAAGCTCCTCACATGGAGTTCTTATGCACATGTTACATTCTTAAATGAAAGTGGAGCTATGTTTTTATAGTAACATGATACCCGTATTTAATGCATATGGTTGACCTATTTGATTCAATACATATGGTTAGCCATTATCCCATGTGTTCAAAAGAAGTAATTGTAGTCCAACTAGGACGTTCTAGAAGTGCACCTAATATCGTAGATAATTTAAGAAAAAAATATTTCTATCCTAAATATTAAGACCTGAGTAAACTCCACATATAAGTTGTATTTCTAATGGCATTTCTACACAAATCATAATAATGTCTAATTAATATTTCACAATCCATAAGTAAAGCATTTGCTTACGTTTAGAGGTGTGTTTTGAATAACGCAAGGTTTGGCAACAATCATCAAAATTCGAATGTGGATATGTGCACCTAGAAGTGATATAGACTTTGTCCAAAAATCAAACAACTATAAGAAAATAGATGTCCAAAACATTGTGCATGCTCCTAGGAGGTACAAAGTGTCGCACATGATATTGATGAATAAAAAACCACCTTAAAACTAATTTGAAGATTATGTTCATCCAAACCATTTGCTTTGATATTGGCATTGTGGCCCTTATAACTTGCAAACTAACCTTTCTTCTCCTGGGCCTAGATTAGCAAAAATATTTAAAGCTTAAGGGAAAAAATGAAGGTTTTGGGCCATGTGTTCTCAGTTAGCTGGGTGTTTTGATGTTGTCTAATTAACAAAGCCTTAAACACTAAACAACATATCAAAAACATGAAATTTCATAATTGAGAACAATTCCAGTGACATACAAAAACCTAGGTTGTGCACCAAAAGTGCTCCATGAGAAATACTAGCTTCAAAGAATGATGAATGCTCTAATGATTACTTTGATCTCTCTACAATCCTTGTGAATGCTCAATAAATTCTATATGAAAATGAGTGCTCTCTTGATAATTCTCTAATGTTGAATGAAGTACAATTTTTGTGTATTTATAGACAACTTGAATTCACATTAGGATCCTATTAGCACTAAACTAACATACAACGGTCCAAAAATGAAAAAGATAAGACAAACAAGATAGGAGCACCATGACTTTGAAAGACTCAAAAGGTTGGCCTAGGAGCATTGTGGACGCTCTAGACAGACCCAAAAGTGTCGTCGATGCTTTGGACAATGTGCCCAAAAACTTAAAACATAGAGAGAAGAGAAAGGGGACTCAAAGAAGAGGGGGACACGACCAAAATCACAATACGTGACAATAATGCTTAATTTAAACCGATTATTAACATATAAACAAATAAACTAAAATCATGCAATTTAATGACTAATAAATGCCTAAGGGCTATTTTTAGGTGTTCGTAATAGATTAACCAAGAATATTGAAAATTTAGATTTCAATATATACGACGAGAAAAATTAAAATCTTTCAAATAGTACATGCTAAAATTGTTGTAATTTCATTTAGAAATTGTTGCCCTACACATGGCTTCCAAAATGAGAGGAACTTGAAACAAATACAACAATATCAAATCTATCCATATTTAAAGAAGATAAGTTTGAGAGATAGGAAGTTTTCAGATCAACTAACTCTTTTCAAAATTAACTTATTTATCATAATTATGAAATGAGCATTTGCAAAATAGTTAAATTTTGGTAGTTGCAAAATACGTATATGTAATAAAATTAATCAAATTGTGGCACAATAGATATCCCTTGGTGCCTTGGCACTAAGCCAAAGGAGACAGATTATTTGTGGGCCCATTGGTTTATTCTCTACTAAAAATATCATAATATTTTTTTAAGATAAAAATTTATATGGAGAAAGGCTCTTTCAAAAATTGGAATCTACATTCGAAGAGAGTTTCTAAAATTGAATCTTCTAAAAATAGAGGTAACTAAAACAAAGACATTGAAGGTGATAAAAATGAAGTTATTGGGAAGGCCTTCGCCTCCAATACTAATAAACCATATTTTGATGATGTTTCTAAAGGAAACCTAGGAATTGATGAGGGGGTTAGATCTCATGACCATGTTGTTCATCCTAGTGGCAGTGTAGAACAAATGCAAACACACAATGTAATCACTCATGAATGTCTTGGTAGGAAAGTGAATTTTGCAAAAACTTTTGTTCTAAAAAGAACCGGAAAATGATATGTCGATGTAGAAATCGTCATACGGCTTCCAAACACGTACAAAATTATCCAAACAATTTTTTTCAAATAAAAAACCTTAAACTATTTAAATCCAATACTTTACGTTTGGAAGTGACGTAAAATGAAAGATGTGTGACCCCGAAATTAGGAGTCCCTCCTGGTGGTCCCCTTCCCCTATATGAAGAAAGGCTCTTTAAAGAAAATGGAATCTATATTCCAAGAGACTTTCAAAGCAGAAATTCTACTACCCACAAAAAAAAAAATTAGAGCAAGAAGACGTATTGTTCTAAAATGGAATTTTTTGAAGGAGATAAAATGAAACTATTGAGAAGGCCTGGGCCTCCAATGCTAATAAAAACTTCGATGGTGCTTCCAAAGCAACCCAGGTATTGATGACGAGGTTGGACCCATGATCAAACTGTTCATTCTAGTGGCAGTGTAGAACAAATGTAACCACACAATGTAAGCACTCATAAATGTCTTGGCAGGTAAGTGATCTCTGCAAAAACTTTTATTCTATTGAGAAAAGGTTAGATAAAATCTTGGGTTTGCTGAAGAATAAATATATGAATGGGGGCAGAGGGGAAGGGACCCTTGTCGATATGGGTGAAGCTTGTGGGTTTGAAAATCTGAATGTAGGTGAAGGTTGTATTGATAAGTGTGAAGTTTTTCATCTTTCCTCTGGTGTTTCTGGTCTGAATTTAGATGAGTTTGACTACACTGTTTGTAAAACCCATTTTCAAAAGATTATATTGATGCCTAATGATGCTCCTGACCTTGATCTATGCAAGGGAAACTCCCTTTCTTTTCTTGTTAAGCCTACCTCTTAAATTGACATTGCTAATTCTGAGAAATTCAAAATTCTATTGATTAAATGGGTTGGGTTTAAGAAATTAGTTTTTGATGGGATGAGAGCCTCGCAGCAACACTCGGTTCCTGACGCTCCACTAATTTCTATTCCAATAAGTGCAAAAAATACAACCAACATCAGCGTTGTGGATTCCGCTGGTCTCCTTGGATTCCAATTAGTATATTACCGTGATTTCAGTTCCATGGCTCTGGTTTCAATACCATATTTTGTAAAACTGGTCATGGATTACTTGTGAACTGGATTGTAAAAACTTGACTACTATCCGAACTGATATTTTATCAGATTAGTATTCTGTTCTTTGTTGGATGAGAACGCTTTTCCCTCCTTTAAAAGACGAGTAAGTTTGCAAACATGACAGAAAACAAACATAGGGGATCACTAAGATTGTCCAAATCAAACATAGACAAGTGATAAAAATCATAAATCAACATTTGGTAGAAACAGTTATGCCAAAAACCTAATAAGAAGCACTAGACGACTTTGTACAAAACCCTCTAAGAATTGCTTGACCCTACCAAAAACCTGCACAAACCGGGTGAGAAGTGGCACGATTCTATACAAAACCAAAGGCATATGGAGAAATTGCTCTGCTCTGCACAAAGCAGCTCAATTCATATGAAATTTTGATTTTAGACACATAAAAACAACCCTAGGTTTATTCAAGCAAAGAGAGATTGAATCGTTATCCCAAAATAGAAACAATTTAGCAAACTATTCAGCCAAATTAATGCAAAGAAAGTAATGGAGGAGTACTTTGATGAAGGGAAAGAGGAAAGTTTTCTTGGACTAACGATTATTGGAAATTGATGTCTAAGATGGCGACACTTCATTGGTAGGATGGTTTTAGCTAGACTCTTCTCAAGGAAAGAACCTCTACTTGAGTAATACTGGGAAGTAAAGGACTTGGCATCCAAGTAAATAAAAAAACTATGGCTGATAGCTTCATAAAAGATGGCAGATAGGCCATAGCTGAATATTAGGCAACCCATGTTAAACAGTACAGAAAGAAATATAATCACAGTGAAAAGCAATAAAAAGGACAGATCAGAAGTACACACAGATTTACATGGAAAACCTGTGAGTGTTCCAGGAAAAACCATGGGGCAAGGGTCTCTCAGTATTATGATTAATATCAGGTATCAATCCACTGTTACATCAATAGCATAACAACTCTCTAGCTCTTATTACTAACAACTGTTCTACCGTACTTTCTCCTAAATCACGAGCTCCTTTTACAGAAGGAACTCGAATCAGAAACCGTGGTACAAGACTGTGTGTAGTACAACTGCATGTGCAATACTATACTGCATGGAACTAGTCATGAACTGCTCTATCGATGCTGGAAGAATAAAACTGACTTCACATACCAACAACCCATCCTTCTAGGATGCACTCAAACTCTCTTTGAATCATCACAAAATAGGGATCCAATCATAATTTGTTCACAACTAAAGGAATTGATAAAAATGGTATCCCATAAATGTTGGATGGACTTTGCAAGGAAAAAATTATAATTTAGAAAGGAAGAAAGTATTCATATAGAGTTCTTTCAAATGGTGTCTCCCTCGGTGAGTAACAACAGAAGAAAGAAGTTACACATGCTTGCTAAGAAGCTCACAAAAAAAATGTAATACCAACGTGGACGGTGAGTTGGTTGTATACAATTGATTTCCTATATCCTGCTGATTATCTCCTAACGATTCATACATGTCAAGATTGAGTGGTGAGATTTGAGAGAATCAATGCACCAAGCTTATTTCACCCCCGATGAGATTGTTTTTGCTATAAATCTATCAATAGTGGACAAAAGTTTCATTGTGTGGGAATAACAGATTAATTTTTGGCTAGATATATATGGTGATGTTTCAATTGACTATAATTATCCAACTGTTTCAAGTATAATTGATATTGTCGAAGCATGGTACAGATACGGTATTTTAGGCCGGAATTGTGCCATCAATCCATAGGGTTTTTATCTTTTTTCATCTTCTCTAGCAGAATGTGAGAGATTTACACCCTCCACTTACATTGCTACTTATAGAGGGTGCGTTTGTGGGGTTTTTGACCCGGTTCGTCAGTTGGAGGCACCCCAACTACTAGACCACGAATCTACATACTAAATAACAAATAACAATGGTAAAACAAATAATGTTGGATCAGTGGAACTCAGATAGGTACAACATGAGCTTTATATTTTACATAGATTCTCTTAAAACTGTGGATAACATACGAATAATAAAGGATCAGCAGACATCTTTGCCTGCCTTTCTGATGTGTTGCTTAATGCATGCCCCCCAGTCACAAATCATGTAGCAAGAGGTGTTCTTTCTGAGCAAGATTCTTCTTTGTCAGAAGATGCAGCATTTTTGTACATGTAGCAGCTGGCTATGGTCATGAACATGCCCAGGTTGAGTACGCTCAAAGAAGCTAGAAGCCAGTAAAAGTAATCTAAATGAGCTTTGTTCACGTTGTCTGCAAACCAGCATTGCTCCTTGCTTCTGCAACTAAGCTTCTCAATGACTGAAATTAGGATACTACTCAGGAAACTACCAACTCCAAAAACACTCAAATAGACCGCAATACCTAAGCTTTTCATTGTGTCTGGCATTTGATCATAAAAGTATTCTTGCATTCCTACCATTGTAAACACATCAGCTATGCCAAAAAGCACATACTGTGGAAGCAGCCAAAAAATGCTCAATGGAATTGTTGCATGGGGCATGTCTACCAGTCCATTATCCTTTGCTGCCTTGATCCTTACAATTTCTGTCACTGCAGCAACAGTCATTGAAATTGCAGAAACAAACATACCGGTGCCTATCCTTTGGAGCAATGTTAAACCCCTCTCATTCCCTGTCAACTTTCTTGCAATTGGAACAAAGATGCGATCATAGACTGGGACCAATAGTAGAATAGATATGTCAATAAAAGCTTGCAGACTTGCTGGAGGGATCTTAAAATTTGGACCTAGTTTTCTCTGCATTGTGCTGCCCTGTTTTGTGAAAAATGTTGAGGACTGCGCAAAGACGACGCCGAACATCAAACATGCTATCCAAATAGGTGACATACCTATAACAAGTTTCACCTCTTCAACCTGTTGGACTGTGCAAATTCTCCAATTACGTGCTGCTCTACACTCAAAGTCTAATTCTTCTTCAACTGTTGCTTTGTCAAGAAACCTGGAAAACCAAGATGATGACATTCATCAACAAAACCCCTCTAGAGTAGAAAAGGCTAAAATGAAAAACAAACGAAGACCCCGATAATTTAGACTAGCAATATTGTCAATCATTTTGTTGGAAGTATCTAGAAACATGCCCCAAGGGACTGCACTGCATACAAGGGCTTCCTTCAGCTTATGTGAGGTTCAAGGACTTGCATCCAACCTCGTCACTTTTGTTTCTCATGCCATTCAGGTGTGGTAGACCTGAGCTGTGAATAGAAACTTGGTGGACATCTTGAAACTACATCAGCTTCATTCGTAAACTAAGGCCCATTTGGTCCATTCCCCAGTTTGAAAAAAAAAACATTTTTTGTTGAAATTATTTGGGTTTTAACTTTAAACTAGCATTGTGCTTGAGTATGATATCACTAGATATAATGCAAATAGAACCATGCAATGCTTACCTGAACCGATTTGTTTGCAAAAGATGTCTTCTTGACCCTGTCTTCAGAACCTGTTGTTCTTGAACAGCAGATAATGTTTTTGGTTCTCGGTAAGGAAGGGGGGCATTCCGCTTAAAGAATGCTGCAACAAAGACATGAATGACTTGAGTGAGAGGGCTTCCACTGGGGAGTTTGTGTCGGTAAAACCGAGTCCCACACAAGAACAGAAGAATTGTTGTTGCCATGGTTACAGCAGGAATTCCAAATCCCACACCCCATCCAACATTATCTTGGATGTACATGAGCACCGTGACCCCTGCAAGACTCCCCGAGGAAATGCCAAAAAACCACCAGTTAAAGAATGAACTCTTGTGCTTCTTCCCTTTTGGGTCATCATCATCAAACTGGTCTGCACCGAATGCCTGCATGCAGGGCTTGTGACCCCCTTGCCCCAGAGCAACCAAGTAAAGTGAGAAGGAAAAAAATACAATCTTGGAATGTGATGCTCTGGGGCAAGACTCTGAAGTGTCTTTGCATGATGAGGGTTTGAGACTCCTGAGAGAGGCTGATAGAGTCATCAAGATTAACCCCTGCCACACTCCATTGCATGTTATGTTACTTGGATATAATGCATATGGTTAAAACACAGGAAATTTTATCAGCTATTTTCAGAACAAATGCACATTTAATTCAAATCCCGACATTTGTACAAACTCAAAGGATATGATTTTTGGTTTCTGTATTCACAAGAATTCATAAATTTGAACATATGGATCCTTAACCAAAAGACCAGCCTGGGTTTTTCAGAAAGGTACCCACTTTCCTTGTTATTTATTCACGCGTGCAGATATGGGTTCTGAACCAAACGACCAAGCTGGTTTTTTTAGTAAGGTACCCACTTCACTTGTTATTGATTCACACATGCAGCAGATGTGGATTCTCAATCAAAAGGACAGTGGGATCCTCAGCAAGGTACCCACTTGTTATTTATTCACACACGCACCAGATATGGGTCCTTAACCAAAAGACTGACCTGGGGATTCGGCCAAGGTATCCACATGTTATTTATTCATACTCTCACCACATATGGTTCCTTAACCAAAAGACTAAATTGGTCTTTTCTGAAAGGTACCCATCTCTATTATTTTTGTCCACGCAGATACCAATAGACTATTAGGGTTTAAATGATATGAACACAAACATATAGCAGAGAGAGCAAGAAGAACGCTGTGAAAACTGATAATTTACTTTTTATTTCAGTGGGTCAAATAGATGTACGATGATAAGGGTTTGTGCTGGCTTGATAAGGGCAAACATATTAGGAAGTAAAAATTTAATTACAGAAAAGTTTTGTTTGTAAAAAACACAAAGAACGGTGAGAATGGAACTCATAACTTTGACCTTTTGAAACACCGAACGGAAATCTTCAGTAAGGCACCCATTTTTCACAGGGGACTCTGATAAGACAATTTTCTAAATATATAACTAGCCATTATTTGATTTTTGTGGGTTTATTGTGTTCTAGTGGGTTGATGTGTTAGCATCAGCCTTTCCCGTACTACAACCACTTAGCCCTGCTTGTGTGCTTTGTGGGTCTCCTTCCAATTACAAGCTTCCATTACATACAGTGGCATATACCTAGTTAAGGATTTCATTCCAAATTACTTTCTGCCTATCTATTATAACTTAAAAGTTTTTTGTTAAGGCAAAGAATACCGACTAGCAAATAGACGAGCGAAGAAACAAGAATTGTCCAGTACCGACCCAAATATGAATCTGCAACAAAAGCTCCCAAAAAGGGCAGCATGGTTGCTATCCCTGCCCATATGTTGACATTCCTTGCAGCAGTGGCAGTGCTTTCATGTAAAAAACTTGTGAGATAAGTTGCCAAATTTGACAATATGCCAGCATAAGCAAACCTCTCTGCAATCTCCACTCCTGCAATTGACACATATATAAACTAATTGATATAAAGATTAGCAAAGTTGTGCATAAATTAAAACATCAAAAGAAAAAAAATTCAAAAGCAAATAAGTGTTGCTTGTGTTGGAAGAACAATCCACACTCCCGACCATAAAAGGACAGGTAGCTCAGCAATGGAGCATCCCTGCACCAAATGGAAGTTCCTAAGTTTGATTCTTAGCTTGTCCATAAAAAATTAGCAGCTTAAAAGAAAATTTATAGATATGAACATAAAAACTTTAAACGGAAAGAAGAAAAAAGTTGCTTCAAAAGCGTAAGAGAAAGAGGTTGTTTGTGTTGGAAGAACAATCCCCATTACTGACCATAAAAAGGATGGGCAGCTCAATAGCAAGGTATTTTTTAAGGGCTATTTTTTGCCAATTGATTATATTTTCATAAAAGAAAATATATAGATATAAACAGAAAAACTTCAAAAACAAAGAAGAAAAGGGTTGCTTGTACATAAACACTTCAAAAGCACAAAAGAAAAGGGTTGCTTGTGTTGGAAGAACAATTCACACTAGTGACTATAAAAGGGTGGGTAGTTCAGTATACTGACTATAAAAGGATGGGTAGTTCAGTAGCAGACTATTTTTTAGGGTCTATTTTTCGCCAATTAACTATTTTTTAACAAAAATTTTGAAAAATAGTCCTCAAAATATACATCCATCAGTGGTAAATTTTAAGTTTTTCTCCAAGATTCATCTACCAGCTGTTTAAGTTTTACCATAGAAGAGAGAAAGGACATGCATACATACCAATTATAAGAAGGGATGCTTTCCAAGTTCCAGTGTGATCTCTGATAACAGAGTGGCCATGGAGGTCTACCGATCCATCTTCAACAAAACTACTGTATGAGTAAGGCTCCTCCATGGCATTGGCTTGCTTCAATTGATCAAACAGTGCAATACGAAACAATGAAAGGCATCTTGTAGTTAAATTATTCATTAGTTGTTTGGATTATTAATTCAGGTCTTTCATTTTGGATTTGACCGAAATCGGTAATTAAATAATCAAAATCATAAATTTGACAAACAGAAAGTTTTCTGGTGTAGTGGAGGCTTGTCTTACAAAATGTTTCCGGAAAAACACGAGTCGAGATAGTTATGCAGTTACTTTATGTTGGACGCTACTCCTTTTGTTATAAATTTTGTTTTTTTGTTTTCATACCGATATAGTTATATTTAATATTTTTACATTTTGGAAGAAGTATCATGCGAGTTTGTAAGGGCCCCATTATTATTATTGTTTGTATAGTTTTGTTTGCGAGGTTTGTAGGTATGATTCATCGTTGGGTGCAAACCAATTGGCATTCCATGACATTAAGTTTATAGGGATTTAAAATTTGATTAAGGATTTTTTCTTTTTTATGTTTGAAACCTTGAATAGTGTGTCGTCATTCATAAGCATGGCTTATGTTATGTGAGAAGTTTTTTGCTTTTGTTTTCCTCTTGGACTTATGACTTTGTTGTCTTTAACAAACCTAAACTTAAGGTCCATGTCTAGGTGAATTTCTTTGGTTATCTATGTCTTTTTAGTTCATTTTGGAATAATTGGTTAAACAATTAGGTCATCTCGTTCATTTCAAAATCGATTGTTGCTTTGTTGCCCATACTAACGATGTTCTTGTGTTGAGATTGACCTCACACAAGATCTCCACAAAATCATTGATATGCATATTGGTAAGCAATGGTTTACCTACAGAGTCCAATATATAATCTCAGTTATCTCAACACTTGTTTCAAGGGTCAGGGTTTAGAGCACATGATCAAGGACTACCCTCTTATGGCCACTTTGAATCCTCCACCCAAAGCTACCCCTGACACCACACGCTACATAGTGGGAGCTAATGATGGATGGCAAGTGGTGGAATAATCCAAACAACCATAACCTCAAATATCTTGGTTTCAACCCTCAGCGTTTTGCTTTCACTAGTGTAGTCATTTTGAAAAGATATTATGTGTGTGTGTGTGTGCGCGCGTGCATGCGTGTGCGTGTGGTGTGCATGTGCAAGATTCACACAGGGGATCTAGAAGTGTAAATGAATAGCAAAGTATAAGGAGCACGAATCGATTGGACAGTGTGGCACAGAGTTACCGTGAGAAAACTTCAAAGAGGTAAAAAACCCACCAAAATATGATATTCAATTAATTGAGAAACTCTGCACCTCAATACAAAATTTTTCCTTCTCACTTCTTCACAGAAGCGTTCACAAGTTTCATAGATTGAATATGATAAAATAATTTCATATTCGAATATGATTTCACAATAGGAGTAAAACCTTATTTATAGTGAAATACCAAGAGAGGTGACCGTTGTAAAAATAATGGATTCATCCATCGCGATAAAGCCAATTAATTAAAATATCTGGTAAGTATTAAATAATCATAATAATATTATTTATTTTCACGAAATTTTCACCTCGTCTTGATAAATAATATAGTATTATTTATTTATTTAATTCCCAATGTGAGCTAAAGGTTAATAATTACCACTTAGACATTAATGCTCTAACACTTCCCCTTAATGTTAAGTGATGATAAATGTCATAGTCACCTTTTAAAAATGAATTATATTATGTACACAATTGAATGATTTAAAAACTTTTATCATGTCAAAAATCACTTTTTGAAATAAAAAAAATTATAATCCATAAACTACTTGAAATTAAGTTTAAGCTAGCATGATCATGAAACTATATCTCACAATTTCTTTTGAATAATCATCTAAGCATATTTGAAACTTTTATAACATAATGATCTCCATTACAAATTATGTTTTTAATGTATTGCGGTACAAGAGTAAAACTTCCATACGAAATTTACTCAAATCACATAACTTACACACGAAGTTTACAATGGTTTACAATGAGAAGAAGTATAGAGAAAGAAAAGAAATACATGACCATTAGGAAGTGATATTGTCATGCACTCTCCTCCTCACTAACAATTTTAAGAGGTCCAACATTACATGAAACTGATAAAATTTGGTAGCACTAAGTGATTTTATGAAGATATTTGTCACATGTTCATCCGTAAGATAGAACTACAAATTAATATCATAATTGAAGGCTTTCTCTCGATTAAAATACATATGAACTTCAATATGTTTAGTTCTTTGGTGCTGCATTATATTGTTCATCAGAGCTATACAACTTTAGTTATCACAATGAAGGATAATATTGTGAGAAACATCCAAATGAAGTTCTCCCAACAACCTTCGCAGTCACATAACTTCTTTGACAGCATTCATAACACTTTTATACTATGTTTCAGTAGAAGAATAGAGACAATAGGTTGTTTCTTATTGTTTCAAGTGATAACACCTACATCAAATTTAAACACATATCTAGAAGTAGATTTACGATCTATAATATTACTAGCATGATCAACATCATAATAACCATATAATTTAGTATTATCAATGGAAAAATAAAATAAACTAAAACTAATTGTTCCTTTGATATAATAAAGAATTCATTTAGTTGATTTCTAATAACCCAAATATGAATCTTGTATAAATCGAAAAAAATATCAATAATATATGAAATATCTGACCTAGTAACTGTTAGATAAATCAAATTACTAACAAGTTATCTATATAAAGTATGATTAGTTGTTTTCACATGTAAGTTTTGGATCGCATTTAACACTAATTTTAATAAGAGTAGAAGAAGATTTACAATCAAACATGTTAAACTTAAAAAAAATGTTATCAGCATACTGAGATTGTGATATAACAATATAATATTTATTCTTAAATATGATCATTCATAAAAAATAATGTAGAATATCTAAATCAATCATTTCAAATATTTGACTTAGTTTATCTTTATATTTATAAATTAAATTAGATAAATTATCAGTAATCAATAAATCAACATATAATACAATTAGCATCAAATTGTAAACATAAAATTGCAATAAGGGAAGATTAGTATTGTGTTAGTATATGAAATCAAAATCAAAATAACACACTAATAGCGAACACTTTAAGTCTATCTCAATGGGGAGCTTAGTTAATAAGACTAGAATGGAAAACACAACTAAAATGCAAAAAAAACCTTCGTTTACCTTTTTTGAATGCTCCAAACAGTTTGTTGAAGTGGTTTACTTGGTTTGTGCTCATGAAGTCTACATCAATGAAGTGTGGCTACCTCTATCTCTCTTTGGCACTATATTTGACTTTAGTTTGGTTTGGCTTAGCTCAATAATTTGACATTATAACATTAATTGCAATGGATTTTTGAATGTCTTTGGGCATTATAAGTTTGACATAAAAGAGCTTAAAAATCAATAGACAAGGCCTCTTATTTATAGATTTTTAAAATAGTTTAGGATCAACCATGACCATCCATCTCAAGATTGAGATGTATGGCCATGAATTAATCCAAATCATGTAATTAAATTCATAAATATCTCCCATAAATATTTGAGAAGAAGAGATATTTAAGAGGCATGTGAGACATTGATGAGACATGGGAGGGTCTTAATGAGATATTTTATGCATTTATGATCTAAGAATATCTTTTCAAAAAATGATGTTATTTGATGATGTAAATATTCAATATCAATTTTTAAAAATAAATATTCAAAAAGTATCATAGAAAATTAACTTAAGCTCTTGATTTGGTTTAATTAACCTTAAACATGATTAGTCAACTTCGATGCTAAATCTTGACAATTTGTGCACAAATTAATCAAATTGGTCAAAATATTGTATTATTGGTTTGATATTCGACTGGATTGAAATTAGAAGTCAATGTTAGATGTGTTGGAACCGTTATCCCATTTAAGATGTTGTCAATGTGAAATAACAAAGGCACATATCTTGTAAAAAAAATTGATAGAAAAGAGCAATCTAGAGCACTCAAATACGAAAATGTCATTTTGAATCGAAATGATCAAATCAAAGTTAGCTGCTTAATAAATTACATTGCTAAGGCACATATCGTGTACAAAAAAATTGATAGAAAAGAGCAATCTAGAGCACTCAAATACGAAAATGTCATTTTGAATCGAAATGATCAAATCAAAGTTAGTTGCTTAATAAATTACATTGCTCCATTTAATGACACTCGAGCCAAAATCGATAATTGAATATATCAATTTCAACTCATTTAATGTGTTTTAATGTTTTTAGGCCAAATTATGTATTTTTTATGGAAATTGATCAAAACCTTGATTGATGGTCATTGATGGCCAGATTAAGTGTCTATAATTTGTCGTTGTTTGGGAAGATGTTGCAAATCGTAAGCAAACTAATGTCTTCTCAAATAATGAGATATAGCATGTATGCTAAAAAGAAGATGATGGTTGAAGAAAAAGCTCCAAAGAGTGTTTGGGAAGTCTATGATGATGTCTCATCGAGAGAGTGGCTGTCACATTTGTTGATGGATGATCCCTCGAAAAAGAAGCCAAAAAAAGGTGAAATTAACTTATGGTTGAGATTAATTCAAATAAGAAAATGCTTGCAAGCATTGATTTAAAAATGATATTGATTTACCTAAAGACAATTATAATCAGGAATAAAAATTAAAATAATGATTTGTCCATAGACGATTATAATCATTAAGGGGACTTAGATTGTTTTATAAAGACGATTATGTCCCAAGTTAGGGTTGATTAGCAAGCATAACTCAAGGATATACCCTGGAACATAAATTAAAGATGAGTGGGTGCAGAGTGATGAAAGAGATGAATAGAAGAATAAGATTGATCAATAGAAATGATTTAGTTGTACCTACCAACGAGGAGATGCTCATTTTTATTAGCAATAATACAACTAGAATGGTTAATGAGTTGATTTGATCAAGGGTGGGAGGATTTGCCAAGGTGCCAAGGAGAAACTTTTATGGCTCTGTTGCTTGTAGACCTTTTTGAAGTTGATTTTTGTTGTGGCACATGATAATATGTATCATGATAGAACACCATAAAGATTATCCCAAAATATGCGTAAAGACTGACTCTCGATCCAATAAATAATTGAAAATAATACACCAATGATAAAAATTATGATGACAATGTTGACGTATGAATATGGATAGACTCAAGAATAATGTGTGCAAAGAATCACCCAATGCATACGTATAGACTGAGTCAAGACAATAGTGATGAAAGTAAACAAACAAATAAACAAATAGAAACCCTAAAAATAAAAGCAAAAAAAATCATCCTAATAATAACCATGCCTTAGTAGGGCGAATCAAAGATAACTAACAAGGCTTAGACAAGATAAATGTTTTTGGTATTTTTAAATATTTGAATGTTTTTAGAATTTTGAGGTATCTTAACTCGATCGAGAATGACAAGATACATGCTCACAAAATAGTGAGAACGTTTGGCTTAGGTTGCTCGTAAAACGATGAGAGCGCATAGAAAAGGGGACTGAGGTGACCTCAACATGAATTGAGCATGACCTACGTAATCTCAAAATGACGTCATGTCACAGTGATTCCATTCACATAAAAGGTGAGGAAAAACCAACTAGATTCTAACAAGTTCTCATATCCGACAAATGGTCAGTCAAATGAAAATAGCAATAGTAAGGTGAGACGACAATGCATGATAAATAATATTGCCCCTAGTTTGCCCATACACGATTATAACTAAGATACAATGGCATAGATCAATGATACTAAGTTGCCCACAGACAGTTATAATTAGTAGCAAGACCAAAACACTAATTTGTCCATAGACGGTTATAATCAGGATCATATAAAATCAATTTTGATATAAGATGGAAAATGAAAGATATCATGTTAGATCAACTGTCACACTACTTTCATAGAATGTTATTGAAACATGAATTTGATCGATTATTGAAACTTGATTGGAATCCTCTCCGAAAAATGTGGAAAGAACCAAAGGAACCAAGATCAAAATAAGATTGGGTAGGATGACTAAAAATAAGCTTTGGTCTAATAGGAATGAAATGATAGGATGGCATGGTTTTGCTCTAGGATAATGATGGGTTTTGATAGATTGGATAAAATGGTAGAAGGGTTGCCCTCAAGTGATGGGATAAATGGCAAGATTATGTGATAATAACAAATGGATATGGAAAATGAAATGTTATGGTACATGTTTTTGGCCTGGGTAATTTTTTTTTGTTTGACCTGAGTATGGTAAAATGGCATATGATTATGTTGTTCATGTTGAAGTGGAGATGCACGTTTTGATCAACAAATGATATAAACATAAATAATCAATCATGTTAATATTATCCCATATCTCGTCTAAATAATTACTATGTCAAGAATTGACTGCAAATCTAGATATTAAGAATGTTGTAATATTCGTTGGTCGCTGATTCTAGTTCCTTCAAACATTGAGACAAGTTATCTTTGTAGCCTCTACAAAATAAAGTGCGACTGTGGATGGTAAATAGGAACAAATAATGGATGGTAGGTTTGATTGTGAAATAGAATGGTAAATGATAATGGAATGGGTAATGGTTGGGAAATAAATAAAGATTGGGACGTTCAGTCACACGTAATGTTGTTGATGCCGGATTGGACATAACTTTAGATGTGGTGGGATTGAAAACCTCTAAATATTCTCAATAAGATCACCATATTTTTTTGTTGTTTGATCTTGAGAGTAGCTACCATATGATTAAGTTGTAGATTGGAAGCTATTTTTATTTGATCTTTGATATTATTTTTATCAAGCAGTAAAGGACTTTTATGCTCAGCTATTAGTGCCTTGATGAGGTTTTCACTAATGAAGTTGTCTTGATTGTTCCATAATGCCTTTGAGCAGGTTTCACTAAAGAACGTTAAATTTTGACTTTGATTGTCTTCTAATGCTTCCAAAAAAATTTATTAAAAGATGTTGAGTTTGAACTTTGCTTGTCTCCTAATGCCTCCAAAAAAGTTTCACTAGGAGAGTGTTCCTCTGTCATATGAATGTGGTCTCGGTCTTCTTGCTCTTCAATTGCTATGTCGCCATGGATGTAGTTCAACAAAATATGATTCTATCAGTCCCAATCAACACTTATGGGAGATCGAATGTCAATAATATGGTTATTTTGGTTGATGGTAATGCCTTGTGGAATGGTAATGAAATGGAGAGATACTACACAATTCTTGTAGAAGATACTAAGATAACTTGTGTCTAAGATGAAGTACTCATCCTCAAAAACTATAGAAAGATCACAAATGTATTTAAATTGATCTACAAGGCATGCATAACCAATATTATAACAGTCATGAATGTATTTTGTTTCTGAATCTAATTTCGACTCAATAGATTCTGAATCCGATGTTGAGACTAATATTGATTCTGATTCTGATGCTAAATTCAATGTCAATTTAAAAATAAAACTTGACTCTAATTTTGATTCTTCATTTAATGGGTACTTTGTTATAATGATGTTTTATTGAATGCTTCGTATTGAACAAGTAATAACCTGTGATGGCATAATGGGATCCACAAAAACTAATTTATTAGAGTGAGACTCCTCTAAGATGGAAAAAAGATCAAAAAATAACTCAGAGACAGGTTTGTCAATAGGAAGCTCTTGAAAAATAGGTATATGCTCGAGGTAACGATTTGTCTAAAAATGGTTATAATCATTAAGAAGTGACTTGGCAAAGATTGGCTCGTCAGAGTGAGACTCGATAACTCATATAAGATCAATAAGTGATTCATCACAGGTCAACTTATCACAAATGGTTGGTTCAATAAAAATATTTCAAATTTGTTGATTTTTTTGGCCTTGATTTCTAATGAGTTAGAAAATATCAGTTTTGAACACAGTTTGGTCTTTGAATGATTGAATGGGTTGAGGTTTTGATTGGATTGGTACCGGACAAGGAATGGCTTGCGATTGGGTAATGGTAGAGCATTGGGGAGCATGATTGCTCACATGAGCCAAAAGATGAAGCCCTGAAATGGTAATGATAGGGCGGTGCAGAGTTTGGTTGCTCTCATAAGCCAAAAGATGAGGTCCTAGAATGATGGAAGGGCATTGTGGAGATTGATTGTTCACACAAGCCAAAGCATCTAAGTCTGCCTTATAAACCATATCATCCCAATCTTGAGTTCAATCATAAGCTGGTTCTTGAATATGTTATGTGTACTGATTATTGTAAAGATGATATGGATCCATATTTCAAACAACATTATCTGTAGTTGGATCTTCAAAGTCCTCATAAATCATATCATCTCAATTGATAATTTGATTTAGATTTTGTGGATTTTGACTATGTTCCTCATATGGAGTATTGTAAGGAGAATAATTAAACTCTTTAGAAAATCTTTCTTTGTAGGGTTTCTTAGTGGGATTTTGTGCGACATTTTATCATAAGTTGGATTGTACATGACTCCACTAAGTATATCTAGACATATCTACATAAATGATGAAAGCTTTGAAACAAAAGGCTTAGAGTTTTGCAAATTCTAAAAAACTATGTCCAATTGTAGGGAGAATAATAAAACTCTTTAGAAAATCTTTTTTTGTAGGGGTTCTTAGTGAGATTTTGTGCAATCATTCTATTGTAATTTAGATTGTATGTGACTCCACCATAAGTGTAGCTAGACATATCTGCATAAATAATGAAAGCTCTAAAATAAAAGGCTTAGATTTTTGTAAACTCTGAAAAACTATGTCCAAAAGACAAATGATTCAAGCTAGGTCTAACTTGGTCGAAAGTGGAGTTGTATTTCCAAACAATGATTTGATCATCGAGTTGTATCTTCAAAATGATTTGTGTTAAGACTTGACATAAAATAGTTTAACGTCAAATGTCATATACATAAAAGGTCAAGCATTTGAATAAAAGTTGGCATATTGAAGTCTAAGTCAAAGTATTCCAAACAAGGTCTAAACTAGGACAGAAAAAAGAGTCCCTAGGTCTTTTGTTCAAACGTGGAGTCAAAAGCTAGGCTCAAACACGCTGTGTTAAAACTTCTAGCCAAACAACATCAAAAACTAGACTTGAAACAAATGATTGATATGAATTTAATTTAATTTAACAAGTTTGAAAACAACTTTGACATAGGCCTGACACACGGAATCAAACATAAACACAATAATTGGTATAAGCCATAAGGCAAAAGCTCTTGGAAAAATGCTATATTCTCCTAAATAAAGACACAAACAGAGGATAAACATTCAACAAATAAATAATCAATAGTCTTCAAATTTGGGTAATCAATTAACTAAAGTTATAAAACCTAAAAGAAAAAGATCAGTGTATCAGCGTCATGAATTGAGACTTAAAGAAAAATTAATCAATGTTTGAATAGAAACTAATCAATGTTTGAATCCAAATTTTGACAAGATTAATTGAAAACTCAACATTAAAAACTAAGATTTGACCAAACAAGCTAGACAAGATTGCATAAACAAGGTTCAAATAACTGATGTGATATGGTTTGAAACAAACAATTTTTGGTGTAATGGTAAACAAGTCTTGAAACAAATTGAGCAGTCTAACAACGTAAACATGTTCAAATGATGTAATAAATATTATGTTTCAAAGACTCAAAGACAAAAATAGTTTGACATGTTTTGGGCAACATAACGCTACCCTCCTCAACTCAAATGACATGCACACAAATAATTTTAGTAAAAATTACAAGGCACAAGTGTGATGTAAAATGATCAGCGTAACATCTCTTTAGATAAAAGAGTGATGTATAAACAAATTGAATTTCACGTGGTTTATAAACAAACATATTAGTTTTCAGTCTCAAAACACCAAGTAAAAAAATAACAAAATATAAATAAATCATCCAAATTCTTATTAAGGGTGTGGCAAAGTGAGGTTGACTAAAATTAAATAATTTTCAATCGTTTTTAGATGGATCCCATGTCTATCAACTTTCACGTTAGCAAACAAGAGAAGCAACATTTTAATTGGGTGTCCACGGCACTTGGCTTATTGTAAAAAGGTATTTTCTTTTTTACAACCACTACATCCATCGCCTGCTCAATGTAATGTCATATCTAAAGTGCAGATACGTTTCATATGCAACTTCAACACTAAAAGGTAGTTTTACCATTCAAACATCTGATCTTAGTGGGAGTGGTTGAAGTTAGTGCTGGGAAATGAAACCTCGGATCAAAGCTTCCTTATATAACTTGCGAGAGATAATGAAGTCCCCCTCGTAAGCTGATGCAATTAAATAAATGATTGATAGAAAGATTTTAGGATCCTTTTAAGATCACCCAAACTATTGAAAATTTTTAGGGTGTGTTTTAGACGACATTCTTTTTATGCCTTGAACTAGGCTCAAATTGTGATGAGATGGTGCTTTTAATTTGAAAAGTTCCCTAAAAGGGATGGGTGGGAGAGCATACACACATTTTTCTTCACTAAAATAATCAACAAGCAAGTTTTATAAACAACTGAAGTGATGTTGATTTGTTACACCAAATTTGAAAATGTTTGCTTAGATTCATTATTAACCCTTTGAATTTAGTACAAAAATAAAAAATATTACACAAAATAACCACATGAAGCAATACAAACTTAAGTTTGTTTTAACCCCAAATCAAAAATTCAAGACTTAGTTTAGATTCATGATTAAAACACCAAATTGAAAATGTTGACAGATTTATGATGTGTTTTAAGCATTAAATTAAAAGTACCTAAGACTTAGCTAAATCTTAAGTTTATTTTAGGCACCAATTCCAATGTGTGAGAAACATAACATGTTCATTTTAAGTCAAATTTGAAGTTTTGATCAATTTTTTTTTAAACCCAATTTGAAAGGTGTGTGGTTAGTCAAAAACACTTAAATCTACTTTCAAACTACTCTCTCAACCTAAAAATACAATATTACAATGGCCTGCTTTGAAGCACTTAGAAGTTTGAGTAAATGACATTAAAAATTTAGCGCTCGAATTGACAGTCGAGTTGGGTTGATAGACGAGTTGGGTTGACATGTGAGTTGGGCTGCACAAGTGAGTTGAACTGCATAGACGAGTTGGGTTGCACAGTATTGAGAACAAAATTGTGGCTTTAAAAAAATGAATTTTTACTCAAATTTTTATCTTGTTTGCCTCCACACTCCAAGATTCTGCATGATGATGGTTAGTATGTTGTTTGTAGATGAAATTTTCGAAGTTAGGTCCCATCAAATGTGTCATTTGTGAACATAAGATTGCAATAAGAGGATATTAGTATTGTGTTAGTATATGAAATTAAAATCAAAATAACACACTAATAACTAACACCTTAACCCTATCTCAATGGAGGAGTTTAGTTAACAAGACTAGAATGAAAAACACAACTAAAATGTAAAAGAACTTTTTTTCACCTTCTTTGAATGTTTCAAACAATTTGTTGAAGTGGCTTGCTCGATTTGTGCTCATAAAATATGCATCAATGAAGTGTGGCTACCTCCATCTCTTCTTAGCATCATGTTTGGCTTTGGCTTGGCTCAATAATTTTACATTATAACACTAATTGCAGTGAAATTTTGAATGCATTTGGGCATTATAAGTTTAGCATAAAAGAGCTTAAAAATAAATAGGCAAGGCCTCCTATTTATAAATTTTTAAAAATGATTTAAGATCAATCATGACCATTCATCTCAAGATTGAGATGTGTGGCCATTAATTAATGCAAATTATGTAAATAAATTTATAAATATCCCCCATAAATATTTGAGAAGAAGGGGCATTTAAGAGGCATTGATGAAGCATGGGAGGGTCTTCATGAGATATTTTATGTATTTATGATCTAGGGATGTCTTTCCAAGAAATGATATAATTTGATGATATAGATATTCAATATCAATTTCTAAAAATAAATATTCAAAAAATTATATGAAAATTTAACTTAAGGTCTTGATTTGGTTTAATTAACCTTAAACATGATTAGTTAATTTTGATGCAAAACTTTGATAATTTGTGCATAAATTAATCAAATTGATTAAAATATTGTATTATTAGCTCAAAATTTGACTAGATTAGAATTAAAAGTCAATATTAAGTGCATTGAAACTGTTATCCTATTTAGGATGTTACCAACGTAAAATAACAAAGACACATGTTTTGTACAAGAAATTTGATAGAAAAGAGCAATTTAGAGCACCCAAATGCGAAAATATCATTTTGATTCAAAATGATCTGATCAAAATTAGTCGCTTCATAAATTTTATTATCTTATTTAATGACACTAACCAAAATCGGCACTTGAATATATCAATTTCAACTCATTTACCTTGTTTTAATGTTTTTAGATCAAATTATGCATTTTGATGGAAAATTGTCAAAACTTTGATTGATGGTCATTGGTGGCCAGATTTAGATGTCTACACAAATGACTACTTTCAACTTTAACAAATATATCATTATCAGATTAGCAATTAGAGAAACTCAAATCTTCAATTTTTTTTTTTTTTTAAAATACCAAGCTCGAAGAACTTGTTTTAAACCATATAAATATTTCTTTAACTTGCATACATAATATTCTCTATTAAGATAAGTGAAACTTTTAGGTTAAGTCATGTAGATTTTATCTTCTAAATCATCATTTATAAATGTATTTTTGACATTTATTTAGTGGGTAATCCAACTATTTTGCATTACAATGACAATAAAAAGTCTAATAGTACTCATTTTTGTTACAAAAATAAAAGTTTCAACATAGTCAATCCTAAATTTTTGAATAAATTCGTGAGCAACTAACATAACTTTAAACTTATATGTTTTATCAATTGAATTATATTTGATCTTATAAAGCCACTTATGATTGATAATATACTTTTTTAAGTGGAAGAGAGACAAAATTTTAACTCTAATTTTTAATCAAACTATTATAATTAACTTGCATAACAATATTTCATATATCATCTTAAGTGACTTCCTTAAATGATTGAAGTTCACATTCATACATAGTCATTAATACATGATAAAAATATTGACTTCTAGTTAATTTATTAAGGTTATCAACATTAGAAGATTGGATTAGAGATTCTATACATTTAGATCTTTTAAATAGAACATAAAACTCAGGGGGTTATTTAAACTCTAAGTTATTCAAAATTATATCAACTTTCTCAAATGCATCTATTTTATCACAAGAAAAAATGAGAGTCAAGTTCATCAACACAAGAATATTGAGGAGGTTCCATAGAAGACTCACAAAAAAAAATTAAGAATAAGAATATTATTATTCTCAATGATTTGACATTTGGAAGGATCATACACTCTTAAACCTTTTGTCTTACCCCCATAATATAAAAAAATATAAGAATAGAAAGTAGGATCAAATTTCTTTCTTTTAACTTTAAGAATAAAAATAGAAACAGGGCTACCAAAGATTTTGAGATGAGTCACATTAAGTTTCTTTTTAATCCATATTTCTAAAGGGATAGAAAGATGTAAAACTTTGGTAGGAACTTTATTTAGAATATGCACAATAGTATTCATTGCTTTGACCCATAAAAATTTAAAAATATTTACAGATTGCAATATTGTTCTAGTCATTTCTATGATGGTGTAGTTTTTCCTTTCAACAATACCATTTTATTGAGGGGAATAGGGAATTGTTAATTCTCTTTGAATACAATTAATGCAAAAAAAATTAAATATATTCACTACTATTATTAGTTCTTAATCTCTTAATAAAAAAATTAGATCCATTTTTAACGCTATTTTTAAATTCATTGAATTTAGATAATACATCATTTTTTTAAAATGAAAAAAATAGATCATTTCCATGTAATCATTAATAAAAGTAACAAAATACATTAAATCATTAAGAGATCCTACATCACTATAAATCAATTCTAAAAGATGAAAGAAATTCACATTATGATTCTTTTGTGGAAAGGATTAGTATGTTCTTACCACATAAGCAACTCTTACAAGTTTTATGATGAGAGGGGATAGAAGAAAGTCTAACAACAAGATTATTTGCAGATATATTATATAAAATTTTAAAATTAACATAGCTTAATCTTTCATGCTATAATTAAGATTCATTCTTACTATACGATGAAAGAAAACATACAAAAGAATGAAAATATAATATAAACTATTCTTTTGAACACTTTCCACAATCAAGGAACTAGATTTATTTTTAATGGATCAACTATCTTTAGGTAATGTTACAATGAAATTATCATTTATAAGTTGAGAATAAGATTTAAAAAAAAAAAATTAAGCTGAGGTACATCAAAAACATCATTTATAACAACATTTAATTTTTTTTCTTTTGTTTAGTTATTTTTAAAAAAAATTATCTCCTAAATAAATTATTTCAGAGATATCTCTAGAATCACGTAAAATATTAGACAAGAATGTCATATGGTGTGATACACCACTATCTAAAATCTACTCATTTTCATTCGAAGCAAATAAAGCAACATACAAAATAATAACATTTGAATCTTGATTGTTATTTTTATTAAAATTTGGATTTTTATGTTTGTTTTGATTAGATTTCTTCCCTTCTTTATTTTTAAAAGATTGATTGTTAATTATATCTTTGTTTTTATAATAGGGTTACCTTCTATGATCAAATTTATCACAAAAATTATAATTTCTATTAAACTTGGGTGTATAGTTCTGATTACCATATTTTTTATTCATGTATGTGTTTTTAGTAGAATTAAAGTTAAATTTTTAGATTTTAAGTTTTATCATAAATATTATTTAAAGTGAGAATTATCTGAGTAGTATTCTCTTTAAAATCAAAATTGATCATAACTTGCTCTTTTTGAATCAAAGGAACAAACAAGGTGGTAAGGTCAGTGATATCTTACTTAATTTGATACTTAGAATTCAAAATTAAAATATTTAAAAAAAAAAATTCATAAATATTTAACTGAATAATAAAATAAACAACTGATCTTGAATCAAATTATTATTACATCCATTTAACTGAGTTTTAATATTTTTAATTTTAACAGAAAAATTACAACTTTCTCATCACTTTTCATAAGTGTAGTTAGCAATTCAAAAATTAACTTAATAATATTCGAGAAATGAATGCCCTTGTGCATATATTTAAGGAGTTTCTAAGCATCATTAAGAGACTCATAATTACCAATATGGATAAGGAATATATACTTAACACTCTATAAGATAATGGACATAGCTTTTTATAATTTTTGTTAAAATGCATTGGTAAGCTCAAGGGTCGCATGTCATTGAAAATAAACTTTTTCAATCCCAACAATAGTATTCTACAGCTTCTAATTCATAAATTCAACTTTAACATGATTTCCATATATTATAGTTATTTTTATTAAATATTTAAAATTTATCTAATAAAAAATAAGGCAAAGCCATAATAACTTCTCTTTAAACAGAGTAATAAATAAATACTTAAGAAAAAAATTTAGTGTGAATTTTAACTTAATTTGATAGTAAAATAAATTTGAAAGTGCAAACATATAATAATTATTCAATTTAATGCTAGACAAAACAAAAATATTACAAAAGATTGCAACAAAATAAGGTATCACAAGTGTCACAAAAATACACTAATAAAAAAATAATTTTAAGAAAATAATTTTTTTAATGAGTTTTTATACTATTTTATAAAACAAAGTAAATCACAAGATAAACTATATTGAATTACATAATTTATATGTCAAATAATGCAAAAATTGATTTAGAATTGCACAAAATTAAGTGTCAAAAAAGTCGCACTCAGAACGGCGACTTAAACACTATTATTTTAAAAAGTTGTAAAATTAATAGTAGGAGGTTGAAAAATACAAAATAGACTATGTAGATGTATCCAAAAAGTGTCAAAACTTAGAGATCAACTAGTTACACAATTATGTTTGACCAAATATATTCTACGTTGAAAGTTGAAATAAGTTTGATATGTCAACTAGGGTTTTAGATGTGTGAAACATTGGCATGCAAATCAAAAAATATAATTCAATTTAAATTAGGTTTAAAAAATTGATTTGTCTAAATCAAAAAATATTGAATTTAAGAAGTTTTGAACTTGGGACCTCCTTAGTTGTAAGTTATTGTAAAACAAAGCTTACCAACTCATATAAGAGACTAGTTAAACATTAACATGCACTAATTGGTATTTATATATATTTTAATTTATTTTTAATAATAAAAAATATATAAATAAATATTTACCATGTGTGTAAAATAATTAGTAAACAAATATTACTTGTTTTAATATATTTTTTTAATTGTTTATCTCTAAAGTGGGACCCATGGATGGCTAATATGGAAAATTTTAAATTAAAAAATAAATTAGTTTTTAAATAATGTTTCAAACTTTATAATGAAACTTCATACCTATAGCTTGCTGGTTATGCCGCTCTAAAGGAGGAAGAGAAGCACAAAAAAATGAATATGCCTTTATAAACCTCCAAAATTTATCAAACTTCTTGTTTTTCTTACTAAAGATGAAGGAAACTTAAAAATTGAATTTTCGCTGAGAAATTATTTTTTTCAAGATTTTAGGTTGCATAATGATGTCCCACACAGAGAAAAAAATTTAGATGCTTGAGAAAGGCTTCTTAGTCTCTGAAAAAGATCTCAACCTCCCTAAATATGTGTAAGATTGCTATTTAGCAACAACTGGACCTGAAAATGATTAAAAAATATATATTTTAAATTTCTTCACCAAGCATGGGCTGTACACCTGCACCACATGGAGGAAAGAATACAAAAATCATGTTTGCTTTGAATGAGTTTTGGATTGATTTATTTTGGATTTAGGATGCTTAATTCACCAGAAACGGATTCCTTCTAGACTCAAACAAATTTCTTCCTCTTCAAAACCATACCAAGCCAATGACATCCCAAGATTTAAATAAAAACTATTTGAACAAATTAATATATCAAAAATTGATATTTAATTCAAGATAATTTACTTGCCAAGCTTCTACACTTCACAAGCTATGATTCCATGAAAAGATCATATATATATATATATATATATATATATATATATATATATATATATATATATATATAATTCACACAGGAGATCTAGAAGTGTATATGAATAAAAAAAAGTAAGGAGCACAGTTCAATTGAACAGTGTGACACAAAGTTACTGTGAGAAAACCTCAAAAAGGTACAAAAATAACCAAAAGATGATATTCAATTAATATTGATAAGCAAAGCCTTCCCTTCTTACTTCTTCGCATAAGCCTTCACAAGTTTCACAGATTCAATATGATAAAATAATTTCATACTTGAATATGATTTCACAATAGGGATAAAACCCTATTTATGGTGAAATACCAAGGAAGGTGATCGTTGTAAAAATAATGGGTCCATCCATCCCAATAAAACTAAATAATTAAAACATTTGGTAAGTATTAAATAATTATAATAATATTTTTTATTTTCATGAGGTTTCTACCTCGTGTTAATAAATAATATATTATTATTTATTTAATTAATTATTAATGTAAGCTAAGGATTAATAATTATCACTTAGACATTAACTACTCTAACACATTCTGTCGTCGTCTTGTCAACCTTTATGCCTCCAATGATGTCATTGAATGAACAACTCTTTAGCGGTGGCTAGTAGAATACCTCCATTTGGTCCTCTAGATCTCATGTGGAGATTTCAACATGACTAAGTCACCTAAAGATAAAGAATGAATCTTACCCATGAGATGGTGTGCCGGTGAAAGGGAAGCCTAGTTGTACATGTGAAATAAGTTGGGATTGTTGACCCAAACCATCACTGTAGGACATCCTCTTCCAGACCTTAGTTCCCTTGGTTGAAATTTTTCCAAGGTAACGAAAGAGTCCTTAAAATACTTGACATGGCTCTTATTTCAAATCAAAACATTTTCTCCTTTGCCTAAAAGTATGATAGACTTGTCAGTGTGATTCCAAGTGTCCTTCTATCTAACCACCATCCAATCAATTTTTTTATAGAATGGTCTACTCCTCTAGTAAAAAACTACAATGACTAATTTTATCTTAACACATCCCATTTTCAGCATGCTCGAACCTTTTCTCACATAAAGCGAGTAAGGAAACTAGCCCCCTACCCCTCTGTAGATTATATGTAGATTGATTGGCAGGAGACAACCATCACTTGTACTATGACTTTTCTCCACTTCTTTGGCAAATAATTATATTTGATCAGAAAGAGAGCCAACTCAGCCTCTATGAGATAATTCAACTGTCTCTCAAAGGATACCTTGGATAGGTTATTGCAAAACAGAGTGGCATAATTAATACATCATATACAATTGGCAAAGCTTCATCAAGCATGCACTGCTCAGATTCAAGCTTGAATCCATTGGCTTAAAATTAGGGACAGAGTCTCTAAAGAGTTTTTTTAGTTAATTAAGAGCTCATAATTCAGTTATGCAAATAAAGGCTATTAAAAAAGCTAGTGAACATATTACTCATCTCCCAAAAATCCTTCAAGCCTTTTTTAAAAACTACACGCAAGGCTCCCAAGCCCAACCCTCTATTGATTCTCAACAAATGGTTATGAATAAATGCATTGATGTTGTCCCATGTAAACTCTCATAAAGACAAAAAGTGGCATGTGACAAGCATCCTATTATTGAAGACCTCAATCAAATTGCGATTGGTATGGCTAAAGATAAATCCCCAAGTATTGATGGCTTCTCTTGTGAGTTTTATCAAACCCTTAGGACTGTGGGGGCCTTGATCTTCACAAAGTCCCTCTAGAAGCTTTGACCAAGGGTTTTTTGGGCAAGATTAGTAATAAAGGTAATATCAAGTTTATTCTCAAAGCTGGGGACCCTAAAATTATTACCAATTGGAGGCATATAACTCTCCTGAATGTCTCATATTAGATAATTTCCAAAGCTTTGGCCCTTATAATTATATATCTCCTCCCCCTTATTATCAGACCTGAACAATTTGGTTTCATCCAAGGAAGATATATTCTAGAGAATATTATTGTTGTGTGAGAAGGAATGGAATGGGCTCGTGCATCTAAACAAAAATATTTTTTCATTGAAATAGATTTTGAAAAATCCTGTGATATAATTAAATGACCCTTATCTTAACCATCCTACAAGCTTTGGGGATTGGTCCTAAGTTCATTCACTCTAGTCAAACCCTCTTCCTAGTTGCCTCTACTTGTCTCACTATTAATGGCCATCAATTGAGATTTTTTCTCTTCACTCTACTAGATAGGGTTTTCATATTGCCCTGTCCTTTTATATTTTAGCTATTGGGAGTTTTGACTATTTATTAAGATATTATGCTTTCAAAAGTCTTGGCAAAGGCATCAACCTCCCCATGGCACCTCACATCCAACTTCTAAATGGGTATTTCATTGATGACTCTTTTCTCACTCTTCAAGAAGAATAATAAGCTAATTCAAAATGCTATGAAATGTTTACATATATCGATTTGGCCTTTATTTCCAACATTCAGTGGGCTAAGGCTCAAAGTTACCAACAATGCTATGGTCCTCAACCTAGTTGGCTGGAGGTTTATCAATGAAAGTGGATTTCCCATGGAGAGATGTTTAAATTTATGGGTATTACTTTTGATTTTTAGGCTTCTCAATTTGAGCTATGGAATTGTGTTATTCTCAAAGTGGAAAAAATCCTATCCTATTAAATTACCAAACCCTTCTTTCTAGCTGAAAATTTTTAGATTTGTTCCAAAGTTCTTGCGGCCACTCATATTTACTATTCTTATTATTGGGATCCTTCTAAAGTAGCCTACAATAAGCCCAAAAAGATGCTTAGATATTTTATTGGGGCAAATTATGAAGTCAATAAAGGCTTTCAATGAGTTTCCTGGGAGATTTTTTGCCAACCTAAAGAAGTTGGAGGAATAAGACTTATTGATATTGTTAATCAAGGTCTCGCCATTTATGTCAAATGGATTGTTAGAGCACCTGAAGGGAAAAAGGATTGGAAAATTCTCATCTGACACTACATTTTATCCAAAATTCCCTTTGGCATAATTTGGGCTTTTAGGCTTTGCTCATTACCCCAATCCCTATTAAAATTATAGGTACTTTTGTGGTCAAAAGCATATAGAAGGCCTGGAAAACAATTAAGCCATGGCTAAGGTGGAAAGAGGATAGTTTTCAGTCTGATCTTTCTATCATGATAATTCAATTTGGTGGTATCTGGTGATTACCATCAATGAGAAGCCCTTAGCAAAAATACCCAAACTTAAAACACTTCATCTTTTTCATAGAGATATTCAAGTTCTAGATGATATTTTTGACAAGCACTCTAGATCTTGGCTCAACTAACTTGAGTTAAAAACCAAATTCAAGTTAAACACTCAAAATTTTGAGTCCATTTATGAGATCCAAATGGTTGTTCCAGAGTATACTTTACACAAAATTAGTGTTAAATTGTCTCCCAAGTGGTGGAAAGATTTGAATTAGGTTATTTACACCCCCGTGCTTTGATATCAACCTCGGCTTGGTTATCAATGGCTCTCTCCCATCAGTTTTCCCTAAGAGATGCTTAATAGACAATGGAATACTAACAACTCCCCCTCCTTTTAGAATAGGAAGTTACCAAATTTTCTGATCAGCTGTGGTGGAACCCAAAAAATCAATTTTTACCTAGTGCATTCTCTACCAAGATCTCCCTATGGGAGATAAACTTATTCATATGGGCATTCCCTCTCCCAACTGCCCTGTTTGTGGCCATTTCAAGTCTCTAAAACACATCTAGTTTTGTGCTAGATCTTAGGTTGCCTAGCAATGGATTCATTCCCTTTTCAACCTTTCAGGCCATAGCCTTTTTCTTGGAACATTGCCCTCTTAGGGGAATTTTCTCTCTTCCCTAAGAGATACAAGCAAATATGGCATATTTTTTTAATTGAAATTATTTTTTACTCTCTATAAAGACATGAATCCAGCAATATGTAATGAAGACTGCTTAGATAAGGTTTTTACTATTGCTAAGAGAATTTATATTCTATCTAATGTAATGCTACGCATACAATTGCATGTTAAAAAATTTGTTGTCGAGGTTGAGCATCTTCATAATGTTATGAGCCATTGGAGTAACACCCCTTACACGATTAGAAGACTACCTCCTAAGGCCCCTCATGATTACCAAAATAGAGAGAAAAAGTAGTGTGGGCATGGCTACAAGCGTCGAAGTTCTTGAAGCCCCTCGACTTTCTCTAACCCTCCACCACCTCCTAGTTGGATATTATCTCATTTCGTAGGGTATGGAGAGTGGAATTTTCCCCATGCTGATGTTGGTCATACTAGGTGCAGTCCTATAGGCAAATATGTTCATGGGAAGTTCCCCAGGTTAGCACTTGAAACCTCACCTCCCTAAACAATATGAGGAAGGTGAATAAGAAAAAAAATATGATTATGGTTAGATCATACCTAATATATCTCCCCCTCACAGGGGAGGTTAGAGAAACAAGCCAAATAGTCAACCTCCTCCTCCTCCTCCTTTTTTGGGGTTGGTGGCACCTATTATTTAATGTTGGCTATTATCACTTTTATCTTATAATGTTGATGTCACCTCAGTTGTAGTCTCAACTATGGTTTTAATTCTTGAGGTATTTTTCCACCTAGTGTTTTTTAGTTGATGTTTTGGGGTGTGCTCTTATACTGCTTGTATTTTGAGTGAACATGTAATATTTTTCTATTTGAAGTAATATATGACATGTTTCAATCAAAAAAATTGAATTGTTCAAACTATAATGTGTGATTGTTTAGCTGTACAATAATTTTCTTAAGCATTTTGTTTCTTTTCATCTAAGATACCATGCTATGTGTCTATCTTTTAACTATGTAATCATATTTTTTCTAAAACTCTAGTGAGTTGGATGTGGTATTTTACCTAATTTCAATACTTTGGAATGGTGTTTGGGGATTTAAACTTGAAGTTTAAGGATGTCACACCTAGCAAGTTGGATGTGGTATTGTATTCAATTTCAAAACTTGTAATGTCACTTTTAGGGTAGATTTATACAATTCTAGAATTTCACTAAAACCCTAACATGAATGTTCAGAATTCCAAAAATGATCCATAAAATATGATAGGAAAAATATAATCCACATAAAAACCCTTCAAAAAATAAGGAAATTCAATTTATTTCATAGTAGAACCCTTACATCATCAAATATGATTTTTCATATAAATTCCAAGCTTGTAGATTAAATAATTTACAATGGATTATACAAATGCAAAATCAACAATTTTCAACCAACCGGATGAAGCCAAAGTGGAACAACCTTCGAATCTTCCCTCCTAGGGTGATGTCATCCCTCCCAAGGCTGGTAAAACATGTGAATGACTCCTATAGGCAGGACACCTACCTCCAATTACCACCTAGTTGTTGCATCCACCTCCAATTGATGTCTTAACTACTGTGTCAACCTCAAATGGATGCTCTGGCTACCACACCATGCATAAATTAGACCCTCATGCCTTATCCAACAATCCTTCACACCTAATGTGACCCTTAAATGAAGCCACCATGTAGAAGTTGAGGGTTTTCATTCCCATGATCTGATTATTGAAGGGGGTTTTCATCCTCAATGGCTAAAAGTAGAAGCAAACTGCTCAACTTATAAAATATCATATAATAGATGGATGATAGATCCTCCAAATGAATCCCTTCATATTCATTTTAACCTTTTCCACTCCAACTCCAAACTTTCTTTATTTTAATAATAAAACATAAGTTACTAATAATAAGTTACTTTTGGCTAACTTAGTCATATTATTATTTTTACTTAAGTATTTAAGAATACCTTTTATTTTAATAATAATATTATTATTAAGTTGCCCAAAAGATTAAAATGACCGGACCTAACTTAAATAATATTATTAATTTTTTTAATCTATAAAATGGGACATTGTGGTCCACCCTTCCCAAAATTGCTTGCCCTCAAATAATAGTAACTTCCTATGCTCAATTATCACTATGCCAAAGTGATGAGTCATATTGTCATGTTCATAGAGTCTGGACCCTGTACCTATCAAATGAGATAGCTCTTACAAGAGAACATAGTGTGGTATATCCCCAATGGATACTGAATACAATCCATCCTCAAGGTGATCCTCCAAAATTTATTGATGCCTAAAGGCACCCACAAACTCCCATAAGACTAAAAGTTGTCGTATGTTCTACCCATTGTACAATTGTTGTCCCACTTGGCTCCTCCCACACAATGAAGGATATGGAATACCAAACCTTTGAGTCTCAATTGTTCCTTCCATGATTTGGTGATCTCCTCCCAATATATGGTGAAAATCATATTATGGATAGGTTGGGGGCAAGTTACAATAGTCACAAATCACTTAGAATTCCATCCAAATCAGCATTAGGATGGTTGGAATGATTGTATTACATAATAGGACCCCTCCACTAATTACCATGCAAGAAACCCTCTCAAATTACACAAATGTACAACTATTCATGATAAAAAATACTAAGACCGTCAACATTAAAATCATGTAACAGCTA
Organism: Torreya grandis; assembly: GCA_037957365.1. Lineage (NCBI taxonomy): Eukaryota > Viridiplantae > Streptophyta > Pinopsida > Cupressales > Taxaceae > Torreya > Torreya grandis. Next base: position 1,293,152 of record JARHVA010000400.1, read on the forward strand.
TAGTATGACAAAGCCATGCAACATTCAATAATGTGATCAATGTAGAAGTAGTAGGTAGCCATACAAAGATTGAAATCTCTCCATTAGTCATTACCAACTAGAAAATACTCTTTCCTATGATTGAAAACCCCTATAAAATCACTTGTATGAGTGCCCATGCAATGATGCGATGGCTAATAATACTGATGACATCAACATCAGTGTTGTAAATTAGGCCCATAGCTATCTTGGGTATGCTTTTATTTTCATGCGATGATATCATCTCATCATCATTTCCATGTTCATCACCATGTGCTTTGAATACTTGGAGGACAATCTCCTCCATCCCATCAACATAAGTTGTAACCCAATACTCTTCATCATTAACTTGAGCTAACAACAAACTCAACTACTATATCTCATCCTTATCTTCTTTCACCTTCATACTTGCCACCTTGGCAATGATGACTTTCTCCATAGCCTTGTCTTCAAGTTTAGGACTTGGTTCCAAGGAATGATCATCCTTGTAGCTCAAATGATCACCCAGAACCCACTCTTTTATGCACACACCATTTGGTACTTTTATGAAAGGATCTATGTGCCCCTTGCTACTCAATGTGTTCTTCATCTTATCACCATTTTTAACATGTTGCTCATGATGACAAGATTCATGCAATGACATAGTAAGAAGTAATAAATTTGGAATATGACTTTCCTTTTCATACCTTGGGTTGTAATCAAATTGCTTACCTCCTTTTTATGATTAGAAGTAGGAAATTTTGAAAGATTTATCTTGACACAACCATCATTGTAATTCATAATTTCACAATTAGTGGCATCAACTGAAACATTCTCCTTGCATGTTCATCACTATAGTTACTCTGAAATTCAATCTTATATGGTAATGAATCAAACTTTGAAATGCTTTGAATATTGATAGGTGGTTCTGGGGTTAAAACATCCTCAATTTTGGATACTTAGCATTCAACATGTAATGTTTCTTGGGCTAGAAAAACTGCAATCTTGGACACCTAGCTTTCAACATTCAATGCATGTTCTTCATTTACATGTCCCCCCATAATGCTATTCTAAAAATAAATCAATGGATTCTCCTTTGGAAGTTCAACGGATGATGCATGTTCCTCCATCTTGAGCTCTTTACATTCAACAAGTAAAACCCTCTTTATCTTGATATTTTCACTATTTTGCCTTTGTTCTTGTTTTATGGTTTCTTTCTCTTTCCTCATCACAAGGGAAGAATAATTTTCATCTTGGGATGGAACATTTTTTATACTTTCCTTTTGTATGGTTGATGCCTCCATGGACTATTCCCTCTCCATTACTCATAGACTTGATTTTTCTTCATTCTTTGCCATTACAATTTGGAAATTATTTTCCTCTTTTTTTCTCTAGGCATGTTGCAAGTCTCCTTGTGTATCTCATGGTTGAGACCTTGGTCCAATTCCAACTTGATCTTTATTCAATCCCATGAAGTTGGTAAGTGACAGTTCTTCTCAAATCTTAATTAGAAGAACTTTATATTTAGCATAGCTGGTAGCAATGTCATCAACTATAGAGGGTTGAGTTTCCCTCACCATAATGGTTTCTTCTATTGGAATGAAAGTAGGCTGGAATGACCTAGATGAAGAATCACTCATGGTCCTTGGTGGCTAAATATTATTGTTTACCTTGAAGATATTCCTTCACCCTTCAGATTTTTCATGTTGTGGATGAGTTGAGCCATAATATTAGCCAATCTCTCTTGACCTTGGGCAAACCTAGCATCATCAAAAAAAAATTCCGTCATTTTATTGTCTCCTTCCAAATCATGGTTTGGAAAGATCTAATGCTCTAATATATCCCTTCATAACTTGAAAACACATACAAACTTGAAATTTTGAATGAAACCCTAGATATAAATGGTACAACCACTAGTCTGGAGCTGTATGGACTAGAATTACTTTGTTTTATAGGGTACGACTCCCATCCAGATTTGTACATATCTACATTTTTTTCTAAATTCTATCTTCACATGATACCAAAAAATTGGCTTTGATACCACTATAATGTCCCATTTAGGGCAAATTTATACAATTTTGGAATTTCACTAAAACCCTAACTTGAAAGTACATAATTTTGAAAATGATTCATAAAATATGATAGGAAAAATATAATCCACATAGAAACCCTTCAAATCACATGATTTAAATGATGAAAATGCATATGTTGAACATGATAATACATATCATAACAATATTTATGATATCATGTTGTTGGGGCAATTCCTTTGAGATTTGTTGATTGGCCAATCTAGTTAATTGGAAAGGTTCTTAGCCACCGGTGATAACTTACCCTTCTAGTCTCCATGAACTGGCATTTCATGCAAGGGATTAGCCTTGCATATTTGCTCAAAGTGCAAGGAGAGAGAGGATTTGAGTTGGGTTGGGGTTAGTTATATGTAGTAGTGAGTTATCCAATACTTGGTTGGGGTGTCTGAGTGTGATTAGGGGGGAACCTCATGAAACTATTAGTGAACTAGGGAGGAACATCATTATGGGAGAAGGAGAGGGAGGTGTATTACAATCAAGCCATGAAGATCAACTCAAATCTATCCTATCAACATTATATCAACCTTTTTAAGAGAGAATGCTTACAAGAAGAAATTTAAGCATTTTTAAGTTTCCATGAGGTAAAATGTTTAGAGATGGGATTTATGGTTCCTCCATGTTCTGATTTAATGATTCCAATATTTTGTATATAATAAGTGTGTCTATTTTCAAGGAAAATAGTGAAAGAAATTGCTTCGATGAATAAAACAACTCAACAACCAACCTTAAATAGTTCAAAACATCTACCCATAGGTTGATCGGCTCTAAAATAAAAAGAATAAAAATATATATAAAAGCCAACAATCTTGAAAAGGATTACTAATTTACACTCCTTTTTAGAACATTCATAATAGGCCTCTGTGAGCTTCCTATGTCCAATCTGTCATCTTGATTTAATTTGGAAGGTCTTTTATCAATTTCAATAGATTCCCTTACTTTCTTTTTTAAATAATTTTCTTCCCTCACGATTATTTTAGCCTCCAATTGCTAATGTGATGTTTTGTGATGTGGGAGTGTTCAATAAGGGCAGAAATATTAATACAAGAATGGAGAATGTCTCGAAAGTGTTCTTTTAGCCTTATTTGGAGTGATATTCCCATTTCTCCCACGTACAACTTTCCACGTGAACATGGTACAAGGTAACTCCTTTATGACTTTTAGGATCCATATATTATTTGGTTGAATCTAGACTTGTATGCAGGACATTAAGAGATTTGAATGAAGTAAAACAACCTGCTTTCTTAACATTCCTAGCTAATTTTTATAAAGCGCCTGTAATGTAATGAATAGTAATCCTCTATTTATCCAAATTGTTATTAATATTCCTTTGACTGTTGTGAGTTGCTTTGTGAAAAGCTTTGTTGATTTCCCATTTTTTGTAACCATTTTTCACTAGGACATTAAAAAGATGCTCTTTTTCTTGTAAAAGGTGTTTTGGATCTGAAATTCTGAGAGCCCTTATTGACAATGAGTTAAGAAATACATTCTTATGTACGAGTGATGGTGTGAATCTACCTATAAGTATAAATCATTATGAATATTTTTTCTATAAACTTTATGAGTTAATGAACCATCCAATTTTTTGGAGAGGAGAACATGACGGAAAGGTAAGGAATTGTTTTCTTCTTTTTCCATAGTGAATTGGATTTGGTTAGACCTCCCATTAAAATGAGATAGGAACTTGTCAAGTTCTTAATTGTCATGCCACCATTGGGCATTAGTGTCATCCAAAAAGTTGTCCCATCAGTCTGGTTTTAAAGTGTGTAGCAAGGTCCTCAGTTTCAAAATGTTCCATGAATAAATTTGCCACAATGGGTGATAATAGTGACCCCATTGCTACCCCTTCTATTTGCTCATAAATATCTCCTTTAAAGGAAAAAAATGTTGATCTTAATCATAATTCTATCAGGCTAGTAGTTTGTGGGTTTATGATTCTATGAAAGACATTCATTGCTTCATCAAGAGGGAAATTTGTGAATAAGGAAACCACATCAAAACTAAATAAAATGTCTCCTTCATTGACACTATGACTATTTATTTTACAAACAAAGTGATCTAAATTTTTAATAAAGGAAGAGGAATGTTTTCCCACCAAATGTTTTAATTTCCTGGCTAAATATTTTGAAAGAGGGGAAGTTTGAGAGTTTCTCATATTGATAATAGATCTGAGGGGAACTCCATCCTCATGAATTTTTGGAGCATCATAAATCCTAGGAGGAACCAAAAATCCCAAGGAGCTCATGTCAATATTTTGGCTCTCTTTTCGATCTTTTTTATAGGTTAATACACCTTAAGGATGGTGCATGGATCAAGCCTTGTCTCCTAGCAATGGCCATTCTTTAATATGTGTAGCTTTGTCGTGTCCTAAGCATTATGGACATGAAACGAACCTTTTATTATCCTCTGATATAATCCCCATGAACTGTACCATGCCAAATTTATATCACCTTGATCCCTTGATGGCTTCTCTTGCCATCTTCTCCTGGGCACTCAAGTAACCTATCTTCACCATATTTTATTTTCTTTTGGGGAAGTACTGGTCTCGTCTCCATCACCTGAAAACTTCTTCATGCCTCAAAGAGATGAGCTCTTAGGGTCTAGATGAGTGAGTCGTATCCCTATGATTATCACTGTTGGTGAGGTGCTTCAACGACTAGATAGAGCTGAGAAGTATCAGGTATAAGTCTCAAACTTATTGATCCTACCCTACCTAGTGGTAACTTCCTCTGAACCTCAAACACGCTTAGTGAGCAACTACCTAGAATGATAATGTGGAATTATGCCATCTTTGTTCTCTGCCTCACCACCATATTCATACTTCAAAGTCTCACTAGCTTCTAAGGATACTACTCCACCACGTGTTGGTTGGGCTTGTGATGTTACCAATTTCTACTAGCATTGATCTGCACTCATTGACCTCCTGCTAATTCTTGGTTTACTTCAGGTTGGGTTCATGTATAGGCTTCTCTTGAGTTTTCCACATCTTCTCTAATGATGTCTAGCCTCTACCCATTTGTGCTTATTGGAGACCCATAACTCTATCCCAAGTCATCTTCTGCTTAACTCCTTTTAGTTGATGGGTTCCTTCTTTCTCCTCATGTTGCCTATAGCTCTGTAGTTTTCATGTAGTATCCTGACCAAAGGGGATCTTCAATTCCCTCACCTTATTGAAATCACCTAAGCTATGTCCATAGGATAATATGGTGACTTCAGATCTTTGGCTCTGGTTCTTCATGTCCAACCTCTAGAGCTTTGACCCTCTTAACATGATTTCTTCCTTCCTCCTTTCTCTTTTCTTGGATTTATTTTCTATCTCTTTGGAATAAAAACCTCTTAAGGATACCTTTTTAATATATCAAGGATTTATTCTACTTTCACTCCTAATTCAACAATTTGTACCATTAACCATCCATCCCATTCATATTTATAGGTGCAAAAGGAGTGACCAGTTGATCTGACTTATAGGTTGACAATTGTCCATATTGTCACCTATTTCTTCTTAGCCATACATTACCCTATCTAATTCTTTCTTAAATTTTTAAAATTCCTAACACGTGTCCAAGATTTCACATGCCTTGATCCTCCACACACTTGTTCTTTCCTAGCTAAGTCACTTCCCTCATTGTTTAGCTTTGACAATAATAAATTTGGATCAAGTCCTAGATTGTGTTAGTTCTAAAGTACGTCAGCTTAGCCCCTAGCATTATTATCCATAGAGCTGGCTAATTGGTCATGCTTTGTTCTTTCTGCATTAAAATGCTACCCATATTTTCCTTTTCAACTCTTTGAATTGGTCAACATGCCTTCTTTCTCACATGATTTCCCCTCTTCTATGCACTTTTCCCCATTGTCTTCCATGCACTTTTCTTCAGACATATTTGGTAGACATTTCCCTTCCTTTTCCTTCTCAGCACCATCTCCTACCCCACACTAAAATATGTGTATGGTCCTATAGCACAGTCAAATCATTCCTCCATATTTTTCATCACCATGGTCGTGATCTCCATGCATAACAAATCATCCTTCTTCAACCTACCTTTCTACATTATAATTTTATAAAAATTTGGGAAGTCTTCAATTTGGTGCTCACTCTGACAATAAGTGTAAGTGGGATGCTGGGGGCAATCTTATTGGATGTGGTCTGGTGAGTCGCACTTATAGCAACAACGTAGTAGAAGTATGATTTGACCTCATTCATAGGTGGGATATCTTATGTTAGGTGGATGCATGGGATAGTTGTATCCCAAGTTCTTAGGTCCATACCTTGAATGTCCTACAATAAACTGCCTTGCATTCCATTCTCAAGTTTCATAGAACTCATATACCACCGGATAGTTATATGTGTGTGGGTGAAAGCATTGTAAACTTTAAAACACATGAAATCCTTGGTTTAAGTTATGTGTTATAAGCGGGGGCATGATCAAGTCTCATGGGCCTTGTGACAAACTTCACAAGAAATCTTAAAGGTGCATATGTTCCTCCTAAGGTAGTTATTCTGATTATGCCCTTTCTTTTTTTAATCCACACACCATAGTCCTAGGTGGATACCTTATGATTGCTTTGCCAAAATATATTGTAACATCATCTCCATGGTTGTTGCCTATTTGAAAACATCTATGCTGGCCCTTATTTCATCATTTCATCTAATTCTACATGTTTGTGACCTCCAACACCTTTCATGGCTCAATAAAGTTCTATATAGAGAGGGTGCATCAAAATAGATCATAGATTCCTCCAAAAAACCATTACACATGATACACTAGGTGTAGGGTATATGATAGCTTGGAGATCAGATTTTTAAACCTGGAATCATAGGAGTGAACACTTTCTCTTAGATCTTACTTGATTTCTTTCAGTGTTGTACTGAGTTTTTGTTCAAATTTTGGGATATTGAATTATTTCAAGAATTCACCCTTTAAGTAGCTAAAATCCATGATGGTCTATGTCAGGTCTAGCATTATGTACCACTTATGTGCTTGTTCCATCAAAGTAGTGGTGAACTAGGCCACCTTCTTTTTTGATGATGTAATACCCCTAGTTCACCAAATCAAGTCATATTTATGAAGGTTTTCGTATAAATATAGAGACCATGCCCATTGCATATGAAATATCAGGTCTAGTGTGCATAAGGTAGATGAAACTACCAACAAGTTGTCAATACGAGGTAACATCAGCCAAAGGAGATGGAAAATTAGCTTCAAGTTTCATACCAAATATAAATGGAGTTGGATCTTGTTTACAATCAACCATGTTAAACTGTGCAATCAAATCAAGAGCATTCTTTGACTATACAATAGTGATCCTGGAGTTAAATTGAGAAATTTCAATATTGAGGAAGTAATGCAACAATCCCAAGTCAGTCATTGATAACCTAATAGACAAAGAAGTTTTCATTGTTGCAATGGTGGATGAATAAATCCCTGTGATCAATAGGTCATCCATGTAGAGAACCAAAATCAACAATGAATCATCCTACCATAAAATATAGACATTAAAATCATAATAACAATGGTGAATCTAACTAAAATAAGAAAGGAGTCCATCTTGGCATACCAAGTTTAAGGATCTTATTTGAGGCCATATATAGATTTTTGAAGTTTGTAAACTAAGGAGAAATCTTCCACAAATCCTTGTGGTTGTTCCATATATATTTCCTCTTTGAGGTCACTGTGAATAAAATCACTCTTCATATCCATTTGATGAACATCCCATTGATGCATTGTGATAATAACAAGAGTGAGTTGTATTGAGTTCATTTTGGTAACTAGGGTGAATGTCTCAATATAATCAATGCCAGGTACCTAAGAAAAACCCTTTGAAACCAAACGTGCTTTAAACTTGTCTATAACCATCTACTACAAATTTTATTTGGTAGATCCACCTACATCGAACAAGTTGTTTTCCCTTAGGAAGAGTAACAAAATCCCAAGTGTTTTTCCTAGGATATGAACCATACTCTTTCATAGTAGTATCTCAGTCAAGAGTGTTTGATGCCTCATGAAATGATTGCGGTTTAGAAGTAGATGCAATGAATGCATGTGGGGTATTTTGTAATTATGAATGAGTTTGCCTATTGTATGATGGATCTCCAACCCATTGACCATCACTTTATAGTGTCTATCTAGCCTAAAGAGAACTAGTGCTCAGAGACTTAGGAGGAGATTACTCATCCTCTGAAGATATTTCGGGAAGAGTAGGTGATTCCCCATCACTACTCTCATCATCAGAACTAGTATAATAATTTAGATCATTAGGAAGTTACTCAGATGGATCTAAATCAATGGAATTATCATCAAATCCCAGTGCATCAAAGGAAAAGGTAGAGATCTAGAGTGTGGAATTTGAAGGAATCTTTTGAAAACAAATACTTCTCTCAATGAACAAATCATGAGTGATGGGATGGTTAATCATGTATCCCTTAACATCCTTAATATATCTAATGAAGATGCAAGGTTGAATCTGAGGTTCCATTGCCTTACATTCTTCTTAGGAATACAGACCATGATAGGACATCCAAACACTTTAAGTTTCTTCACTATGGGTTTCCAACCAATCCATGATTCAAAAGTAGTGACTCACTTCAATGCTTTATGAATAACTTAGTTCCAAGTATAACAAGCATAATTGATGGCCTTAGCCTTATACTGAGGTGTAAGAGACTTGGAGTGTACAATAAAATTGGCCATTTCCTTTAAGGACATATTATTTCACTTTGAAACACCATTCTACTAAGGACTATATGGAACTATATGTTATAGTTCAATACTCTCTAAAGTGTAGAATTGTTCAAAATAATTAGTGACATACTCACCACCATTATTTATGCACAAAATCTTGATGGATTTACTTGACTATTTTTATATAGGTTCCTTAAAGTCTTGAAAATTATCAAGACCTTATATTTATGATTAAGAAAGTACACCCAATTATACCTTGAAAAGTCATCAATGAAAGTAAGCATGTATTTAATCCTATTGATTGAAGGTGCTAGAAATGGTCCAACAATGTCATTGTGAACTAGCTCAAATAAATGTGTAACTTTCCATGATTTGCCTTTGTCATACTTCTCCTTAGGATGTTTACCAAGTATGCATCCTTGGTAAACACTATCAAAAAAATGAACATGCAAAAACGTTGAAATCATGTCTTGACGACTAAGTTGCTCCAACTAATGATAGTTGAGATGGTCAAATCATTTATGCCATAATTTACTCACCCCACCTGAATGAGTGAGTAGTGTAGTAGAGGGTTGATTAGGATAAAAATGTGAACAAGTAAACAATCATGATTGGTGATCTATTTTTCTAAATGTAATTATGGAATCATTGTTTACTTCCCTAATAACCACTGATTTAGGTGTGAACTCAACTCTCTTACCTGAATTGATGTGAGTGATTTGATAAAGAAATAGGAGATTGGTGGATAAAGAGGGAACACATAGAACATCATGAAATGTCCCATCATTCACTTCAATAAATCCTCTCCCACTAACTTCTATGGAAATATTGTCACCTAATAATATGGAAGACATACAACAAGGCTCTGAAGATGAGAAAAGGTTCTGAGATGAATCCATGTGGTGCAAGATACCATAATCAGTTATCCATGTGGAGGGCCTCATGTGCCTCACTATTTATACATTTTTAGAGTGATAAGTCATAAATCATAAAAAATAAATTCTTTAAACCAACCCACAATCTATAAGATATATATAGTGTAAAAGTATAATACTATTAAAGATCCATATCCATTGCATCTAATATATTGGTGACAAGCATAAAACATTATGTGTTGGGAATGATTCTCTACAAACTGTAAGATACATATTCCTCAAACCAACAAATAAAATCATAATAATTGGAAGACTTATAACAATACAATTCAAACCATAAGATCCACATTCCTTCAACTAAAAAAATTTATATTTAGTTCACACAAAATGTTAATTTAGGAAGTATTCTTATGTTAAAGTCACTTAAAACTCATAACCCCTAATTTCAATTATATTTATAAGAATCAAATTTAGATATTTAATCTAACATACCACCATCTCACTATGAGTCTGTTGTAATTTATGTTTATTATAATATTTTGATTTAAATATTTTCTTTAAAAAATTCTAATTCAATACACTACCATCTTCACCATGATTGGATTGTAATTTATATTTATTAAAATGTTTGAATTTAAATATTAATTTAAAAATGATTTGATATTAAATAGAGTTCATTCATCAAAACTAGGCATTAAGTCGAAGAGGTCAAAATTTAACTTATGAATATATTTATCTTATAAATAATCCATTAATATTCAATTATTCGAAAATACCTATAAAACAATATTGAATGTAATCTTTAAATGATATTGAAAAAATATAATTAAGTACAAGTTACATGAAATAAAAAATGATTTCCATATATAACCTATTTCAAATAAAGAATTTGAAGCCTATTCTTTGAAAAGTAGGCATTTCCTCAAAATTGCACGTAATCAAAGCTACCATATGGTGAACTATAACCTTCCTCAAAATTGTACCTAATCAAAGGAGCTAAATGGTGAATTATAACCTCCATATTATAAATAAATAAAAATAAATCATTCTTTGATGTTACATCTACAAGCAAGCATGCTATTATATAGATGAATGAATGATTCTTATTTTTATGTAGAGACCTAAGTTTTTATGTATTTTTACTCTTGAAAATGATTTTTTCATATTTAATAGTAAAATTACATTATTTTAAAGTATTTATATATTTGTTATTTATTAGTTTAAATTTAAGTTTTATTGTTTTTTATTGTTGGAGTGTGTTATGTTTCCCCATCTTTCTCTCTTTTCTCCATTCTTCTCTCCTCCCTCCTCATCCTTTGATGTTTCTAATGTTCTACTAGAAACGTATAATATTGTGAACCCTAGTCGCCTAACAGTTTGTGTTTTCACTTATTATGTGTAAGCTTATATACTAATAAAGTCTTAATTTTAATTCTAAAAGTATATAAATACATTAATATATTTAAGACAAAAATATTTAATGAGTTAATTAATACAAGTATGTATAGAAGACATTCAAGAATCTAAAGAAATCTGAATAGTATATAGCATTCACAATTGTATTATAGAAGAAATAAAAAAATCATTACAATGTTGAAAGTCGTAGTAAATAGATATTGCATCACGTTGGATTGCCTAGTTGAATTGTATTTTACTTGACATATAGTCTTCAATATTGTATACTGTTGAGGGGCATGATAAGTAGCCAATACTTTAAAACCTTATTAACACTAAACACAAGGCAAAAATAAATGTTTTATTCATCTTTTGTAGGTTCAGATGCCATATAAGGGTTTGAATAAGAAGATAAATTTCATAGAGATCGACATGAAAATTCAAAAAGGTGAACGAGGTTTTTAGAGCTCCAAACTTGACAAACACATCAAATAAAAAATTTCTTATGTATTGTTTAACAAAATTGTGTTATTTATAATTATGATTGCAAAAAGCATAGAGTTAAACGTTTTGGTGAGGTGCTCAGGTCAATCTCAATTTTTAGGTTTTCATTATCTTACCTTAAATACCCTAATTTTATTGTCAAATTATGATAATTGTTTCTCTAAACCGTCTTCTTATCAAGTATCATGTTGAAATTGAATTAATAATTAAATTTGATTTTATTATTTTACATATAATCAAGCTTAATTATATGTTTATTAGTAAATTATATTTCATTTAAATGTAAAACCACTTTCATTACAACTTAATGTGTATTAACTTTTTAATTTTCAAAAAAAAAAATATTTTTAGAATTTTAATATTTTTTAAATTTTAATTTTTTTTATTATGTTTATATATGTTGTCTTTGAGCTCGTTTCAATCCTTTTAGATAATTATGTTGTTAGGTGTATCTTATCATGGTAGTTGAGGGTAATGTAATTTTTGTGAATATGTTTATAAAAATAGTTAACATTAAATTCGATATTTATTTGATTGTTATAGGGTATTTTTTTCTCACTTGAAGAAGGTGATTGAAAAATTAGAATATCTTAGACATACAATGACATTTGGAGCCTTTTTAATTTTCAATAAAGATTTTTCAAGCCCAACACAATACTATACACCATTTATCTCAATGAACAAAAAAAATTTCAGAAAAGAATTATTAATCAATATAAAACCTTTTAATAAATAAAACTATATAACTGATCTAAAATAAATACCTTAAAATTAATATATTTTAATATTTTTCAAATAAGTATATTTAAAATATGAGTTAGTTAATTTAATTAAACTCTATTTAAAAAAAGTTAAATTATCTACCCCACCCATGGGGGAAGAAGCATGAGAAGAGCTAGGGTTTGAAGAGTTCAAGTAGTACAAATTAATTTTTTCACAGAAGATCAAGCTAAGAAAGGAGTGGGATTGGACTAGCATTGCAAAGAATGTTTAGGCCAGGGGGATATCCCCCCTGAAGACCATCTTTTAGGCAGATGATGACAGGAGCAACATCATTAGTTTCAAAGATAGAGATCAATGCCCTAACAAGGGTAGCAGGCAAAAAGAGGATAGAAGGACAGATAGATGGACCTAAGAGGACATACATGTAGGCAACAAAGGATAATCCGATTGATATGCTATATCCGATGGAAATTTAAAAAATATATAGATGGGCTATATGGAAGGAGCTTGATCTGTAAATTCATGGGTGCCCTGTTACGCTGGAAGAGTTGTATGCATAGACTAGGAGGAACTGGAGTACAAACAGAGAATATGAATTGAGAACATATGCCAAAGGATACTTCATTTATATCTTTTCAAATGAATCTAATCAAGATAGATTCTTTGAAAGAGGACCATATTTCTTTAGGAATGTGAGCCTATTTTTGAATCACTGGCACACAACTTTCAAACCAATGGAATAGTTACCAACAATGGTAACAGTATGGATTAGATTATATGCTCTCTTATAAGAATTATGGTCAAGGTATGTTTTCAAAACCATTGCTTATATGATATTTAAGCCATTAGATGTATTTAGGTCGCATCAAAGAAAGGGCTTATCTAGCTATGTAAGGATATGTTTGGAATCATATTTAACCAAACCTTTGCCCAAGAATGTCACACTGAAGGCAGAACAAATGGAATGGATCTAATATCTTTATTACAAAATTATTCCTTTCATATGTAGAGGGTTGCACGAATATGGGCATCTAATTAGGGAATGCTCCACACTTCAAAAAAGTAATATACTAGATAAAGTACCAAAAGCCATGGAAAAGGATTCAAATGGTTTTGTAAAACCAAAAAAAAGATACCATGAAAAACATGAATAAAATGATTTTAAAATATGTCCCAAAGGGGAGTAAAGCTTCCAGGATAGAGGAACTAAATAGAATGTAAGGACTAAAAATGATACCAAAAACATAGAGACAGGATAATCAGACAAGACAAGAGGGGGAGGATATAACAACAAACTATGGTTTCAAAGAAGATATTGAAAATATACTTAAATAAGGGAATACAGGAAAAGAAGAGAAAAGAAAAATAAACAAGAAAAAAATAATTCAACAAAAATGAAAAAGACAAGGGGAAGGACAATAGTGTGCAAAAAATTGGATAAGCACGGAGGAGGAGGATGAGACAGAAATAGAGAGCAGAAGTGAAGAGGATAAAGTGGGAATCAGACAGACCCCAAACCTTAACCCCAAAGGTAACTTTGGCAAGATAAGAAGAGGGAGACCTAGTAAGGAAAAAAAGAGACAAGATGAGGCAATGGAAGCTATAGGTGCAGGAACACAACAACTAGTGGATAGTTTCTTAGCGAGAACCAATAAAAGTGACCTTCCTTAATGTAGATCATATCTTGGAACATGAGGGGATTCAATTCCCCCTCAAAAAGGTGATATTTGAGATAACTAATCAACCATCGTAATCCTAATATTTTGATGTTACAAGAAAAAAATTAGACAATCATGAGAGAGTTATAAGGAATTTTTCAAATAAGTTCAAAAAGGAAATAATAGGAAGATATGTTGAAGGAACAACGAGAGATATGGACATTCTATGGGAGCCTAACTCAATCGAGCTAGAAGTATTACAAAATCAAAAGCAATACATGGTGTACGAGGTAGAATGGCATAAGATAGGCTTAAAATTTTACTTAGTAAGCATCTATGGGTCTCAAAACAAATAAGAGAAAGAATAGGATTGGAAACAGTTAGAAGAGATCATCAACGCTAGAAAAGAGGATTTATGGCTAATATGAGGTGATTTTAATGCTTGCCTAGATTCGACAGAAAAGAAGCGGGGTAGCACAAGGGGAAAATATCATAGCAATTTTCAAAATTTCATGGGCAGGTAAAATCTATGGGATACAAGAACAAAGTAAGGATGGTATACATGGAGCAACAAAAGAATGGGAAGGGAACTAATCCTAGAAAGGCTGGATCTTTTCTTATCCAAGATAAACTGGCTAGATCAAAATCATATCTTGGAAACATAAGTGTTAAAAGTAGCAAGCTCATATCACTGGTTGATAGCCATACAGTAAATTTCAAAGGAGAGACCAAGTAGATATCCATTTATATTTTAAAAAAATGTGGATGGAACATCCTGACAATGATAATTTTTTCACTCAACAATGGACTTCTCTAAGTCAAAAGGAAGGGACAAAAATGTTTGTCTTTTCACAAAAACTCAAAGAATTAAAAGAGGCACTGAAGATATGGAATCAAACTACTTTTAGAAATATCTTTCAAGACAAAGAATTGTTGAGAAAAAGTAGTCAGATTCAGGGTTTGAGAATGGAAGTATATGAGTCGATAGAATTACTAAAAGAAGAGGAGGAAACAACTAGAAAGATGGAAGGGATTTATAAAAAAGAGGAAATATATTGGAAGTAAAAGTTTAGAATCAAATGGTTAAAAGAGGGAGACAAAAATACAAAGTTCTTTCACCTATCATGTAGGATCAGAAGACAAGAATTATATAAATAACGTGAAGACTAGATGTAAATATCATTGAAGAAGTAGAAAAGATAAATGAATACTTGGTTAAATATTGGAAGGGAGTATTAAACAAGGAAGAATGGGAAAATATGAAAGAATAGGAAGATTTTGTGAGGCAAATCCCCCACAAGTTAACCCAATCTGATAACAGAAGCCAAATGGAGGATGTCTCACTTGAAGAGTTTAAGAGGGTAGTCTTTGAAATGGTAGGGGACTGTTCCCTAGGACCATATGGTTTTCCTGTTGTGTTCTATCAACTCTTCTAGGATCTCATCAAAGAAGAAGACAGGGAAGTGGTTCAGGAATCGACGGAATCCTAAAGGATATTGAAATATTTTAATTCCACTTTCTTGGTGCTAATACCTAAAAAAATAGATAGTAGAACACTAGAAGATTTTAGACCAATCTCCCTTTGTAACACCATCTATAAGATAATCTTGAAGGTTGTAGCGAATAGGTTACAAGACCTCCTCCCAAAACTCATATTAAAGGAGCAAGGGGGGTTTGTTAAAGGAAAGCATTTTTTTTATGGAATAGTGATAGCACATGAGATAATCCACTCACTACATGCAATCAAAAGGCAAGGAATGTTGATAAAACTGGATATAGCAAAGACATATGATAAAGTTGACTGGACCTTTTTGGACAAGATACTCCAAAATTTTGGCTTTAAGGAAGATTAGAGAAGGTGGATTCAGAGTTGTTATGCAATTACCAAGGTTTTGGTAATGATAAATGGATCTCTAGAAGGCTTCTTCTCATCAACTAGGGGTCTTAGGCAAGGAAATCCATTATCACGTTATATGTTCATCCTTATGGGAGAAGCCCTAGGAAGGAAGCTAAGATTACTCATAGAGAAAGGTAAGATAAAATGGATACAGGCATCAACAGGGGAAACATCTCACACTCACTTACAATTTGTAGATGACATAATGCTATTTGTGTTGCCTAGACTTCAGGAGATTAGATCCATAAGGGATCTACTAGGAAGCTATGAGAGAACCTCAAGTCAATCCATCAACAAAGGTAAGTCAAAAATATTTTTCATAAATGTCTTATAAAATATGCAAATTTTTCTATCAAGAATTCTATGATTTGGAACAACCACTTTTATAGATAATTACTTAGGATTCCCGTTGATCAAAGGTAAAGGGGATCAAAATCTTTGGCGGATAGCATTAGAAACGATGAATAAGAAGCTGAGCAACTAGGAAGTTAAGTATCTAACTTATGTAGGTAGGATAACCCTCATTATAACTGTGTTACAGGCCACCACCCATTAATGGTTCTCTTTGTTAAAGGCGTCTAAACAAATTCTAACAGAGATGAATAGGATTCTCAGGAGCTTCTTATGGAAAGGCACGATAGAAAAAGCCAAACTGCCTCTTTTGGCTTGGGAAAAGATATGTAAGCCATTCTCACTGGGGGACAAGAATAAGAAACCTCCAAAATACAAACCTGGCACTATTGGCAAAGCTAGTCTGGAGATCAGGAACGAGATGGAAGGAAGAATGGAGTGAGCTACTTAGGAAAAAATACCTAGATGAAAGGAACCCAAATAGAATGTTCACAACTCAAAAACTTCTGAATGGTTCCCCCAAATGGAATAACATTGAGGCTAGAGAAATTATTTTAAAGGGTTTATTTCGACAAGTTAAAAATGGATAAGATACAGATTTATAGAAGGATAGTTGGGTGACAGATAGACCACTGAGAATGTACCCTAGATTTACAAAAATTAAAGATGAAAGCATAATATAGTGGGGTAGTAAATTGAAAGAGTATTGGGTAGAAGACATGGTTTCAAGGATCAGAACAGTGACTTGGAAATGCTTCCAAAATAGGGATGGAACCCAAAATGAAGCATAAAATGACCTAAATAAAATACTGAAAGGCTTTATAATTCCATGCAACCTAGAACCAGATAAGTTCAAATGGAATAGGAAAGGAATAGGGGAATAGTATATTCAAGCAAGGTATGGTGCTCTAGGGGAGGTTATGCAAAAGGACTCAATGACTTCAATTCGGACAAGTATTTGGAAATTTAAAGCCTAGCTTAAAACAAAAACCTTCATATGGTTGACAACACATAGGAAGATCTTGACAGGGGAAAATCTAAAAAGGAGAGGAATCCAAGGCCCAACAAGATGTGTCATGTGTCTAAATAGTGAAGAGAATATGGATCACCTCCTGATACACTATAACTTTGCCTCTGACTTATGGAACACCTTTTTAGATAAATTTAATCTGAGTTGGAGCACATGCGATAAAATACAAAATCAGTTGAAGGCTTGGCATTGGAATAAGAAATTGAATATTCAAAATGATATCTAGAATATGGGACCTAGTTTTATCACATGGAAACATGGTTGGAAAGGAATAAACAAATTTTTGAAGTAGGGAAAGGAAATAAATCGAGTAAAGAAGTTTGGAAGGAAATGGAAGCCAACATTCTATAGGTCATCACATCAACAAAACAATTAAAAAATAAGAAAGCGAATCCCGAGGAAATATAAATCCTCAATAATTAGGGGGAAGCCAGGAAAATATATGAATCTATGCAACCAAGTGATAAACAAACAAAAAAATTGCTAAGGGAAAATGTGAAATGGCTTCCCCCGAAGTAGGCCTAGAATAAAGTCAATTTTGATGGAGCATCAAAACAAAATCCAAGGTTATTCTGAGTGGAGGCCATAATTAAAAACCACCTAAGGCAGGGGAGAACCTATAAAGCGATATTGACTAGAATAAATATGAATAACTTAGTCGAAACAAAAAGACTAATTTTGGGTTTAGAGATGGCTCTAAAAGAAAAAATCACAAACTTAAAAATAGAGGGTGATTCTTTAATTATCATTAACTCGTTGGATAATAAAAGTGTTAACCTAAAGTAGAGATTCTCATGGGTTATGGAGGAGGCGAATAGATTGTAAGAGAATTTTAAGAAAACAAAAGTTAGTCACACACTTCGGGAGGCAACCAAACGGTTGATTGGCTTGGAAATTTTTGGCTAAAATTGGGACAGGAGAAAAAGGCAAGATGAGGAATATAATGGAGGAAAAAAAAATGGAAGAATTAAAAGAAACAATTTGTAAAGAATGCCAGAATTAAGAGAGAAACTAAATGATAGGAAGAGGAAAGAAGCCAAATTTAAAATTGGTGCTAAAATGTCAAAAAGGAATTATGACCAACTAAATCTTTGAGAGGCCAGCGTTGCATAAATTATGGCATCCAAGAATGGACTTAGAAGGTTGGGGCGACGTGGAAGTAGAAGTTCAGTCACTAATTACCCAAAAAAACACGCTGAAAAAAGCCACAACTTGCTGAGCAAAGAAAAATTTAGCAAGGAAGGCCAGATGGAAAACGATGCAAAAAATGCCAACTTGCTTTGAGGAGCACAACTTTCCACAGATGAAAATCCAGACAAAAGAGAATATCGATGAAGGGCAGCTTAAATAGAGCCGTATGGAGGAAGAAAAGGGAATAAGTTTTCCCTGTTGTAGCTAAACCGGCGTTGTGGTGGGAGACTGTGTTGGATTTGATGATGGCGCTTAGCCAAGTTATAAGGCTACTACTGACTATATCAATAAATGTCTTGGAGAAACTAAGATTTGTAACTGAGCAACCAGCATGTGGGATGTTGGGCGAATAAGACTTTATAAGGGAGGTTCAAACACATACAGAGAACACTACAGATAACGAAGAATGTGGTGCAAATGAAAATCCCTACGTTGATCAAGCTGAGCAGGAGGGCACAAAGAAAGCTGGAGAGGGACCAAACATACAAGTATCTGAAAACCAAGGGTGCTTAGGATAGGAAAGAGAGATTGAAATAAACTAGATAGATAGTATAGAACAAGATGGTGAAGGGGAGCAAATTACAAGAGCCGGTGCGTTTATGTCTCCTTTTAGGAAGGAAGGATATGGATTAGGAGGAGTGGGCAGCCCAATGAAGCTTTGGAGAAAGGCAAACAAAAAATAAATGAACTAGAAAATGGAGGGGGGTCAAAAAACGGCACGCAGAAGGCAGAAACAACCCAGGGAGGATTGATGAAGTGACAATTCAGTACCAAAATAGAGGAAGCTCGGCAAGACATGGGTCTGAAACATGGGGAAGAAATGCCCCCCAACAGGGAAAGGTATAACCTGGAGGCTAGAGTAACGAACAATCTCAAATACCTAGCAATGGGGATACATTCCATTAAGGAGGCAGTGGAAAGCACTAAAAGTCTGGTGGCCAAACAGAATAACGAAAATTTAGAGTAATAGAAAGATTTGGAGGCCTCAGCAAGGATATTCAAGGAATTTTTTATGGCTCACTTTCACCTGACGGAAGCCACAAATGACAATCTAATCCATATAAAAAACTTCATGGAAAATAGCGGAAAGGAGCTGAGATTGCATACGCAGATTTTGACAATGCTTCCAATAAACACAAATAAAATCAAATGACAATCTAATTCATATAAAAAACTTCATGAAAAATAGTGGAAAGGAGCTGAGATTGCATACACAGATTTTGACAATGCTTCCAGTAAACACAAATAAAATCAAATGACAATCTAATTCATATAAAAAATCTCATGGAAAATAGCAGAAAGGAGCTGAGATTGCATACACAGATTTTAACAATGCGTCCAATAAACACAAATAAAATCGAAAGTGTCCAAAATACATCATTGAGTATCATTGAAGATACAATGAACATGAAAAAACATCTGCATCATTGGTATTGTGCATAGAACAACAATCATCAAACTAACCATCAATAAAGAAGATGGAGAAAAGGACGAAGAATAAAGTATGAGAATCTAAGATCTGAAAAATAAGTAATGATTGAGTAGTTGTTAATTTGTTTTTTAGTAACCTTACTGATGTATAAAGTCCTAATGTCTAATTGTCATGTCTTAATGCAATAACTTTTTAAGCAGTATCATGAATTAAAACTTTTATTTATCCCAAAAAAAAAAAATTAATCTACCCCACCCTAAATGTCTAGGAAAACTGGAGAAACTTATATGCAAAGTTTTTAAATGATGATAAGGATATTTATCACCTTTGACTTTTATTTTTTTGATGGTGCAGCCACATCTTTCTGTCTTCAGTATGTTGATCAATGTTTTTCGTCCTAATACATTGAACATTATTAAACAATATTTCAATGATGATGATATCACAAAGTGTGCTTGTTTTCAATGATATTTTCATGCATGTTGTCAATTTCCAAATGAAAAAAATGTTGGTCAGATTAGAATGGGATATTTTTATCTCATTAAAAAGAATTATACTCTTTCCACAAGTTGGATTTAGCCTATTATTTTTTTGGGAAGCCCCCACTTGTCAATGAGATATATATACATTAAAAACAATATGAGATATACATAAAAAAATATACGATATACATCATATAACTTTTGAGTATACATTATGTAAGGTGTATGTATATATATTAAAAAATAATATAAAATATACATAATATATTTTTTAAGTATATGTATATATGTTTAAATGGCTTTCGGCTTTTAGTTTTAATGTTGAATTACGTTGAAAGTGACTAATAACTTTAATATTGTAAAACTCTGAGATGTTCAAGTTACTTTCCCAACTTTAATGGTATCGAGGGCTTAGATATTCCAAAAGATGTATTCTAATAAATGTTTTAGATTTAATTATCATAATAAATGGAGTATAAGTGGAAAGGACTAGCATTTTATCTGTATAATATTCTAGAAGATCTTCAATAAAATTTTGATGGAATAAATAATATATAATTAAAGTTAAGATAATTGTCACTTGAAAAATTAAATTTGATTATAGATAATTATTAGGAGTGTACACTTCGTTTTGGATAATAATTAATTTGTAATTTTATTATCTAAATAAAGTGTTTGAAATATAATTTTGATGTTTAAGTTTCGTTTTTTAGTTAGTTTTTCCCTTCTCTTTCCTTAAATTTGTGTTGTAATTTTTGTATACATGTGATTAGTAATTGTTATAAATGTGTAAGTTAAATTAGAAGGGATGGCGTAAATTTATGTTTTGATAAAGTGAGATTTTATAAAGTGAAAGAGTAAATCGGTGGTCATATTTCATTTGAAATCTATGGATGTGTAATATGTATCATCTTTTATCAACGAAGTTTCAAATAATAATCTGATATTTTTGGTGGAGGTGATAGTAGAAAATGAGATTGTGTATATATGATAATTCACTATTTAAGGAGGGGATTTTTTTTAACAATGAGTATGAGCAATGACAAAGTGTTGGGAAAGGGTAAGATTACATAAAGCATGAAATGATTAAATATATTAATATGCATTGAGTGATGATAGTTAAGAATAATAACAAAATATTTCAAAAGATGGACCCAAAGAAAACCAAATAAATACACGTACAAACTTTTATAACATACCACTATTTGTTATGTAATATATAATATATTAATTTATTATATATTTTATATAATAAACTATATACTATTATATTAAATATTATACATTTTTTTTATTGACTAAGTCTTCGACTTAGCATTAAATATTAAGAGGGGGATTGAATCTAATGTTATTCCTTATGGTGGCGGGTCTTTGTATTTAACAAGAATTAATCTCAAGTGGACTCTTTGTGACCCAAGCAACCTCACCAATAAACCAACAATCTTTCAATAACATTATAAATAATATTTTTCATTTATTATTTTATAATAAAAATAATATTGCGTATAATACATAATAAAATATTAAATAAATGTATATTATAATATATAATTATTTTTTTAATTTATTATCAATATATATAATAATGGTTTATATATATGTATGATTTTATCTATATAGAATGTATTATAATTAATATTAATAATATATTAATGTTTTTGAGTGTTTTAACTATGTTACATTTAATTAGACAACTTTAAAATTAATTAGACAAAAAATATTAAAAAATAACAATAAATTGTATTTTTCAAAATAAATAGTATATATGTATATAATATTTAATATAATGAATAAAAATAAGTAAGTATTATTGCATATATTATATGTATATATATTTAATATAAATTTTAATGTAATTATAAATAAATAATCTATATTATGATATTATAATATATAATAAATTAATATAATATATATAGTAAATTATTAAATATCATATATCTATAATATTTAATGTAATAGATAATAATAAGTAAATAATATTACATTTAAAAAACATGAGTAAAATCAGAAAAAAATGTCGAGTTGAAGCTCCATTTTATTATTGGATTCATCTAGATCTAGGGTTGATTTTCAAGTGGTCACAAATCTAAGGGACAAGAAAGTGGATATGTGGTTTCAAAGGTGAATGGGAATAGCCTTGCTGAGTGGTTGTCAAGGGTTTCACCGAAGTTGCCTCCAATGGACATGGTGCATTTAAGGTAGGTGGTAGAAAACCTAAGGAGTGTGGATACGGACCCTGTTGACGCATCTCAAGTCAGGATGTTAGGGGTGGACAAGTAAGGGATTTTAAGGGGGAGGCCCAATGGCTAGCAAGGGCTATCTTGGCATGCCATAGTGCCTAGTCTAGACCAATTGAGATTTTAGGTGCAGGAGTGAAGGCAAGTGTTGAAAAGGTTGAGACAACAACAAAGATAGGAGGTGTATCTTCAGAAGTGTTGCAAGCTATAACAACATGCTTATGGGTGGTGAACCCTAATCTTGTGGGAATAAAGGCAAACATGGTGGAAGATGTAATAAACATTGTAGGCTTAGACAAAGTGGTGAGGGACAATGGGAAGTCCTTTACGGAGGTTCCATCCAGGCCAGTTTTGTTGGCTAATAGGACTGATAAACTCATATAGGTGGTGGAGAGCATCCCCTCAATCTCCTTTGAGGATGAGGTTCTTATTGAAGCACTTAAAAATGAAGATTGGAAAAATCATGAATTGATAGGTTTTTGCTCTACTAGGGTTTAATACATACATGCCATTGAGTTGCCCCTTGGTTCCTTGCTTATCTAGCCTTGGTTCATACCATGACCTTAAGCGCCTATAGGACTTAGAATTAATTGTCATTTAGGGTTTCTCACCTTTGGGCAAGGCCAATCTTTATAATGTCCTCCCCCCATTCTATCCCAATTGTTTTAGCTGTAGAGAAGAATGGAAGAGCACCAAGCAATGGCCTCCTGCAAGCGCTCGAGTAAGTTTGTCCCAAAAGTTTACCAGGAGGTAATGTTTTGAAACATGATGTTATATTGTGTATTCCTAAATTTAATTTTGTATGTCAATGGTTAGATTAGTTTTGTTTAATAGGTTATTTTGTTGGGATAATTCCCTCTAAAAGTATGCTATGATCATGGGTCCAAACTCACTAGGCATCTCACAACATCAAACTGGAGAGCATCTAGAACATGACTAAGGGTTTTTCCTCTTTCACTTCTCCGACCCATCCCATTCCAGAGGAATCCTCTATAACTCTACCACTTGGTAAGTCATAAATTCCCTTATGGTCCTCTCCCCCTGGACACAATACTTTGTGGTCTCGGAACACATTGTTCTTAAATTCCTAGTTTGGGTTGAATTCCCATACCTCTCGCTCTCATACTGGCACTTTATTCACCAGATAGCATCCTCCATAGGCTATGTGGTTTGTCATGAATAAAATTGTTTCTACTCTGCTATAAAAAAAAGGTCTATGTAGAAGTAGACCTATTTAGGGACCTCAAGGAGTGTGTGGAAATCCAAGTCAGGGATGTGAGGCACTCTCAGTGAGTCCCCTATATCAACTTGCATAATACTTATTTTGACTACCAAGCCATAGACCACAAGATACAGGATTGTCCCCTTTAGTTATCTCATAATAATATGTCCAACCACTCGTCCTCGCCACCCAAGTCCTCTCGTAAGGCTAGCAAAAAACCAACTGAAGATAAATGGACACTAGTAGGGAAGAAGAATTTGTATCCCAAAGCAACTAACATGGTTGTTACCCTCAAAGGCATCAATCCATCCTCGAGCATTGGCATTCAGAAGCAGGCTCCTATTTAAAAAGAGCCTACGTCGATGGAATCCCCAATACTGGTTGAAAATCCCAGAGTGTTTAACACCCTTGTGGTTACTAACGTTTTGTCTCAAGGTCTTGAGGCTTCTATGCCCAGCTCTTCCAAATTTTAACACTCTTAGGTCACCACTCTTCCACTTCCTTCTCGACATGATCCACCCAAATGCTAGCATAGCCCTCCTTTGAGGAATGACAAGGCAAAGGAAGGAGAGTATCTGGCAAACCCTGATTTGAGGAAGCAATATGAATTATTGAGTGCTAATAGTGGTCACTTTCTATAAAACTAGTATGATTCCCTAGAAGGGTTGGACTCGGAGGACATGTCCCTAGACTCTCATCATCTATGAATTATTTTTCATGGAATGTTTGGGGTCTCACAAACCCAAAACACAAGTTTGTCATGCATGATTTCAAAACAAAGTTTCCCAAGATGGACATTCTCTACTTGCAAGAAATCAAGGTGGTGTTTTTTTACAGTTATCAGTATTTCCATCTGGCATGACAATATCATTTTGCATAGTCACCATGTCACGGGACATGGAGGGGTGATCACATTAATTTCTTGAAGGTAGCAGTCACATTTAGTGTAATTTGGCATGGACCCCACCAACCAGTTATTATGGGCACTTTTTAACATTGAAATCCATTATTTTAGCTTTATTAATATTTATGTCTTGAATAACACTTTGTATCATACCCATTTATGGTGGTGGAGAGTAGATGATCTCCCTGATGCCCATCGGGTATTATGTGGTGACTTTAATATGGTGGCAACTCTTGAGGATAAAATGGGCCACTTGCTCATGAGTTGGGCATCTGGAAAAAGGGAGACATGGTTTTACATGTGCACTAAATGGGGTATTTATGACCCTAATACATCATGTCAACATATAGTGGAATTTAGTACATCTTGAGTAATTTCAAGGAAGGTCCCACTCAAATTTTGAAGCATCTTGACAAGGCAATCATGTCCACCCAACCATACTTCTCTTTTGATAATGACATATTCACTTTGGTGTAGGCACTACCATATTTTGGGCTTTCTGACCACTCCCTCATTTGGTTTTGTGTGACCTGGCAGTTCATGAAGCCCAAGGTCCATAAAATGCAATTTTTTCTTAACACCTCTCTACTAAAACATGGACCCATGGTGGCGCACATTAGGAGAGTCTAGAATTTAAACCCACATCCCTCCCAAGAATCTCATTATATTCTCTAGTAGGATGGCATAATTTTTAGGACTGCCCACTTTCTACATATCTATGGCCGCCAACTTGCCAAAATTCAAAGACATTCCTACTCTACTACTTCTTCAAAGTTGAGCCACATGGCCCTAGCTCTAGAAAAATATCCCTTTGATGAGATCTTGTAGGTGAGAGTTGCTTCCTTGAGGTACTGCATCTAGATTACAAACAACTACAATGCCTGAAGAACCCAAGTCAAATCCAAGCTTCATTGGTTGAAGATTGGGGATAAAGCTTCTAAAGAATTCTTTCAAATGTTGTGAGCCAAAAACTTGAAGCAACAAATCTAAGTTATTACTAAGGCTAGTAATAGGCTCTCAAAAAATCCATAGATAGTGCAAGCATTTATTCACCTCTATCATCAAGTGTTCAAAGCTCAAGCCTCCTCGACTAAACATGAAACTGCCCTTTAATAATGTCTTTCAGTTGTGTCTTGCAAACCACTCCCACTCAACAGGGGATTGGTGACAGGCCACTCACTATAGATGATTTACATGAAGCAGTAACACAAATGGCTAATGAAAAATCCCTTGGAATTGATTTCTTTCCTTGTGAATTCTACAAAAACCTTTGGGATCTTGTGGGCAATGATTTGCTTAAAGTCTACCAAGAAGCATTTTGTACACACTCGTTGGGTAAAAATATAAAGAAAGGAAATATCAAATTCATACCTAAGCAAGGAGACCCAAAGTTAATCTGTAACTGGTGGCCTATCACCCTCCTTAATGTCTCCTATAAAATCATAACCAAGACATTGGTGATCTGACTGCATGATATGCTTCCTCTTATTGTGCATCTTGAACAAACAAGCTTCATCAAAAGTTGCTACTTCATGGACAACATCATAGCCATCTGGAAAGGTATGGAATAGGGTAGACGGTCCAGGCAACAAGCTTTGTTCATCAAAATTGACTTTGAAAAATCTTATGATCACATTGAATGGCATTTTATCCTAACCATGCTTCATGTTCTGGGCTTAGAACCCATCTTCATTAAAAATGTTCAAATGCTTTTTTAAAATGCCTCATTTGTTTCCTCCATTAATGGAGTCACCTATAAGCAATTTGCCTTACACCATTCCATTCACCAAGGGTGCCCCTTAGCTCCAGCTCTTTATGTGCTTGCAGTTGAGGGTTTTAGATACCTTCTTAGCAAATCCCAATCTAGTGGTCTTGTTAAGGGAATTTATCTCTCACCTATTGTAGTCAACCCCCATTAAGACATGTAATTATTTAATATCCACTTTGTTGATGAATACTTCCTTACCCTCATTGAATATGAATCCAATTTAGACAATGCCCTTAAGT
Source organism: Torreya grandis (assembly GCA_037957365.1). Taxonomy (NCBI): domain Eukaryota; kingdom Viridiplantae; phylum Streptophyta; class Pinopsida; order Cupressales; family Taxaceae; genus Torreya; species Torreya grandis. Next base: position 1,319,827 of record JARHVA010000400.1, read on the forward strand.
GTCTTGACACCCTCTCCCTGACCACTAGCTCCAACATCTAATGGCAGAAAAATTGATGCTATATACAATCATACCTCCCTCTGCCTCTGTGGGTAGCTAAATTTGGTTGGAAGTGGATCCAACATGATGAAATTTTTAAATTTATTGGCATTCCCTTTGCTTTCAATGTGTATCCACCTTTATTGTGGTTGTATGTTATTGAAAGAGTTCCTAAGAAGCTAGATTATTGGATGACCAAGTCTCTTTCATTAGCAGGGAAATTCCAAATATGCTCCAACATCCTTACCTCCACCCATGTGTATTACTCATCATGGTAGGTTCCTTCAAAAAAATCTTACTAGAAGTTCAAGAAATTACTCAGAGATTTCATTTGTGCCAATTCTCCCCAAGGTAAAGGTTTCCACATGGAGGCCTAGGAATATTGTTGCCTCCCATGTGAAGTTGGAGGGATGGGACTTATCAACATAGCTAGGTAAAGATAAGCCTTATGTGTCAAATGGGTTGTGAGGGCCATTAAGGGCCCAAAAGCATGGAAGGCGTTATTCAAACACTATATCTCTTCAGGCTTGCCTAAGGGCAAGAAAGCCTAGAAATCACTTGGCTTCCCCAATTTTCTCTCCATCCAATCTCTCATTCAGATCAATGGGTCCTTCATGGCCAAAAGCATCTAGAAAGCTTGGGAAAAGATCAAGCCATGGATCCTTTGGAATGCTCTAGTTTTTATAATGGGATCTTTATTAATTCCCACTCTCTTTGGTAGTCCCCCATCTTTTCTCAAAATGAGGTTCATTTGGTAGAGGTTCCTTAGATCAATGCCCTCAAGATTTATCATAGAGGAATCCACTCTATCTAGAATATCTTCTGTAAGCACTCTTGTACTTAGCTATCCTAGGAGGATGTGAAATCTAAATACCGACTAGCTAATGTAGACCAAGAATCTTACCAGGAAATTCTCAATGTTGTCCCCACCTCCATGCTCCATAAAATATGAGTCAATTCTGCTAGACCATGGTGGAAGGACTATAAATGGTATGTTGAAACCCCCTTTCACAATTACACTCCTTAGCTTGGCTATAATTAGTTGACCCCATATTTTCAAATGGTTGACAAGATTAATAACCACTGGGGGTTGCACTCATCTATGAAAATATGGATCTTTCACTTCAATATTGTTTTGGGGGGCTGTGTGGAACCCAAGCTTGGCCATTTTTCTTGGTGTATACTGCACCAAGGCTTATTCAACTTGGAGTCCAATTGCCTACTTGTCCCTTCTATGGTCATCTTTAGATGCTTCCTCATATCTTTTGTTACTGTCCCAAAGCTCAAAGGGTATGGTCCTGGATCCATGATATTTTTAAGCCCTTCTATCTTGACTTATTCATTTGGCAGCACATCCTCCTAGGTGACAAGCCTGTGATGCCCAATAAATTAGCACAAGTTTGGCACACTTTCAAAGTGGAGATTCTCTTTTGGATTTGGAAAGAAATAAATAATTATGTGTTCAATCATGTTTCTTTTGATTGTAATATTTTTACTTTACACAAATCTTATATCATATCCAATTTTTTGTTACAGATACAAGTTCAAGCCAACAAAGTGGTCATAGAGATTGGGTATCTCTAAGACCTCTTTTCTCACTGGGGAGGTGCTCCTTGTGCTATGTCTCAGGTTCTACCTTCTCTACCCAAGGATCCCAAGATGGATGACATAATGACTCAACCGCCTCATGGTGGACATCATTATAGCCGCTCCAAGCACCATTCTCATAGCGGCACCCCATACCAATGTGTTTCCCCTCTTGGTAGTAGTGAGGTTGGTATTCATCACCTCCTTCCTCCATTGGATAGGATGATTGGGGTGCTCTTCCTCCTTCGTGCCCAGATGCTTGGGGGTGCCACCTGGAGGTCATGCATACATGATGGACAAGTTTCCTAGGATCTTGTTGGGTATCTCACCCACTCAAACTCAAGAAAATGAAATGAACATGACTTAGCTACCAGTTGGGACCCTATTCTAGATGGTAATGACTTGCCAAGTTTGGGCTAGGTGCTAGATGGTATGGATCCTCTGCCTTCAAGCCTTGCTTTTACTGCTTGATAGTTTTCTCTAATGACTTTTATTTTTTGTGACTAGCTTCTAGGTGCTACCTAGATATGATACTTTGCTCCTATGTTCTGCCTAGTGTCATGGCATGCTCTCATACAGCCTTATTTTTTTGTGAATTATTTTTATATTTTTTTTAGTTAATATATGGATATATTTCATTAAAAAAATGAAGATTGTTTTATTTATAGGGGCATCATCTACATTTTTTACCTTGATATTAGCCAAGCCTATCGACATTGCATGATGGGTTTTTAATAAATGGTAGCCTCTCATAGAGCATAAAATAGAGATTTATCCTTATGTTAGGGAGTTATCTATCATGGTATTTAACTATTTAGAATATCACACCAAGGTTTTCTAAGATAAATCATGGAATTGGGATCATCACCTTCTCTTCATGAAGCCTTGGTTTTTAGCCTTCAATCCTATTTTGGAGACTCTAAAAACCAGAACTATGTGGGTTCACTTATCACATTTACCATTATAATTTTGGGCTATATCCTACTTATCAAGTATTGGAAATGTGTTGGGTGAACTGCCGACAGTGGATGCCTCTACCACTAGTTTTTACCATACCATCTTTGCTTGGATCTTGATAGCATTGAATATTTCCCAAAACCTTCCAGCGACTATTAAATTGAAAATAAAAGACTACTATTGGATATAATCCCAAGATTATGAGGGAATTACCTTTAAAATTTAGGAATGTTTTAAGATTAGGCACTTGGCTATTAATTGTCTTAGCTCCGAGTGAAAGATAGTGGTGTCATTTTGTAAGGATGTTCTTCCCTCCCACTTTACAGTGTTTATAACCTACACTCTAGTCAATAAATTCGAGGATGTGCCACATACTTTGGCCCCCTTGAAGCATGTTGAATAACTGGTTGAGGGGTGAGGGGTTATGACATGACTTTGAAGCAAACATACCTCTGGTGGGATTGGTAGGAAGGAGGTATATTTTCCACAAAATAATGAGGAATGGACTGTAATTTCCATCTTTGTCAGTTGCTCATTGAATATACCTTATAGGACACATTGCCTACACGTATGAGCATGCACATCTACCATCAAGGGAAGAGCTACATTTTTGTCTTGTGGCAGAGTGAAGGACTATTTTACACACAAATTATAATTTCATGAGGTCTTTTATTTTGCATCAACACAGAGAGTAGTTGAAGACTCAAACCATGAATGACCTTTTTGATAGAGTTTGTGGTGGTGGTTTTTTTCACCACCCCAGCGGTAATTCTTAGCATTTAAGCTATAATTTTTATTTATATGATGTTAAAGATATAGATTTTGTTAATGGATATTTGATGTTTTTAACACTCTTTAGATTATTAAAATGACATTGAAATTTATTTCTAAGAAGGAGACAATATTACATGGATTTGGTGAGTGAAGGGATGATTGAGGCGAAGGCCCTGAAATGTTGACGCTATTATGAATGGCTTAGCTTTTGGCATAGATGTAGTAACTATTGTTGGGTGAGCAATGGTCATTGCCATCGATGGAAAATGAAGAAATAACATATAGTGAGATTCAAACCCATGATAACACTCATGCAAAGACAATGATGAATTTGGAGAGTGAAATAAGGCATGAATAGTTTTGGTAAGTCCATTATACTATAAATTACAAAATCTCTACCAATGTGAAAATATGATAGAAGGGGAAAAATAAGTGTGTTATGGATCTTATTTATTTTGTAAATATTATCATGTAATATTTAATACAAGTTATTAGTTATTACTATCTCAAAACTTTTTGATTAAATATGGCTATAAAATTAATTTCTTCATTGATAAGTTTTTAATACAATATGTCTTAGCTAGTAGTGACTTTTCCACAATCAACATTTACCTAAATGAGGTTTCATAGTTTACCCACTTTCAAATCTAAGAAATGAGTGAAACACATCAAATTTCATGACTAGAATTAGTAATAAATCAGTCATTTCAACAGGAACATTTAGCCTAGAGTAAGTAGGGTAGGTGTACAAAGTTGGGGGACAATTTTGTGGACATTTTCATGAATGTATACACATTATAAAATTAGAGAATGTACACATTTTAATCATATAAAAATGTGTAAGCATTTAAAAATATAGAAATGTGTATGCATTTTAAAATATATAAATTCATATGTATTATAACAAGGACACATTTTAAAATATATAAATACATAAGCACTATAATGTGTATGCATTCCTAAAAGTATGAAAGTATAAATCCCTAGAAAGCAAAAATGTGAGCAATTATATTACTTATACTTACGATTTGGGAGATAGTTTTTCAAAATCCAATCTAATCAATACTTAGTCATTTTCAAGATTTCGGTATTGAACCTAAGGATTTCAAGGCACAATTTCTTAATTGAAATCCATTTTGGATAAACATATTGTCATTTGTTAGGTTTTGGGGCCTTCTGGATTGTTTACTAATATTTTTAGAAGTTCTTGGTTTGTCAAAACTAAAGTTTACAAAACAATACATAGCCAACCACTATTTTATGTTGATTTTACTTATGATTAGGTTATTTATAGGCCAAAAACAACCCAAAAACACTATAATCATTTGCAATCAAGGTAAATAGGGATAAGTTAGGCCACATTTATGTGTGGTCACCCTATTTTATATTGAATTCGTGCAAAAATGGTGTGTATTTGGAAAAATAAGATATTTATGACCCATGCATGGCCAACCACCCATTTATGCTAATGTTACTTGTAATTATGTCTTTTATTGGCCAAGAAAGACATAAAACCCATATCCAATTGCAACCAAGGTAAATGAAACAATTTCAGGCACATTTATTTATGATCGGCCCATTTATCTCTGATATGGGGAAAAAATGTGTGATAAGTCGTATTGTGACCCTTGCACATCTAACCAACAATTTATGATGATTTTACTTGTGATTAGCTCCATTATATGCCAAAATTGACACAACAACACCATATCCACTTGTGACCACGTAAATGTGAATAATTTCTAATACATGTATGTGAAATCACCCTAATTTACTTTGAATTCAAGCCAATGTGGTGTGATTGAGGTAACATAGGTCACATTGATAACCCACACACACTAAACCACAATTTTAAGTTGATCTTACTTATGATTAGAAGTCCCTAATGTGCCAAAATCCACACAACAACATCATATTTATTTATGACTAGGACAAATGTAGATGATTTGGGGAACATATTGTGTGATCACCTAATTCACTTTGAAATCAAGCCAAATTTGTATGATTAAAAAAAATTGGGTCACATTAGTGACCTGTGCATATCCAACCACCCATTTGTGTCATTTTTACTTGATATTATGGAGATTATATGGTAAAATTAATCTAACAACACTATATCCATTTGCAACTACAAAAAATCATGCACATGCACACTTATCCATTTTTAATTGAGATAGTGCACCAACACTATCTCTATAACTTGAAAAAATCTCATGTTGATTGATATTGAGGACATTGACGATATGGTTTGTGCACTATTCTGGTAGCTCAACCATTCTACCTTGACCCCCCTGATTTCAATATAAATCAATCTATTTACTCCCTTATTTATATAGAGGCATGGAGAAGCTTGGGTATAGTTTATGCACTTCACATTAAACAAATGGCTTATGCGTTACTCCCTTGTTCCTCCTGATAATAATTGGTGTTCTTCTCAGTGGTCATTGGTGTTCTTCGAGAATAGAATACAATGATTTATATAATCTATTAATTTTTTGTAATATAATACAATACAACCTATTGAATCTTTGACTCCCCAAGATGGTCATGGGTACCCATCAATAATGTCTTGATCACATAACCACCCTTATATATCGACTATCATACCTCAATTTAGGGAATCAATTAAGTGTCACATCATCCCTTAATTAATCAATATATTATATATGCCCTATATAAATAGAAGAGAAACATTTTTCATCACTCATTAAAATATGAGGGCCCTAATTTCCCTTATATATAAAAATGTCAATCAAGCCCCCTCAATATCTATGTGATGTCTTTACCAAATAGATATATAGGGTAAATTATCAATCAAGGGCCCCTCATTTATTATGGGACCTCTCTTTCAACCTCAACTATAGATGGTCAGTCTATATATAAGGGTGCCCCATATATAGAGAAGGGGATAACCACCACCCTTTAGTGTGCACACTATGTTATATATGCCTTATCCATATCCAAAATAGATAGAAGGGCATAATGGATATTATACGCACATCAATCACACATCAATCATTGATGACTGATGTTATATATTTGATATCAATAAATATAGAGGGGTAAGGGCACCTTTAAATATACATGATCAATCGAGCACTCCATTTGTAAACCAATCTAGGGTCCTTATATATATATGGTCACTCAGTCACCCCTATCTATATCTATGGAGGATGAGCCCCCTAATCAATTAGCTTGTTATATTAATCAAGGGCCCCTATTTATATATGGGCACTCACCTATCTTGATTTATATCTAAGGAGGATGAGGGGCGTGTAGGGTTTGAACCTATATAGGTGAGGGGTTGGTGTGGTTCGGATGGGTTTTAACTAGTCTTCAATGAACCATTGTTTGTTACTCATAGGCTTAATTTGGTGAGCAAAACCTCTGGGTCCACATCATGATGTTAGACTAGGTTTTTTTAGAAGGAGAGCTTCATGTATTGAGGGCTATGATGGAAAGGGGTCGAACAAGGTTTTGGTTGTCACTATTTTCCTTTCATAGATAGATCTTAAGATCATTCTAATGAACTCTAGCCATGTTTGGATAGATGTTTTATCATTCTCTTCCAAGCATGAGTATTTTATTTTTGGCCTCTTTTTAAATCTTATTTTTGTCCTTTCTCAGAGGCTTGGATGTGGGAACTACCCCCATTAATGGAAGCTATTATATTCCTCTATTTTTATCTCAAATTGGTCTTTGGACTAGAAATTTGGTGTTGGTTACTACACTCTAGGAAAAATGACTGGCAGCACAAAGGACTTTTTTTGGAACAAGCAAGGACAAAGTTGGGATGTTACTCATTGGTAGTGTTCATGTGAATATTTTTAGATTTGGTATGGTGTTTGGTCTTATATATCACATATAGAGATTATCATGGTGGAGGGAGGACTTATCTAAAACCCAAGCTTTATCTTTTGGATCAAATGTCTCTGAAATTAGCTCTATAAGTGTTTTGGCTACGGACGGTTTATCAATGGGAGATGGTTTTTTGTTGAGGGATGGTATTCTCAATAACATGTTTTTGTGCAGGTATATTCTTATCTTAATGTGGATCATAAATTATTTGTAAGGTTTTTTTGAGAGCCTACCTCTTTCCAATAATAAGAAAGCTTTGCATTGTGATGGAGGTGTGAACCAACACTATGTTGGTAAGGATTTTTGTTATGCTAGTAATGGGATTTCCAAGGTAATCTTAAGCATTTCAAGTTTTCTTAAAATCTCTTCAAGTTGAATATTTAATCTCCCTTAAAAATTTCCTTGGGGCTAAGCAGTCCCAATACTTTTATCTTAATCCCATGTTACGTGGGAATGTACCTTATACTAGTGTGCTTTGTGGATTCCCTTATGGATCCTATTTTAGACCACCTTGTGGATTCCTTGTGGAATCATGTTTTGGGACTTATGGAGTCCCTATGGAATCCTTCTCTAGTACTTATCTTTAGAATCCCTAAGGAATCTATTCTTTTTTTTATCTCTAGAATCCCTTGGTATTCTTCTTTGGAGACATGGGCCTCCTCTTGTGCCTAGGCTAGTTCCATAGCCAATAAAAACTATGTTCACCTTGATTTGATCCTTGGTTAGAAGTAGAGGTTTGAAAAACCACTTAATTTTTTTCAGAGACTTGGACCTCCCCTTGTGTCTAGGCTAGTTTGGTTCTCGATCCAGACAAAATTGTTTGTGGGAAGCCTAGGCCTCTTTCTCCATGAGTTCAAGCTGGTTTTCAATCCAACTAAAACCAACTGGTTCTCACACTAGTTAAAATTGGTTGTTACTCTTTTATTTCTTATTGTTCCTTTTATTTCCTTAGTGATTTATTTTGTCTTTGTATCTTTGGTAGGCCATGGGGAGACCCAGACCTCCTATTGTGTCCAAGGTTAGATTCCACACCACTTTTCAAAGGTGGGTTCATCTTAATCTGAACAAATAGGAATGAATGATACAGCATCACCATATTTCATTAATGAATAATGATATAATCACGTGACCACCCCCACTGTATATATAGAGTTTCATTAGCATTAGCATAATTTATGGTTAACTAACACAATATATATTTTCACCCCAACCCCACATACGGATCTAGATATAGATCTAGAGTGAATAGAGATAGGGAACAAGGTCTACCAATGTTATTGAATATATCCAATTCACTCTATCAATTGAACAAGTCTATCATGATTGATCAAGTCTATCAATGATTAATGCTACTACATTACATACACAATATGTATGGTATGACCAAAGTGACCCAATGTGCATAATGACCAACATGGCATAAATGATTTATGTGATGAATATCATAGAATAGATTGATGTCATCTCTACATGTAACATGATGATGATGTGATAGATAATTGAATGGGTGTGGGTAACATGATGTGATGGATAATGATTTACCTATTGATAGGATAGTTGGATTCAACTATTTGACATCATTGAATGGGCTTCATTATGTATGGTTTGCATTGGTGTGATGGGTCTATTGAATATTATGATGTCTCTAACTAGAAATATATAGCCTAGCCCTTATCTTATCTCTAGACAATAACCATGGCTCATGACTCAGATACAACTCATCTCATGTGTGTGTATCTCATATATATGTGTGACATGATAGATGCTACATGTAACATGATAGAGGCATATTACCTATGGTGTATCACCATATAGATATAGGGGGTCAATGTCTTGTGTTGATTGTTAAGGCACACTTAGGAAATATCACATCCCCATAGTTTAAATAGGAATAAATATAGTGTTGTGTTGATTTTATCCTATAATCCACATAATCTCAAGTAAAAATCACATAAAAAGATGGTTGGATATGTGTAGGTCACCAATACAACCCACATTTCCCCAATAATACCACTTTGGCTTGATTTCAAAGTGAATTTGGGTGATTGCATATATATGTACCCAAAATCATCTACATTTATCTTGGTCACAAGTGGATATGGTGATTTCATGTGTATTTTGTCATAAGGAAGTTAATCACATTGGTGACCAGTACACACAAAACAAAAAAATTTGTTACTCCATTCACACTATTTTGGCTTAAATTTAAATTGAATTAGAGTGATCATGTACAAATGTGTCCAAAATTTTCCTCATTTTCCTAGGTCATAAGTGGATATTATTTTGTTGAGTCATTTTGGCCTATAATGGATCTAATCAAAAGTGTTAGAGTGTTTTCCAAGATAATTAGATCAACGAATGCACTAGTTCAATGAGAAAATTGAAGTAAATGCATAGAGTTTTTATGAGTAAGAAATATAACATGAGAATAATTCAAAAGCTTTTATTCCAATCCACTCAGCTTAACATTGCTTTATAATAGGTGCACTAAATAGCACAAAGTAAGTGTAACTGACACCTAGAATAGTGTTTAAAGTTCCAAGAATGGAATGTAACTCTCATACCTGGAATAACTGATCAAAGAGTAACCCCCCACTAAATAATAATGGTGGTCAAGTAGCTCCCTGAGACCAAGGACTCCTAAGCAATTTGAATCCTCATGTGTAGGAATAATCTAAGTAAATAAGAAAATACAAAAAAATAATATCCTACACTAACACCCCACTTAAGTGTAGCTTAGGTGGGTAAAATAAATGGGTCTCGACAACAAGTCCATATGAGTTACACATGTACAAAGAATCTCTCATAAAGTGAAGAAAAGGAAAAAACCTGTAAGAAAAAACTCCCCCCAGAAAAGAGAGTAAAAAAGAAGATAGAGCTAAAAATCCCCATAAAATATGATGTTGAAGTCATTCGCACTCTAAGTATAGCTTGCAAGATAACCAATTTTGATAATGAGAGCCTTTGATTGAAGACTAAAGGATTTCCATCTTCATCAAACAAGGAAGAACACAAGGTTTGTACTGAAAGTCTACCCATTCCACAAAGGAAGATGAAGGTAATAATACAAAGAACACTAAGTAGGGTCCTAAACAAAAGTGTGGCATAGGTCTGACAACATCATACACAAGAACTAGATGTAATTCCACTAAAGTGAACCTATCATAGAATTAACATGGAACATTCACTGTAAGAATATCCATGTGAAGAGGAGAACTCAACTCAACAACCATCAAAATTAAAGAAGATACTATAAATGAAGCACATAGATCTATAATATGAATATCAACAAAAACATATGAGTCATCAAGGCTCTCAATGTCTGTACTCACACTATAAATAATAGAATCCTCCACATTTTAATATTGTGAAGGATCTAAAAGAGAAACATCTTGAATAGGGATAGAAGTAGAATTTGTAATGGGACATTTGAGGTCAGGTAGAATCTCATCCTATAGTAGTGGCTTGATAAAAAGAAGAGCACGATCCACGATGAATATGTCATCATAAGAAATAGGCATAGGAGGAGGGAGTACAATAATCTCTAAAGAGATAATACAAAGAGGAGTAGTGATATAGATCTTAGCAGGATCTCTGAAAAAGATTGTAAGATGCTCCAAACAATGCAAAAAATGTTGTATGTTCCACATGGTAATGAAGATCTATGGAAACATGTAACGGTATAGTAACAAGAACCTTGTCACATATGTTAGACCACTTAGTGTACTAAACAAGATCAGTGGGAGTAGGAATATATCCATATAGGAATAGAGTATGATTCTTGCCAAGGTTAATTTTAAGAGGCCCTACTGAAAAACCTATTGAAAATATTTGGTGAATCTAGAGAAATTTGATTCATAGCTATGGTGAATCCTCTATAGGTGATGGATAATCTATGATGATTCTGAAGGAGAAAAATTAATAGTTGCCTATTTTTTTCATACAACCATTTGATAACACTGAAAGATAGATGCCAAATAAAACCACACCGAATAATTCCACTGAATGGGTATGTCAAATGCCTGTGTTGGATGATTGTGTCAAATGGTTATGTCAAATTATTATGTCATCTGACTACATTAAATGGTGAAGATAAGCAATATATGGCATCCAATATGTGTCAAATTTCAAGCATTAGATGGTTGTGTTGAATGGTAGTCTGAGTGGATAGTATATAATGATGATATTAGGCCACTCTACCAGGTGATTAATGCAGCCAATTTGCTATCTGATTTCCTGATCACCCCCTTGTCCTATAAATTCTCACCCTCTACCCTCATTTTTAACATTTTTAGTATAGATTTTTCATCCCCCTTTGCCCCCACCTACATCAATTTCTAAACCTTAAAAAGAAAATGTATTTTTAATAAACTGCTATGCCTGGACATTTTGAAAATCATACAACATTCAAATACGTACAATGATTAGATTTTGAAATGTAGCTTTAATGGCCTATTATACATGCCCGAGTATGAAATAGACATTGGGTTACTAAAATTGTTAATATATTCATATGACTCTAGTGAAAAGATCTTCACTATGAACTTAGACTCCAAAATGATTTGCTTTGGTACCTCACTAGAAGAGATTCACAATCTGACAGGTTTTTTGTTTCATAATGCAAATCCTATGAATTCAAAAACAATGCTGACAGATGATGACAAGAAGTATTAAGAGTTAGCTTTTGGCTTGTACATTGGTCAAACTAGTATGTAATTATAAATGTCTTTTTATATTCAAAATTTAACTTTTGATATGTAAATTCCTCATTTTTCTCTCTCATTTTAGCTAGTCGGAAGACATTGGTGACCCTTTTTTTAAACTAATGGTTCAATTTATCCTCATGAGAATAGTATTTTAGGGAAGACCATTAGATGTTCCCTATTATACATTAGTTTACATTGTTCATACTCTTTCTAATTTGAGATATGACTGGTGCACTTTTATTTCCTCTAGGATAAGGCTGGAATTAAATTTTTCTTGTACCAATCCTAGTTCCACTATTTATTGTTCAAATTTTATTCTAAATTTGTATTATGAGACCTTATATGACCTCCAAAAAACACTAATTCCAACTGTGTTTCATCCAAAGATGAGCACAAATGCTTTATCTCTAGAGGAATAGGAGGTTAGTTTATTTGTTGAACTAAGATTTAATATTTGTTTATTTGTTAAATTGTTACCAAGTTAAGGATTAATAAATGTTTGAACTTTGTTTGTTACAGGTAAGATTTTGTGTGTCACAAAAATAATCTACCTCGAAAGGATAGCATGGAGCTGAAGGATTTATGAATTCTACGTTTGAAGAATCATCCTTGCAATCATTTCATATTTCTAAACGTGCAAGAGTTTCTTCGGCATTATCTTCGTGTGTTGGTTTACTATTTAAAAATTTCAAATGATATTTTAAATTTCAAGTGCATTATTTTAGTTATTTATTTTATTATTGTAGTTGACTAGGTATCAATTGAGGTTGTCATGGAACATCCACAACCACAACAAACCCCAACGTTTATTGTGCCTTCTGGACCCTTTGTGCAAAGTATTTTACATTGCATATTTTCATTTTTTGGTTTTTTGGCTTTTGATTATAGTTTTTATGACTGAAAGATTGTGTAATGTACCAGCTCAAAAACACTTTTGTTACTCATAATTTGGCATGTATATTGGAGGAGATAATATCTCCAAATACAAGTACTAAACTTTTAATTTCAAAATAGTATATAACTTTGTTTTTAAAATTTACCATTTTTCTAAAATAACTTACATTTTATAGGGCATCCTCAATCTCTGAGGAACAATATGTCATCGCCTCCACCCCCAAACTCAATTCGCTCAAGGGGGAAGACTCTTCCATTACCAAAAGCACCAACAGCTAATAGAAGAACCTTACAATGATCATGTTTTGAATTCCCCACTTTCTCTGTCGGAGGTATATCGAGTGCATAGGGATTCACCTGTTTGCAGGAGATTGATCTTGGTGATGAATATTGGGGATTGAAAGTGGTGAAATTATTGGAGTTGCTTTCAATTCTCACGATTTTATCTATGGTGTAGATGTTCATGTGACTGCTCAAGAGGAACCTTGTACCTCTTCACCCCCCACTCCCACCCCACCAGAGAATGTTGTCTTGTCTAATAATGCTATTGCATCTTTTTCATTGAACAATTTGGTATTAGAAAGTATTAATTCAAATCTTAAGGAAGGAGTTATTTATGAATTAAAAAATGTATATGTGTGGGAGTTTCAAATGAAGTCAATGATAAAATAAATAAATGCTCATTATCATAACCACTCTCAACAAGAAATTTTGTTTTCACTGGTGCAACATGAACCCGTAAAGATTGATGCTTTGTTAGTCCACGCTAAATTTGGGTTGGTTGTCTCTAATAGGTATAATGATAATATGTTGACTATTATGCTTAACAGGTTAGAGAAGTTTAATGCAAAAGCCTACACATATTTTAATAAATGGGTGAAGACATCAACCTTATTATGATTGCAAACGTCGATAAGGAAAAATCTTTGGTAATGTATCTTCATTTTAATCAAATTTCATGTCAAGCTTATTTTTGTTCAAATCTAATTACATTTCATTTTAAATTGTAGGTAAAATATAAGAGTTTGAAAAAAAAAGATGAGGTGCTCAATGTGCATCTAAAAAATGAAGGGAAAATTTTATATTCTACCATTCAATTCAAGGAGAAGCTTGTTTTGTTGAATAAATAGAATGACACACTCTGAAAAATCATTAAGGAGCAAGGATGGGATCCCAATGCCTTATTTAAGGAGAAGACATATTCTGATCCAAGTTTATTTTCTATAGGAGATGCTAGAAAAGAAGAAAGGGAAAATCTTGGTTGTGTTAATTATGTGGCTAAGTATCTTGAAAAGGTAGGGATATTGAAGGACAACAGTGGCATAGAGGATGTGGTAGTTGAGAAAGTAGCTGAGAAGTGAAACCTCAAAAAATGTTTTAAGCTCTATGATATTTGTAAACAATGTTTTATTTAAACTCTATAATATTTGTAAACAATGTCTTGTTTTAAAATATATATTTTCAATGATAATTTAAAGTTTCTATGTGCATTGATCAATTCATTTAGTTTTAATTAGTGGATAAGCCACGTGGATTGCAATTTTTTTTTAATGGATTTGGTGTTAGGCTTGAGCATAAATTTCAATTTGAATTTTATGATGTTATATGGTGTTAAGCTCCCTTTTGATATTTGTGATGAACTTGTGAAACTCACATCTCAATATAAATGGATTAAACACACCACATATGAGATAAGGTATAGGGTCATTAACTTATAAAATGTAGAGATATAAATTTGGAAACATGTATGTTATAAATAAGTTACCCTATCAGGGACCATGATATAAACAATGTAAGCTCAAGAATAATATGCCCCATGTAGGATCAAGATATAATCAACATAAAATATAGTAGTATAAAGCATAAGTATAATTTTTTTACCGAATGGATCTATGATAAAAAGACATGATAACCTAGGAAAATGGTGAAAACATTTTTCATGATATGGATCATGGTAATGTAATGTAATCATAACAAAACCAATATCAATTATATAACAAAACACATAGCTAACACTTCAAATGCTATAGTCACGCTAAGCACATAAAAGGCACATAAGAGAGTGCAAACACATAATAAGAACATCAAACACATTGCACACACATCAATTATGAGAAATTACATGTCAAAGAAATGGAAAGAAAGAAATTAATATTTATATGAAGGAATATATCAGGGATTATGAAGAAACAACAAATACATCACGTTTGTATAAAAAATAGATATATAAAGTATGTATCAAAGACAGAGAACCATATTAAGGAGCTGAAATCAATGAAGTCATCCATTTATAATTGTGTGATATTAACCTATAGTGTTTGCCCTAACACAATCACAATATATTAATCTTTTACATTCACCACTTAGCAAGAAACAAAGAAATGAATTTTAAAAGACGTATAATAATTATTGCATCTTATGATAAACATGTGAAAAGTACTTACAAACAATTAGATAAAGTAAAACAAGAATAGTAGAATATAGAAACAAATTAAAAAATTATATGAAATTTAAATTTATAATACGATAATTGCAATAAATATACAATTGATAATTTGGTATTTTAAACAATCATACATAAACCTAATCATCACCAATGACATTTGCATTTGTCGTGTTAATGTCATTATTTACATCCTCTTTATTTTTCATTGTATTGCTAATGTCTCTTTTTTTAGTTAGATAAATCCATGTTGTTAGAGCTCTTGCATAAAGAAACATGTCCACAACATAACATGAAACATATAATCTCAAACAAGTTTCTAAATTTTTATCCAATCTATTTCAAAGTTTTGAATTTATTATTGATAATGAACTAAATACTCTTTCACCTTCCACTAATCCCAAAATCATTGTTTGAAAAAGCTCATATGATCAAAAATATTCACTTAGACTTTCCTGTAGTATACTACTAGGATAAAGTTCTTTCCATCGCTGTGTAATTTTTTAATTTTCTATTGGTTCGCTTAGAAGGTGATATTGTTCAAACATTGTAATTCCAAAATGAGTTGACAGAGATGTCAGTAAATCCTTTTCCAAAATACCATTTATTTATACTTCATTCACCTCTATAGATTTACCAAAATATTTTACAAGATAGCCCATGTATTTGTGAATTAAATTGCTAATCATCTTTTGACTGTTATTACTATTCTAAAAAATGAGATTCACAATTGCCATGGTCTCCAAAAAATCATTCCTTTGAAAATGATCTCTGATCTCCATAGATAAGTTTTGCAAAACTATACTTAGTTTCATTTGGATTTCAGATAGAATATTGTCATACATAATACGTGTTATAGGCAGCTCTTTAGATTTAGCTCCCACAAGATTAGGTCTTTTATAGAAAGTGTGCATTTGTATCTCCTTACCATTGACAATGACACAAAGATGATCATTGATATTCAACTTAAAATAGATTTTAGGGTTTCTTAAATTTGTTAAACATTGCCAACTGCTAAAAATAGGGTATTGAAACTTTTCATTCAAAGTGTATAGTATATATAGAGATTGACATACTCATTTTCTCAACCGTATGAAGTCAACAATATAAATGGATCTCCCCTGAGCGTGTTTCATTAAACAATTCATTTCCTTTAGTATTGGAAGAATTCTACATAATGTCAACATTGTTTCCAAATTTGTTAAATGGTACAATAAATCTTTTGCTTTATCAATTTTTCTAGGATATTTATACATAAAATCTTCTAATGATAGATATTATTCAAAAATTAGGCATGTAGATTCATACATAAAAATCCATCTTGTGTCAACATATTTCAATAGTTTATTACCATCAGTCACTCATTGAAAAATTTTAGAACTTTAAAAATCTTTTTTGACTGCTTGACATATAAGCATATAGGTCATGAATGAGCTCCTCCACGTTTGCCACATTAGCACATTTGCTAACTATTTTATATGCAAGATTAATTTTATGAGCCATGTAATGAATTAGAATCATATATGGGGCAACTATTATTTGCAGCTGAATACATAAATCATTTTTATGCTTTTGCATAACTGATGCACCATCATCCCCAACACACACTAGTTTTGTAGCTATTGCATAATCATCCATCCCAGATTTATCTTTCAAATTAGATATAACTAATTTGTGAAGATTTTTTGCATTGTAATTTTATACCATTTTATGAATTGCTAGTAGATTAGGTTGTCTTAAATAGTTCTCAAAAGTATAAACATACATACAAACCCAAGATGTGTTGTCAATTATTGTGATCTCATCAATAGACAATGAGATGATCAATGAATTTTAAACTTTTTGCTTCAAATCTTCCTTCTCAACCATTGTTAGACATTTTGTCATTTCCCAAACACTACTATCTGACCAATGTGATTGTAGAATATCTAGAAATCCATTATTTTGAAACAAAAGTTTATAATCAAAAAAATCAAAAATAAGTTTGTCTTTTTTTAGAATGTGGTGTATAATAGAGAATTGTATATATTTGGCCTTTAGATGGAACTACATAACTTTTCCAAATTTTGCTTCAATTATTCCCCCTTTCTCAATAAGATGTTTTTGATGTTTCTTATCATTTTTATACTCGCGTGCATATCTTACATACATTTATTTTTCCACATGTGTGTTCTTATTATCAATCCATCTAGGTGCTTTATTATCATATATATATTTCCACAATGTTTCTTAATTGTGTCCTATTTTAGTTGTATTATGTGTTCATTTCTTAGTTTTCAGCTACATATTGTACATCTGCATTCTGTTGGAGTATCATCAACATTTTCAAGCTCTACAAATTTTATGAAGGGTAATTTTATTGCTCAGTCCATCTTATAGGACCTTCAAATTGTCCATCTACTTCTCTTCATGAAGATTCACGAGTGGAGGTTTCAGTTTAACTTTGTGTTTGGCGAGAACCAACAATCTCTTCTACCACTTAAGTGTCATTATCATTGTCATCAAAAACTAGGGGAGTGTCTTCGAGTGGTGGCATGTCATCAGCAAAAAAATCTTCAAGAGGTCTAGGTGACATGTTATTCTGATTGATTCTTTCTAATGAGATATCGATGGGAATTTTTGCATGCAAAACTATTTTAATATTATTGAACAATTAAAGTCAAGTTTATGACAAACTAAAAAAAATTCCTATATTTTGAGTGCATTGTGACTGTGTGAACTTTTTAGTTGGCTCTTTAAAATAAAATAATATACTTGATTTTCTTAAAAATTGACCTGTCCTTTTACTATTCCCACCAGATGCCATGATGATCAAGGATGCAACACTTCAATTTTATCGTCCGATTATGTCATCTGGTCAAAGAGTAGATGCTACAGATTGGTTATGCTATTTGATGGTAACATTGTTCTACTTTTTGGCTTTAATGTTCAGCGCTTCTATTCTGCAATGTCGTTTGGTATTGTTGTTTAGCACTTCTATTCAACACTGTCATTTGACACTATTGATAGATATTATCATTCGGCACTATCATTCGGTTGCTCTATTCGGCACTATCATTTGGTGTTGCGATCCTCTGATTTCAATTTTGTTTGTTGAATTGTTTGATATTGGAGGGTAATTGTACTATATATACATGGTGAACTGAAGAGTAATCTAATATATTATTGTAAAGGGTTAGCGAGCCAAGCCCCAAAATAATTTATATTCCTAAAATTTTGGTGATACGGACCCATCTACAAACCCTAAAAATTTACCAAAAACAAAATCCAAAAATTAGAATATTCATAAACTAATGAATATTTACCGCTAAAACTTACCATGATTCTTGCTTATGAGCATGCGTTCCATGTAAGTCCACCAAGAAGAATAGTTGTTCTTTCCAAGAAGTACTGGTGTAGAATTAACTCTCCTTATCATAGAAGTGCACAACTGCATAGTACAAACTGTAATGACCCCTAGTTATAATAACAATGCACACTCATGAATAAGATGTCGAGCATAACAAAAAATGCATCCAAATGAGTAGTAAGTGTAGGAATCAAATCAATGTAGAAAAAGAGAGTTCAGAAGAGCACTAAAAACACAACACCACATAATAACCCATTAGAACAAATAACAGTAACCCTCCCTCACCCCCCGCCCATTATGTTGCAAGTACAGTCATGCTCATATAGATGTCAAACACAACCAAGAATGCTTCTTAAGTAATTAGTGCATAAGTAAGAGAAATTGGAGAGATGTCGGGCTCTGTTGATAATGCATCCAAGAGTGTACAAGTGCAAAAAGTGAACCAAGCAAGGAGGTAATGAGAGAAGGAGAATAAAATGGTTTACTTGTGAGGGGGTTTGGCTACCTTCCAAATCAAGTCCCACCCTTCATCTTCGACAAGTGAAAGAGTTATATATCCAAACAAATACAAATCTTCGTAAAAAATTGTTTTATTAAAAAAATAATTAAAAAGTCCTCCTAAAAATATATATATATAAAACAATAAAAAAATCACAAATGTTAATGACACTCATATTTTAGCACTTTATAAACACTTTTGAATAAACATGACACTCTGTGCCTATCAAAAGTTACAATCTTTTTAAGTTTTTTTATAAGTCTATTAAATTGAAAATGCACAAAAAGGCCACTTGATCTAAAAAAGGTTTTAGGCCAATAAAGGTGAGCATAATTGGTCTATACATTTCTCCAATAATCACGCTAAAATCAATAAATCAAGCCATTAAAGAATAAAACAGCATTGCTATATATACAGAGAGAGAGGCGGGGGGAGGACCGGCACAAGGTTTTAGTTAGCATTTTAGAAAAAGACTCAGGTAGAGAGGCGCTACCATGGAGAGATAACCAGGTCTATAATTCTCCAATGGAAGGAAATCATCACCATGGGATATGAAGGTGCAACACAATCTGCTCACGCCAAGCATAGACGAAGAGCAAGGCAAATCTGCCAAAGAAAAATCAAAGACTGTCATGAAAGGCTTCATGATGTAGCCATCAAGTTTCCATTCCAGACCAGAGAGAAATCCACCATCCCTATTTCAACACAAAAACAATCCCATCTTTGAGCCCACATGAACTCAAAACTCGGTTATTTACTTTTGATGGACGCTCAGCTGGATATGAATGCCTCAGAAAAACTCGATGTCTCAGGTAATGGTTCGATGCACCTGGTTTAGTTCCTCCCTTCCATGAGATTTATTAGGACCGGATCATGAGGCAGATTTGCTACACTTGCCAAGGTTCTCACCAAGCTCGTCAAGATCCTATAATAGTGGGCCAAGCGTGTGGTGAGCTGTAACTGTTGAACCAGCCTATGAAGGAGGATTATGGAGTAGTGAATGAGTGAGTACACAAGCCTACGGCAAGCTTGAAGTCCTGAGCATAAAGTAGATGAAACCTAGCTAAGCTTCATATAACAAATATAGCATATAGAGGATAACAATATCAAATGAAGATGACTGTCATATTTAGATAACCAGGCAACTTAAACAAGAAGCACATCCAATAATGGAAAAACTAGTCCCTTTTTTTGCAAATATTAAAATCAAGATTTTAATACTTAACAACAAATACAAATCCAGACAATCAATAAACTGGATTGGTGCTATGATACCATATCGGAGTGTTTTCCAAGATCATTCGATCAATGAATGCACCGGTTCAATGAGCAAAGCAAAGCAAATGCACAGAGTTGTGAGTAAGAAATCAAACATGAGAATAATGTAGACACTTGTATTCCAATCCACTCAACTTAACATTGCTTTATAATAGGTACACTAAATAGCACAAAGGAAGTGTAACTGCCACCTATAATTGTATTCAAGGTTCCAAGAATGGAATGTAACTCTCATACCTAGAATAGCCGGTCAAAGAGTAACCTCTACTAGCTAATAATGGTGGTCAAGTAACTCCTTAAGACCAAGGACCTAAATAAGTTGAATCCTTGTGTGTAGGAATAATCTAAGTAAATAAGAAAATACAAGGAAAATAATACCCTACACTAACAAGAAAGTCATCAATGAAGCCTACATTTCTCAAATTACACCATGTTGGCCTAAATTCAAATTAGATTGAGGTGATCATACACAAATGTGTCCAAAATTATCTGCATTTTCCCTAACCACATGGATATAGTGTTGTTATGTTACTTTTAGCTTATAAGAGAACTAATTGTAAGTAAAATCAACATAAAGGAGTGGTTGGGTGCATGTGGATTACCAATGGGAACTACATTGTCCCAATCACACCAATTTGGCCTCAATTCAAATAATATTGAATTGATCATACATGAATGTATTCCAAATTATACATATTTTCTCTCATTGCAAGTGGATATGTGGTGTTGTGTTTATTTTTTTCTTATAAATCCTCAAATTACAAGTAAAAATGGCATGAAGTGGTGGTATGGTGTGTGTGGGTCATCAATGTTGCCTATGTTGCTTTAATCACACCACTTTGGCTTGAATTCAAAGCGAATTAGGGTGATTGTTCATACATGTGTTATAAATTATTTGCAGTTCCATAGTCACAAGTGGATATGGTGTTGTATCAATTTTTAAAATAATGAAGCTAATCGCTCGTAAAATCAACATAAATTGGTGGTTGGATGTGCAAGGTGACAAGCAATATTTTTACCTAATAGTTAATTGATGTGATGCATGCAACATGAGCCATATGGGATAGGATAACTGCTGGTAACTTAAATAAACTATTCATTAATTGTCAACCCAATGACATAGACTTGATAGGATGACTTCACTGTATGTGCACACTAAATCTTTTAATTTGACTCTTATCAAACTTATGAAAAGGAATTCCATAAAACAAAGGTGCTTGTGAAATAATCAAACTTAATTGTAGTGAGGAGGGGTACACACCTATTTTATTAGAGGATGAGGACTTTGTAGATTTTGAGTTGCCAAAGGATTCATCAGTAACCTCTTTATATGTACATGAGCATAATCAAAAGGAGAAGGTAATATGTTGAGATTTATGATTGTTTTTTAAGTCGTATGAGACACAATTATGATATTATTTTATTTTTATTTACACATGAACCTATTACCTTCCCTCATAGGAACAGCAAAAAAAATAAAAAAATGACATGTACAAGCTCTTCACATGGATATGGGCATAATCTGAAGGAGAAGGTAATATGTTGGGATTTGTAAGAATACTTATAATTCATATGAAACATGATTGTGATCTTATTATTTAAATTTTACCCACATAGACACCCATTATCTTCCCTCATAGGAAGATTAAAAAAATGAAATGAATGACCTATGTAACCTCTTCACCTATACACAAGCATAGTCAAAAGGAGAAGGTAAAATGTGGGGAGTTGTGAGTTTTTTTTAAGTGGTATGAAATGGGATTATGATATTGTTTTTATAATTTTACTTACGTAGAAACTTATTGTATCATAGGATTATGAGGATGATGTTAGCTGCCCTTGTTAGTGAAATAAACAAAAAAACTCAATGAAACTAGCATTTCAAGCCTAAGACTTAGAGTGAGCAATATAAAAAATAAGGAAAAAGGAAACAAGAAGATAAAATGACACTTTTACCTTCCTTGATGATTCAAATGGCTTGTTGGCATGAAACTTGGCTTATGCTCAGCTTGTGTAAAATGGATTTTTTATTGATGCTAATGATTTGTGGGTAGCACCTCCCCTTGTTCACTTTGATTTTGGGTTTGGCATGAATTGGTTATGTGAAGCTCCTGTTGCAAATTTTGCATAGTAAGTGTGCACAAAAAAGCTTGTTTAGGAATGGCCATGGCACTTGTATTTATAGGTTATCAACTAACTCTAACCCTTATGTATTTAGGCTACGATTAAGATTAAAAATCTAAATGAACTTAATGAGGGACTTAATTACGTATTTATGGAGGCATGACTCAATTTTTTTTATTTTTATGGCATTTATGTTGATATTTTATAATTTTTAACTTTCAGGATGATGACATCATCGTGACTTCATATTTTGTTAAAAAATCATTTTTTAGAAATTACATGTTCACTAATTCAACATAAAAATTTTACTTAATCATTTAATTTGATTTTCTTGACCAATTAATTCTACTTAGTCTTTTGGTCATTTCAAAAATTAGGTTAAGTGCCCTACTTAATTGGCCAAAAATGTCAGTTTATTTGGTCGTAAGCTGATTGGAAATGAATTTGTGAGAGATTATCATTGCGTACAAGGTGTTTCTCCAAATAGAGAAGCCATAAGATAATTATAGGTACTTACATCTAATATACAGATGAATTTGAGATGTTCAATGATTTCTAGACTTAATTTACATAGTTTGGTAAAAACCAGTCTGAAGTATGTTTAGACATGGAAGTGACTGAAAAGGAGTGTCTACATTTTTCCCCTATTTGAATAGGAATTTCAAGACATAGGCATAGTAATGTCTTAACAAAGAATTAAAAATTCATTATGTTGAAAATTTTAATATTTAAGAAATGATGCTTCAAATAAAGTTTGGGTGTCTATGATGGCCCCTTGAGGAAGTGGCCAAAACGTAAGATTGATAGACGGTCCCTCAAAAAAATCAAGAAAAAGAATGAAATTAACCCATGGATGAGATTAATAAATTAATCTAATGCTTTCACACATTTCTTTCTAATGATGGGAATAAAATTAATGTGTTGACAACCATAGGTTGTTACAAGCCACCAAGTACAAGTTCATGCCCTAGAAGGCAATCTTGATTGAATAATGATTTTGCCCCAGTAGAGCAAATTTGATCATGATAAATTGATTATACCCTAATAGTTAGGATTGGTAAGCATAAATCAAGGATATAACCTATTACATATATTAAATATGAGTGGTCACAAACATAGGTGCAATGGTTTAATGACTTTTCAAAGACTAGAGAAGCCACAAACAACCAAGCATATGAGGATGCACAAAGTGATGAAAGAGATGATTAAAAGAAGATAATGATAATGATGGCCAAGTTGACCTGAGATATGTCATGTATCCAAGTGATGTTTATATAGTCCAAATAGATCTCAGGCCAATGTAGTTCTCTCAGAAGTGAAAAAAAAGGAATGAGGAATGAAAAATAGAATATGGATAATAATTGATCAATGTGGATGATTCAATTAGACCTGCTAATGCATATATTTTCATTCTAATTAGCATTGATATAACCAGAATGGTCGGTTGGTTTTGATTTGATCAAAGAAAAAGGGAAAATTACCAAAGTGAACAAGGATATTTACCACAACATCATTGATTTTAAGATCTTTGTTTGTTATTTAATTTGGCATGTGACGTTATGTACCATAATTATAAAAAAATCATAGTAAACTTAGAAGTCATAAGCATAAGGACTGATTCTCGATCTAATATACAATTGAAAAAAGTGCACCCATAATAAAACCATGATGATAATGTCGACATATAATTATGGATGAAATCAAGTACAATGCCCAAGGAATCACCCTATGAACGTGTATGCACCAAGTCAAGGAAACAATAATGAAAGAAAATAAATAGGCAAACAAACAACTAAGCAAACAAACATGCATAAAGCTTAAAAATAAAAGTAATAGAAAGCATCATTTCATTAACCAAGTCCATACCTATGTGTGAAGGCTCAAAGGAATGATAAACACATGGTTCCCCCAAGCAAGACTATATTCAAGGGAACGACATGTGCAGATAAGATATCTCAGTATAAGTTGCACATTTTGATTTACCCCAATAGAGTGAAAGCTGTGAGCTTGGCCTAAAAGTGTGAATTGGATGGTGCTCCTAAGCAAGGCTATATGTAAAGGGAAGGACATACCCCCAAGGATACTTGGCCTAAAAGTATGAATGGAATCCAACCATCAATTTTTCCCTATAAAATAAATTTGGGAAGGACACATCCCAATGGCTTCTAAAATAATTAGCTCAATGACTAAGGTACCCCAAAGTGGGCGCATTGAAAATTGTTGACTAGATTTTAGGATAAGACAAATGTTTTTGGATTTTGGAGCTTTATATCTCTTTAGGAGATTGTAAGCCATTTTCAAATGTTTTTGTTTTTGTCTTTATATCTCCTATGGAGATTGTAAGCATTTTCCAAATTTTAGGTCAAACTAATGTGAATATTTTTGGGCTTTTTGACATCTCAACTCAATAGAGGATTAAGAGACGCAAAATGGGTAAAGCTAACAAAATGGTGAGAACATAGCTTAGGTTACTCAAAAAATGGCAAGAGTATGGCTTAGGTTACTCACAAAATGATGAGAGTGTGGCTTAGGTTGCTCGTAAAATGGTGAGAGTATGGTTTTAAGGCATGAAATAAGAGTAAGGTAAAGAAAAAGGGCAGGGCACAATGAAAAGGTATGAAGGGATAGTAAGGCAAGGCAAATGGTGAGGTGAGGAAAGTGAAAATATTTGGATCTATTTCTATTTCTAATGTGGAGATGCATGTCCTAATTAGCATAGGGTACCATAGAATAGTCAATTGTTTAAATTTTTAGCCCACACCCCTTTTAACTAACTACTCTATCAAAAAATTATTGTTGATTTGAACTTCATTGTCGCTATTGTGATCTTTGTTGGTCATTGATTCTACTTCCCCCAAACCTCTAGACAAAAAGCCTTCATAGCCTTGATGAAGGAAAGTGGAGCCTAGAATGGTAAATAATGATAGGTATTGGATAAAAGGTCTGATTTGGAAATAAAATGTTGCTATGTAATGGAATGTATAATGATTGGGTAACAAATCAAGATCAAGATTTTCAGTTACACATAATTTTATTGATTGTGGATTTTACATTATTTTAGTTGTGGTGGGGCCAAAGACTTTTGAATATGCTCTCAATAGGACCATATTATTAATTTATTGTTCAAGCACGAGAGTTATTGTAATCTGATTATGCTTTAGATTGGAAGTTGTACCGATAGTCACTTTAATAATTTCTTCATCAAACAAATAAGAACTATTGTGCTCAGCTATTAGCACCTCAAAGAGGTTTTCATCAATAAAGTTATCATAATTTTCCAATATTACCTTTGATAAGGTTTCACTAAAGAATGTTGACTTTTGACTTTGATTGTCTTCTAGTGCCTTGAATAAGGTTTCACTATAATATGTTGAGTGTGGACTTTGATTGTCCCCTAACATCTCTAAGAAGGTTTCACGAAGAGATTGTTCTTCTTTAGCCTGAATGTGATCTTGGTCCCCCCTGATATTCTACAACTAGTAAGTTACCATGGATGTAGTTCAATAATGTGTGATTTTGTTTGTCCCAATTATCATTTGTGAGAGGTGGAATGTCAATATAATGGCTAGGATGATTAATGGTAAAGGGATGTAAAATGTTAATGGAAGGTATAGTGTTAATGGAATGGTAAGAGGTAGCATAATCCTAATAGAGTATACTATAAGAACTTGTGTCTATGCTAAAAACCATCCTCAACAACTGCAGAAGGTTCAAAAATGTGTTCAATTTGATCTGCAATAAGTTTGTAACCAATGTTGTAACACCCACTAATGTATTATGATTCCAAAGTTGATTCTGACTCAAAGGACTCTAAATCGATGATGAGACTAACATTGATTTCACTTCTGATGCAAAATCTAATATTGGTTCAAAAATAAAACCTGACTCTAAATTTGATTCTTCTTTTGGTGTAGATGTTAAACATAATATTGGCTTGGAAATGAAACCTATTTCTAATCTAGGCACAAATATATCATGTTGAATGTTTGGTAATGGATGAGTAATGTCGATGTAATTATAGGTTTTTATTCAATAATAGTCTCGTATAAGAGAGGTTTAACAAAGATTGGCTTGTCAAAGTGAGATTCCTCGAAGATAGGCCAATGGTCAAAATGTGACTCAACAAAGACTAGCTTGTCAAAGTAAAGCACCTCAAAGGTATGGGAATGATTGAAAGGTGACTCAACAAAGACTGGCTTGTCAAATTAAGGCTACTCAAAGGTAAAATAATGATCGAGTAGTTATTTATCATGAGTTGACTAGTCATGAATAGGTGTTTCAATAAAAACATCAAGGATTGGTTGGTTGTCTTGGACTTGGCTCACTCTAGTTCACAAAATCTTATATTTGAACACATTTTGTTCTCTAATAAATGATAACTCTTTAAGAGGTAATGATTAAATTTGTTGTGGCTCTAAGATCAGATTGGATGTTGGAAATATTTTTTATTTTCAGAGAAGTTTATTCAATCATTCTTTAGGAAAAGATAGGGATCTGGCTCTGGATCTCAATGATTTTAGAAGGGTTACATCTCTATTCTCAAAAATTCATTTGTCAAACTACATTTAAAAATGAGTTGGTGATACACGAACTAGCTTAGGTGGGCGGGTGTTATAAGGTAATGACTGGTGAGGTTGTTCACAATCATGATATCCCACAGTCAATCAAATTTTGGACATGTTCTGTTAACCTCAAACATCTATTAAGTGAATGGCCTTGAATCCCATGATACTCGTAATATTTGTTTGTTTGATATCAAGGAGGTTTGAGATTATTTTCACTAAAAGGTTGATTAAGTGGACACACAATTATATTTGTTGGGTAAATTTTCCATTTGGGGCCATGATTAGTTTGAAATTCTTAGCCTATGAATTTGGAATGGGTCCAAAGAGGTAAAATTTAGCTTCAGTTTTGGTAATTAGTCCAAAGAGGATGATCTTGGTCTTGGTAATTGGCATGACCCCAAAGAGGGCAAACTCAGTCTCAGTAATTGGCCCAAAGAAGGGCCAATTTTGCATATGATAATTGGTGTGGCTTGGCTTAGCAATTATAAATTATCCCACAAAGGGTAATCTTGACACTTGATAAGAAACTAGTCTAAATAAGAGTGAACTTGGTATCAATTAGAAATGGACCCAAAGAGGATGAACTTGGTATTTAAAATAAATGTGGCATGTGGGTTCAAAATGAACCCTAATTCAGCATTGAAGTGGCTTATAAATAGGCATGTGGGTTCAAAACAAACCCCGTTTTGACTTTGTTTGGCTCATGATTTGTATGTGGGTTCAAACATGAACCCTAATTGGATTGGAATGTGGATTTAAAATGAACCCAAATGTGGCATGGTTTGGAATGTGGGTTTAAAAGGAGCCCTAATTCTAGCATGGTTGTGTAAGTTCATTACAATACTTGATGTTGGAAAAGGTCTACATTAAAATTAGCTTTGAAGTTTTCAATTTGGACATAGAACTTGACATGTGTGAATTTGATTTGGTTTGAGAAAATGGTTTAAAGTGAAATGGATTTGGTCTATGCCTAGGTTTGAAAGTGGCATTGGTCTAGGAATAGGTCTTGATTGGAAATGATATGGTAATTTCATCTAAATCTAAATATTAGTGAAATATGGAAACAACTTCAACTGTGGACTTGGTCTAAAACATAACTTATAATCTAAAAATTAAGGTATGAACTTGATCTGGGCAAATATCTTAAACCATTGGAAAGCCAACTTAAGTAAAACAAACTAAGTATAAAAAGTGAAACATTCAATCCCAAGTAGAAATAAAGACTCAAATGTAAACTAGTTGTCCTTAGATCTTTACTTGAAAATGGGTTTTGGATTTGGTTTGAGAAGATAGCTTGACTCTTGGCAAAGGATTTTGGATCTATGTGCATGGCGTAACGAAGCTAGGTTTGAATTTGGCTTCATGCTTTTAAATTTTGAAACTTGTTCATGAATGAACTTTAAATAATATAGGCCAAAATGGGCAACATAACAACGTTTTTTAAAAATAAAGGCACAAATGGGTTTTATCTTGATTTGAACTATGATAGAAGGTTGGAACAATGTAAGCAGATTAATACTTTTTAGTGCAAAATGGTGTGTGTAACATGTACTTGTTTGATGTTTTAGGATTTGTTTGATTTTATGCAAAGTAATTTTGGACTTTGTCCCACTGGACATGACAGTATGTATCATAAGATTATGAGGATGATGTTAGCTTCACTTGTTAGTGAAATAAATAAAAATAACTTAGTGAAAATAGCATTCCAAAGCCTAAGACCTAAGGTGAGAAATATAACAAACAAGATAAAAAGGTAACAAGAAGACAAAATGACAATTTTACCTTCCTTGATGATTCAAATGGCTTGTGCACAATGGAATTTGTAACAATATTTTATATATTTGTTATTAATCCTAGGTGTCTAGTTTTTGTCTTGTAGTGTGTAGTTGCACATTTGTTTTCATCTTATAGTGTGTAGCTTAAGAGTCTCATAGGTAATTGAAAGGACCTATTGGTAGATGAAGTGATAATTCATTCTTTGGCTTATTATTGTAATGCTTTCTCATTTTCAAATTGAATCATGAAATCAATATTTTATCATTTCATAAATGTTATTTTTGAACTGCGTAGACACTTAAATTTGGCCACCAATGGCTTCTTATTCAACTTTAGACCAATTCTTACCAACCATTGACCATTTAACCTAAGAATTTTCAAATGTCTTAAATTTGACTTTATAAAAATGCAATAAATCAATTTGGCCTATTAATTAATTAATTGAACAAATGCATCATCAATTAATTCAAAATCATTCAAAAAAGTTCAAAATCCTAAAAAATATTAATTACCATGTTAAAGCAAATCAAATCCTAATCAAGTCCTAATTTAATTAATCTATGAGCAATTAAATCAATTATCTAAAAGGAAATTTAAATATCAAGAGCATCTTAAAGTAATAATTACCTTTTTGAGTTGTCCAAAATCTAAAATATCCCACCCATGCCTATTTATTGAAGATCATGAGTGCTTGACAACTCATAACTCTATTGGAGTTACTTTTGACTCACCTAGGTCAAGTTTGAACCCATTCCAAGCCCTAACTACCCTATAACTCATCTTGTGTTTGGGTTAGTTACTAAATCTATACATACAAGTCTTGAGCTCTTCATTTAGAGAGCTTGAAACATAGTAGAGTTATAATGTTGAAGTTGATCCATAAAACAAATATATAGTGTTATATTATAAAAATAAAGCCAAGTCAAACCGAGCATGGTGCAAGAGAAGAAGAAATTAGCCACACTCTATTGATGAAAACTTTTTTAACACAATTCGAGCAAGCCACTTCAACAAGCCATCTTGGAGACACAAGGAAAGTAAAAGGATTTATTTTTTATGTTTTAGTTATGTTTTCATCATAGTTTTGTTATTAAGCTCTCCTTAAGATCTAGGCTTAGATATGTTAGTATGTTATTTTGTTGATTTCATGGTTTTATGGACTAACACTTGATCTAACCTCTTCTCTTTATTAAAGTCCTATGATCACAAATGGCACGCTTGGTGGGACACGATTGTGCACCCCACATATTTGTATAAAAATAGTTGTTAAAATAGCTCTTAGTTTTATCTATTTACTTTTTTATTTTATTTTTTAATGGATTGTTCTTACTGGTCTCATCTTAAATCTTTTAAAATTTCATTAAGCTCTGTTTTGTGGTTTAAAAGTTATAACTCTTTTAGTGACTGTCACTTTTTGTTTTCTATTTCTATGGTAAAAACAGCTAGTATAGAGATAATAATTTTTATGTTATTTACCATTTTGACCTGAATTTTTGCAGAGATATGCTTTGGACCTATAAACCACCTCTAAAGATTTACTAACAAATTGATATATACTTTAAAATTTAAGATCAAAATATTGACTGTAGTTTTTTATGTTTTATGTGTTCGGTTTCATTTTTTTAGCCTCCTAACTTGTTTTTTACATGTTTTCATAAGTTTAATATTAATTTAGTCTTTTATTGAGCTAACAAGTATTTGTGAACATAACATTTTTGCATTCAGATTCATAGGTAAAACACAAACTCAAGACCTTCTTTCTCAAAGTTCATTTACTCACAACTAAAAGTGCTTCTAAGCAGGAGGTTATAATATAACATTTGCAGGTTGAAGGGTTGATTTAAAGAATAATTTGCATGATTTTGACTAATCAGACATATCATTTTGGGATTTTAAAAATAATTAGTTAAATTTCAAACATTTTAATTTATATCTAAAATGAACTTGCTAACCCTTATATATTTGGACTTAAGTGCTTAAAACAAACATGGTTGTATTTATTTTTTTTTGCTTAGTTTATGTTTATTTCAAAATGATTATGAACATTAATCCAAATATTTCAATTAGTGCATAACAAAGAACCCGAAAAATTCTAAACTTGTTTCAAACTTTTTCACATTGTCTTTTGGGTATCTAAAAAGAACTTAGTTCATTTTTTATGCCTTAGATGCTTTTTCAAGTTTTTACAATTTTCTAATCAAAGCCAAGGGACCAAAATTCAAAACACATTTTGTTTTGGTGTCTTAAAATTAACTTAGCATCATATTAGTTTACAAGTTTTTTGAGAAATTTCATTTTCATGTAAGTTGTTTGTTGATTGTTTGTTTAGCAAAAAGGAATTTGTGTGTGTGTGCTCTCCCCCTATCCTCTATAGGAAATTTATAGGATCAAAAGTGTCATCTTCATTGTAAATTATGAATTAGTTCAAAAGCATAAAAATGATGTTGTGAAGGATATCCGCAAGACTTACATGGCTTAGGTGATCTAGAAACAATCATAAAGCCTTTTTATTTAGTTTTTATTTCACACATTTTGGATTGTGAGGGGAACTTCCTTACCTCCCATAAGTTATACAAGGAAGCTTTGACCTGGGGCTTCATATTTTGGCATTGTCTTCAACCCCTCTTCACAAGAGGTATATAAATTGGGATTATCTCACAAGGATGGTGGTTTGAGTGGTTAAACCATCTCTATTAGTAGAGATTAAACTCGACACGTATGATCATAGTGGACATTGCACTATACTGAGCAAGTGACAAATGTAGTAGTTATGAAAAGGACTAGACTTTTTTACAATAGGCTATTTGACGTAGATCCAAATGATGTATTGCTTATCTTGTGTACTAACATGAAATTTGGTACACATGGAATCTATTTAGATGACTGAAAATTAATTAGTTTTAGTCAACCCCACTTTGCCACACCTTGATAGGATTTAGAAAGAATACTTAGTTGTATTTTATTATTTTATTGATTGGTGTGTTAAAACTAAAACTTGTTGTTTAAACCATATTTTGAATGAGTCTTGTGTCCACATTACTCCATTGTTTAAGGAGGCATTATGCCATCCATTTGACACCTTGACTTAGAAAAAATTTAAGTCAAAACATTAAGTGTGGAACTTGATTGAAATGGGTGACATTATGTTTCCCAAATCATTTCAAGACTTGTGCCTTAAAATTATTTGAAACATAGATATTATCACATCTTTTGGGAGCGTTAACGTTGTTACACTGCCTAAATTTTTTTAAAAAGACTTGTCTTGTCTTGTGTCTTAATTATCATTATTGTAACCAATCATTTGAGCCTTGTTAGATCTTTATTTAACATAGTCATGTTGTTCAAATTTGTCTAGATTGTTGGTCATCAGATTCCATAGTTTATCCTTAGTTGAGTTTTTGATTAACTTTTACAAGTTTGGATTCAAACATTGATTGATTTATGTTTAGGCTTCAATTCATGAGCCTAATACACATATCTTTCTTTATTGGGTTACATAACTTGATTTAATTTGTCACTCAAATTTGGAAAATTTATTGTTTATGTCTTTATTGGATAGATTCAATCTCTTCAAAGTGCCTTTTGTTTAGTGTTTTCATCAATTAGATCACATTTATGTCTAGAATCATGTGCCTCATCTTCACTAAATTGTTCCAAGTTTATTACATTAATCAATAATCATCATTATCCTTTGTTTTCAAGCTTTGCTTTTGACATTGTTTGGCTAAAAGTCCAAGCACATCCTATTTAAGCCTAGCTTTTGATTCCGTGTTTGGACAAAAGACCTAACAATTTTTCCCTTTCCTAGTTTATGCCTATTTGGAACACGTTTGGACCATAGACTTTAGCATCTTATTTTTAGATCATTTACTTGACCTTGTTTATGTAAAACATTTAATGTTAGACATATTGATGTTATATTATTTTTACCAAATATTTGCATCAAAATTTTTGGAGATTCAACTCCACCTTCGACCAAGCTAGATCACATTTGAACCCTGTATATTTTCAGACATAACTTTTTAGAGTTTATAGAACTATATTCCCTATTGGTAGCAAAGCATTTACTATCAATCCCAACATGTCTCTCTACACTTGTAGTGGCATCATGTATAATCCAGGGATTAGTAATGTGGTTGCACAAGAAGAAATGGTTCATGACCCCTATGTAGATGATGTTTTTTTTTTTTTAATGAGATGGATCCTTTTCCATCTTATGACACTCAAACAAGGTAACCAAATCAATATCCTTTGGCCAATTATTTGATTAACATGCCTCCATACATAAAGCAAGATCGAGAATTGATAACCCAATATTTGGCTAGTGCACCTATAGTTGCATAAAATGTTCAACATCAACCTTATTACATGATAATTCCATTAGTTTATGATCCTAATAGATATGTAGAGGTAGGGCATGATAATTTTCCACATCTACCAAAAGGACCATATAACATATTTCATAATTCAAACAATGATTAGGCCTCTTTTAGCAACCCTAATGCCATAGTACCAATGTCGTATCAAGATCCATGTGTGTCTGTCATATAAAGAGGTCTCATGGAGGACCAATTCATGTAAATACAGACAGCATACTAGGCTTATCAAAACCTAGTGCATAATTTTAATCAAATGGCCATGTCAAATACACCTCTTCTTCAGTCACTCCCTTTAATGAGAGTTTTATTTGAGTTGACAAGTCAAGAAAATTAGGGTTTTGACACACTTATGCAAAACACTTTGATCGATAACATGTTCAATATACCAACCATCAAGGAAGTGTATTCTACATCTACATAGAATAGTGGGCAAAATGTAATGGATAATATGCAAGTAACATCCAATCTAAACCAAAGTGATGTTAGCACACAAACACATAGTCAATAATAAAATGTGCCTTTAACTAACACCATTAATGATTTACAAACTTAGTGAGTAGGAGTTTCTACTTCCTAAACTCAACCAACTACCTTTATTCTTTAATCAGTTGCTTCTTCTATCATCCATTAACAAGGATTAAGTAGTCAGCCAACCAGTGTCATGCCATAACAAAATGTGATGAATCCTACTCCTCCCCAACAAGTGATGAGTAGTATTCCACATTAGCAGGCACCATCCAATCCACCCATGCAGCTTAGGTAAAACATATTGCCACATCAACAAGGGGCAACCAATGTTCTACTTCACCAGGTATCAATGAACATATCTCTTTCATCATAGACTAACATGCCAATCCAAAACTAAATTATGTTTAAATAAAAACATATAAATATTGGTCAGCAACAGATGTTGAATCTCCAGCATGCATCCACTTCCCAACCAAAATTCATGCAATAAGGAGGTTCTAATGTTATTTAAGTACCTATTAGGCAATAGTGGCCTTTCATGCAAAATGTACCACAAGTTTAGCACTAGCGTCTTGGTTCATAAGTCCCTCTCAATCAGCCAGGTATGACTAGTTAGCAGCGTGTCCCTATTTAACCTCAGTAGGCATAATACAACCATATACCACCATCCCAACCTTAATCTTCCCAACATCAAGCTTGTATACCCAACCCTACAAAAATATCACATAATTACAAGTACAATTTCAATAATTACACCGTAATCCACGTATGCATATCCCTGATCCATTTTCTAACCAATCCAACATACTCTAGCAAACACCTCCATCATACCTCGATCAAAATAAACCACTTGTGACCACTCAAACATCACCTCAATCCAATGTTCACACAAGTTTCTTTGCAAAAACTACAACAAATGAAGGATGAAATCGCTACTATCCAAACTGGGAAGTAGGTTAGGAAGTTCAAATTAGATTATGTGTGTTATTACTCTTTTATCACGAAGTAATTATAGATACCAAAGTTTGACAAATGTAAGGGGAAAGGTGACCCCAAATCCCATTTAATATAATTCTTTGTCATGTGCCAACCAATGGCCTATAGCGACATCTATTTATTGTTGTTGTTTCCAAGGGGTCCAGCTGGACAAGCCTTAGAATGGTTCCTGAAGTTACCAAAGAATTCAGTTTCTAATTTTGATGATCTCTCAGACAAATTTGTGCATCATTTCTCTTACAATATCAAACACAAGACTTCATTAGTAGACTTGACATAATCAAAACAAAAACCAGGTGAAAGCTTTGCAAGCTATTTGCAGTGATGGAAGTCCGTTGCAAGTTATTTTACCCATAATCTACTAGACAAATAACTATCTGTTGTGTTTACCAAACAGTGAGATATCTAACTATCTAGAATTTTAGTGTGCACATACATTCAAAGAAATCATTAACAAGGATTTAGTGATTGAAAGAGCCCTTATTAATAAGGGGACCATTAAATTAACCTCATCAAATTAGAACAATGGCCAAAATCAAAACCAAAATAGTGGCCAAAATTTACATCCAGTTTAAGCATCACAATCAGCATAGGCCAATAATAATGATAGATCCAAGTAATTAAATCACAGAAAGAATTCTATGGGGAATGGAGTAATAAAATCATGACATGTCCAAATGATGCAATCACTATCTGCTCAACCTACACCACCTTTCCAGCTTATGCCTAACCAATAACCTCGACCAACACTACAAATGTAACAAACGTAGTAAATATATATACCTTTTCAAAACCCTCCTCTTCCAAGGAGAAACATGCCTACTCATTGCATTTTTAATAACCTTAGGGAGCCCATAGAATTAGTCTTTTACAAGCTCATATCAACTAACTTGATTAGATGGCCTATTCTGAAAGAGTAATTTTGTGAGGGTGCTAACATGTTGGACTGGTATAAGCCAAAATAATTATATGATTTTCATAGGGTCAATGGCCATAATTTATAACATTATGTGCAAATTAGATATATAATTCAAAATGTGTTAGAAAATGGAGAGATCACATTGGATCATGGAGCTTCCACATCTAATTCAAGCCTTGATATCTACCAAAATATCTTTTTCCCCAACATAATGACTAATAACAATAATAACCACAACAACAACAACAACAATGGCTAGTGCAACATAAACAATAATAGTATCAACAACCAAGGTTGAATAAGTAGTATACCCAATAAAACCAACATGAAAACCAATAACATCAAAACACTAGACAAAACCAAGGTCAGAATGGTAACAAACAACAGACCTACCATGCAATTGCACATGACTACAATGCAATTGTAGATCATATTACAAGAGGTCATGTTAGCACCATTTCCATTAATCTTATAACAAGTACCAATCAAATAAGACCATTGATACTCATACCCAATCAAGAAAACCATTCTGGTAATCCTAATTGACCTAGGACTGCACACAAGCAAACCAGCAAGTAGGGATTACCACGTGAGGACCTTATACTGATAACTCATTGTTAGCCCATGATCATGTGTAAGTACATTGATAACCAATAATTATCTTATTTTCCCCCCCTCCACCATCATTTATTATCAACCATGGTCTTATACATAATCTTGATTATGCAATCACAAATCGGCAGTCAATGATTACCATACCAAGCCACAACCATCTGCCACTTCACCCATCATCCAACTAGCTAGTCTACCTTGGAACAAACTATTTACCACTATCCAAGTAAAGACATTTGACATTATGGAACAATTGAAAAATACACTAGCACTAATCTCTCTTTTAGATTTGTTGCATATGTCTACAATCCACAAAAACATCTTGATAGAGTTCCTTAGTCAAACCACAATTCCTAATGACATATCTCTTGAAAAATTTCAAGCTTTGGTTAGACATCTAGCTCCATCACAATAAGTAAACTTCAATAAAAATTATATGTCATCCCTTATCCCACTTCATAATAATCCATTATACATTGAAGTATACATAAAAAGACACAAAGTGAAATGTGTCCTCATAAATAATGGATCGGGTCTGAATATAGTGTCTCTAAAGCTTGTCAAGCTTCTTGAGTACACCTCAATAGATTTCTAGGTAGAAATAATCACCATCAAAGCCTACGACAATGAAAAATAAGAGTCACAAGGCACCATTAGCTTGCTAGTTATCATTGGGCCCATGACCCATGATACACTTTGCCATATGCTAGATCTCAATTTGTCATACTAATTTTGGGTAAACCTTGGTTACATGAGATTCATGTAGTCCTATTGACATTGCACCAGTGTATCAAGTTTTCCCACTCAAAAATGAAGGTTAGTATTCTAAGATATTTACATCCAAATGAGCATTACAAACATCTTGAGGCCAAGTTTAAGAGCTACAATTATCATTTCAGCATAGATCCACTAGCTAAGCTGGACAAAGGGAAAGCCATACTTCTTGATTTACTTGAGGCTAGCTCCATTTACCTGATACCCTTGATTCACTTTCCCACATGCCACCTCCTAAAATATCCAATCACTATACTATCTTATATAATGGCCCAGGGAATTATTTGATGCATAAAAAATTTTGCATTACCAAACTCCCATAGCACCCAAATTCCTTTGGAAGACCAAAACCTAAACCATGCAATGGCAAAGAAAAGGAAAGGGGCATAGTCTAGCCCCTATCACTTTAATACCAACATTTGGCCAAGCACAGGACCCTCTCGAAGGTGATGAATCATGGTTATATAATGACAAATTAGCCAATTGTTACAAAAACTCCAAGTATCCCATTCTTAATTATATCATGGAGAACCATGATTATGAAAGAGGAGGCCTCGAGCTACATAAACAGGGAACACTTGAGCTAAT
Source organism: Torreya grandis (assembly GCA_037957365.1). Taxonomy (NCBI): domain Eukaryota; kingdom Viridiplantae; phylum Streptophyta; class Pinopsida; order Cupressales; family Taxaceae; genus Torreya; species Torreya grandis. Next base: position 1,357,412 of record JARHVA010000400.1, read on the forward strand.
TTCTATGACTAAGTACAGAATAACCTATGGACTTAGGTATAAACTACTTGGGGGTGACCCCACATATCTTATTCGAGTTTCATCGCTAATGACTACTGATGATGATGTCAAATGTGAAGTGGAGTCCGATCATGACCAATTAAATGACTTATCCCAAACCAACCTATTTGACAATAATGCCATTTTTATCATTTGACTAGTCATTCAACATAATCCACTACCATTATATTATCCCCAATTGATAGACTAGGACCAACAAGAATCCAACATGCCAATTGATAATTTCCAGAATGATGAGGCCTTATATGATTTTCTAGGCCTTAGGGACAATGTTTCATTGGGAGATCATAAATCAAGATTCTCAATCCATTTGGATTCTAAAGCCTATTTTAGAGAGCGCGTGAACACCTTTAGACAAAAATAAATAATTAAAACATTGAGGTCCCTAAGTGAAAACATCTTTGAGCCAATTTATGATCGAGAAAAAAGTAAAGATAAAGGTCAATCTAGTGGTAAAAACTTGTCTTAGGTACCACTAAATGGGGGTGTTCAACCTTCTTCAAATTTAGAATAGGAGACCACCAATGATGAACTTGTCTATGGGTCTAAGTTTAGTCTTGAAGAGCATTAGGTTTTTGATCATGTCATCCAGGATCATGATAATGAAGAACCTATTTACGGATATAGATTCAGTCTTGAAGAACAACAAGCCTTCGATCGAATCATACAAGAGTTTCTAATTGTTTTTTTTATATGGCCATATCTCACCTAAAGGGATTCTTATTCATCATGCCTAGGAAAACTTGAAGAACCAATCCTCACAGAGGATGCTACCATTATAGGCTAGTTTTAATCTTTGCCCACTATTCTTGAAGATGGTTCGACCCTTCTAGTGAAAGACACAATAGAGGTAAACATTGAGTCCCCAAATGACCCAAATTAGATTAAATTAGGTGCATCTCTCACTGAGGGGGAGCATGAATTATTAACATCCCTATTGATAAAATTTGTAGAGATATTTGCATGGGCATATTTTGACATGCCTAGTTTGGACCCTACCTTGGTTGTCCATTGCCTTGAGGTACATCCTGATACCAAACTAGTGAAGCAAAAACTATGCAAAATGCATTCTTTCATTATTATATTGGTAAATAAAGAGTTGGAGAATCTCTTAGAAGCAAGTTGTATCAAGCCAATCGACTATTTTGAATGGATTTCTAATGTAGTACTAGTCAATAAAAAGCTAGAAGGAATCAAAATCTACACTTATTTCATGGATATTAATAAAACTTGCCCTAAGGATGACTTTCCATTGCCAAACATTGACATGATAATTGACTCCAATGTAGGTTATGAGATTTTTTCTCTGATGGATGGTTTCTCGGGTTATAACCAAATCAAAATTGCACTAAAAGACCAACACAAAATAGCATTCACCACTTTGTGGAGAACATTTTGTTATCAAGTTATACCATTTGGCCTTAACAATGTAGGGACAACCTATCAAAGATCCATGATAGTCATATTTCATGATATGATGCATGACATTGTTGAATATTATTTCGATGACATACTAAGCAAATCAAAAATCAGGGTTGATCATCCAATAGTATTAAGGAGAATATTTGAGTGGCTACATGAATACAAAGTTAGTCACAACCCAAAGAAATGTGTTTTTGGCATTACTTCTAGTAAATTTCTTGGATTCATTGTTTCTCATTGGTGCAATGAATTCAATCCAACCAAAGTACGAGCCATGACAGAAATGCCACCACCAACCAATCTGAAGTAACTCTACAGTTTTTAAGGTAAGATCCAATCCATTAGATGCTTCATTTATCAATTGGTTGATAAGTGTCACCCATTTACACACTTACTCAAGAAAGGTGTAACATTTTTTTTGGGATAATGACTGTCAAAAATATCTTCAATAGCTAAATGACTATCTATCAAACCCACCAATCTTATTACCTCTTATGTCAGGGAAACCATTCTTGTTATACTTATTAGTGATAGATCAATCCTTGGGGGCACTTCTAGCTCAACACAATGATAATGGAAAAGAGCATTCAGTGTAGTATTTAAGCCATACACCAGTAACATATGAACACAATTTTATGCCCATCAAAAAAGCCTATTTAGCCATGGTCTTTTCTGCTAAAAAACTATCGTATTATATGTTGAACAATATGACCATGGATATTTCAAAGGTATATTAGCTCAAGTATATACTATTTAAAATAGATTTACAAGGTTGTATGGCCAAATGGATTATGATTCTCAATGAGTTTGAGATAAAATATGTGAACTAGAAATCCATCAAGGGGAAAGTTCTTGTAAATTAGCTTGTTAAAGCACCCCTTACAGATACAAAGACATTAACATTATAATTTCTTGATGAATCCATTATGACCATCATTGAAACACCTCTTGAGGAATTGTACTGGAAATTATATTTTGATGGGTCATTCACAACACATGGATCAGGGGTAGGCCTATTGTTTATCACTCCACAGGGGGATCTAATATCTAAGTCATTCAAAATTAGCTTTCCTTCTACCAATAACATGGTTGAATATGAAACACTCATTTTAGGGCTTAGACAGGTAGTCTAATGGAACATACATCATCTAAATGTTTATGGTGATTCATAATTAATCATCAATCAGGGTATAAACCACTTTTAGACCAAAGATGACAAGTTAGTTCCATATAAGGCCATAAACAACACTCTCAAGCAAAATATTATCAACATCCAATTTGAACATATACCAAGGGAAAGTAACCAACCCATAGATGCTATGGCTACCATTGAATCTCTGATTTGATAACCAAACATATTAAAGGACTACCAATTTCTTGTTAAAAATATAAAAGCACCAACTCATGCACCTTCAATTATTGCAATTATATGTGATATTGTTGGTCCTAGCTCTACTTGGTATTCTAACTTATACACCTACCTATATGACCAAATTATACCCCCAGACTTATCCCATAAATAAATAAAATCCTTCATCTACATGCACTATGTTATACCTTACTTGGACCAACCCCCTACTACCACAGTTTTGATAGAATTCTTCTTCATTATTTACCTTTGGTAGAATCTATAATAGCATTATGGTAAGTTCATGAAGGGGTATCTGGATCCCACACCAATGGGGGAATCCTATCTAAAATGCTCTTACGTATTGGTTATTATTGGCCAATGATGGATAGAGATATAATTACATATGTAAAAAGATGTGATAAATGTCAACAACATGTTAATCTGATTCATGCCCCAACCAAGACTTTAAAACCAATGTTGACACCATGGCCATAGGATACATAATGCCTTCATCTCATTGGGAATATAAACCCCACCTCATCAAATGGCCATAAAGACATCCTCACCGCCATAAAATATTTCACTAAGTGGGTCAAAGCTATACCCCTCACTTATGTGACTAGAAAGCAAATTTCCAAATTCATTTTCAACAACCTCATTTGCTACTATGGTATCCCTTCTGATATTATATCTAATAATAATGGATCATTCAAGAATAAGGATGTCAAAAAGCTATGTTGAATACAAGATCACATAGCACTTTTCCATGGCATATTACCCTCAAGGTAATGGTCAGGTCAAAGCATCAAACAAAACCATTGTCAACATCCTAAAAAAGATTGTCAATGATGCCAATCATGATTGACACATTTAGATATTATGTGCCCTCTAGGCATATTGTACCAATCACCGCAATCCAATAGGAGCCACTCCATACTCACTTGTTTATGGTATTGAATCCATACTTCCCATTGAGATTGAGTTACCTTCTTTATGCATCACTCTAAAACATGTTTTGGATGATGAATAATATCGAGTAGCTCACCTACAAGAGCTAAAGTTGCTTGATGAGAAATGCATAGATACATTGAAGTATCTTTAAGCATATCAAAATTGACTCTGTGGCTAGTATAATCAGTGCATGAAACATAAACAATTCAAACTTGGTGATCTTTTCCTCAAAGAAAACAAAAAGAATACCATGGCTAAAAATAAGCATAAAGGCAAGTTCAAACCCAACTGGGTAGGTCATTTCATCATTGTTATAGACTATGGCATAGAAGAATACATGATTGCCACACTAGATGGGGATGAACTTGATGAGCCTATGAACATTTTAAACCTCAAGTGGTACTACTCTTGAGTGATACAATGTATTGTTTATGAGGACCATTCCAAGTTGTACCATTTTATCCATATTATTCCTTATACCATACCATTCTACCATCTTATCATCCTATCAGTCTACCCACCTATCATTATCCCATCACTTAGCCATTTTACCATCCCATTCTATCAACCTAACATGTTTTGATCATGTCATATCCTAGCTTGTTTAACCTTTGTTCATCCATTAGTTTCACATTTGGTGCGAAGAATCAGATCAGTGTCAATAGTTATTTCATGAATTCCAAATTGAGGTAGTATTTTGGAATAATAAGATAAAAGTTTTTATTGTTACATCCTTCAATTCTTGTTCCCTTATTATCATGATTGTTTATGTAATCTTGATTATATCTGCCTACATGTGTAAATAAATGTTCACCAGTCTTTATATTATTTTTAACCGCCTATGGGAAAATTAGTATCATTGATCTGATTAGTTGTATCCTAGTTATAACTACCTATTGGCAAACTAGGGGCAACATTTTTTTATTGTGCCTTGAAATACCAACTAGCCATTCTTATGTCGTATTATGCCATCATACCAATGGTGCCAATTTTGTTTGAATTTACTACTACACTAGTCAGATTCCTTTGCTGTAAGGTAGAACTACTATGACCTCAGACAATTTTAGGATTAGGTGGGTCTTACTTGATTCATGTTGAAGTCATTTTAGTCCCCCTTTCCATAATGCTTTCACCATTTTTTTAGCGTCTTTTCAAATTTTCCATGCTTTCATCATTTTATGAGCTTGGAACATTTAGTATTTCATCATTCTCAATCAAGTTGGGATACTCTAAAATTCCAAAAACATTTGAACGTCATTTAGAAAAATCAAAAACATTGACCACTTCATTGCCTTAAGGATTTTGGGAACCCTTGTCAGGATGCGAAACACCGAAAGCATACAATTGATTACCAAATACCAAGCAACTATAATATGCGAAAATAACCAGATTAACCAAGTAACTAGAATTCAGAATAACACAGCATATGAGAGACAATACACCAATTGTATTAATACTTTATACAGAAAAGAATACAATAAAGAAGATGCCACTTCTTCTCCACAACCTCTTCAGAGGCTCGCTACACCTCAAGTGAACAGTAATTCTTCTCCCCAAAGCTCTCCCTCTCACAGGTCCCAACACCCAACTCAAATACAGAGTTGGTGTTCACCTCCCGTGCTCCACGCACAACACAAGTGCTCCACACACTCCACAAGCACTCCACGTGCTCCACAAGTACTCAAGGTACTTCAAGTAGATCTCCCATGAATCTGCAACAACCTGCAATTCAACAGACCATACTTATGGAAGGAACTCCCTTGCCTTCCTCTTAGCTCTATCCGAGTACACACCTGTACTCCAAGTAGATCCTGCCTGATACTGCTCCCTGTTGTGTTGCTATCTATATGATCTTGCACACCTGCAAATCAAACAACGGTTCTGCTCACCTGTGAACCTTGACCTTGCACACACATACACCTGCAGATCAACGATCTTACTTACCATGTAGATCTCCTATATAGGCAATGCAACTGTGACCAAGATCCTACACTCCTGAAGAATCCAGCTGACTCTCCAGACCAGCACCAACACGCCTGGTACTGCTATGGAACTAGGAGGAACACCCTTGCTCACCTCACACACAGAAGGAGCAAACTTTGCTCAACTCAAACTAGCCCACTTTTCCAATACAACCATGAGTCTATTATATAGATCTCATCCAAACAATAATTAGACATCTAATTACAATAATTAGATCCCCAGCTCTCAATCCAAAAATAGATCTCTTCATGCAAACACTTGGTTCGTTAGCTAACTGCCCGTAATAAATGCAATCCAAACCACACAGGCGACCGACGTCGGTCCCTATCTGCCTGGGGGTCACCGACGCCGGCCGATCTCTGACCGACATCGGTTGCCTTCCTGCCCTATCCTGCCGACGTCAGTTGGCCTGACCGACGCCGGTGTCTCTGACACTCAGCAACTCTCCTGCAACCTCCTCCGTGTCTGCATCAGTGAAGCTTTTAGCTCCACAACCTAACAATCTCCCACTTGGAGATAAGCAGTTGCACTGTACCTGTACCTGTACCCCATCTAATCTATTTCCTGGTTTGTATCCCTCTTCAAGCTCCCACCTGAAGACAACCCACCACACATCCCGTGGTGTACCACCTGTCATCTGAGTACCCTGCCACATCCGAACCTACAACACCTGTAGTGAATTCCTGACCCTGCATAGCAACACCTGTTGCCGGTCCCTCTCAAAAAAAACTGAGAACCCACTTCCCCGAATTGGCTCCTAACTCTGACAGCTCTCACTGCATGGGAAAACTCAGGTCTATACCAGACCTCATGTGATTTCAGACACTATACCTGTCCAGCCCTTAGTGTGCTCTGGTTCTGCATCCCGAACCTCACCAACACCTGATTCACATCAGCTCCCACTCGAGACAAAATCAACCTGTGATCTCCATGCCTCCCATGTCAAAGAATTCCGCTGCTCCAAACTCCTCATGACATGCCACTGAACTAATCTTACCCTTAGCTCAGCAAAACCCTATATGTACACCCCTGCTAGCTAGCATACTATCCACATACAGCAACAGAATGATGTCATGACTCATCATCCACCTGGTAAGACAAACCACAGTAGTTACCTGACACTGATTGAAGCCATGCTTCGTCCTCCACCTGTCAAAACCTGTACCACTATCCTGCAGCTCCACAAGACCATATACCTGGTCTTCCGTCTCACGTATCCATTCTCTCTATTCTTCTACTAAGGAATCCATTCGTCTCTGTGCTTACATCCAGCTGGCAAACCTACCAAAACTCCCGTCTGGTTCTGCATCATAATCCTGCCTAGCTCCCACCTGTTTCCTGGATCCTTCCTGCTCTACAATCAGCAACAAGTATGAAGAAGAGGAACACGAATTTGAGGGCCTACTCACACCTTCAGTCCTCCATATGGGTGTTTGAGACTCCTTGACAGCATGCTGTCCACCCAAAATTCATTACAATGACCGACCTCGGCCACCCCACAGTCTGCATCCGACCGACGTCGGTTCCATGCGTCTGTCCCTGACTACCAACCTGCCAGCGCTGGTGTCCCTGCTGCTGACGTCGGTCCTCCTGACCGACATCGGTCTTACATACTGCCGACGTCGGTCCCATGACCGACGTCGGTCTTATCCTGCCCGACATCGCCGGCTTTGATCTGCACATGACCGACATCGGCACCTGTCTGTTTAACGCCGGTTCCTCCTGACCGATGCCGGTACCTATGTTCGCCTGTGAGTGATGACTTTTTACCCGCGAGCTTCTTTGAATCAAAACCCATGTCCAAACTGCTCTGCTCAAAAGTATCCAGCACCATCCACTGAACTCTGTCCGCCATCTCCTCCAAGAACACCAAGGCTTTCCAGTTCTTAAGCCTGTCAAATATATCTATCTTCTGCTTAAGAACATGCATCTCCTTCCTGCTCATGTGACCAAGCCTACGAAGCCATCTCTCCGCAACAGAAGAAGAATCAGTAATATAAACAAGTAGATAAAGTATACCTATTTTCTTACCACCAGCTAATTCAAGTGCTACTGCTGTGAGAGTCTTGTGCATCTCTCATCACCCAATCTTTCTGAAGAAATTAGCCATATATCCAAACCTGGGACCTGCATGACCTTCATCAACACCTGTGTGTTGGCTGCCTACAATTTCAGCTTCACTTCCCCTTTGCCAGTTCTTTGGCAAGGCTCACCAGCTCCTCTACCTGGGGCTGCATGGAAAGAGGCAACCAAATCTTTTATCCAAGATTCAACTTTATCCAAGAAACCTGCAAACACATCATGTGCAACAACACCTGCTACATCTGTATCTTCAATTTCTTCATGCTGATCTGCTACCAACCAACAATGTTCTTTTACCTGCTCTTTCTTTCCATCAGACCATGAGTGACCGTCTGTGCTTTTCAACTCCTCAATTCTTAGCTTACTTTGATCTGTCGTTGCTCTACTCCCACTCGATCAGAAACCCCTGAGAGTGACCTGTAACCAAACACAACCCTGCTTCCTGCAACCTTAGCTCTGATACCACTTGTCAGGATGCGAAACACCGGAAGCATACAATTGATTACCAAATACCAAGCAACTATAATATGCGGAAATAACCAGATTCACCAAGTAACTAGAATTCAGAATAACATAGCATATGAGAGACAATACACCAATTGTATTAATACTTTATACAGAAAAGAATACAATAAAGAAGATGCCACTTCTTCTCCACCACCTCTTCAGAGGCTCGCTACACCTCAAGTGAACAGTAATTCTTCTCCCCAAAGCTCTCCCTCTCACAGGTCCCAACACCCAACTCAAATACAGAGTTGGTGTTCACCTCCCATGCTCCACGCACAACACAAGTGCTCCACACACTCCACAAGCACTCCACGTGCTCCACAAGTACTCAAGGTACTTCAAGTAGATCTCCCATGAATCTGTAACAACCTGCAATTCAACAGACCATACTTATGGAAGGAACTCCCTTGCCTTCCTCTTAGCTCTATCTAAGTACACACCTGTACTCCAAGTAGATCCTGCCTGATACTGCTCCCTGTTGTGTTGCTGTCTATATGATCTTGCACACCTGCAAATCAAACAACGGTTCTGCTCACCTGTGAACCTTGACCTTGCACACACATACACCTGCAGATCAACGATCTTACTTACCATGTAGATCTCCTATATAGGCCATGCAACTGTGACCAAGATCCTACACTCCTGAAGAATCCAGCTGACTCTCCAGACCAGCACCAACACGCCTGGTACTGCTGTGGAACTAGGAGGAACACCCTTGCTCACCTCACACACAGAAGGAGCAAACTTTGCTCAACTCAAACTAGCCCACTTTTCCAATACAACCATGAGTCTATTATATAGATCTCATCCAAATAATAATTAGACATCTAATTACAATAATTAGATCCGCAGCTCTCAGTCTAAAAATAGATCTCTTCATGCAAACACTTGGTTCGTTAGCTAACTGCCCGTAATAAACGCAGTCTGAACCACACAGGCGACCGACGTCGGTCCCTATCTGCCTGGGGGTTGCCGACGCCGGCCGATCTCTGACCGACGTCGGTTGCCTTCCTACCCTATCCTGCCGACGTCGGTTGGCCTGACCGACGCCGGTGTCTCTGACACTCAGCAACTCTCCTGCAACCTCCTCCGTGTCTGCATCAGTGAAGCTTTTAGCTCCACAACCTAACAACCCTTACTAAATTACAAGCAAATCACTTGTCACTTAGTTTCCCCATCATTTTTGGCCTTTTTATCCCATGCACTTGTCATTTTTCAAGACCATTCCTATTCTTCTATCACATCCATCATGTCTATTTTTCATCAGTTATCATTTTCTTCCCATTTCTTGGGAGAAATACATTTGGCCTAATTTTTTTTGTTTGATATATCATCCTTGGAACTATGTAGGCAGCGTCTACTTACCTAGTGAATATGGGGACAAATCAGCCCCCTTCTTTTTCTTCTATTCCCCCATCTTTTTTGTTTGTTAAGTTGTCACCTATTTTCTAGGGGAAATGTTCATTTTCATGTTTGTGTCACATTATTTATACTAACATTATGACTAACCATTATTTGTTTATTTATTTTTTAAGATAGATACAAATATTTTGAATGGATCAACTAACCGGTTACATCAACGACCAAAATCGATCGATACTAACACTACCACCATAACCAACAAATACCAATATTCATACCACAACCAATATTCACATTCCTTTCCAAAATATTCCCACCACAACTGACATTTACATTCCTACCACAACTGGTATTTTTACCATCAATATGGCCACAATTGACCTATAATAGTGAAACATCCACAATCAGCCTTCCAATACCTCTGAGATTTGAATCTGGGTGATGCATATAATAACCAAGTTGCTTTACCAATACACCTCCATCTCATTGGTAACCATTATTTTTTTATTTGCTTGTGTGTTTCTTATTTTTTTTGTTTGTGTGCTTGTTTGTTTGATTTTAGTATTATTGCCTTGATTCAGTAGATGTGTGTTCATTAAGTGATTCCTTGCATTCATTAGTCTTCTATCCATCCATATTCATATGTCTACAATTATCATCATGGTTTTTATCATTAATTCATTATTTTCCCTTGAGTATCAAATCATGAGGGTCAGTCCTTATGCATATTTTGGATAAGTCCTCATGATGTTCTATCATGATGCTTACCATCACATGTTATAGCAAACATTAGCTTCAATAAATCTACATAGCAATGGTAGTATCAACATCTCCTCAGCACCTACACCAACAGCAATCCTAATCATATTCTAAATAGAGTAATTAAATAATGAAATAATTTCCTCCTTTTTTAGTTCGGATGAGCATCTCCCTACTAGTAGGTCATCCCAATTCATCTTCATCCTCTGTATCAAGTTTTCATCATCATATTTTCAATCATCATCTATCAATCATGCTTGCCATAATCGGCATCTAATGATTATAACTGCCTATGGGTAAATCATTACACACCATCCCACATGCATTCTCAATGATTCTACCCACCTTTAGATAAATCATTATGTTATCACCCCATCATTTTATTTTGTTTGAATCGCTTGCTTCTTTCTTTTGAGGGATCATTTATTGACTCCTTTGCCAACCTTTCCTTCGAGGAGGAAATTATAGTTCAGTCATCGCCATTGAAGTTGTAAGTACAAAAGAACATGTTTTCTTTGAAAAAATGTTATTGTGCTTACATCTTGAAACACCTTTTCAAATAGGGGCAAACTATAGACACCTGAATTTGGCCACCAATGGCTTCTTATCTGACTTTAGACCAATTCTTACCAACCATTGACCATTTAGCCTAAGAATTTCTAAATGTCCTAAATTTGGATTTATAACCATGTAATAAATCAATTTGGTCTATTAATCAATTAAATTCAACAAATGCACCATCAATTAATTCAAAAGTGTTCAAAATCCTAAAAAGGATTAATTACCATGTTAAAGCAAATCAAATCCTAATCAAGTCTTGATTTTTTAATCCGTGAGCAATTAAATCAATTATCAAAAAGGAAAATGAAAATATCAAGAGCATCTTAAAAGTAATCATTACCTTTTTGAGTTGTCCATGCCTATTTTTTAAAAATCATGAGTGCTTGACAACCCATAACTATATTAGAGTTAATTTTAACTCACCTATGTTAAGTTTGAACTAGTTCCAAACCTTAATTACCCTCTAACTCACCTTGGGTTGGGGTTAGTTGCTAAATATATAAATACAAGCCTAGAGATCTTCATTTACAGAGAGTGAAACATAGTAGAGTTATAATGTTGGAGTTGATCCATAAAGCAAATGCATAGTGTTATAATGTCAAAATCAAGTTAAGCCATACCAAGCACGGTGCCAAGAGAAGATGAAGGTAGCCACACTCTATTGATGAAGATTTATTGAGCATAATCCAAGCAAGCCACTTCAACAAACCATCTTGGAGACACAAGGAAGGTAAAAGGATTTGTCTTTTATGTTTTAGTTGTGTTTTCATCATAGTTATGTTATTAAGATCCCCCTAAGATGTAGGCTTAGAGATGTTAGTATGTTAGTGTGTTGATTTCATGGTTTTATGGACTAACACTTGATCTAACATCTTCTTTTTATTAAATTCCTATGATCATAACCTATCATTGGTATCAGAGCCTAGAGTTTAAATTAGTCATTTTTTTATTCTTCTCCATTGTTATACTTATACGGCCTGCACTTATAAGATTCTCTTTCAATTATCCTTTGTATGATTGACATTGGTAGTGTATCCTTTTTTGGACTATAACAACAATTTTATTTATGTTTCTATCAACTTTTTATGTTGATATCAAGGTTGCGCCATCTTGCAGACCTTTGTGCAGTTGAGAGGTTCATCTAAACAAAGGATAAAGATGATTTTGGGGATTTTAACAGTTATTATAGAAGGTGTATGACATCAAAATTGATATTGGGACTATTTTATGCAATGTTTTGATTGTATTCAACTATAATTTAGTTATATTTCTATTATCACAATTTTTGAAAATAGTAAAAAAAATGGTGAAATTTTCAATTTTAAAAAAATGGCTAAAATTATGAATTTTCCCCAAAAACACCAAAAATTTTAAATAAATTCAAAAATTAAAATTTATGGCCTTTTCTATTTTTATCCCAATATATTTTAAAGCCCGTTTGAACCCTCTGTTCAAAAGATGGCTAGCTTTCTCAATAATTTGCCAAAACCTTTTTGCTTTTTCTGAGTTGCAAAAACATATTTTCCTTTTTCACAATTTGTGCAAAGTGCAAAAATCTTTTTTGGTGCAAAGTGCAAAAAAAAATTGGTGCAAAGTGCAAAAAAAATTTCGGTGAAAAGTTGTAAAAAATATTTTTGGTGCAAGTTGTGGAAAAGTTTTTAGTTTTTGTGCAAATTGTAAAAACTTTTGTAGTTTCCCCTAGCCATGCAAATAAGATTTCCACTTTCCCAGTTGTGAAATTTGAAATTTTCTCTCGTCCCTCAAATGAAACTATTGTAATTATTTCCCCAAGCCAATGGGTGACCTCACTAGGGTTTGACAATGTTTCATCAAAATATAGTGAATAAGTGTCCAACCTGATCACTTCAACTTTGTCAGCATACTCCCTGCCTGTTCTAAAATAACAAATTTGCAACAAAATATGGAGATCCATGCAAGCATAATGGAAAGTAAATTTTTGTCAAGTGTTTTCTACAAGTACGCTAGTGGACATGTTATTGCAAATTTGGGAGCATAAAGGATGCACACAATGTTTTTGACAACATGACCGAGTGGAATGTCATCCCCTACACTTCAATGATTTTAGGGGTATTTACAGAATGATCTCATGGATGAAGCTCTAGAAATATTCCAAAAATTCTTGAAAGATATATTATTTTGTGGAGTGTAATTATTATTGGATATGCACAAAATGGATGTTTTCAAGGGCTTAGGAGAGGAGGAATAATCTAAGTGGAGAGATTCTTGTGGAATCCAAGATATCATGGACAGAGGGGTGAGGGTGTCTTCCTCAAGGAAGAGGAAGAGGATGAATGTACCCATGGAGAGTAGTAGCCTTAAAGCAGAACTAAGCAAGGGAGTTGGGTTGAATAAAATTGGTGTTGGCTTGGCTAACCTCAGAAATACATGTTTTATGAATTTGGTTCTATAATGTCTCACTTACGCAGAGCCCCTCACCACTTACTTGCAAAGCATCAGACATAAGATTGCTTGTCATGCCTCAGGATTCTATGCCATGTGTATAATCCAAAACCATGTGATGAATGCTCTGTCATCAAGTGGTAAGATTTTGGAACCTTCTCATCTTGTGAAGAATATCGCATATCTCATAGCTTCCACATATCAAGATAAGAAGATGCTCATGAATACATGGTGATGCTTATGGAGTCTATGCACAAATGTTGCCTTCCTTCAAGGATAGCGAGTGCATCTCCAAGAGCTTATGAAAAAATCTTTGTGTATAAAGTTTTTGGTGGCCATCTCAGGAGCCAGGTTAAATGCAAATAATGTTTCTATTATTCAAATACATATGAACCTTTCTTAGATTTGAGTCTGGAAATTGTTCAATTTGAGTCTTTGTTTAAGTTTCTATCCCATTTCACTACATTAGAGCAACTAGGAAGAAGAGAAAAGGTATATGAATGTCAATGATGTAAAGTAAAATTTTAGGCTTTAAAAGAATTGACAATAGACAAAGTTCCCTATATCTTTGCCATTCATCCAAAGCGCTTTGGACCAATGAGAGGAAATATTGATAGGAAATTTGAGTTTGGGTGCACATTAAATATGAAACCTTTTGTTAGTGGTCCACATGATGGAGATTTAAAATATACCCTTTATGGTGTCCTGGTGTATACTGGCTAGAGCACACATTTTGGTCATTACTACTGCTTCATTCACACATCAACTGGCATCTGGCATGCTTTAGATGATAATTGGGTCTATAAGGTAAGTGATCAAGTGGTATTAGAGTAGAAGACTTACATGTTATTCTATGGGTGTGATAAATAGACATTGAATCAACCATCAGTCAAATCTAAGCATCAAAGCATTGAAATTGAGCACAATAATCCAACATCATTGAATGTCACATTAAAAAAGGAATTCCATTTACCTGCTTCTCTGGCTCATGTGATCCCAAAATTTTCATCTTTTTTGAATTTTAATGGTGCAGTTGTTTCAACAGAGAAGGATACAGTACTAAGGAAGGAAACCATGTTAGACAACGACACTACTTTGGAAGATGAAAAATCAAGGCACAATATGAAGATAGCATCTTATGCTGGCAAGCAACATGTTAGCATTCAATCTTTGTCAAAGCTTCCATCCATTTAAAACTTGAATGTGATAGAAAATGAAAATATAAGTACAAAACATGGTACTAAAAATGAGCCACAAGGTGTTAAAATCATTATGAATGTTGGTATAGATGATCCTACTGGTGGTGGTGAGTGTAACATGGGTAAGGATTTGAGCAATGTTATTGTTGATGATCATCACGAAATTGTGAAAATATTGGATAATGGTGATATGAGAGACCATACATATAGTAATGGATGTTCAACTACTAAGAAATTGATGAATGGTGATAAATTTATTCCTGATGCTTTTAATGCACACCAGGGTATGGAATATCCCTTGGAAGTTTATATAAGCCACTGTTTGATGGTTGGGGAGAGAAATGATGCACAAGATTCAATCTCAAGAGATGTATCAGTAATGCCTTGAAATCATGGAAATGATATTGCCTTACCCTCTAAAAAAATTTTGAGGGAGGCTCGTTAAGAAAATTGAACCTTTGGATCTATCAAAAATGATCAAGGAGTGTAATAGTTCTTTACAAATGCAAGATTCAAACTATCATTTGCATAAAAAAAAGGGTTATCAAGGCTCTGCACATGTAAATAATAAAGATAAAAATAAAATTTACAAAGTAGAGATGGAGGGATTCAAATTGAATGTTGATAGGTTTAATTTGACATGCCAAGATTTTAAAAAGAAGCAGTTATTAGAGAAAGTTGAAAATGTCCTCAGCAAAAGTAAAGACAAATAGGCCCCATCAAATGTCTAATGTCTTTTCACATAGGTGTTGAATATTGTTTTATAATTTTAGGTTGCAAATTTTGTAAGCACAAACTCACAAATGTAATTTGTGCAAATACACTATTAATTTGGAAAGACTCAAATCATGGAATTTTTATTTGCACATTTTAAATGATGCAAAAGCACCAAAATATTTTTGCACCATTCAAGTGATTCAATTTTGTATATTCATTTTTACACACAGTGCAATTTCACCAATGCACTTTTGTACCACTTAAGAGATGCATTTTTATAAAACCATTTTTGCACATTCAAAATTATAAAAAAAAGGTGGTTATGCACCATAACCACCTCCCCATGCTATAAATATGAATTTAAGGCTCATGTAATGGGGGGATTTTTGGTAGTGAAACTCTGTAGAAACTTTTGAAAGATGATATTGTATTTTTAACTCGATAAAGATCCAAACAAGGACATTTTGCAGACTTTGTTTTCAAGATTTCTTCATTTGTTATAACTTTACGTATGATTCATCTATCCTTATATCTTTAATTTCAAATTGTTTTCATAATCACTTCCAAATTTTTAGAAAATGGGAGTTTCACATTAAGTATTTCTTTTAGAATCTTCTTGTGTTTTTTCTATGAATGTGAAATCTCTTTGGGATTTAAGCAATATTTTAATTGTCTTTTACGAATAAATATGGGATGGTTGTCTTTGGTCTCTTATCAATATTAGAAAATTGTCTCGTTGTATGTTTTACACTCCTAATTATGTAATTATGTCTTTACCACCCATTGAATGAAAGAGGTTTCCATGCATAAGGTGTTTTACCCTTCTTGGACTATTTTGGTAAGTTTTTGCATTTAGCTACCTAGAATTATCTTTCATTTTTCTCAAGGTTATCATGGTAGTTTCTATATTTGACTAACTATAACAACCTTGTACTCCCTTATTTCTTTCCTTTCTCTATTCATCTTTCCTTTCCATTATTCCCTCCTTTCTCCTCATTTCCTTTCTACCTTCTTTACGTATTTTCAAGTTAAAAGTATGAAAACCCCCAATAGAAAACATTTTTCTATAAATAGTTTTGAATAGATTTTCCCTTGCTTTTCTCTTTTTGGTTTTCAATAAAGGTAGTGGTGCCTGCTAATAAGAGAGGGAATTTGTCCTGCGTTACTGATTAACATAAGAACTTAGTTCCCACACTATTGACTCAAATTCACCAATTTGTCATCCTAACAAATTTTTGAGCCAATAATTTTCCACTTTCATATTGTATAGAGGCCATTTGAAGGCATTTGGTAGAATTTTTCAGGTTTAGTCTACACTTTTGATAGTTATTTCACTCTTTTATGAGGTGTATTTTATGTTGTTGACTGAGGACATATCAAAAATTGATTCTTTGCATGTGTTGGACTTCTTTTGGAGTTTTATTGAGGTTATAAGTTGTATGTATATATTTTTTCCAAAATAGGAGATAAGACAAAAGGAGGAGAGGTACTTCATATTTTAACCTTTTTCATTTAAAAATCAGAACTTTCATTTAAAAAGTTAAATGTTTTATTCAAATTTTGAAAACATTTTAATTTGAAAATAATTTAAATTTGAGCATTTTTTTCATTGAAATTTCCTTGAACAAGCTACTCTCAGCAAATTTGGCAAACAATAACCAAATTTTGCAAATTCAAGGAGAAATACGGAGAGCTACTCTTTTAAGAAAAACTGAGTATATTGATGTATGAGGTTTTTTTTAAAGCTAATGATAATGACATGGTAAATATTTTTCACATGCCACCTATGTACTATGTACCACTTTTTTCTCATGTACCTTAAGGCCTCTTTCACATTGTTGGTTGAATATTTTGTCGATCAGCATACTGATAAACAAAATAGGTCTGATCAGCCAAAGTAGGAAGATTGGTCATCCAAATGTGTAGGTTCACTACATCAAAATGGGACTAATCTGTTCTCTCATCAAGGGGAGGTTCCCTATATATATATATATATATATATATATATAAACAGAAAATAATACTCAAGGGTAGGATAAACCATCCATCTCTCTTTTTTCAGAGATGATGCGTGTGGATCAAAGGAGAAATCTTAGGGATAATGACAGAAAGCACTCCTTTTTTTTTAGAAGTACTATTCATCAAACCACAAGAATCTTTCTGGTAGTAATTGCAAAATGTAACCAAGGACGTAGTAATTAGCAAATTGAAATGTAGCACAAAGTCTCCACCTCAATTGCCCAAGAGTGAGATACTAAGGACAATGAGGGCACAAAGTCGTCCCAAGGTCCTTTACACAGAAACTAAAATAAAACACACTAAAGGCAATTGTGGGGGCACAAAATCTCTCCACAGTTGGCTTTAGGACACCTTCTTGACTACTTTCACTAATTTTGCGTATTGAATTAAAGGAACAGAAATTATATTAAGAAAAAAGACATAAGAACAGTTTCTCTAACAACAAAGATATCACAGCACAAAGTCTAAAAAGTCACTTGATTTCTTATTCCAATAACAAAATATGATCAACAATTTGAGCTCAAAGTCTCAGTAATGCCTTTCAATTTGGGCAGAGTTTTGTTTCTGATAATCAAAGAGAGAGAGCGCCACAATAACAAGAGAGTCCCTTATATAGCCTCTTTAAGAAGGACTTGGGAATAGTAACACATCATGTTGCATTGAATTTTGTTAAGAAGACATGCTAGAATTAGGGGCATTTACTCATTTGCTTTTCTCAATGCAGAGAAACAGGTCATGCTATTGAAAGTTTGCATCTTTCCATATCCACCTGGTGGTCTACTTCTATAAACATATCTGATGTGCAAATGTTTTTGGTCTTTCCTACTCTTTACACTCCTTTCAGTGGTTCTTCATTTTGGCCTTGGCCTTAAAGCCTTTGAATGCATTCAGGTCCATTTTGGGTCGAGAAGAGCCCCCCGCAAGGGTATCTGCCCTTCGAGCAGTCTTCGAATGGCCTTTAGGCTTCTTTTGGTGGGTCGTTAAGTTCTTTGGATCTTCTTTAAGGCTTTTCAAAATCAACGACTATTTTACAAACCTTAAAATTGATGTTCGTACACCCGTCACTACGTTTGAATTTCCAACGGCTAGTTCACTATTCTTGACTTTGACATCTTCGAGTGCATCACCCCTTAGAATTTCTTCAGCTTTCTCTTGATTTAGCCTTTTTTGCTACTTGCTTCCTTTGGATTTCTTGTTTTGCATCCTCTCGAAGGGAAGGTGACCCTTCGGCTTTGGGGAAGTGTCCTTTAATTTGGCAACCAAGAGTCCCCCACAAAGGTATTTGCCCTTCAAGGTCCTTTGGCAGCTTTTTGTCTTCGAAATCCTTCAGAGCTTTCCCATGGAATTTTTTTGTGGATATTTTCCCACAGACAAAAAGTCTACAAGAATTGTTTCAGCTGCTTTATCTTTGGGTTTCAAAAATTTTTTTGGGATTTCCTCTCGCAGCTTCCCCAAATTTTTTTAGACTTTTTGTTCAAAAAAATTCCTTCGGACAAAAGTTTGAAAGAATTCATTTCTTTCCTTAGTATTTTTGTTGGGCTTTGCTTTGTTTTTTGGTCTTTTCTTTCTTTCAGATGAAAAAGCCCAAAGGAATTATTTTGGACAATTTCCCAAAAGGAATTGTCTCTTTGTTACTTTTACCAAGGAAACTTTCTGAAGGAAATCCCTGTGCTCTTTTGGCCTTTGAATTGGTCCATTTGCCCCCTTTTTGCCCTCCACAAGGGTTGTTTAATCCTTTGGCTTTGGGGCAACCCCTTGAACCTACTTATTGAACCAACCGATTAAACCAACTTTGGTTCAATGGTTTAATGGTTCATTCCCTTTGACCACTTGAACCAAGATTCTTTGAAACAAGCCTCGTTGAACTTGTTGAACCTTGAACCTTAAACCTATTAAACGTTTGAACCCAAGTGGTTCAATGGTTCATTGGTTCATTCTTTTTATTTGGCTAAGTCCTTTTGATCTTTTTGAACCAAACACATTGAACCATTTGGTCGTTGAACCTGTTGAACCATTAAATCTTGAACCTTTGAACCAAAGTGGTTCAATGGTTCAACAGTTCAATGATTCAAGCATCAAAAACTTGTTCTTTTGATTAAACCTGCCTGTAGAAGCCTTTGAACCCATTGAACCTTGAACCTTGAAGCGGTTGAACTCTTGCTACTGATGTTGAACCTTTCAACCTTAAACTTGTTGAACCTTTGAGCCAAAGTGGTTCAATGGTTCATCAGTTCAATCCTTGCTTAGAATCTTGCCAATGAACTCTTTTGGTTGAGCCTTGTCATTGAACCAACTTTGAAATTGCCTAAGTGTTGAGAGCTTGCTTCTTTCCTACAAAGTCCGTAGAAATCAACCTGTGAAGTTCGTTGAACTTGGCCTGTAGAGTCCATAGATTTTCTTCCTACAGAGTCTGTAGATTTAAGCCTGCAAAGTCCATAGATTCAACCCTGCAGAGTCCATAGATTCAACCCTGCAGAGTCCATAGATTCAAGCCTGTAGAGTCCGTAAATTTCTGAGAAGCTTGAAAAATGAGGAATTTGAATGCTTATAACAAATTTTGAGAAGGGCAGAGATTATTTTGGTCCAAGGAACCAAAATAGTTCAAATGTTGTCCCAAAAATGAGTGATATTTTTGGGGGACAATAGCTGGCTCCAGTTGGGAAACTTCTATCAATTGTAAAAAAGAATTGAAGAGAGTAGAATCTAGAATCTCTAGTGTCTTCATGTGTACCATTGGGCTATAGAGTCATGTTACCCAGAAATGGAAGGCATCAAAAATGAAAACAAACAAAACAAAATAGAATTAAAAACTATACAAATATACATATGTATAGATACAATGATCTGATACTTCAAGAGTTGAAGTGTTTTAGATGCTACCCATTGTGAGGTAGAGAAAAGAGTATGCCATCTTGATATTTCAAAAAAAACTATTTTCACCATTGTGTTGATGAATTATAAATGGGCCTCTCCAAAGGGATTCGAGCTTTCCATGCATCCCTTTTGGTTCTCTCCTTTTGTCCCATAGCAAGACTTGATCCCCAATCTAGAAATCACAATTTTTGGCCTTTTGGTCAAAGAGTTTCTTTACCAAACTTTGATGAGCAGCAATTCGGTCCACCACCATGGTTCTCTATTCATTCAACTCAGTCAAGCACATGATTCTCTTATCAAGAGAGCTTTCATATGTTTGATCTTTAATTGCCTTTGCCAACTTCAAGGTTGGCAATTCTAAGGTGATTGGTATTACAGCATTAATACCATAAAGAAGTTAGAAAGGAGACATACTAATTACCCTCTTTGGTGTGATTATGTCTGCCCATAGAGCATCAACCAATACTTTATGCCATGTTCTTTGATTGTCATCTGCTAAATTTTTGATGATAGTTACCAGGTTCTTATTGCTTGATTCAGTTTGTCCATTCTCTTGTGGAAAATAATCAGAAGAATGGGAGAGTGTAATTCCATAATGGAAAAAAAATTGTGTAATCTCTTAGGAGGTAAAACAAGTTGCATTGTCAATAACAATTTTGGTTAGAACTCCAAACTTGAAAATGATATTCTCTTTGAGGAAATTGCATACAACTTCTGAAGTAGCATGTTTAGTTGGAATTGCTTCTACCCACTTGGTGAAATAGTCAGTTGCTATAATGACATAATCATGTCCAACGCTTGAAGATGGATTTTTAGTTCCAATAAACTCAATCTCCCATTGTTGAAAAGGTTCCTTTATAATCACTGGCTTGAGAGGCAGGGAAGCTAACTTGGGTCTTCCAACAAATTGTTGGCAAAGTTCACATTTTTTCACCCACTTATATGCATCTTGGAAAAGAGTTGGCCAGTAATACCTATCTCACATAATTTTGTGAGCAGTTACAGGAGCAAACAAATGTCCTCCATAGGCTAGATTGTGAAAAGATTTCAAAAATTGGCTTTGTTTTTCTTTGTCTACATAGCAAAGGAATACTCTATCTAGGCTTCTCTTGTACAAGTTGTTGTCCCAAAGGACAAAATTGGTAGCTTTCAACTTGATAGTCCTCCTTTTTTAATAAGAAAAATGAGTAGGACATTCACCATAAGTAAAAAAATAAGCAATACCTAAATACCACTCATTGTTAGTGGAGACAAAAAGGATTGTTGGTGTGTCTTCCACTTTAGCTTTTACATGTTGTGTATCTTCTAGCTTTTTGTCAACAATTAATTGGCATAGGCCTTCTCCTCTGACCAGCATTGTTAGCTTGATGTCTAGATCAAACTCTTGGATCTTTGTAATACAATTTCCTCTTTTTGTGCCAAACTCTTGTTGAGTTAATATGGACTTGACTATAGTGTTAGGGACTAAGGTAGTAGTGTGTGAATTCAAGATATAGAAATAGAAATGTTTGACTGCTTTCACCACTGCATAAGCATGCTTCTCTACGTTTGAATACTTCATCTCATGGGTTTTGAGAGGGCAACTCATGAAAGAAATAGGAGATTACATACATTCCTTGTCTTGTTGAACAAGAATTGTTGAAAGCATGTGTTTAGAAGCATAACTGTATATGATGAAATATTTGTTATAATCTGGACAAACTAAGGTAGGGGCATGGGCAATGGCAGTCTTGATATCTTGAAATGTTGACTTGCTTTCTTTAGTCCAGTTGAAGGTGGTCTTCCCTTTCATCATGTTCACAATGTGTCTAGTCTTCCCAACAAATTTGGGGATGAACCTTCGTAAAAAAATCACCTTTTCGAAGAAAGAGTGAACAACATTTTTACTTGTAGGTAAATTAAGCTCTTAAATAGACATGACTCTGTCTGAGTCAATCTTTATGCCTTCTTTAGACACAATGTGTCCAAAGAGTTTCCCCTCTGTTACTCTAAAAATAGAATTCTTGGGGTTCAAAGAAATACCATTTTGGTGGTAGTACTCCATCACTTATTATAAGTGGCCTACATGATCAGAACAATGCTTTGAAAAGATGGTTAAGTCATCAAGGTATACCACTATGAATTTACCTATCTCATCTTTGAAAGCTAGGTTCATTGCTCTTTGAAAGGTGGCACCAGCATTTTTCAAGCCAAAAGGCATTCTTCTATATGCAAATGTACCCCAAGGTGTGGTGAATGTAGTCTTGTGTTGGTCTACTTCACCAACTTTAACTTGATTATATCTTGAGAAGCCATCTAGCATTGATAACATCTCTGAACCTATCACTATTTGAAGCACTTGATCCATAATTAGAAAAGGGTAATTATCTTTCAAAGATGACTGATTCAGATTCCTAAAATCTACACAAATGCGAATTTTGCCACTCTTCTTCCTTACAGGCACTATGTTTGCAATCCATGTGGAATGATGGATTGGGAAGATGATTCTAGCATTTAACATTTTTTGTATCTTAGATAGAATAGTACCTAATATTTTCAAATTGTACTATCTAAATTTTTGCTTATATGGCATTGAGTCAGCCTTGAGAGGAATGTCATGGCATATTTCATCAGGTTTGAGAGACTTCATGTCATCATAAGAATATGCTAAGACATCCATGTATTGACGGAGTAAAGTGGTGAACTTGAATCTTTCTTCAGGGGTGCAACACTTACCAATGTTAACCATCTTGGGATTTTCTTTAGTAGTCAGATTTACTTAATCGAATCCCTGATAGAAACTTGAATCTATTTGTTGTTTGATGAATCTATCATGCTTGTCAAACAATTTTTCAAGAGAAACCAGGCCTTTGGAAATTTTATTTCCTTTCAGCTGTAATAATTCTTCATTTATATATGAACTAGATTTAGAGGCTGATTCACACTTTTGAGGTTCACTGCCTTCAAAACGTAGTTGTTTGAAATTGTCTTTTCATTCTAAGAAGGCAATGATTAGATGATCATCATTGAATACTTGCCAATGATCAGCATTGTCAAGATCACTTGATCTATATACTAGCTCAATAGTATACCTGTCTTCTTTGAAATCTGAGTGAGGAACTAAAAAAGTTCCTGAAACAACAAGTGCGTCAACTCTGTCATTAAATTCCCTAGGTATAGTAGAAATTTTGAAAGCATCAAAGCTTTCAATTTGGTCCCAAACTAGGTTGTGATAGTGGCATAATATTTCATTCTTGGTTTGGTATAAGTTTCTCACTTGACAAACCACTAATTCAGCATCCCCTTTGGCATGAAGAAACTTGATGCCTTTGTCTTGAGCAGCCTTCAATCCAAGCAACATAGATTCATATTCAGCTGTATTGTTAGTGTTTCTAAATTGTAATTTGTAAGATGAAGGAAACATATCTCTTTAGAGAGATATCAACATAATCCCAGCTCCTGAACTAGTAGAGGAATAGCCGCCATCGAATTCTAGAGTCCATACCTCATCAGACACTAACTTTTCTTTAGACTTTCCTTCATTAAAGAGGGAGGGTCCTTCTTCATTTGTATTACAACCTACTAGTTCTTTTGCTATTCTAGTTGAACTGATTTTTGGGTTGACACTTTCAAGAATTTTATCAAGTGTTTCGTGCAATTTGTTTGTAGATAGAAAGTAGTTACCTATACTTAAAGATTAAAAAAGAATTTGAGCTTCAAGGGCTGATGTTTGGGTGACCACATATTTTGCCTCCTTTTCAGGGAGCAACCTCTTCATTATGCCTTTGACAGGGATTCTTGCCTCAGATAAGTCCATGCTTAGTTCTCCTCCCACGTCCTTACAGAAATTTTGTCCAAGAAAAATGCCATAAGAAGTTAAGACGTCAACTACCAAGACAGTCATCGTGATTCTCTTGTTTGGAAAGGTTGCAAATGCAAATTGGGCATCTTTGATTTGCCCCAGCAATGGTACTTACTTGTTTTCCATGGAGAAACATCTCCCAAATGTCTTGGTCAGTGTGAGGCCAAGAGATTCAGTTATTTTAGCAGGCATGACATTATCAGATGCACCTGAGTCTATAATACAATTACTTAGCTTGTGACCATTTATTAATAAGGAAACACATAAAGGTTCTATTTTTCTAGGGGCAGCTCAAGGAGTAATGATAAGATTATTCAGAATGGGCATGTTTTTTGGTGAATCAGGAGTTACCTTTTTATCTTCTTGTCCTATAGGGATGGTTTGGTTCTTGACACATTGGACCAACATATGCAATTGATCAGGATTGTACTGCAAATATTCAAATTCAAACATTTGTATTTTTATATATTTGACATGATTGATCATGTCAAATGGCTGAATTGAGCCAGAGATAGAGGCAGGTATTTCAACTTTTTGAGTTTTAGGAGGGATGGGAGGAGGGCTGGTTTGCGAAATTGAAGTAGAAGGTGAAGATGAAATTGATGTACTTATCTTTTGGGTGATCACCGAATCTTTTGACTATAAAAGTAGAGTGGTTCCATGTTTAGAAATTATAATTATTGGTTGACGTTACTCCTCTGTCTTCCCTTTATTAGCTTGTTAGACTGATTGATTCTTGGATCTAGTAAACACTGCATATGATCCATCAAAAGCTTCTCCTTTGCTTCTGGGTTCATCCTGGTAGTTGAGGAAACTAATGTGGGAGTCACCAACTAATTCTTCTTGATTTTCTATAAGGAGATCAGCATCATTTTCTTAACGCAATTCAAGTTGGAAAGAGAAATCTGATTCTGGTTCAAGATATCCCATTGCCAAATTGGCTGGAGGAGCTTCCAAGGCAAGTTTCCCTTGTGGGAGAGAAAGACAATTTTGTTGCCCTTGATTCCTGATAGTATTGCCCTAATATGACTAATTTGTAAATGTCTTTCTTGGCATATCTCTATATGAAGGAGCAGAAAACATTCCTTGTGCCATTTGCTATTTGAGAGCAAGTAACTCATTTGCCAACTTTTGCACCATTGGATCTATGGTGCTTATAGATGAATATTCAGAAGATGATGAGGGTCTATTTTTATTTGGATCTCTTCTTATCTTCCCTGCTAAGATGAGATCATATTCTACCTGAGTGGCCAAATGTTGAGCTACAGCAAGATCTATTTGACCGGTACGTCTCAAAAGAAAACTTACTTCAGGTAACTGAGAATTAATGAAGAAGCAATTTAGATTCTCAGCTATAGGTCGAGCAATTATAGGAATTTTATTCCTTAGTTTTTCAAACTTGGCTATGAAGTCCCTCATTGGTTCATGAGGTTCTTTCTTCATCTGTGTAAGTTGAGCCAGAAGTGCATGTGCATCTTCTGTAGGTTTGAATCTGGCTTTAAACATAGATTTGAGGGTATTCCAATCAATTATTGACTGAGCCTGTAGATGATAAAACCAATCTGTAACAACACCTTGTAATGTTTCTACAAATAGCTTGACTACTACATCTTCAAATTCTACTCCAATTATGCCACAGGCTATGCTGAAGGCTATAATGTGTTCATCAAGATGAACTTTCCCATCACCATAGAATTTGGGAAAATTCTTCCTTAAACTATGTGGAAGCTCATGTAGAGGTGGAGTAAGATTGAGAGGACCAAAAAAATTACCCTAGGGGCCTTGAACTGCCATTATATGACTATGAAAATGAAGAATAACAAATCTCAGAGGGGTAATTATTGGCAAAGATTTATCAATAGTAGAAGTGGATACTTCGTTGGCAATGGAGATCTAATTTTAGTAGGAGAAAAACTCTTGGTTCATTGGAGGTGAGATGGTGAAGGAAACAGATCAAAATTACTTTGTTGTACCAACTCAAATACAAGGTCAACAATACCTTTAGCCCTTTCGCTTCATGTATACCTTGAATCTGCCAAATTGTGAAACAAAAATAGAAAAAAATTGACCCTACTTTAGTTTGAAGCTTGAGGCTTTAAACTGCACATTCTAACCTGGTTAGTGTGGAGGTGAATGGTAAGGTTATAATAATAATGGGTAAAACACAGAAATAGAATGGAGTCTATAATGGATAATGGTAGAGACCAATTTCATTTGAAACTTGAGGTTTTAGAATGCACATAACTATCTCCCCAGTGGAGTTGCCAAAAACTGTTGGTTGAATATTTTGTCGATCAGTGTACTAATAAACAAAATAGGTCTGATCAACCAAAGTAGGGCTGAATAGTACTTTTGAAAAAAGAGGAGTGCTTTCTATCATTATCCTTAAGATTTTTCTTTTGATACTAAGGACAATGAGGGCATAAAGTCATCCCAAGGTCCTTTACACAGAAACTAAAAGAAAACACACTAAAGGCAATTATGGAGGCACAAAGTCTCTCCACAGTTGGCTTCAGGACACCTTCCTGACTACTTTCACTAATTCTGCTTATTGAATTAAAGGAACATAAATTATATTAAGAAAAAAGACATAAGAACAGTTTCCCCAACAATAAAGATATCACAGCACAAAGTCTGAAAATTCATTTGCTTTCTTATTCCAATAACAAAATATGATCAACAATCTAATATTAAAGTCTCAGTAATGCCTTTTAATTTGGGCAGAGTTTTGTTTCTGATAATCACAGAGAGAGAGCGCCACAATAACAAGAGAGTCCCTTATATAGCCTCTTTAAGAAGGACTTGGGAATAGTAATACATCATGTTGCATTGAATTTTGTTAAGAAGACATGCTGGAATTTCAGGGCATTTACCCATTTGCTTTTCTCAATGTAGAGAAATGGGTCACACTATTGAAAGTTTGCATCTTTCAATATCCACCTAGCAGTCTACTTCTATAAACATATCTGATGTGCAAATGTTTCTAGTCATTCTTACTCTTTACGCTCCTTTCAATGGTTCTTCCTTTTGGCCTTGGCCTTAAAGCCTTTGAATTCATTTGGGTCTATTTTTGGTCGAGAAGAGCCCCCCGCAAGGGTATCTACCCTTCAAGTGGTCTTCGAATGGCCTTTGGGCTTCTTTTGGCAAGTTGCTAAGTTTTTTGGCTCTTATTTAAGGCTTTTCAAAATCAATGGCTATTTTACGAACCTTGAAATTGACGTTCACGCACCCGTCACTACATTTGAATTTCCAATTACTAGTTCATTGTTCTTGACTTTGACGTCTTCAGGGACGTCACCCCTTAGACTTTCTTCATCTTTCTCTTGATTCAACCTTCTCTGCTACTTTCTTCTTTTGGATTTCTTGTTTTGCATCCTCTCGAAGGGAAGGTGACCCTTCGACTTTGGGGTAGTGTCCTTTAATTTGGCAGTTGAGAGTCCCCCGCAAGGGTATCTGCCCTTCAAGGTCCTTCGATGGCCTTTTGTCTTCGGAGTCCTTCTAAGCTTTCCTGTGGACTTTTTCCATGGACATTTTCCTGTGGACAAAAAGTTTGCAAGAATTGTTTCGGCTACTTTATCTTTGGCCTTCCAAAATTCTTTCGAGCTTTCCTCCCGCAGCTTCCCCAAATTTCTTCAAAAATTTTGACCGAAGGAATTCCTTTGAATAGAAGTTTAAAAGAATTCATTTCTTGCCTTAGTCTTTCCACTGGGCTTTGCTTTGTTTTTTGGTCTTTTCTTTCTTTCAGAGGAAAAAGTCTAAAGGAATTCTTTCAGACAATTTCCCCAAAGGAATTGTCTCTTTGTTACTTTTGCCAGGGGAACTTTTTTGAAGGAAATCCCTTTGCTCTTTTGGCCTTTGAATTGGTCCATTCGCCCCCTTTCTACCCTTCACAAGGGTTGTTTGATCCTTTGGCTTTGGGGCAACCACTTGAACCTACCGATTGAACCAACTTTGGTTCAATGGTTTAATGGTTCATTCCCTTTGACCACTTGAACCAAGATTCTTTGAAACAAGCCTTGTCAAACCCATTGAACCTTGAACCTTGAACCCATTAAACCTTTGAACCCAAGTGGTTCAATGGTTCATCGATTCATTCTTTTTATTTGGCTAAGTCCCTTTGATCATTTTAAACCCAACGCGTTGAACCATTTGGTCATTGAACCTATTAAACCATTAAACCTTGAACCCGTTGAACCTTTGAACCAAAGTGGTTCAATGATTCAAGCGTCGAAAACTTATTCTTTTGATTGAACCTGCCTATAGAAGCCTTTAAACATATTGAACCTTGAACCTTGAAGCGATTGAACTCTTGCTACTGATGTTAAAACTTTGAACCTTGAACTTGTTGAACCTTTGAACCAAAGTGGTTCAATGGTTCATCAGTTCAATCGATTCAATCCTTGCTTATAAGCTTGTCGATGAACTCTTTTTGTTGAGCCTTGTCATTGAACCAACTTTGAAATCACCTAAGTGTTGAGAGCTTGCTTTTTTCCTGTAGAGTCCGTAGAAATCAACCTGTGAAGTCTGTTGAACTTGGCCTGCAAAGTTCGTAGATTTTCTTCCTGTAGAGTCCATAGATTTAAGCCTACAGAGTTTGTAGATTCAATCTTGTAGAGTCTTTAGATTCAAGCCTGCAGAGTCCATAGATTTTTGAGAAGCTTGAAAAATGAGGAATTTGAATGCTTAAAACAAATTTTGAGAAGGGCAGAGATTATTTTGGTCTAAGGAACCAAAATAGTTCAAATGTTGTCTCAAAAATGAGTGATATTTTTGGGGGACAACAGCTGGCTCCAGTTGGGGAACTTCTATCAATTGTAAAAAAGAATTGTTTCAGCTGCTTTATCTTTGGCCTTCAAAAATTCTTTCGCGCTTTCCTCTCGCAGCTTCCTCGAATTTATTCAGACTTTTTGTCCAAAAGAATTCCGTCGGACAAAAGTCTAAAAGAATTTGTTTCTTGCCTTAGTCTTTTCATCAATCTTTTCTTTGTTTTGCGTTCTTTTCATTCTTTCAGAGGAAAAAGTCTGAAGGAATTCTTTCAAACAATTTCCCCGAAGGAATTGTCTCTTTGTTCCTTTTGCCAGGGGAACTTTTTTGAAGGAAATCCCTTTGCTCTTTTGGCCTTTGAATTGGTCCATTTTCCCCCTTTCTGCCCTCTGTAAGGTCTATTTGATCCTTTGGCTTTGGGGCAACCCCTTGAACCTACCGATTGAGCCAACTTTGGTTCAATGGTTCATTTTCTTTGACTGCTTAAACCAAGATTCTTTGAAACAAGCCTCATTGAACTCGTTGAACCTTGAACCTTGAACCCATTGAACCTTTGAACCCAAGTGGTTCAATGGTTCATCAGTTCATTCTTTTTATTTGGCTAAGTCTTTTTGATCTTTTTGAACTAAACATGTTGAACCATTAGGTTGTTGAACCTGTTGAACCATTGAACCTTGAACCCATTGAACCTTTGAACCAAAGTGGTTCAATGGTTCAACGGTTCAATGATTCAAGCGTTGGAAACCTATTCTTTTGATTGAACTTGCCTATAGAAGCCTTTGAACCTGTTGAACCTTGAACCTTGAAGCAGTTGAACTCTTGTCGTTGATGTTGAACCTTGGAACCTTGAACCTTGAACCCGTTGAACCTTTGAACCAAAGTGGTTCAATGGTTCATCAGTTCAATCGATTCAATCCTTGCTTAGAAGCTTGCCGATGAACTCTTTTGGTTGAGCCTTGTCATTGAACCAACTTTGAAATTGCCTAAGTGTTGAGAGCTTGCTTCTTTCCTACAAAGTCCATAGAAATCAACCTGTGAAGTCCATTAAACTTGGCCTGCAAAGTCCATAGATTTTCTTCTTGTAGAGTCCATAGATTTAATCTTGCAGAGTCTGTAGATTCAAGGTTGCAGAGTCTGTAGAGTCCGTAGATTTCTGAGAAGCTTGAAAAATGAGGAATTTGAATGCTTAGAACAAATTTCAAGAAGGGTAGAGATTATGTTGGTATGAGGAACCAAAATAGTTTAAATGTTGTCCCAAAAATGAGTGATATTTTTGGGGGACAACACACATATTGTCAATTATGTCAAAAGGGCTAGCTTCTTCCATATATTGACATGTATATGGAAGGGCAAGTATATCAAGAGGTTTTATATATCGATCTAGTGGTATATAGAAAAGGGGGCCATTTTGGAGTGACAAGGAACCAATTGGGGTTAACAAAAACTCAAAACTCCAAGCTCAAAAACTAAAAAATCAAAACAATGTATTCAATCAAATCTATCATTGGCACAACATTGACTGGTAAAGATACCCTGTTAGAATGGTCTTGATAAATGGAGTACACACAATATTCAGGTATGGAGATAGTAAATCTAGTAAGCATTGGCCTTGATGAGGGCCTCAGTCAATGGAGATGTGTATCATCATATTTAGCAGTTAAATATTCCATGGGAAGTATTTCACAAACTGAAGGATCTATATGATTCCCACTCAAATTTGGAATTCATTTAGTCGCAGTCAAAGCTATTCAACTTTGAATTGAAATATGGTGATGTGATGAGATTGGCTTTAGAAATACATGACATCAAGCATGATATAGAAGCCACAAATGTCAAAATTGACATCTATATGATTGCATTCATAAAATCCATTTTTCCTAATTATTCAACCTATTTAGATTCTCTATAATCAATCAATCAGTTGACGACTCTCACATTTGATCAATTAGTTGAAAATATGGTAGAAAGATAAAAGGCCTTTGGAAGAAAACCTGAGTCCACAACAAGATAAATTATGTGCTATGTCAAATCAAGTTCTTTAAAAACATATAATAAGACCAAGTCTTATAAAAATGAAGGCAATAATAAGAAAAAAAAAGTACTAGGGAAAAGCTAGTAAAAATGAAAATCAAGGTGGTCAAAAATAGAATGATAAATAAAACCTCTACTATGAATGGTGTGATAGAAAAGGAAGTCATTAGACTCACAAATGAAAAATTCCATGGGATAAAATTGAAGCATACCTTATAAAGAATGAGAAAAAATAAAAGAAAATAAAAGAGTTAAACTATGCCCAACTCACTAGTGAATGTGTGTTCTCTAGTATATATATGATGAAGCAAACAGTGTCTTAGTCAATTCTTCATGGTTTGATGCTTGGGTTCTTGATACTGGTGCCACTCTACATATGACTTTTCAAAGAGACTTATTTGAGGAGTTCAGTGAATAAAGTTGTGGTGTAGTATACCTCACAGATAGATCAAGTTTGCAACCATAAGGAAGAGGTATAATAAGACTTAAGTATCGAGGCCTTACAGATTTCAAACTCCAAAATGTCCTCTACCTTCCTCTATTAAAATAAAACTTGTTATCCCTATTTCTCATAAGGCAACAAGGCCATTCCATTATGTTGGATAATGGTGATGTCACTATTAGGAGAAAAAGTGATAATGCAATCATCTTGACTTGATATGAGGAAGGAAAACTACTCAAACTTAGGTGTGATCCATCAAATTCAAAGAATTATGCTCATCTCATGGAAGATGAGATGTCTCCAAAAATCATGTGGCATGCAATATTGGGGCACCACTCACTATAACAACATAAGTGTATTGCAAAAGAATGGTGTTGTTGGCATGCCTACACTACCCTTAAAATTAGATGAAAAGTGTGAAACATGCATCTTGACTAAACACATAAGAGAACCATTCCCAAAGTCACAGTGGAAAGATGACATAAAATTTCAAATATTTCACTCAAACTTGTGTTCTCTTCCAATCCTCTCCATTGGTGGTCATAATTACTTCATGTTATTCATTGATCACTACAGTTGTATGACATGGATATACTTTTTGAAGAAAAAATTAGAAGCCTTAGAGACTTTTAAAAAAAATTGAAACATGATTAAAAATGAAGCTCAAACCCACATCAAGACACTTAGGACATACAATGGTGGTGAATTCACTTCAAAGAAGTTTTAGTCATATCTTGAGCAAAATGGGATCAAACACCATCTCATAATTTATTACACTTTATAATAAAATGGAGTTGTCGAAAGAATAAATAGAACTATTATGAATATGAGGTAAATCTACACTTTTGGGTTGAAGCAATTAAAATTGTAATATACCTCTGCAATAGATCACCATCAGCAACTCTTGAATCCAAGACTTTGTATGAGATGTGGTGTGGTCATCTTATTTCAGTGCAACATTTGCAAATATTTAGATCCACTTGTTACACATTGATTCTAAAGGGAGTCAAAAATGCATCCATTTCGGATATTCCTAATCCTCTAAGGCATACAGGTTATATGATGAGAAAGAGAAGAAGTTTCTTATCAAAATATAAGTTATCTTTTGTGAGTCTACAAAAGACAAAAAACATATTGATCGATAACTGAGTCAACCTAACAGTTATGTAAATTTTTATGTTGAGAGAGAGTGATTTGGATTGATTTTCTATTATATCCTATACATGAGCTTGAAACTTTTCTTGAAGGAGAGTGTGAAACTTCATTGAGAAGGGGCCACTAGAATAGAGGGAAAAAAGTGATGGAACTTTGGATGATGAACTTGAAAGACCTAAAGCATAAAAACACATGCCTAAATGGGTTACTCAAACATTGAAATATTTGAAACCTAATGAAGTTGGGTAAATAGGCACAAGAAGTGCACATATAGTTGCATCACTATTAGACAAGTCCTTTGAATAAATTCAAGATAGAATTTAAAATCTCACCTTGAATGATTATCTAGAAGAATAAATCAATGTTGTATTTGATTCATAACTAACATCTTTCAAAAAGGTTGAGAGGCTTGAATCTTAGAGAAAAGTAATGAAATATGAGTACAGTGCATTGGTCAAAATAGGACATGGAAATTAGTTGATCCTCCATATGGATGAAAACTAGTTGGCTACAAGTAGGTTTATCTCAACAAATACAAGGTTGATGACTCACTTGAAGAACACAAAGAAAGGCTTGTTGAAAAGGGTTATGCTAAAAATTAAATAATTGGCTACAATGGAACCTCTACACCTACAACAAAATGGACTACCATTTGAACCATGTTGGCTCTAGCATCTCATAATGGATAGAAAGTTCATCAAATAGATATAAAATTTGTATTTATAAATGTTGACCTCAATTAAAGTGTGTACATGACACAACTCAAAGTTTTTACAGTAAACAAACATGAGTATAAGGTGTACAAACTAGAAAAATCATTATATGGTTTGAAATAAGCCCCTCGAGCATGGTATGTCAAACTAGCTCAGCAGCTCATGAACATGAACTTCAAATGTTTTGAGTTTGAAGATGCAACTCTTTTCATCAAAATAGTTGTATTTTTGGTGGTATATGTTAATGATTTGCTCGTCATAGGGAATAATTAACGGTACACTATAAAATTCAAATCAGAATTGATGAAAATATTTGAAATGATTGATTTGACTTATCTTCATTACTATTTGGGTATTGAAGTAATTTAAAAACTAAAGTATTTCTTCATCACTCAAAATAATTATGTTGGTGACATTCTGAGCAACTTTAGAATGGAAGATTGTAAGCCTCTCATCATGCCCATAAGACAAAATCTCAAATTGACATCTGAAGATTCAACATATTTGGTTGATGTCTCTAAATACAAACAACTCATTGGAAGTATGATTTATATGACCACAACTCGACTAGATATATCAATTACAATTGGTGCCCTCTCAAGATTCATCCAAAAAACTAGGGACAACCTTTGGGCAGCAAAAAAAAGGTTCTCAAATATCTCAAAGGAACATAGAATTTTGGGCTCAAATACTCTTGGGCATGAGACTTCAAACTGGTTGGGTATTTAGGTTCTGACTCTATTGGTGATCATGAACATGGAAATCCCACATCGAGTTTTTTGATGAATTTGGGAATAAGAATTGTCAATTAGAAATCCATAAAATAATTAGTGTTGATAATTTCTTTAGTAGAAGCAAAATATATATCTGCTTCGGAGGCAAATAGAGAGAGATTTTATGGCTTAAAAGGGTTCTTTCATATTTATATGAGCCATAGGTTTCATCAAAACTTATTTTGATTGACAACAGTTTTTCAATCCATATGACAAAGAATCCAGTCTTTCACAACTGAACTAAGCATATCAATATCAAATTTCATCTTATTCAACATTGTGTGAAAGATGGCAGTGTCAAGTTACAACATTGCCTAACAATAGAGTAACCAACAAACATCTTGAAAAAAATTATTGGAAGAGAAAATTTTGAAAAGTTCAAAGGAATGTTTGGACTAATAAAGACCCCTACAACAATATTGTCTATATTTGTTATTAATCCTAGGTGTCTAGCTTAGGTGTCTGGATTTTATCTTGTAGTGTGTAGTTGCACATTTTCTTTCATCTTGTAGTGTGTAGCTCAAGAGTTTTGTAGGTAGTTGAAAGTAATTATTGGTAGATGCAGTGATAATTCATTCTCTGGCTTATTTATTCTAATGCTTTCTCATTTCCAATTTGAATCATGAAATCAATATTTCATTGTCATTTCATAAATGTTATTTTTGGACTGTCAGAATCTTTATCAATGTTAATGCTTTATGGGTAGCAGATCCCCTTGTTTAGTTTGGTTTTGGATTTGGAATAAATTGGTAGTGTGAATCTCCTCTTGTAAATTTTGCATAGTAAGTGTGTACAAAAAAACTTGTTTAGGAATGGTCATGACACTTGTATTTATAGTTTTTCAACTAAGTCTAACCCAAGTGTACTTAGGCTAGGATTAAGATTGGAACTCCAAATACAATTAATAATGGCTTTAATTATGTATTTATGAATTCATGGCTCAACATTTCTAATTTTTATGGCATTTATGTTGATATTATGGCATTTATGTTGATATTTTGCAATTCTTGACTTTGAGGATGATGACATCATCATGACCTCATAATTTGTTGAAAATTCCCTTTTAGAAATTACATATTCACTAATTTGACATGGAATTTTCACTTAAGCATTTAATTTGATCTACTTGGTTAATTAATTTTGCTTAGTCTTTTGGTTATTTCAAGAATTTAGTTAAGTGCCTTGTTTAACTGGTCAAAAATGTTAGTTTGATTAATACTAAGCTGACTAGGAATGAATTCATGAGAGATTATCATTACATATAGGGTATTTCCCAAAATAGAGATTCCTTGATGTAATTCTGGGCACTTATGTCCAATGTACAAATGAATTTGGGATTCCTTGAAGTTCATTTAGACATGGAAGTGGAAAGAAAGGAGTGTCTACACATGTTACCATCTCCAAGAAAGAAATAAACTCACACGTTTCATGTGAGCATGACGATGTGGAAACTCGGTTACCACAAGATTTCCATAGTGACATACATATCTCTTTACATTGTACATGGGTAATTATCCCATTATGTTCAATTCATATGTATATCATATGAATTTGGGTGGCATTGGTGATGAAATTGGGTGGCATTTCAAGTGTGCATATACTTATATTTTTTGTGCATGATCTAGATTTCATAGGGATAAGGAATATTAATAAAAAATAAAATACAATTTTAAATGAGGTTATTTCTAGTTATGGTATAGGCTATTAAATGAGGTCATTTTTAGAGATGTTTGTTTATTATTTATCATGATGTTTGTTTTGAAGATATGTTTGTTTAATTTTAACCTTTTGATGTGTGTAGACTATCTTTGAGTATGAGAAGCATGGTCACAAGATTATTCAAGATTTTGGATATAGGGACCAATTTTATTGTATTGCACCATAATGTCTTATATATTATGAAGGTGGGAGTAAATTTTGGTCAAAACCATAATTCAAATCAAATTGTGTTTAAAAGCACCTTTTACCTCCCATTATAGACTGTTAAACAATAGGTCATCCAATCAAGACAATAAAATAGAGGTTTATAGATTGGAATTTGGAACAATAACTGTATGAAATACACAAATGTAGTAAAGTTTCTTTTAATAAATAACATGTCTATGACTATTACTATTTGATCCTCGAAGGGTTGTTAGCTATAGAAGAAGAACTCAAGGTTTACAATTCCGAAGAAAATAAAGAGAAAAGGAGATAGGAGATTCTAAGGCAAATGGAATTTGTGAAAGTAAGTGATACATTTTTTTTAGTATTATGTTTTTTTTATTGCCAATACATTCACATCTTGTGATTACAAATGAATTATGAAACTTGGCAGGAAAAATAAAATGCCTTGACTACAGACAAGAATGTGAAGGGGAGAAGACGAGAGTTAAAAGCGAGTATATTTATTTCTCCTCGATTTTCAATCACTTTTGCTATTAAATGAAATTATCATGGTTTTTATTTTTTATTTATGAAAGTAATCATATTTAGTTTTTCTAATACTGGGATAAGGATGATTTAGCACAAAAGAAAGAATGAAAAAGGAGAAGAAAATTTTGGTGTTGCATGCCGATAATTTATGTTGCATGCATGACAATGTTCCTATTATAGACATGGTCAAGGATGTTCTATGTTGTAGATATGCTTAATGGCTTTAATGTTCATGTCCTAAGATTTGATACATAATTCCAAATGATCAACATATGTTAACTTTTATGACATATTGTTTTCAACATTGTGATGTTGTTGTGTAATGTTGGAATCCTCAATGACATCAAAAATGTTTCACACACTCATTGGATCAACTATGTATTTTTGTTACAAATCAACGATGTACTTTTATACATACCCAACTTTGATATGCTATTATTATCTTGGTGGATTTATTATTATATCAATGTGTCTTTACTTATGAATGGTTGAAGTCAACGGTTATGTTTTAGCTATCAACAATTGGGGTTTTTGTCTTATAAATAAAAATATGAATGTTGGGGAAATAGGGTTGTTTTGATATTTCATACCTATTTTGAGATTATATCAAACATTACCATGTGGAATAATTTTTTTATTCTCTTTATGATTTGTTGTGTTGTGATTTGTTATATATTATTTATTCAACAAAATTTTGTTGCTAATGTAAGTTAAATGGTAAACACAATAAATTACAAAGACTAGTAGTAATAATTTGAAATAAGTAGTCCTAAAGCAAATGTAATATGAAGACAAAATTGTTTATGTTGTGCTACAATTTAAACAAAATAATTTATCCCAGTGATAGTCATGTGTAGTGGAGGCAAGGTGTTCACCAAAAACTAGTCTAAATGTCGATACAACTATAAATTACTTTGCAATGTATTTATGTAGAGATTAAGTTTCAGGAAAACTTATTCGAGATCTTAATTAAAAAATACCTCAGCCAATTTTGTGGAAAGTTCCACTTCTAGTTTGGAATTAAATACAACCATTTTTAAAATGTCACCCGAGCTAATATAAATCTATCTTTGGAGTTATAGAGGTTTTGATTTCAAAGACCAATTTTAAGAAGTGAAGATCCATCTATAAAATAAGGATTACTCTAGAATAACAAGGCATTGAGGTTGTGTTGAAAAAAATATAACTATGAATGGGGTAGGCATAGAATTATAGGGTTTTTCTATAGATGGCCATACAACTTGACATCCCACACATTACACAAATTAAAATTTTGGAAATGCATTTTTTGTACATAGTTATATATAGGATGAATTTAATTTTCTTGAAATCAACATAGTAGGTGACCCATATGGTGCTTATAAAGGTACAAGAGATTAGAATTCAAGATCTAACCCAATTTGATAACATTGATAACAAAAAGCAATACTCCTGCCCTCAGTCCCTCCATTAGAAACTTGGAAGATAGGTTTTGTGCACAAAATGAGTTTGTTTTAAATGTCTTAGAGACTTTTGTGCAAGTGAAATTTCTAGTTGTAAACCTAAAATCCATCATAAAATCCAAAGCATGAGCTTAGATAAAATTATGGATTTTCATTAAATAATAATCAAAAATAACTTTTTAGAAAAATAATTTTTGGTTAAAATTGTGTTCAATTTTATCAATATTGAGGTATAATATTACATCAAATCCATGTGTTTCTCATTAATATATTTAAAACCCCTAAATTCTTTAAAAATATATTTATTACTGGGAGACTGAGTGGCACTTATAAAGCCCAATACACTAGTTGTCTAGGTAGGTCCAACCATTGTATATCCACATTGCCTAGATAAGAACAAGTGAATATATGAAATTTCACTAAAAATAATAGAAATATATCCTTTATTTGGACCCTTTACGAGAGCCTCTACAAATCCTTTTTAAGTTTAATATGATTTAAGATCATTTTTAGCTATGATAAACTAGTTTTTTAGGTAATTACCTACAAAAAACCCATTTTGGTAGCCTATTGGTACTCTATTGGCCATCATAAATTCCACACTTGTAATGGATGGATTTATTTTCCAAACTATGAACATTGATGTTAAAATTAGAACCACAAAAATCATACAATGCCCTACTTATTACTCCATGCCAACACAAAAATAAAAAGGAAATTTGCTTCCCAAATTGCCCACTTCATTAAAAGAAAATACTTTTGACATTTACAAAGCCCACACTCAAACTTTATCATAACCATAATTTTATCTTTTTGTTTTACATAATTATGTTTACTTGTGTACATTCTGATTGCTCTGATTCGTGTTAGCTCTATCATATGAAAGATGCAACCATTTGTTTAACCAATTAGCTACCATTTAGTTTAATGGTATCTATTATACATTATTTCTCATAATTCTTAATGTTATTTCTACCCAATCAAATATAATAATGGGAGGAGGGAGAAGCATAATGAATGGGATATATGTTTCACAATTTCTTTGACTTTTTTAATATATGCTTAAACCCATGCACTACCATAAGTTAGACCTCTCCCTATAAGTGTCTCCATTGTTGCTTCAAGGTGCCAAAGCACCCGTGGGAGAAAAAAAAATCACCAAAATTACTTCATTGACATACTAAGACTTTGATCTTCAATATCTATAAAAATTCTAATATATATACTAATCAGACTGCAAATTCAGCAAAGACACATTTTTCTACCCACATTGATAATGGAGGAGTATGTCTATAAGTTGAAGTTTCTTCAAGGAGGTAGAGGGTGAGAATGACGAGTAATTTCAAGGGTTGATTTGTGGTGATCAAGTTTTCATGCAACTTTATAGGTGTATGAATATTATTATGGATGTCATTTTAGTGTGATCGGTTAAATAATTTTAGATTTTTTTCTAATTATTATTTTTCTTTAACCAATGTTTAGATTGATGTGTCTCCCATGGGCATGAATATATTATTTATATATTTATAAACCATGTTAGATTGATTTTAAATTTAGATATCCAAATTATTAGATTGATTTTTTCCCTTTAAACTAAATGAATGGCAATATCTGATCATGAGATTTTTCAATGTTTTCATTTCAAAGTCTATATATATATATGTGTGTGTGTATATATATATATATATATATATATGTATATATATACAAGTATATATATACATGTATATATATATACATGTATATATATATACATGTATATATATATATATATACATGTATATATATATATATACATGTATACATGTATATATATATACATGTATATATACATATATATATGTATACATGTATATATATATATATATATATATAAGAAAATGTATGGGATGTGTATATTGATAAATTGTATTTACTAGTTTATTTTAAATAAACATGTTATATGTTTTTTAAGTTAAGGTCCCAATGACATTGAACAATTTGCTATAAAATTAATGGATAACAATTAGTGATCATGGAATTTTGCACTTTTTCCATTTTAAATGATTTTAATTTTTGTTGAATTAGGGTCTATATTTTTTAAAAGCATCCCATTTATCAAACCCTCACATGTTGTAAAATAATTCAAGGAGTCTTCTTATGCTATAACACTACTCTTGAACCATGCAACTTAGTTTATACTTTGTATACAAGTTTTATTGATACACACACCTACAAATCTACCACCATAAAAAACCTCAACATGAAAACCTCACAACTTGCATCCTTCCTTTCAAGATAGGCATTGTATGGTGTTATTTTATGTTCAAATTTCATAAAACACCAATACAAATCTTAACTTATCCAACATTTTAGGTTTATATCATCTAATAAAGGGTTTCAAGTTATGCTCGCTTATCTTTCTATCATCCTCCACACTAGTTTTATTCCCCATTTTGAGTTCTTAGATAAAAGAGTGATTTACAAAAGCATTATATTATAATAATGTAAATAAAAATCTAACTTTATTGGAAGACTCTACCAAGTTTTATTATGCGATAATTGTTAACAAAATTTATGTCATCCTTTATCTATTTTTCCTTGTACAAATATAGTTGATTTAATTTTTTTCTAACATATTATCTCATCTATTTTATGAATTCATGAAGAATTACCCCTACCCTACCCTAAGAAAAAACTATGTTAGAGAGCTTGATCCTCACCTTTCAATAATTCAGTGTGAAGAGGTATGAATAATGAGATATTAGGAACACTAAAATTCATTGACATAGCTTAATTTTTTTAATCAAATATGAATTTACCCCATGCATGTGACATGTTCAAAGCCATGTGTAATGTATTATAAAAAATTTCCTTGTGTATATGCATCATAATGAAATAT
Source organism: Torreya grandis (assembly GCA_037957365.1). Classification (NCBI taxonomy): domain Eukaryota; kingdom Viridiplantae; phylum Streptophyta; class Pinopsida; order Cupressales; family Taxaceae; genus Torreya; species Torreya grandis. The sequence continues at coordinate 1,398,137 of JARHVA010000400.1, forward strand.
ATTGGGGCTTCATGAACCCTAATGTGTCATACTATGTTCCACAAGCTTCAAACGTTGAGTGTGCATGTCCCCATGAAAATTGATCATTATAACGCAAAATAATAATAACAAAGTGATCATGACAGAGACCCCTCTACTCCCTTCATTCCTAAATTTAGCATTTCCTCTTGGTATATAATCACATTTGAAGTTTATATAGCCACACCATCAAAGCTACAAGGACGTTTATCCACTTTCTTAGACGTAAGGGAAAACTCACAACATTTATATTATTGATAATGTTATACACAAATCAAGTATTGGAATTATTTCAATAAAGGATCATGTATATATATTCATTAATTTTATTCAAAAATTGAGTATGTATGTGTGTGTGTGTGGGTGCGCGCGCGCGCGCACGTGTTTGTGTGTGTGTGCATAGATACATACATATACATATGTATATATGTGTGCATGTATATCTCTCTCACACACACACACGTGTGTGTGTATATATATGTATTTATGTATATACATATGTATACATACATGTTTGTGTGTGTGTGTATACGTATAAAACACATACACACACACCCTTTATTACAATCTATATAATGCCCTGCATATCACTTTTTTATATAATACCCTTTATATTCTATATAATGGTCTATTTTTCCATCTTATTACATATATTACTGTTCTACATCTGATTAAATGAAAGGAAGCACTAAATGGACATCTTTTCATATTACATTTTTTGTGTCTATTCAATAATGGACAAAAATAAATGTTAAAGGAAAAGAACCAATGAACCTGAATCTCATCATGTTATGATGTTTGTGTTTATTCAGTGATGGAGAGAAATAATTTAAAAAGAAAGGAACCAATGAACCTATCAAGATGAAATTGATTGAAATCTTGAGTGTAAAATGTGATTCCAACAATCAGACTTTAGGTGGCATCCCTTCATAGGACTAGATGTATGTTTTTTATTGCTAGTGACATATACTTACCAAATTTACATGGTTATACTATTTTGTACCTTATACGATGCCCAATCGCATTCCCCCAATAATTTTTGTGGACCAATCTGAAAGTATTGAATAAATGATTGAAAGGTGGATGAGGACCTTTGAGAATGTGAACTAAAGCATTTGAAAGGCAGGTTGGATGTATGGTATCAATGGGAAAAGTTTAGAAAAAATAGGGAGGACAACCTCAAGGAAAGTATTGAAGGAATGAATACATCCATACCATCTTTGATAAATGAGAATAAGGAGTCAAAGCTTTGTATTGAACATGTAAGGAAAGAAAATCTATAGGCTCAGATGTGGCTTGATGATCAAAATGCATCACTGAGATTATATGAAGTTGTTGTAAGTGTTAGGGATATTGTTTTGGAAGTAAAGCATTATAGGAATGTGAGACAAAATAAAATTTATGAGGAAGAGATCAGAGTGTGGACAAAATTTTCAATCCATTGCATTACTTGACCAATAATAAATCCCACCGTATCCATGCTTCCTAACTCCATTGATGATGGCAATGATCATAATTAGTGTGTTCCTCTGTTATGGTTTATTTCACTATAGTTATTGAATATAATATCTCTATAGTTTCTTTCTTGATTATGGACTCTCTCTCTCTCTCTCTCTCTCTCTCTCTCTCTCTCTCTCTCTCTCTCTCTCTCTCTCTCTCTCTCTCTCTCTCTCTCTCTCTCTCTCTCTCTCTCTCTCTCTCTCTCTCTCTCTCTCTCACACACACACACACACACACACACATGTTGTAGAAAAGTTTCATTGTTTTATCATATGCTTAGTCATGCACTTAACAATCAATCCAAGTCATTTATGCATGTGATACAGTTAGGTGTAAGTATAGTATATGTTTGTATCACAATACACTTTAATGCATTACTATACTGGCATCAATTTCACACAAGGTACAAGACTTGTGCACTCACCCAAAGTGCAAGAGTGAAGGGGTTGTGGCTTATGTTGGGCTAGTTGAAACATGGTACAATGTTAATCTCAATGAGACTTATTCATTAGTGAAATGGAATTAGGTAGTCTATTAATGCGTACCATTCTGGATAAGATCGGGAGGCACAAGCCTATTTAAGGGCATAAGTCCTTTGGCTCAAGTTCATATTTGGTTAGGTATAGCCCTTAATGGCTCAAGCCATAGGGATAACAAGTAAAGAGTTATTTAGGCACTTAGTCAAATCAAGGGAATGTCTTATGCTCAGGGGGATCATTCTTCAAGTTATCACTCTAAGCATGTTTACTAAGGTTTTGGCATATGCCATCTCAACACATAATCAATTTTACAAGTATGTTGAAGTCACTATATGGCACAATGACACCATTAGCAACCTAGAGTAGACTTTTATGTTACAATACATTCAAAAATGAAAATTGTCTCATTATTCATATAAAAATCAAGTCAAAACCATACAATAGAGCTAAACTATATGAAATGGATCAACAACCAAGTAAATATGCAACACCATTTCTATTAAGTCATAGTTCATCAATAAAGTATAGTTTATATAAAAATAGAGTATAATATCATTTCTACACTACTACATGCCCAACGGCTCATAGGTGATCTTGGGCATTACAATGCATGTTCTTCTTAGTATCCATGCTAGCTCAAACTATATCAATGGCATTCTCCATTTTTGCATAGCTTCATTACATTAATATTGCATCCTCTTCTTCAAGTTCACGCTCATTTTTATAGGTAGGGGAGCATCTTTTTGCTAGGTAGGATGGGTGCACATTGGGTGTTGAATTGGCATTAGGGATTATTATTCCATCGACTCCACTAATCTAACACTTATGCTCTCTAACCAACACATGAAAGTAATCAATGAGATTCTCCTTCAAACCCGAGTGTTAATCAATTAATTACAAGCTAGCATAGTGTTAAGGTGTGGAGCTAAAAGCTTCACCAATGAGCGAATGCTGGAGGTTGTTATTTTTACACAGTCGCCGACGTCGATCATGGATTGACTGGAGGCTGCCGGTGTCGGTTATGTAGCGGCTGATGTCAGTCATGTGCAGACTAGAAGGGATTGACATCGGTCACCTATGTGTTCTAGAATGCTATTTTCGTGGAATAAACTGAACATTTGCATGATTAGTTTAGTTGTTAGTTGTGAGTTCGTGTCTCTATCTTTAGTAGGACTCATGTGAGCCCTTGATTAAGAGGTGTATCTAATGGTTGTAATTGCTTTGCTTATGATCCCTAAGTCTATATAATAGGGATAGATCTTCATAGCTTGTAAGTGTAAGAGTGAATTCTGTATCAGAAAGGGTGAACAATTCAAGTAGTTGAATTATGTTTTTAATTGAGAGAGAGAACTCTTGAGGGAAAGAGATCTGTACATCTGAGAGGTGTGAGAAGAAAGTGTGATTTTATTCATTGTATTTCCTTTTGGAAGAGTTTAATACAAGTTTTCAGGGTGGTTTCTTGTATCTCTTATTCTTTACTGTTTCTGATTCTAGTTGCTTTCAATTCTGGTTTAATTTCGTGTTTAGTTGCTTGTAAAAGTAATCAATTGTTCTTGTCTAGATCTTGACAAGTGGTATCAGAGCTCAGGTTCACTAACAAGCATTTTTAGGATCTGTTTAGTGTGTGTTGATTACAGGTCACTCAGGGGTTTCTGTTTGAGTGGGAGTTAGCAATGGCAGAATAAAGTAAACTGAGAATGGAGAAGTTTAACGGCAAGAATTACCAATTATGGAGGATGCAGATAGAGGATTATCTGTATCAAAAAGATCTATACTTACCGTTGGGAGGGGTTTCATGCAAGCCCATAGATATGCAAGATGAAGAATGAAATGTTCTTGATAGAAAGGCTTTGGGATCCATAAGGTTGAGCCTGACATCTTCTGTGATTTCCAACTTATCACAAGTAAAGACAACGGTAGAGTTGATGGATACTTTGGCAAATTTATATGAAAAGCCCTCAGCTTCAGATAAGGTATATCTCATGAAGCAACTATTTAATTTGCAAATGCAAGGTGGATCTGTGTCTAGTCATCTAAATGATTTCCATGCTATAGTAAATCAGTTGAATTCAATCAAGATAGTTTTTGATGATGAAATTAAGGCCCTCTTAATTTTATGCTCTTTGCCTGAAAGTTGGCATAGTCTGGTTATGGCAGTTAGTAATACTGCATCTGCTACAAATATTCTGAAAGTAGATGATGTTGTTAGTATAATCTTGAATGAGGAAACTCACAGGAAAAGCACAGGGGAATCATCAGGTAATGCTTTGAGTATTGAAAGCAGGAAAAGGCAAAAAGAGAAGAGCAAGCAAGGGAGATCAAATTCTAAGTCAAAGATGAGAAGTAGATCCGAGTAAATGGAAAAATAAAAATAACCTGCTGGAATTGTGGAAAGAAAGGACATGCAAGGAAAGATTGCTGGTTGAAAGTTAAAGAAGATAATCAGCATGAAGGTAAAGAAGAAGCAAATGTTGCAGGTATGGTTGCACAAGATGCTCTTTCACTTTCTTTGGATAATAAAATAGAATCTTGGGTTTTAGAATCTGGTGCCTCTTTCCATGCAACCCCAAATAGAGAATATTTCAGTGATTATGTACAGGGAGATTATGGAAAAGTCTATTTAGGGGCTGATGAGCCTTGTAAAATTGTTGGCAAAGGAAAAGTGCAGCTGAAAATGCAGAATGGCAACACATGGGTGTTAAGGGATGTCATGCATGTTCCCATCCTGAAGGGGAATCTGATTTCTATAGGAAAGTTTGGGGATGAGGGTTGCACAATAACTCTCACAGCTGAATCTTGGAAGGTTACCAAGAGTGCACTTGGTATAGCCAGAGGTAAGAGAGTAGGTACTCTCTATTTATGTAATCATATTACTGATTATTCTCCTTCTGTTCTATCTACTTCAGATATAGATGCAAAGTTGTGGCACTATAGGCTCGGCCACATGAGTGAGAAGGGAATGAAAATTCTTAAGTCAAAAGGTAAGCTTTCAGATTTGAAAATCATAGATCTAAATTTCTGTGAGCATTATATTTTTGGAAAGTAGAAGAGAGTGAGTTTTCTCAAGACTGGACCAACAAGGAGGAAGCACAAGTTGGAGCTTGTTCACACAGACGTGTGGGGACCAGCTCAGATAGCTTTAATTGGAGAATCACAGTATTTTGTTACTTTCATTGATGATGCTACAAGAAAGGTATGGATCTATTGTATAAGGAAGAAAATTGATGTATTTGACACATTTAAGAAATGGAAAGCTTTAGTTGAGAATGAAACAGGTATGAGATTGAAGTGCCTTAGATCTGACAATGGTGGTGAGTACTACAGCAATAAGATCAAAATTTACTATTCTATGAATGGAATACGTAGGCAAAGGATGGTTCTAAGGACACCTCAGCAGAATGGAGTTGCTGAAAGGATGAACAGAACAATATTAGAGCATGCACAGAGTATGAGGTTGCATGCTGGGTTACCCTTACAGTTTTGGGAAGAAGCTGTAGATACTGTGGTTTACCTGATTAACAGAAGACCTTGCACTACACTGGATGGTGGAATCCCAAAAGAGGCCTAGACAGGTAAAAAGGTAGATCTTTGATTTCTCAGAGTTTTTGGTTCTGAAGCTTTTGTGCACGTTGATAAAGAAAATAGAAAGAAGTTGGATGCTAAGTCTATGAGGTGCACATTTATTGGTTATAGCTCTGGAGATTTTGGATTCAAGTTTTGGAATCTAGGAACTAACAAAATAATTAAGAGCCGTGATGTTGTTTTCAATAAAAAAGTGATGTATAGTGATCAACTCAAGAAGCTAAAGAATTTTGAGTAGGGCCATGATGATTTGGATGAGGTGACAATCCAAAATGAGCTCGCGAGAAAGAATAATCATATACTGGAAAACACAGACACCGACATCGATCAAGAAGGAATCGACATTGGCAATACAGGAACCGATGTCAGTCAGACAGTGACCGACGTCGATCAGGAAGGAACCAACGTCGGTCATGTGGAATCGATGTCGATCAGTTACAGGCCTGAAGGTGACCGAGGTCGATCACTGTCAGAGAATTTGGGCGGACAACATGTTGTGAATGAGTCCCAAATGCCCATCAGGTGGTCAGAAAGGGTAAGTAAACCTCCAATTAGATATTCCCCTTCATTATTATACTTGTTGCTAATTGATAGTGGAGAACCAGAGAGTTTTGATGAAGCAATGTAGGTAGAAACCTGAAAACAGTGGGAGCTTGGCATGAATGAGGAGATTGATTCCTTGGAAAAGAACCAAACGTGGAATTTAGTTGAGTTGCCAGCCGGATAGAGAGCACTAAAAAATAGATGGGTTTACAGGTTAAAGGAAGGTGAGGATGGAAAAGTGAGATATAAGGCCAGGTTGGTGGTACAAGGATTTGCACAAAAACCAGGTATTGATTTTGGTGAGATTTTTTCTCCTGTAGTTAAAATGACTTCTAGTCGGACTCTATTGTCTTTAGTTGCTATTGAGGATTTGCATCTTGAGCAACTTGATGTTAAGACAGTGTTTCTTCAAGAAGATTTGGATGAAGAAATTTATATGGAATAGTTGGAAGGGTTTGAGGTCAAAGGTAAGGATAACCTTGTGTGTAGGTTGAAGAAGAGCTTATATGGTCTCAAGCAAGCTCCTAGACAGTGGTATTTGAGATTTGACAGGTTTATGACTGAGCATGGCTACAATAGGTGTCAATCTGACCATTGTATGTATTTTAAGAGATTGGATAATGGTAGATATATTATCTTGTTACTGTGTGTAGATGATATGCTTGTTGCAGGTTCACACATGCAGGATATTAATGAGCTTAAGGTGAAAGTAGCTCACACATTTGCCATGAAGGATTTGGGAGCAGCAAAGAAAATCTTTGGCATGAGTATTAAGAGAGACAGGAAAAATCACAGGTTGATTTTGTCTCAAGAGGATTATGTGAACCAGGTGTTGGAAAGGTTTAATATGCAGGATGCAAAATCGGTAAGTACACCTATGGCTAGACATTTTAAGTTAAGTAAAGAACAGTTTCCTAAATCACATGATGAGGTAGAGTACATGAGTAGAGTTACATATTCTTCCGCAGTAGGGAGTTTGATGTATGCAATGGTATGTACTAGACCGAATATTGCCCAAGCAGTGGGAATTGTCAGTAAGTTTATGGCCAATCCAAGAAAGAAACACTGGAAAGTAGTTCAGTGGATACTCAAATATTTGAGAGGGACCAGCAGTAAATATTTGTGCTATGGAGGTTCAAACACTTCTCTACATGGTTATGTAGATGCGGATATGGCAAGTGACTTGGATGGCAGAAGAAGCACCACAGGATATGTTTTCACTATTGGGGGAACGACAGTTAGCTGGATTTCAAAGTTACAAAAGGTTGTTGCCTTGTCTACTACAAAGGCAGAATACATTGTAGTCACAGAGGCTAGCAAAGAGATGATATGGATGACACGGTTCATCGAAGAGTTGGGAAAGGAGCAAGAGAGTTGTAGATTGTACAGTGACAGTCAGAGTGCAATTCATTTGGCTAAGAATTCAGCCTTTCATTCAAGAACCAAACATATACAGCTTAGGTACCACTTCATTGGACAGGTTTTGGAGGATGGTGAGTTGAAGCTAGAAAAGATCCATACAGATGAGAACCCTGCAGATATGTTAACCAAGCTGGTAACAAAGGAGAAGTTGAATCTTCATTCAAATTTTGTTGGTCTTCAAGATTGAGATTGAAGATGGAGAAGCTAGAAGATGTTGATGTATAGGTACAGGTGCAGTTGTTTATCTCCAAGTGGGAGATTGTTAAGGTGTGGAGCTAAAAGCTTCACCAATGAGCGAATGTTGGAGGTTGCTATTTTTACACAGTCACCGACGTCAGTCATGGATCGACTAGAGGCTATCAGCGTCGGTTATATAGCGGCCGACGTCGGTCATGTGCAGACTAGAAGGGATCGACGTCAGTCACCTGTGTGTTCTAAAATGTTATTTTTGTAGAATGAACTGAATGTTTGCATGATTAGTTTAGATGTTAGTTGTGAGTCGCGTCTCTATCTTTAGCAGGACTGATGTGAGCCCTTGATTAAGAGGTGTATCTAATGGTTATAGTTGCTTTGATCATGATCCCTAAGTCTATATAATAGGGATAGATCTTCATAGCTTGTAAGTGTAAGAGTGAATTCTGTATCAAAAAGGATTGAATTTTGTATCAAAAAGGGTGAACAATTCAAGTAGCTAAATTGTGTTTTTAATTGAGAGAGAGAACTCTTGAGGGAAAGAGATCTGTACATCTGAGAGGTGTGAGAAGAAAGTGGGATTTTCTTCATTGTATTTCCTTCTGGAAGAGTTTAATACAAGTTTTTAGGGTGTTTTCTTGTATCTCTTATTCTTTGCTATTTTTGATTCTAGTTGCTTTCAATTCTGGTTTAATTCCATGTTTAGTTGCTGGCAAAAGTAATCAATTGTTCTTGTCTAGATCCTGACACATAGGATATGTGAGGATCCTCCTAGCTAGTGCCAAAATTACAAAAAGAGAAACCATCACCGATTATTGCCTCATGTTGAGATCTGCCAAGTTAGTATGATCCATAAGGTAGCACAAAAAGGGGCCCAACATTACCCATTACAAAATTACTAGTATGCCCTTGAACTAGTCTTTTAGTGCCTTTACTACACAAAATTTGAGTGTGTTATAATGCAGCTCCACCTTGAAGCCTTTAAAGCCCTGAATGGCAAGCTTAATTTATTTAATGGTGCCTCCCACTTTTGTTGATGTAGCCTCAAGTGCCATCACATCCGAGTTCTCTAATTCCTTCCTGAAGGCTTTCATGCTCTCCTTTGCCCTTCTTACTCTACCATTTAATATGACCCCTTGGTCACTTGCCTTTGTCTGATAGCTACAAAAGAGTGTTTTTAGTTCTTACTCCTAGGTTTTTAGTTAGGTTCTTAAGGTATTGACCTATGACATAACATGGGTGCACTCGATCCTACTCACAGTGAAATCATGGTTCATCAAAGCATCCTTCTCCTCTTTCTCCTTTTGAAGGCGTGCATCAATGACTGATGCTTGAGTGACAAAGTTGTAAAATATGGCATATATTTCTTCTACACCCTATTCTAATTTGGTGAAGAGGTCTTCCACCATATCTATCCTTTTGTTTAGCTCTCTTTTGATGGATTCACAAGGGTCTTCTTATTTCTCTAGCTTCGGCTTCATTCGAGGGAGCATTTATTCTACCAATGTGTAAACCTTATCAACCTCTTTCATTACTAAAGTATCAACACCATACAAAATGGATGGTTCCACTTTTCTAATGCACTCAACCAACTATTGGAGTTTTAGCTTCATTGCTTTTATTTCTTCCTCTACCTCATGCACTAGTTGCTTCTAATTATTGGCATGAACATTGCTGATGATGTTCTTGCCTGTTACTATTGAGGATATCTTAAATAAGGCATTAGCTGACCTTACAAGTTTCATATCCATTAGATTTATAAGCTGGTAATCATGCCCCTCTTTTGGCTTCTTGGCACTTCATATTGCTTTCTTCGATACGTCAAACTGAGGCTCATCCATGTAACAATAGAGAGCCTAAAAAACTTGATAGTGCATTAGGGTTGTCATAGTTTTAGGATGCATGTACTCTAACATGTAAATTCTTCATCTTTGATGAACTCCCTCTGTGATTTGTCCCTATAGCTTAGCTCATACTCCTCTTCTTCAGCCAGCTCCATCTATTCTCTATTAGAACTAATGCTTTTTCCAATGCCTTCTTCTCTTTCTTCTTCTTGCTTTACTAGGGGTTTTTAATCAGACTTGTCCCCTTGGTCTTCCTCTTCATTTTCTTTGGTGCTAGTTTTGCATCTTATTTTTAGAGAGATTATTCCTTAGGCTTTTCCCACTTCTTATGGATCCTCAGTGCGAACCTCGTTGGTGCTATCCTTACTTTCTGATTGCTCCAACAGGGTCTCTACTACTTTCTCCATTCATTCTTTTGAGGTGTTAGCATCACCTTCTTTGTCTTCAAGTGGCCTTTCAAACTAGGGCATGCCTATTGTGTAACTTCTTCTACCAGGATAGAGTGGGTGGTCAGTGCCTCTTTGATTGATTTCTTATTTTGTAGGTTGCATGCTAGTGACAACTTTTTCCTCTCTCTCTTTCTTCATCTTGGCCCTTTTTGCTTGGGCTGCCTTCTCTTTTGCTTCCTTCTTTTTGGATTTTTCTTCTTCAGCCTTTTTCTTCTCAATTTTCTTTCTCTTGGCCTACGTTTTGCATTTCTCCTCTTTTACCTTTATCTCTTTAGCCTCCACTCAATCAATTTTATCTTGGGTCATGCCCTTAACCCTCAAGGCCTCTCACTTGTAGTGCAACTCTAGTGTTGCATCGATGTGACCTTGGTCTAGGCCCATGCCCTCCCATTTGTGCTTTAATTCTTCTTCAGTTGGTATGCTTGAGGATCTTACTTCTATAAGAACTTCTACCTCATCAAGCTCTTCACCTATTTCTCCTTCCTTCCTCCTTTCCTCTTTCCTCCCTTTCATCTCCCACACCTTGCATTTCTCCCCTTCTCTCCTATGTGCTTCAGCCTTGACCATCTCAATGGATTCTTTTGACATCCTAGCCTTTATCATTTCTTCTCTTCTTTCCTCCACCTCTAGTTCCTTCTAGATAACGATGTCACTAAGGCGAAGTTTCCTTCACCTTCTCATATTCTTCTCTAATTTATTTTGAGGTGGTGGGGAGGGGATTCTCTCACTAGAAGAGGAGTCACCTTATTCAATCACAAAGTATACTCCCTTCCCAAATGTTTTTTCGTTCATATTTTTATCTATGTCTAACAGGGTTACTATTTGTACTATAGTAGAACCTTCCCCTTCTTCTTCTCTTTGGTGTGAGGGAAAGCCTTTGGCATGAATCTCAAATGCCTCTTTATGGGGGTTAAAGGTGAGGCTTCATATTTTGAGGTGATATTGAGCCTTATTCCCTCCTCCATTTATTCCAAAGTTTACCCCTTCTTCTTCTTGGGAGACTTCTTATTCTCTATTGGCATTGGAGTTCTTTCATCACTGATCTAGATTGGGGGATATTCACTCTGCTTGGTGTTAAGGCCCTTCTTTCATGGCTTCATCTCATAGTATAATCTATAAATGTAGTCATGTATGATTGCTTCCTAAAGGGGTGGATATCTGGGTGATCCAATTGATCCTCTTCATCCTTGATGGCCTTCCCATATACACAAGAGAACTATTGCCTCATCTTATGCCTCTTTATATCCAATTCCTTTACTGGAATGTCTAATTGTTGCATATTGGGTATCTGGCACAGTGCATCCCTAAAGTATCTTTTGAAGAAGGTATAAGGGAGCTTTAGCCACCCTAACATGTTGCCATCAACTAGAAACAAGTGCACTACACAATAGTGCTACATTATGATAAAGGTTATCTTTCTAAATATACTTTAATAGAGCCCCTGAGGGATGCACCACTCTAGCATGAAGGCCTCTACCTACCTTTCACACCATTCCATGAAGGGAGTCTTATATTTGGTTCTGAAAGATATGGGGATCATAAAGTCTTTGTACTTTTATGTTGGGGAGTCATTATGTTATGGATGGACCCAGTAATTGTCCTCATCCCCATCTAAAATTCTAATCTCTTCCATGACAATGAGAATGAGAATGGATCCCCACCTGAATGTCCCTTTTTATATGTGCCACTCATGTGCATTCTTCAAAAATTCAATAGTGATGAATTTGGCAATATTGAATTACATGCCCTATGACATGTGATAGGTGATGCAAAGGTATGCCTTAGTCACATCAGTGTATCGACTACCTAGACATAGATTGGAGCTTACGAGGCACACTGCTACCCTCATGCTGAGGTCCTTACACTACTTAACAAGGAACATGAAACCCCCCTTAAAATACTTTAGGAGTTGGGCTATGCACTTCACCTCTTCATCATCATCTCTCATCTAATAGATGTCTTTACCAATATTTGAAAGCCCAATTATTTTCTTTATCAATTACACCAAAATCCTCATGCACCTTCCTACGAAGGAAATGCGGTCCTCATAAATACATGAGAGTAGTAATTGAACTAGCTCTTCTGGCTTCCTAAAGCATGGCAACTCATAAAGTTGAGTTGTACCAAAAGCTATCAATTTATCTCAGATCAAGATGTCAAATAGGGCATCACCTTGCACCATCTTTCACCCTATGTCCACCATCCAATCTTGCATGAGGTCTTAAAAATGACTAAATGTGTGGTGATTATATTCTTTTAGCTGGTAGACATGCACAAAACAGTATTAATCTTCCCATATCATGACCTTTAGAGGGAATTGCATTAATTGGTAGGATATTTTGGTGAGTGCCTCAATTTCCACTTGCACCATGCTCACTACTTCCACTCGTTGTGTTGTTATTTTTGTAGTGGCTGCTTTGGGCACTATACACGCCCATTTTGGGTCCTATTGCACATGTTCGAAGCTTGATCCCTTTTATTTATTCACCATATTGAACCTATTGGTATTAAAACATGGTAGGTATGATTTATCAAAGCCTTAAATGGTGATGGCACTTCTACATTAATGGGATCTATGACTATTTCCTTAACTCTCAAGCTTTACTGAGCTTTAATGGTGGATTGGGCATCAATTCACTTCTCAAACTGTATAGTTTATGTAGTCTTCTCTCCACACTTCTCCAACTCAATCTTAATATGAATGCAATCCTTCCTAGTATGCATTCATTCACTCCTACTACCTGAAAGTGCTCAAATTCTCACTGGTATGGGGTTTTTGCACCTTAGCTCTCTAGTTTTCACTTAGGCTCACTCTTAGTCTTAAGTTAGTATAAACTTTATAACCTAAGCAAGTCTATCGCTTGCTAATTTATACTCTTTCCTTATCTATCATCATTAATTTAGGTTCTTTATGATGTGTTAACACCTAAATTTCTTAGAAAATGCATCCTTTTGAGAAATCCATGAAAATCCTTTATCATCAATGCATTAAATGTATATCTCTGTGCCTCCATTGATACTTCATTGAATTCTCTCTAATGGTAATTTGGTGAAGTGATGTTTAATTCAAATAGTCACTTTCTACTCAAATCTAGGTGGACACCAACCATCTTAGACAATTCTTCTCCTATGCTTTTTCACTTAACGTGACCTTCACCTTCCTTGTGGTAACCTGGTCATAGTGCCTCACATGCATGTGATTTAGCCTCCTTGGTTCCACTTCCTCTTCTAGTTGTGCTTCTATTTCAAGTGTGTTTCTCTATTTTGATTAGTTTTTAAAGCTTTGTCTTGCTTTAGCCTATCCCTACCCCATATAAATCCCTTACACTGGCCCTGCAACACTTTATCTTCTCTTATAGTTCTTTTATGCATAGTCAGATGGTGTGTCTTCATGTTCTTTCTTGCACCCAACTATGTTGAGCATCTTCACCTTCTTCTTTGGTCTCTAGTACATAATCAATTGATGTGACTCTTTTTGATTTTGGCATAAAGGTTACCTTTGTGCTTATGTACTTTGTCATTTTGTTCTCAAATCTTCAAAGTCTGATAACTCCCTTGTACCCAAAAACTTAGTCATGTTGCTATATGTGCTTAGAAAATAAATGGGCTCATCTCACCCAACTAGTATTATGCATGGAAGTGCCAAATTAGTTCATTCTTAGACATCTAAGAACTGTACATTATTTACCTTGTGCACATGGATCTTATGCATCTTCTAGTTATGTCTAGTGGGTTTCACACACCCACCACTTAGATGTCTAGCCTAATGCGCTTAGACAGTACAAGGCCTCAGCTCACCTGATTAGAATTATGCATGAAATCCCAAAGTAGTTCACATATGGGCTTGTAAGTGCCCTTCATTTGTAACCTTACACATGGGGTTTTTTGCACCTCTTTTTTAAGTTTGATAAGTCTCACATGCCCACCACTTAGATGTCTTATGTCAGGCACTTAAAAAGTACAAGTGCTTGACTCACCTAATTATGCATGAGAGGCCAAATAAATTCACTGGAGCTGGATTAGATTCATGTGATCATAACTTACGTATTGTGGCCTCATGTTCTTAGTAAGTTCAAGTGCTCAATTTACTTAGCTAGAATTATGCATGAAGTACCAGTAGATGAGTCCTTGCAGCCTATGTACACCACTTATTGCCTCTTACACTATATAAAGAATAAAAACTAAAAAAAATAATGGTTTGCCTTATGCCAAACTATATTCTAATCAACTCATCTCACATCAACTAGTGACCAAAAATTTAATGTTCTTATGGTGCAAACACCATCCTACTACTGATATGGCTTCAATTGATTATTATTGAAACACCTGTTGATGTGGTGGATTGCACCCTCTGAAGGGAGGCTCGGCTCTCTTCATACATGCAACACAATGGGGACATCCCTCTTGTTATGGGTGGCAAACGTGAGGGATGAATCTCTAGATTAGGGGATAGCTCCCCTTGATGCACCTTGAGGACCTATATTTCCTGTTACTAATTGTGGGGGGGATGAAAAGGGAAAGAAAATACTAAAATTGAGATCTAAACTAAGAGGTGATGCACCAAAATAATTGGTCTACTTAGCTTTGGCAGACACTTTGAACCATGGAAAGCAAGCATACAGTTCATACAGGTGAGAAAAACTTCCTTGCATTAGTATTTCAGTAGGGGGTCCTGTGAAGATATAGGGAGGAATAAACTAGCATAAGAGGTGTTTTAAACACACTGCTAGGCAGCCCATTCACTTGCCTATACTTGCTCTAGACACTTCCTGTGACCTACGAGAGAAGAAAATCACCATGCACTATATATGCTAGAATAAACTTATGAAAGCATGAAAAGAAAATGACTTAACACAAGATAAAACCATAAACATATGCAAAAGTGTAAGCTCAAATGGAGGTAAAAATGCTTTTTTTGATTCAAGGTAAATTCCTTTAGGGATTCGCCATACAAGCTGAGAGATCCCTTTTTTTAATGAGAAATTAAAAATATATAGAGAACTAGAAACAAGATATCTGACAAATCAAGGAATGGAAACCCATGCTGGAGTTAAACACTTGGTCATGACAAATAACCACATTGTTATAATATTCTTCAAACTACATACAGGAGAGCCATGCTGTAGATGTCCAAGCCATTGCCCCTATTGTCCTGGGCTTGCAAAATCATGGGACACTCCTTCTAGCAACTGATAAATCCATCCTCAAGTTGTTGTGGCTAGACCATGCTCTCTTCAATGCTGGGTACAACTGGTTGTGCATTAATGGTGAAGCATAAAAAACATGAGATGTTGATCTCTATAGTTAAAAAACCAATCTATTTATTGGTTTTTGGTAGATATATTCTACCTAAACATATTAATTACCTTGGCTGAGTTATCTATGCCACTTGTCTTGGTCTGAGTGGTCTCTGATTCAGCGCTTTGACTTCATCAGCTATTAAA
Organism: Torreya grandis; assembly: GCA_037957365.1. Taxonomy (NCBI): domain Eukaryota; kingdom Viridiplantae; phylum Streptophyta; class Pinopsida; order Cupressales; family Taxaceae; genus Torreya; species Torreya grandis. The sequence goes on from JARHVA010000400.1 coordinate 1,413,610, forward strand.
ATTATTCCTTATTTTGTCTTTTCACTATATTTTCCCATGTTTTGTCTCTTTCCTTTGAATTCTCCTTTTACATTCCCATGGGATTTTCCTTCAGACAAAATGTCCGAAGGATTTCCTTCAAATATTTTATCCAAAGGATTTCCTTTCGATTGTTCACCCTTTACACTATGCTTCATCAGCGTTTAGGATTTTTTTTGGGTGATTTCCTTTGAAGAAAAACTCTGAAGGAATTCCTTCATACTTTTATCCTAAGGAAATTCTCCATGTGTCTTTCTTCCACCTTCGAGCTTCGGTGTCTCTTTCCTTCGAACAAAATGTCTGAATCAATTCCTTCAGACATTTTATGTGAAGGAAATTATCTCTTGGCATTAGCTTTTCTTGAAGGTCAAGTGCCCTTCGGATTTTTGTCTTTGTCCCTTGCTTCCACCTAGTGCCCTTTGTAAGGGCCATTTGAGCTTTGAATATACCCTTTGAGCTTTTGAAGAAGGTCCACTTCACTGCTTGAGTGCCCTCCGCAAGGGCCATTGGCTCCCAGAATTACCCTCCAAGGAAAATGTAAGGGTCTTTTTTCCTACCTGAGTGCCCTCCATAAGGTCACCTACCCTTCATAACTCCTGTAAATGACCCTTTAGAATAAGTGAAGAGGTCCCCTTGTCGACAAAAATCCCTCCATAAGGGCACTTGCTTCCAGACCTACCCTTTGGCCTTTTTTCAATTGTCTGTTGGAAAGGTGAAAAGTCCACTTTCTTTGCTTATGTTACCTCTAAATAAAATCCATGCCTTTGGATAGCTACATAGACTAAATCGGGTCCTTTTTCCTGCTTTTACTTATAAAAACTGACATGTAATACACTTGCACAAACCCGAATTACACTAGATAGACCATTTTGGACTTCTCATGAGCTCTTACTTTAGGGTTTGCATCAACTTTAACTCATAAAAAAATGAGTAAAGACACTTGGAAAACCCGATTTGGTCTGCCAAGACCAAATCAGGTTTTGCAAGTGTCTTGACTTATAAACCTTTATAAATAAAGATGTTTGCAAAGTCTGAATTACACCATAAGGACCAAATCAAGTTTTGAAAGTGACTTAGATTATGAAATTTTCACAAGTAAAGTGGCTTGTAAAACTTGAAATGCAATGTTGTAGGTGAAGTAACTACTTTTGACAAACTTGAAATGCACTTGGCTAAGCAAATGAGGAAAACAAATGGCTTTTTCTCAGGAAAGGTCTGGCAGAGAACATTTTGCACAAGCAAATAGAGGGATGATCTAGCCAAACCATGGATTGGATGAATTTTGTAAATAAAAAGGAGGGGGTGCCTAATTTTGGCTTGCAGGACCAAATATTGGTCAACAATGCCCTAGGAGCATTTTACCGAATAATGTGTGTAACTTATATGCGTCTATCTCTAGTATGTGGTGGATGATGTAGGGGCCCATCCACCTTATTTATAATTTGCCTAGGTTCTTAAAGTACTTAGAATCATAGATCAAGACTAACGTTCCTTCAGTTAGTTCCTTACATTTGATGTGCTTGTCATGTCAAAGTTTTTACATGCCTTTTTGATTTGCTAAATCCATCTTACTTAGATGCGATTTTCATCCAAGCACTCTAAGTCTTCCAACCTTATGCTTAAATATTCTTGGTTGTCAAACCAACCAATCCATATAATGCACAAGAATGACATGATGAATTCTATGGGGAGAAACGCTTCAGCACCAAACACCAACTGAAATGTCATAACCTTGTTCAGGCATTTATATGTCATGTGATATGCCCATAGTACTACTAAAATGTGATAATCTCAATCCTTATGACCAAGATCACATATCTTTTTCAGTCACATTATCAGGATCTTATTGAATGCTTTACATGTGTCATCTTTCTATCGATGATATGGGGTGGTCTTGTGGTACACCACCATGTATTCAGTTAAGAGGATGCGCACCATATCATTGATGAAATGAGTGCCCCTATCACTAGTTAGACTTAATGGGCACCCATATCAACTTATTATGTTCTCCTAAATTAAGTACATGATTGTCATAGTTATGCAATATTTTATCAATGTAACATCAGCTCACTTAGTGAAATAGTCAGTAGCTGCTAAAATATACCTTGTACTTGTGTGTTAGGCTACGAGAGTTATTGGTAAAATAAAATCAATGGCCCATTTCTCAAATGGAACCTAGAAAACAATGGGGATGAGAGGTATCCCATCCCAATGATTAGGCATCAGTGTGTTGGCATATGTCACATGCCTTGGTGCACTCCTTTGCACCTTAGAATAGGCTTGGCCATCACAAGACTAACTATAATATCTTGTGTACAATTGTATCTCTAGTGCAATGTCCTCCTCTAATTACCTCATATGATTTTTATAATATGGAGTCCCTTTCAAAGCATTTGGTTGTGTAATGTTTTATTAGTGCAACCTTAGCCCACTTAGTCAAATAGTCAGTGGTCACCAAAATATACCTTACACCTATGTTTCAAGCTGCAGGAGTTATTGGTCAAACAAAATCAATGGCCCATTTCTCAAATGGCCCCTGAGAAAAAATATGGATTAGAGATATCTCATTCTGATGATTGGGCTTCTCGGTACACTAGCATATGCCGCATGCCTTGATGCACTCCTTTCCATCTTAGAACAGGCTTAGCCACCACAATCCTAAATGTAATATCTTGTATGTCTTTTCATCTCTAGCACAATAGCCTCCTATGATTCTCTCATATGCTTCTTATAAGATGGTTTGCCTTTCATGTTTTAGAGCACACTTATGCATTACTTCATCTCTACTTAGTTTGTACAACTCTCCCTCAATGTGATGGAAAGGGGTGTCATGAATGGCAAGTTGTTTCTTCTCCTTATTTGACAGGGTCTACGGTGAAAACCCAAATGTTAGGAAAGTGGAAATTTTTTCCAAGTCTTTATGGATGTGTTGGAATCTATATATTTTCACATCTAGGATGTCATCCTCAATCGGTGCCACCGCAACACCAAAATTTATGTGGTATAAATGGTCTGGGCCCAAGTTTTGCTTTACAAGTTTAACCACATCAGATAACTATAACTCCTAGAATAGAACTATCTATCTTTAGATGCACCCATGTAAAAAAAGCTTGTTTACAAGGTACTTAAGCACATCATGATCAATAAAAAATATTAATGGGGTCTTTAATAGATATTGCCTAAATTTTTGTAAGGCATAGACCATTGCTAATACATCTCGCTCAGTGGTGGTGTAGTTTTGTTTTTCTTGTGTCAATTTATTAATTGCAAAGGAGATAGGGTCATCCATCTAACCCTCACTTAGTTTCACCAATATGACACCAATTGTGGAGATTGAAGTATTGACATGGACATGGAAGGGAATAGTCTAGTATAGGAATTATAGAATTGGCAAGTTAGCCAATTTTAACTTAAATGTTTCAAAAGCCTCCTCTTGCACCATGCCCTAATAAAAAAAAGCCATTTATGCACAAGAACTCTTCCAAAGGTGCTACAATCTATGCATAGCTTCATATAAAAAATTTGTAGTAGCCACAATGGCCTGGAAAGACATGAACATCTTTCTATGTTCAAGGGGTATGTAGCTAAATTATGATGTCTATCTACAAGGCCAATAAGCAAACCATCCTTATAGATGATGTGCCTGAGCAATTTTCTAAAGGGGTTGCGAAGATGAACTTAATTAGGTTTAAAGATATCTAGAGTTGTTTGCACCTCTCAAACATGAGGTGAAGATTGTCATAATGGTCTTTTATAAGGCCATTTACAGTCTAGTCATCGAGATAGACTCAGAGGAACCTATGGATGAATTCCTTGAGAGTAGTGATCACCACTCTTGAGAATATGGATGGCACATTCTTGAGTCCAAAGAGCATCACATTATAATCAAAACAACCCCATTCAGTTGTAAAGGTTATCTTATGATTATCTTCCTCCTTGATTTACACCTGATCATATCTTGAGAAACCATCAGTGAAAGTATAGATTTCATAACCTGTGATGCCATCTAAGACCTCATCGATGAATGGGATCAGAAATGGGTCAATGATGTAGGTGGCATTCAAAAGTCTATAGTCAATGCAGATCTAAATGTTCCCATACTTATTGAAGCTTATGACCATCAAACTCACTTATTCAGACTCTTGTATAGGGTAGATGATGTTAGTAGCCAAAATTCCATCAATCTCCATTTTCACCTTGAAACAAAGATTGGGATTCATCATATGCAAGCACTTCTTAATAGGCTTCATGCCATCCACCAGCTTGATGCTCATTTTGACAAGGGAAGGGCGGGTACCATTCATGTCCCAATATTGCATGGAAACAAGTCCTAAAATTTCTTTTGGATGTCTATGATTCATGCCATCTCTACCTCAAACTACTAGGTGCCTATAATGGCAATCTTTGGCTCACCTTATACATTGATGTCAAATTTTGTGGTCTTTAGTGGCATGTGATAGGGTTCATTCCTATCCTAATGAGATTCTTCAAATTGCATTGTACCTTTAGTTGTTTCAATTCAAAGATGAATTGGGTCTTCTTCATCTAGGGTGTTATCCTCTACAAGGCACATAAGTTTTTGTCCTCCTATTAGAGCCTTCCAATTTCACTCCTTTCAGGTCTCATCCTCCTCCTCATTAGAGTCACTATTGAGTGCTTGATCTTCAAAGAACATTGGGAATGCTAGTCCCTTCTCCCTAAACATGCCTCTAAGAAAATCTTCTAGGATGGCAGTGTCCTCAAACACTACCCTACGATTGAATTTTAGTGGCTTTAGTATATCTAAGCTTTGCGAAGAGAAGGATAAGGTGTGCACTAACCTCTCCTTGAGTACCTCCTAATCTCCTATCTCTCAGCACATTTCATTTACAGTGTACCACACTCATGCCCATGTTTTCAAAGTCCAATAGAAGGCATGCAGCCAAAAGGTTTTAGGTGCATTCTCATCATATATAGTCCAAGTTTCTTCACACATGTGCAATTGGGTTAGAATCACTTGAGTAAGTAGGTATGTCTAAGTCTTCATTACTCTTTCCAAACCTAGTGCATATTTTTGCCTTCACATCTTGCCATGTTGGTTAGTTAGGCCTTTGCATTTCCCACCAATGAGAACTATTGCTCTTTAGGTTATGCACTAGTGTGCCCATTCTATTTATTTCTTTGGTAATTTACGCTTCAATGTCAAGGACATAGTTATATATAGGCTATCTCCCTTCATATTTTGGGATCACTGGGAGCTTCCCTTTACTCAATCATAACACCCTTTTCCCTGCCATTTTAGCATGGGAAACCCATTTCTTCTGAGTATGATCAATATTGATTAGTCTTGTTTTGGATGGCCTTGGCTCAATTGCTTGTACTAGGTAGCACCTTCAACTAGTAACTTCATAAGCCTCTTCAACCCTGTGATCACAGGCTATGTTAGTTGTCTTAGAAGTTGATTATCCATCCTCCCATTCAACCACTCATTGGTCACTTAGGTTAAGCTTCTTGATACCCCGTACCATGATGTTATAAATGTGATTGATCTCATCTCCAAGATCAACATTTTCTACATATGGAAGCTCTTGATCACTTGATAGGGGGATCACCATCCTCTCTCTATCATTCTCAAAATTCATGTAACACTTATTGAAGTGCATGTTTGCATTGTTGGCATACCACCATGGCCTCCATAAGAGCATTAGATAGTAATCATTCTCTACTAACTCAATTACCTTGAATTTGGCTCAAAATTCAACACCCATAATATCTACAATGACACTTTTCAAGATCTTGATAGGATGCACCCAAATTTTGTTATCCATAAACAACATATGAGGGGAGGGATTTAAGGGTAGCCATCGCATATTCTCCTAAGTGCTTTTGGTTATAATTTTAACCTTGGTGCTCATGTCTACAAGGACCTCAAAAATAGACCATCCATCATGTTGTCCCCCAAAAATATCACTCATTTTTGGGACAACATTTGAACCATTTTGGTCCTACAGACCAAAATTGTCTCTTCCCTTTTTAAAATTTGTCATGGGCATTCAAATTCCTCATTTTTTAAGCTTCTCAGAAATCTACGGACTCTACAGGCTTGAATCTATGGACTCTACAGGCTTAAATCTACAGACTCTGTAGGAAGAGGAAATCTAAAGACTTTGCAGGTCAAGTTCAATGGGCTTTATAGGTTAAAATCTACAGACTCTTTCAAGGTTAGAGAAAACTATGGACTTGATTTATATGGACTCTGCAAGTAGGTTCATTTCTACAAGTTCAACGATATTCACGGCTTCTGCAAGTGGGTTCAATCAAAAGAATTAGTTTCTAACACTTGGTGATTTTTGAGATTGGTTCAGTACCTTGGTTCAAACAGAAATCTCCATCGGCAAGCATTAGCAGCAGGTTCAATGTTTCGTTCATCCTTTGGTTCAACGTCAAAAGGTTCAAAGGTGGGTTCAATCAAGCAGTTCAACGCTTTTGGTTCACTCATTTGGTTCATCCTTTAGTTCAATCAAATGGTTCATAAGTCAGTTCAAGGCTTTGTTTGAACCATTCAACCAAAACTTGGTTCAATGGTTGGTTCATCATCTTTTGGTTCAATGGTTAGTTCATCGCTTTGGTTCATTCAATTGCATCATCGACTTGAACCATTGGCTTGAACCATTTTGGTTCAACGAAGAGGTTCAACCGATTGGTTCAATGAAGAGGTTCAACCGATTGGTTCAAAGCTTGGTTCAACAATTGGTTCAAACAAAGGGTTTGTCAGCTTGAACCATTTTGGTTCAACGAAGTGGTTCAACATTTGGTTCAACCAAGTAGTTCAATCAAACGGTTCAATAGATGGTTCAAAGCCTTGGTTCAAAATTTGGTTCAATCAAACAGTTCAACAACTTGGTTCAAAAGAGTAGTTCAAAATGAAAATAGTTCAAAGGCTTGGTTCATCAGCTTGAAACATTTTGGTTCAAAGCCTTGGTTCAATGAATTGGTTCAAAGACTAGTTCAATGAAGTGTTTCAATGCTCAGTTCATCCGATTGAACCAAAACTTGGTTCAACGTTTGGTTCAACCAAGCGGTTCATCGACTTGGTTTAATGTAATGGTTCAACATTTGGTTCAATCAAAGGGGCCATCGACTTAGTTCAAGGAAGCCTCCCGAAGGACAAGTGCCCTTGTGAAGGGCACTTGATCGATTAAAACACCCTTCAGAAGGGTCATTTTCGAAGAAGGCCACAAAGGTAAATTCTTTCAAAAAATTTGTTTAAGTTAGACAGTTATAATTCCTTTCGACTTTTGTCTGAAGGAATTCCTTCAGACAAAAAGTCTGAAAAAATTCAAGAAGTAGTCGTGAGTGAAAAAAACTCAAAGGATAATAACCAAGGCAAATGAAAATTCCACAGACTTTTTGTCTGTGGGAAATTTCTATGGACTTTTTGTCTGCGGAGAAAGCCCAAGGAAATCCTATGAAGACTATAAAGAGAAAGGCCACCAAAGGACCCCGAAGGGTAGGTGCCCTTACAGGGGACTCTCGACTGCCAACTTGAAAGTTACTTCCCTAAAGCTGAAGGGTCACCTTCCCTTCGAGAAGATGTAAAACAAAAAGCCCGAAGGCCATTCAAAGACCGCCCAAGGGGCAGATAGCTTGCAAGGAGTTCTTCTCGACCCAAAACAAGTCATTTATTAAGGCCCAAAAGGGCAAGTTTAATTTGGTAAAGTGCCAAACAGAAAAGCTGAAAGAAGACAAAGGGGTGATGCACCCAAAGATGTCAAATTTAAGACAATAAAATAGTCGTTGATCATTTGAACCTACAAACCAGAATGCATTCACAGATTTCAAGGCCAAGACCATTAGAAATCAAGGAAGGAACAAAATAGCAAACTAAATCTAGGACTTGATTCAATTAACCAGAAAAGGAGGAACGATGAAGGTAAGATCAGATCGCCATATGGACATTGAAAGTTGCAAACTTTCAATAAGCGTGACTTGTTTCCTTGCATTGATAAAATCAAATGGGTAAAATGCCCCTAAGTTCTAGCCTGTCTTCTTAATAGATTCCAACGCAACATGATGTGTTACTATTCTTGAGTGCTTCTTGAAGTGGCTATATAAGGGACTCTCTTTTATTGTAAATAGATCTCTTTTTGACAATCAGAACGAAACTCTACCCAAATTAAAAGCATTTCTGAGACTTTGAGATCAGTTTGTTTATCATATTTTGTTATTTGAATAAGAAAGCAAGTGGTTTTTCAGACTTTGTACTATAATATCTTTGTTTTTGAGGAAATTATTCTTACGTCTTTTTATTCAATATATCTTTTGTTCCTTTAATTCAACATGCAAAATTAGTGACAATAGTCAAGAAGGTGTCTTGAAGAGTCAACTATGGAGAGACTTTATGCCCCCATAATTGCCTTTAGTGTGTTTTCTTTTCATTTTTGTGTAAAGGACTTTGGGACGACTTTGTGCCCTCATTGTCCTTCATATCTTACTCTTAAGCAATTTAGGTGGGGACTTTGTGCTGCATCTCGATTTGTTGGTTATTACATCCTTTGTTACATTTTGTTGTCACTACCAGGAGTATTCTTGTGGCTTGTTGAATAGTACTTCTGAAATAAGAGGAGTGCTTTCTGTCATTTTCCTTTAGTTTCTCCTTTGATCTGCACACATCATCTCCAAAGAAAGAGATATGAATGGTTTGTCCAACCCTTGAGTATTATATAATGTTTATATATATATATATATATATATATATATATATATATATATATATATATATATATCATATCTATAGGGAACCTCACCTTGATGAGAGGAGATATCAGTCCCCTTCTGATGTGGTAAATCTACACATTTGGATGACTAATCTTCCTACTTTGGTCGATTAGACCTAGTTTTTTATTAGTATGCTGATCGACAAAATATTCAACCAACACATCAATAGTGGTGTTTATTATTAGTTCTTGGTCATGCTCTATAGTTTGTGTATGCCTTATTTCATGCACTCACTCCATATGTAGTGCAACAACTTCAATCATCTAAGGCACAACCTTCTCTTATGGTCTCTTCCATGTGTGCTCTAAAACCAAGTTTTGTAGTAGGGATAACATCCCTTTAGTTTGTATGAGGTGATGGATCTCAATCATCTCCTATACTTCAACTTCCTAGCTATCATGCTTCCTGCATGAGGTGCTTGCCTTTGCTTCTAGATCTATGGTTACTTAGATCTCTCCCTACAAATTTTATATTACACTTATGGCTTGTTTCAAGACATCCTTATATCATGTAGGGTCAAATTAGGGTGAATTGTTTAGCTCAATTCATATTATACGCTCAGTATAGCTTGAGTCACCATATTCTAAGCACAACTCCTTTGTTGAGACAATATACTGTTATGTGGTGAACCCAATCCAAGTTGTGCCATTTGGGAGTCCATTTTTCTTCCTTTAATTCATGCCTAATCATTATGTCACCCTTATTTATGTCAAGTCAACCTTGAGTCAACTTTTTGTACAAGTTTGGGTAATTCTCAACTACATGTGGTCCTCGACAAAACCCACATGTTGTATTCATGGGACAATCACATTGGTAATGCTCATTCAACCCACACATGTAACATGATCTCAATGGCAATCTTCCTCCATTAAATTCTCCACTTTGCTCACACATGCCTCATTAATTCCCATATTGTTAGCCATGGCCTTCATTTCCTTGGCCTGCTTGCCTATTAGTTGTGGTCGTTGCCTTCCACACATTTATCTCCATATTTTGGTTCATCTCGTCAATGAATCGATAATCCACTATTGAATGAGTATAAGAATTACACTTCTTGAAATAGATAGTAATGTGCACTTGATTGGCATGCTACAACTGGGATAGTTTTGAGAGTCATGCAGCCCATGACAAACTTCACAACTAAGTAGTATGGTGCAAACATTTCTTTGTGGGAAAATATTCTTGTTATACCCCTCCATCTCATAGTCAATACACCATAAATTGCTATGACTATCATGCATCAAACTAGTAGTCAGCTTCTATAGATAGGATGCCATTGACATTATCTATGCCTCCATAAATGGGTTGATCCTGGTGTTAGCACTGCCTACTACTTCAGATCGAAGCACAACTTCAAGCGCGTTATGGGGTCTGATGAAGGTCTTCATAGACAATGCTCTCTTGAAAGGTACTAACAAGCCCTTAACAAACCATTACATGTGTTGGGAGGGGTGCATATCATATAGAAGCTTACAAAAGAGGGTCTTGAACTATGCATCATGTAGGTGCACACCCTTGAATAACCCTTGATTGATTTCCTTGAGCATCATGATGCTTTGTTGCTCAAACTTAGGAATATCAAATTCCTTCAAGAAATCCTGTTTGAATATATCATAATCAACCATAGCCTAGTTTGGATCAAATTTTTGATACCGGGTATGGGCATGATCTAGCAAGGTGGTCAGGAACTGAGTCACCTTGCAATCTGATTAGGTGTTACCCTGAGCATGCCATTGAAGTTCACACTTGAGCACATGCTTTATGGAATTCTCTACACTATGATAATCGAGCAAGTGCATCAACATTTCATAATAAAACTACTAAGGGGGTGGTGTTAAAGTCTAAGGAATTTTTTGATGTGGAGTCTGTGTTGGAGGTGGTCTCTCAATGCCTCCAATTATAAGGTTGAGCACTAACCCTATTATTGTAAATTGCACCATCAAACTCAACAAAGCAATACTGCTCACTTGTGGCACTGGGCCACTTCCTATGGGTTGTTGCCCAATTGGCATAGCTGACATCCTCTGAACATGAATGCTTGTGCTTATGTTCTAGATTCTTAGGCTGGTGCTCACTAGCTTCATGGTATTCTGTTTCAATTCATCATAAGGTATCACTTGTTTGATCAAAAATTCTTGGTTCAAATTTTGAAGTATATCAAAGTCAATGTCAATAATAGGGTCAGTTATCATTATTCTATATTTTGGTCAAGAATCCAATGTATGAGCTTGCACTTCTAGTTCAAAGGGGGTAGGTGCTTTTAGCACATCCTAATTTACCACATCTTTTAAGAACCCAAGGCATTCTACACCAAATTGATAAGCTCAACCTCTTACTTCTTCCTCTCTTTCCTCATGCTATTGTAGTTTAAGGGATATTTCCCTATGCCCTTCCCACTCACTATAGGTCCTCTCAGTACTTTCAACTTTTAGATCCTCTATGAGCCTGCACCTTCACTTGTTATAGTTCTACCTTTGGATCTCTCGGGTGTCAAGTTGCTCATCCCTTTCCATCATGGCTCACCTACACTTCCCCTTCTCACCTTCTATAATTACTCATACATGTAAGGATTTTAGCCTTCCATTCTTAAGATTTTAATATCATAATCCACCAACAATTTTTTCAATTTGATGCCAAGCCCTCTTATGAATATGCCCTTTGGTTCATAAAAGAAATCATACTCTACTTCTTTAGGGCAAGAGATGGTCGATGCTACAAATTTTAACACATAGTTGTTTAGCACACTGCTCCACCACTTGTTTATAGTGCAAGTCCAAATGTCATCTAGGATCTTAAGCTTCTCTAGGTGCTCCTTTGTCTACTTGAAGCATTGGTCGTAACTTCCTCTTTTAGAGGGAGCATAGGCAACCAACCACTGATAAACATGCTCAAGTAGTTTGTAAAAGAACACCTCATACAAAGCATCATATAAGTTGGTTTTCACCCATTCTCTTGGCTTCTATCCTTGGCATGTCAGATGTTTATACATGAAACTATCTTCCATTTATTCCAGGTATCACTCTATGTTCTCAAGCAAAAGTCAGAGAATCATTATGTTGTACCATTGAAATAACAAAATTCAATAGATGTCCTAACAATGGAAATTAAATGTTGTAGAAAAGTTTCTTTATTTAGGTCATATGCTTAGTCATGCACTTGGTAATCAATCCAAGTTAGTTTTACACTTGATACAATTAGGTGCAAGCATATTAAAAGTATGTGGTACGCAACACTTTAATGCACCACTGTGTTGGCATCTATTTCACACAAGGTGCAAGCTTTGTGCGTTTATCAAAAGTGTATCAGTGAAGTGACTGTGGCTTGCATTAGGCTAATTAAAACATGACACAACCTTAGTTTCAATGAGACTTACTCATTGGCAAAATGGGCTTAGGCAGTCTATTGGTGTGTGTAATTCTGGATAAGATTAGGAGGTGCAAGCCTATTTAAGGGCACAAGTCTTTTGGCAAATTTCATGTCTAACTAGGTATAGCCCTTAATGGTGAAAACTGTACGGATAGTGAGTTAAGAGTCGTTCAATCCCTTAGTTGATGCAAGGTAATGGCTTATGCTTAGGGGTTCAATATTCAAGTTAGCACTCTAGGCATGGCTACTAAGTTTTTAACGCATGCCATCTTTAACACTTTGTCAATTTTACAAGTATGTTGAAGTCACTAAATGGAACAGTGATGCCATTAGTGACTTGGAGTAGAAATTTACCTCACAATACATTCATAAATGAAAATTATCTCATTATTCATACATAAATCAAGTCACAACCATGCAATAGAGCTAAACTATATGAAATGGATCAACAACAAAGTAAATATGCAATGCCATTTTTATTAAGTCATAGTTCATTAATAGAGTACAATTTATATAAAAATAGAGTATAATATCATTTCTATACTAGTACATGCCCAGAAGCTCACAGGCGAGCTTGGGTATTACAATGCATGCTCTTCTCAGTATCCATGCTAACTCAAACTATATCAATGGCATTCTCCATGTTTGCAAAGTTTTAATGCATTAATATCATGTCCTCTTCTTGAGGGTCATGCTCATTTTTCTAGGTAAGGGAACATATTTTTACCAAGTAGGATGGGTGCACATTAGGTGCTAAGCTATCACTGGGGGTTGTTATTCCACTAGCTCTACTACTCTGACACCTTTGCTCTCCAACTACCACGTGTAAGCACTCAATGAGATTTTCCTTCAAACCTAGGTGCTAAGCAACTGCTTGCCAGCTGGCAAAGGATCCATAAGGATTCTCTTAGCATACTTAGTTGTGAAGATCTGAGCCAGAAATACTTTCAAAGAACAACCAAATGATGAAATTAGTTGTGAATCTTTACACGCTTTTATATTTTCATTAGTTTTTATGTTTTTCCACATTCCCAACATTGATATTGACAAAGATTCAACATTTTAGGACATATAACATCTCATTACAAAAAATGACACCCAAGCAACATTAGTTTAACATTTATAGATCATTTTTCATGTAAATTGTTGTTGGTCCACATCTTGTGTGGTTTCTCTGTCCAATTCATCCTGAAAAGTAACACAATTTGATTGCACTTTATGTTTCAAATGGAATTGGGCCTATTCATTTATTGGTGGTGCATGCTTATAGATTGCCATAATATCCTCCAAATCTCTTGAACATCATAGATTATCCCATAGCCATATTCTACACATTGGAAAGGTTGTGCATAAGGATGATTCACCTTGCCAATATAAAAAATTAACCCTAATTAAAACTTGTTACAACCATATTTAACAATATTCTCAAGGAAATTAATACTTCTCCTATCAAATAGAAGAGTGAGAAGTGTTTTTTAATATAAATCCATGGATCTTGAGAAATTGGGATCATTGGGGTCATCCACATCACTAACATCATTTTAATTTACAAGAACATCAACAACATAGCCATGGGTAAGGTTAACAAAATTGTTATTGGAATCACCCTAAATAATCCATAAATGGATGTTTGGAAATAATCATATGAAAATATTTTATAAATTTAACAAAACAAGGACATATAAGAATCAATACATAAATAATATTTACATGGGCATCAACATTACTAGTTTAACAAAATGGAACATTACTTCTCTAAAAAAAATCCTTTCCAAATTTCTTTATCATATCACCAAATTTCAACATTTGATTGCACACATGGCATTGGGTTGACCACATGCATTCACACATTGTAAAATACAAACTAACCATTCTAACATTGTAAAATGTTTCTTCTTAGCTTGGGCTTATCCCCCATGCGACATCAAGGTCAAGCTCTGTTAGGTTGTGGAGCTAAAAGCTTCAACTGATGCAGACATGGAGGAGGTTGCTGAGTTCCAGGGATATTAACGTCAGCTGTGCAACTGACGTTGGTCATCGACAGTGCAAAAGGAAACCGACATCGATAGGAGTTGGCTGACGTCGATCACCTCTAGTCAGACAGGGACTGACGTCAGTCGCCTATGCGGTTCTAGAACTGTTCGTTGCATGAATAGTTAGTTTGTTGAACCGAGTGTTTACATGCAAAAGGCTATTTTGAGTCTCAAGCTACATGTCTAATTATTGTAAATTAGAAGTCTAAGTTATGGTTTAGTATGGGATCTATTTATAAACCCATTGGCATGTATTGTAATATGAGCAAATAGAGGAAGGCAAGGTAGATCCTTCCAATTGTAAGAACAGGTTGGTCTGCAGGTTGTTGCAAGATTAGGGAGAAGTTCTACATGGTAAGTAAGATCATTTGAGTTGCAAGTTTTTTCAAGTTCATGGGAGATCTACTTGAAGTACTTTGAGTGCTTGTGTACTGGCAGGGTTATTACTGACTAGTTGGAGGTGAACACCAATTCTGTGTTTGAGTTGTGTGTTGGGACCATTTTTGGTAGGAGAGTGAACTCTTGATTGAGAATTACTGGGAGCCCTTGAGGTGTGTGGGAAGCCTCATAGAGGTGGAAGAAGAAGTGGCATCTTCTTTATTGTATTTTCTTTTTAGATGAGTATTAATACAAGATTGTGTATTGTCTCTCATATTCTGTGTCATTTGTGAATTCTAGTTACTTGTTGCTTCTGGGTAATTCCGCATGTTTAGTTGCTTGTATGTGGTAATCATATGTACTCTTATTGACGAGTAGGATCCCGAAAACTGGTATTAGAGCTTTTGGTTGGGTTACTAACAGGTGTTTCAGATTTGGTTAGTGTGTGTTGATTACAGGTCACTCACAAGGGTTTCTGTTTGAGTGGGAGTATAGCAATGGCAGAAGAAAGTAAGCTACGAATGGAGAAGTTTAATGGCAAGAACTATCAATTATGGAGGATGCAGATTGAAGATTATTTGTATCAGAAAGATTTGTACTTACCGTTGGGTGGGGTTGCATGCAAGCCCCTGGATATGAAGGATGAAGAATGGGAGGTTCTTGATCGAAAGGCTCTGGGATCTATAAGGTTGAGCCTTGCATCGTCTGTGATTTCCAACTTATCACAGGCTAAGACAATGATAGAGTTGATGGAATCTTTGGAAAATTTATATGAAAAACCCTCAGCTTCGAATAAGGTATTTCTTATGAAGCAATTATTTAATTTGCAAATGTTGGAAGGTGGATCTGTTCATAGTCATCTTAGTGATTTCCATGGTTTGGTAAACCAATTAAATTCAGTCAATATTGTTTTTGATGATGAAATTAAGGCTCTCTTAATCTTATGCTCATTACCTAAAAGTTGGGAGAATTTGGTAATGGCAGTTAGTAATACTACGTCTGCTTCAAAAATCTTAAAAGTGGATGATGTTGTGAGTGTGATCTTGAATGAAGAAATTCACAAGAAAAGCACAGGTGAATCATCAGAGAATGCTTTGAGTGTTGAAAGCAGGGGAAGGCAAAGAGAGAAGATCGAGCATGGGAGATCAAGGTCCAAGATAGGCAGGATCAGACACGGACCGACGTCGGTCGCCTGTGCGATTCCAAAACTATTCATTGCATGAATAATTAGTTTGTTGAACCGAGTGTTTGCATGCAAAAGGCTATTTTGAGTCTCGAGCTACGTGTCTAATTATTGTAAATTAGAAGTCTAAGTTATGGTTTAGTATGGGATCTATTTATAGACCCATTGGCATGTATTGTAATATGAGCAAATAGAGGAAGGCAAGGTAGATCCTTCCAATTGTAAGAACAGGTTGGTCTGCAGGTTGTTGCAAGATCAGGGAGAAGTTCTACATGGTAAGTAAGATCATTTGAGTTGCAGGTTGTTGCAAGTTCATGAGAGATCTACTTGAAGTACTTTGAGTGCTTGTGTATTGGCAGGGTTATTACTGACTGGTTAGAGGTGAACACCAATTCTGTGTTTGAGTTGTGTGTTGGGACCATTTTTGGTAGGAGAGTGAACTCTTGATTGAGAATTACTGGGAGCCCTTGAGGTGTGTGGGAAGCCTCACAAAGGTGGAATAAGTGACATCTTCTTTATTATATTTTCTTTTTGGATGAGTATTAATACAAGATTGTGTATTGTCTCTCATATTCTGTGTCATTTGTGAATTCTAGTTACTTGTTGCTTCTGGGTAATTCCGCATGTTTACTTGCTCGTATGTGGTAATCATATGTACTCTTATTGAGGAGTAGGATCCCGACAAGCTCACTAAACATCACATCACCATTAGGGATGTTTTATAATTTCATCCTTGAATTTTTCTCTAATTTCTCAAGCTTGAATCTCTTGAAAAACCCATTATTCTTTCACATTTGGATCCACCAATAATACACAAATATAACATACACCAACCAATCCACTATTTGATGGGAAGAAAATATGATTTCATTTGGAAACATGTACTTCAAATGAGAAGATATATTTCCATGGTAGAATTTATCTCTTGACCTACATGGGGTATTATATGCAAACATCTTTCCCACATGCCAATATGGTGAAAATAGTTGATGAATGAATCTTGAATTGCATATTTTTCCATGAATAGGTTCACATCACAAACCACTGCTTCCTCGGTAGGAGACTTGTTCTTTATTTCACCCAAGTTTCTAAACATTGTCTACCTTGTTTTGGCATCATTCACCTTTGTAATCAAGTTTTTTAGCAATGTTCTCCTCACGTGCAAACTGTAAATGCACACCTCACATTGAAACACTTCCCTAGACTCGTAATGATAAATTAAACGTAAAAAAATTAGTAAATAAATAATTATCTTCAATGACAACAAGGAATATTATTAATATACATGGGCTCAACTTGCATAATAATAAAAATTTTAGCATGAACATCATTCATCATGAAAGCATTTGGTTTCTATCCTACCATGTGACCATGTGCACTAACCAGTAACGTCTACATCCATGATGTCAGGTTTGAAAAAATAAACCTCAACATCAATACCCATGCAATATAAAGTGCATTTTGCATATTATCAGATACAAGAAGTGTGTATATTAGAATTGAATCACAAAACATAAATATAAATCTTATACAATAGTAAGATTGAAGTTTCTAGTTTAAAAATCTGCAAGTACTTTCTACACATTTCTCCCATATGTGGAGTCCATCGAAAGTATACTATTGTGTGCATACTTCAAAATCCACACATGTTTTTGAGGAAGTTTGAGGCCTAAGACAAAGGGTTTCTACTCCATTCATATTTTCCCAAATTCATCATAAACATATACTTTGTCAAGATTTTTAGTGATAAATGTTCTAACACTATCTACATAATTAGGCTCAAATTTATATTTTACTGCTTTCATCCTACTTTGAATATTGTGTATGTCATATTTAGTCATGAAATCGTCCCTCTTTGTCTAAACTTATAAAAATGTATGTTTTTCATGAAGATGTCATGATTCTTTTGGTGAATAAGTTAAGGGGTCAGGCCGAACAACAATAATTTCTCTACCCAATCCTTCAATGCATCACTAATGAATGGAGCCAGAGGACAATGACTGTCCCTGAAGTCATCAATCTCTTGACCATGGAAATCCATGCCTTGTTATTCCATATATAACATGTTTTCATACATAATCAAACCCTATTATTGCATCTTCATCATCACATGAATACAAAAATGACATTGGCATCCAGGCACAAATGCTTACGACTAGGGGTTGTAAGAGCATAGACTTAGAAGACTCATTTTATTTTATTTATTTTTAGTTTATGTTTCGAGTAGGTATAGGAGGTATTTTTTGGTCATTCAATCACTATAATTCTAAAATTTGATCATTTTATATTAATAATGATTTTCCCATCAAAATTGTCTATTTGAAAAATTGAATTTGTAAATGACATTTCTAGAGTATTTTTCATCTTTTAGTGAAACCAAAGGTCATGGTGCTTATTGTAGGGATAAAGGAATGTATTAGGACATGTTTGGAATAATTCTAATATCTTAACACATACAGACCTATAAAACTCAACCAAGGTCAGTATCTTGAGTAAAGATATATGTTAAGTTTATGAGTGAGTTAGACAATTTTAGGAGTTTTGGAGCAAACAAGATAAGAAAGAGAGAGAGGATTGCATGGAGAAGACAAGAGGGGGGGGGGATGGGGGGTGGCGGAAGGGGTGGAAATAATAAAATAAGATAAATAACTCCAATAAATGGAAGAAAAAAATGAGGAAATTCTGAAAACCAGGGTTTTTGATAAGGTTGTGTAATACTTTTGCATCAAAAGCAAAAAAAGAATGACAATTCAAATTATAATATTGAATCTCAAGATCATAATAGTGTTTTTATTGAATATATTATATCCTTTAAGTCATTTTTATTGCATTATAATAGTGTTTATTCATTTTTCAGTTGAGAAAACATAGTATAGGTTACTACACTAAAAAAATAGTGTTATAATAGTCGAGTAAGGCAATCTTTTATCACTTTTTAAGATTGGCCAAGAGATAAAATAAAATGGAAAGGTAAGATACATGTGTATTAAGTATTTTCAAATTTTAAATATTTAAAACTTGATATTAAATATTGAATTTTTAGGTCACTGCCTGTATACAATCATGAAAGGTGCTTATATAGTCAAGAAAAGTGCCTTTTTTATCATCTTTTGAGATTAATCAAGGTGCCTAATTAATTAAAAGAGTAGTATATATATATAGGAAGAACCATTTATAATTGAAATATTCCAAAAACATATCTCAAAACTCAATTTTATCTTGATTTAATGCTCTCAGCCTATACACAAGTAGCATACCCTAAACTAGGGTTTTGAGAGATTAAAATCACTATATCTTGATAATGAACCCTTAAAATTTATTTAAACTTTGAAAAATGGTGTAATAGGGTGTGTGTGAATTTTTTAAAATGTTTCTAAATTTTTTAACCACCTATAGAGAGAGTTATTGAATATTCTCAGTCTCTAGGCCTAATTGTAAAGGCTAGAAACCATGTTTTAGCATTTTCTTGTATTACTAAGTTTGAGCAAAGGTATAAATCATTATGGTGAGTGGGGTTTGAGTGTGGAAAATTATTTTATATCATAAATACTCCTTTTTTTTAATCCATTTGCTCTCAAGAAGGCTTGTAGGCCTATCCTTCTTTTGAACCCCTGTATCACTAGGTTGGTTACCAATACCAACTTTCACAACATTTGAAATGTCATAATGTGCATCATATTTAGTCCTATTATCCTTGGGGATATAGGTATACCAATATTTATAAAAAACATAAATAAATTATAATGTAAAAATTTGAAGGACATACATAGGATCCATCCAAATGAAAGAACTTACACTAATAACCTGCACAATCAATTCTAGTAAATAAAATATATTTATCTGCACACACACAATAATAATCAATAATCCTTAATTATTTGAATAATATATTATGCAACATAAATTATTTATAATATATAGGGCAAATGGTTTGTTAAATTACAATAAACTATTTGTCATAATGCACAGGAATGTGAAAACTAAATATTTTTAGTTTTCAACCAATGTGCATGAGGTTGAGTAAATATCAACTGACAACTAACTGAGATAAGTAAGAATTTACCCTTAGTAAAATAACTTAATAAACTCACCACACTAACCTTAGGTAAAATATACTTACCTTAGGTTTTACAAAGTAACCTATGCGAGCTTAAAATGCTCATTATTCCAACACCCTCCCTTAAGCGAAACACAGGGAATATGAAAAGAAGAAAAAATATGAGTCCCAACTATTAGCTTGATAAGGTACTCATGTACAAACACAATGTTGAAGAAGGTACACTAAATGAACTAAGGATTCATCAAATACAAGTGGACTAAAAAAACCACAAGATATTTGGTGAGGTTCGAGGCTGCAAATGTTGGGAATGCTAGAAGAACAATTGTTGTCAAAGAATGGAGTCCAAAAATCAACCAAAATAAGTATGACACCTGAAGTAGTATATGCACACGCACTCCCATAAAACTGAAATAGGTGGAGTGATGTCAAATAATTTTTATGAGTAGACCAATCCCACTACTCAAACAAGGATAAGATGACACTGGGCTTCACCAGAATAGCTACACTTCAGAAGGAGGGTAAGCCCAAAACATGCTAAAAGAGACTGTCAACTACCAAAATAAATCCAAAGATACAGGTTCAAAATCACTCAAGCAGATGGTCTTGGTGGTGATGGAGTAATCTAAAAATTGAAATAGTGAAATAGTGCCCAAAGAATTAGAACAAAAACATATGAAGGTAAACAAGGCTAAATAGCAAAACCCCTCATGGCACTTTATATCTCAATGTAATTACAAAATAATCCCATCAAAAAACACACTAAATGATGCATAAAATAAGAATGCTATCAATATGTCAAAGATACCATCTAAAAAAAAAATTAGATTCACTCCTAAAAAAGCATTGCCAAAAACCAAAGCTCAAACACAAGAGAGCTAGAAAAGGGGTAGGAGGGGCTATGCTGTAGAACTTTCAAAGAGGAGTTCCAGAACCAAAATCCAATTCATTATCAGATGTAGAAGTGATCCACGCTGAAAATGCCTTACTTTTCCCTATCGAAGGAGTGGAAGAGGATGGAATAATGATCTGATGTTGATTCAATGCTGTCTCTAAAGCTTCCATTTTCTTAAATCATATATTCTCATCATGATTTGGACCATCTCAAAAATTACATGGGCCATATGTTTTCTTCTTTTTAGTGATTTGAGATGACTGTTCAGGAGGATCCTTTAAAGTTGGTGGAGACTTTCCTTTGAAGCTATTATCAACTAAAACATGGCTTGGGATAGGAAGATCATCAAGAGCCATTAGTTTTGATTGTTCTCTGGTTAGCCTTTCACAAAAAACTTCAAATGAAGGCCATTTGAATTTGTCACCTAATGTATCCATCATGGTATAGAAGGTAAATTAAAATAAACTATATGCCCCTTTCAATTTAGACAAAATCATGAATATGCACTCTTGATCAATTTTATCCTTCTTATTAGCTTTCAATTTTGACCTAACAAATTTGAATTTTACGAAGAATTCATCTATAAAAGTGAAATTTGATGGAGATAAGGTACTAAATTCTGCATCTAGTTGTAACATTTGAAACTCATTTATTTTGCTAAATAGGGTTTCAAACTTATCCCATACCTCTTTTGGCATTTTGGAATATGCAATGTGGAATTGAATACTATCTAAAACATTTAGGCAAATCAAGCCAAGAGCCTCATCTTGCTTGCAACCATATGCATACTTGTCCTTTGCAGTGGTGAATACTGCACAGGTGTTATCATCAAAAATCCTCCACAAGCATTTTGACTAAAGAAGTTGTTGCATTTTTGGCTTTCAAAAATGATAATTTATGGAATCGAGAGGTTCAAATGATCAAGAATCCATTCTCGAAGATGAAAATGACATTGACAAAAAAGACGTAGACATTTTACGTATAATTTTTAAAAAAAATGTACCCCACCTGTTACAATTTAATGTCTCTCGGTGATATTTACCCTTAAATCCATTTTAAAATAATAATATTAAGGTTTGTGGACCCAAAAAATGAATTTGAGTAATGGGATTTGAACCCAAGACCCCTTACAACATCAAAGTCTTATAAAACCTTTAATTGCCACCTGAGTAAAGTCAAATTTGAAAACATAAATAAAAGACTTGCATTTAAAGGTGTGAAAAAAAGGTCAAAATATACCTCACACACGTGAGAGGGAGATTTAAATTATTATATTTGTCAAATTAATTTTCTCTCCAACCGGATCTGGTAATTAAGAAAAAACCTTTTGGAAATTAAAAAAAAATCTTGCTCTTCACAAAATCTGCAAACTCATTTGACTATGTCCTCCAAAAAACTCTCCAAATAATTGTACAGCCTACATAAATTCAAAAAATTCCAATTGGAAATGAAACTTACGAATTTCTAGTTTATAATCCAATTTTCAGAATCAAAAAAATCACTGTATATAGCCTCCAAATTGAAGAAAACCATACAGCTATATGATAGAGTGTAGGCAGACTATGTTTTCCTTGTTGAAGGGGCTCAAAACATTATATGACCTCCTTTTTGGGTGTTCTTCCTTGATCAACATTAAAACTAGTTGAGTCAACTTTCCAAAATAGGTTTGACTTTTTCCAAAAACTAAGCAAAAGGTCAAAACCATATGAAAACCGTACAGGTACCCATTTTGCTGCAAAAAAATAGACAGGTGATTTTTGCCCAAATGGGTTGTACGACCTAGTCAAAATGTAAAAATTCAAATGTTTTTGAAATACTCACAAATTTTCATTTCTAGAGAGTATAATTTTTTTAATTTTTGGAAATTTTAATGTCCTATAACAATCATAAAGTGACACAATTTGTAGAAAAATGCTTGAGAACAAAGCCAAATTGTGAGAGAGAAATAATTTTTTTGAACACAACAATAAACTAATATTTAATTGAAAGTTGATCAAAAAATACATGGATGAGGATCTTCAACTAGAACTCCAAGCTTACGTACCATATAAAATTTAAAGAAGATACACAGGATCAATCCAGATGAAATAGCCTACACCAATAACCTACACAATCAATTCCAGTGAATAAAATATATTTATTCACATACACATAATAATAGTCGAGACCCCTTAATTATCTAACTAATCTGTTATGCAACATACATTGTTTACAATATATAGGGCAAATATTTTATTAAATGACAACAAACTATTTGTCATAATGCATAGGAATGTGAAAACTAAATTTTTTTAGTTTTCAACCAATGTGTGTGAGGTTGAGTTAATATTAACCAACAACTAACTGAGGCAAGTAAGAATTTACCCTCAATAAAACAACATACTAAACTCACCACATTAACCTTAGGTAAAATATACTCACCTTAAATTTTAAAAAGTAACCCATGTGAGCTTAAAATGCTCATTATTCCAAAAATTAATTTATACATAAACAAGGAGAAGTTAAATAATTAACATTCATAAACAAACAACATTGACAAACCAAGGGTGATGACAACCATATGCAAATGTATGAAAAAATAGATAACAATTGGAAAACATATGCATTGATATGATATCCTCAAATCATATAATGGAACAACTTATAAATGCATAAGGATCATTTAATAACTTATTTGTAGAGACTGGCACATCCCATATTTAGCATGGATGATTTGCTTGCAAAGTTATGTTATCTTTGAATAATGTTGTCAATTTATTATCAAAATTTTATAAAAAACATTAAATTAAAATATAGCTGGTTGGCATTCCTATTAGGTTTAACAATAAGATAATGAAGCCCAAATTGGGGATTCTAAAAAATATTCAAAGTGATACTTCCAATATTTATGTGCTGAGTGATTAAATCCTTGATATAAGTGTAATAATCCCATTGGGGTCAACTAGAAATATGTGATTTTTTTTCAAAATATAAATATAAATAGATTACACCTTGAGAATCTAAGTAGTGATCATACAAAATACTTTAAGATAGATAACTGTAAATGAAATATACAATGTCATACATCTCAGATCACTATCAACATAAGAAAACACGTCATGATACAAATATATAAAGTAATTACAATAATCTAGCCATTGTTAGTTCAATACATAGTCACCACTATCAATCCTTAGTATATAGTTAATTAAAAATATTCATGATAATGTTTCCAAAAATAAATATAATATAATACAATGTACATAATTAAGATACATGGCTCTCTAAAGCATAGTTCTCGAACTCAAGTATCTGTGGCAATCTCAAGTATCATTGGGACCACAAATTTTGACTAAGTTTTTCAGTATTTTGGCACAGAATAGGCATAGTGCGAGATGAGCATGGCAAAAAAAGACCATGGTGTAGAACTATCCTAGTATAGGAAGACTGTGGCATGGAACCAGTGAGTACGAAGAAGACCTAGTCAAAGATAGAACATAACTATGAGGATCCTGAGAGCATAGGACTTGGAACAACAACAAAAGACTTGGGGAGTATATGGAAAGTGGGAAATGGTTGAGGAGAGATTCTCAAGGGCCATCTAGAATTTAACCATCATGAGTTTCATATTGGCCCACAAAGAGGACATATGGAAGTAAAGATCTAGCATCAAACAAGAATATAGGGGGCATAGAGGCCTAAGTCCTTTGGAGAAAATGATTAAAAGATTACCATGAATCTTAGTCTACTAAGAGTTCAATATCCAATCACCTATGTTGTCATTTATTATGTGACTACATGGTCAAGGAAAAATAAGTATAAATACCCCTGTGTGGAATCATGTAAGGTGACTAACTATGGATAGAATATTAGAAATATATAATAAAGACTCATAGATATTTCAATAATTTTAGGCATTCTGTGTTTATGTTTGATTAATATTTGATTATGCATAGTAGATTAGATTAACTAATTCTATTATTTATCTCTCAGAATGGGATCTATAGAATATGCATTATGAATTGACAATCCCTTGAACTTCATGTCATTTATGTTTATGATCTTGGTGGTTGTGATTATTGAGTCAAGATCTATAGTAATTTATTTATTTTTCTATGTAATTACTAATTAGATATATGAATAAACTCAAGTATATGAATAGTTTGTTACTAAACAACATAACCCATAGGAATCGATCTCTTATTGCATGCTTTGGTGAGCGTGCAAGACCACAATCTTGCATGAAGGGCTAGTGCACAAGCTTGTTGGGGCTACACCTTGGCACATAACAAAACGTGATTAAGAAAGTAAAAACCCATAATTTTGTTTCCATTACCAAGACCCATAGTGCTTATTACACAATAATGGAAGATGTTTGAATGTATAAACCTTAAAAGTATTGAATAATGGATTACCAGGGTTGAGGATAATTTTTCTATTCCTTATATTGAAGTAGGAGTTTCCACACATTAGTGGGTGGAACAACATCTCTACAACACATTATATGAAACCTTCTTTGTTGAATTCCCTATTATTTACCTGTTTGGCTATTTTCTTATGCTCAAGGTCAATCATAAAATTTTGGGAGAAGATAAGCTTAGATGTTAGAACGTCAAAGGGCTTTGGCATGACTAGGAAGACTATGGACATGAGTTGTTAATATCTATTAGAGAGGAGTGTTGAATAGCTACATTCTGGAGTATGCTATAACCACTTACTCTTGTCCTAAAGAAGCCAAGTTTTAGTTTCTCAGAGAACCACATGGTCAGTATATTAAACATTTCCCACTATAAATCAAGAAATTGTTCAATGATTGTGGAATCAAAACTTTACCAATTGAAGGCTAAATCCATCCTAGCATGAGCCGCATAGTTAGAAGGGGAATATAGAAGTGTTGGTAAATAATTTTAGGTTTAGAATGGTAGCCAATCAATAGGCATTGCAAAAGTGAAAATATGATGAAGCTCAATAAAGGACTATAGGAGGAATTGGTGCAGGAAGGGATCAAGAGAACTTAGGATGTATTGTGAGGGTCCATAGGGAAGTGGGAATGCACAAGGACTCCATCACTTTCAAACCATGCCCCATGCCAATTTTATCATATGAAGGAGAAATTAACCGAATAGAAGAGATTAAAGAAACTAGTTTGAACCAACCGAGTTCCCCAACCATAGTGTGCACTCATGCTTTTGAATCAGATGAATTATGTATACAATTAGAATATAGATAGTGTAGAACTAGAATCTGATCCTATAAGGGAACTTGTAGCTAGATACTATGATGTTGGTATGGGAACTACAAAGAGAAATTGAATTTCTTAAGGACCAAGAATCAATACAATGTGTTGATATGCAAAAGGCAATCGAACCTCAAAACATGGTGCAAGATGATTTTCAAGAGATTTGTAAGCATATGTTGGATGAAGACATTATCTCACAACTAAGTAATTAGCTTAAAAATTAGGTATAGACACCAACTGATGCTCAACCTCAATTGATTTGACAAACTGAGGATTGTCAATTGAATCATATTCAACAATAAGATACCCCTGTTCCTCCTAGCCCTCGAGAGGATAAAGAAATACTGGTGAAAGCTACCGTCGATGGTTGGGTGATTTGGGGCATCTTGGTTGACACTGGCATTGAGTTTAAAGTCCTTATAAAGGATGCATGGTGTAAAATGGATAGTCAAACATTACAACCATCATCATATGTATTGTTTATGGTTAATAAAACTCTGCTCTACTAATTAACATCCTTAAGAATGTAATGATCGATATATTTAGAGTAATTTTCAAAGCTGACTTTGAATTTCTCAAGTTACCTAAGGCAAATGATTTTCCAACTCTATTGGGGTGACCTTGGTGTTATACAAACAACACAGAATTAAGTTTCAAAAAGTGCTACATCAGTTTTGAGAATACTGATCAATGCACTGTTATTCCATTAGATCAAACACATGGGTCCCCATACGTAGAACCTATTAATGTGGAAGAAGATATTAACCACATATTTAATATCATAGCCAAATATGGTAAACAACATGATCCTACTCTTGATGGCATCCTCTGATGAATTGGCACTTAGTCATTTTTTGATAATATAAGTAATTTTTGTTATTGTTGAGCCCATGGTGACTATGACATAACTGGAAGAGTATGCGGTGCCATTGGCAGTTGTGAGAACATTCCATGCCAGTATCATAAATGCCACAAGTTTGTTCACCTTGTTATCAGACAAGTTATGAGAGGACCAGTATGGATGCACCATTAGAAAGACTTGATGAAGTTCCTTAGTTTCATGGACAAATGGAAGTCTATGACTTTATCCAGTGCCTTAAAGACTTTTATAACTCTAACAATGATTGTATACGATCATTGGTTCACATTTTTGATGGTATAACTACAAGGTGGTGGTGAACCAATAATGATCAACTTCTCCATTCGAATCAAGTATGCTCTATTTTACATCACTGGTTTCATCATGACACTTGAATACTAGGGACAACCAACTATAGCAGAGTATGAGCACTTGAACCACACATAGAAGATTGTGAATCCATGTGGATGATTGAAGAGTCTTTCTTGCTAGAGTACCTCTAGGTACATGATTTTTATGGAACTTTATGAACCTGGGCTAGAGCATGGTATGTTCATGAAGAATAACATATGGGTACTCATTTTTAGCATCTATTGAAAGATAGCATGAACTCAAAGTTATATTATTCATATTTAAGAATGGATGTATGTCTCACTCTCCAAGCCATGCATAAAGCAGTTGTTGGTGACCCTAGTCCTATTAAAGATCACTTGAGATATATCCATGATATCTCAGAAGAAGGTCTAGTTCTTTTTAATGATCCATCTGCACAACCCACTCTCATGCCAGACCCTATCTTTGATTAGGAGTGTCGTGAAGAGATACACCTAGGGAAGAAAAAACTAGTATTTTAAGTAGATGAAGGTGAAAGGTCTAACCCACCTAACCCATTGTAAAATCATTTGAATGTCCCTATACACTATGATGCAGAAACTATTTACAATATTGGTCCTGATGTAGACCACCCTTACTCAAAACCTCTTATAACTATCTAGTGCAACATCATCACAAAAGAACCCAAAATAGTTATCATAGGTAATTATTGGATTAACATAGAGGTTTCAAAAATATTTGAATTATTAACAAAATACCTAGATGTCTTCCCAAGAAGTTATAGTGAGATGAAATGTGCTCATCCATCTCTAGTCAAAATGCATATCAAACTGGTTGATGTCGCTTGACCAGTCAAGAAAAGGCCATATAGGATGAATCCAAATCTATGAACATGTATGAAGGAAGAAATTGATAGTATGTTACATGTCGGAGTGATCACCCCAATTGATGAATTTGAGTGGGTCAGTCTCATGGTCATGAGTATAAAAAGAGATGGATGCATTAGAATTTATGATGATTACCATATACTTAATGCATCTTATGTTATTGATCCCTTCCCAACACCATTCATAAAATACATCCTTGAAGGCATCGTTGGGTGTGAAATTTATACTTTCACAGATGGATTCTAAGGGTGCCATTAGGTCTAGATCACCAAGGAGGATCGACCTAAGACTTCATTTGCCATCTAATGGGGATCCTTTGTATATACCATCATGCCTTTTGGGCTAAAGAATGCACCTACTGTATTTTCCTATATAGCCATTGAGGCCTTTAAAGATTTCATCCATAAATTTCTTTAAGTTTACTTAGCTGACAAGACAGTCTATGGCTTGGCCAAGGACTATTGTTCTAATCTATGACTCATGCTTGAGCATTGTTGAGTAATACAAATATCACTAAATATAAAGAAGTATCTTTTTGTTACACCTTTTGGTGTTCTTCTAGAACATATTATCTGCAAGGATGGACTTTTGGTAGACCTAGCAAAAGTATATGTCATTCTTCACCTCCCAGTGCCAAAGTCTCAACACAAAGTTCATGCCTTTATAGGACATATTGGGTATTATAGGAAATTCATTCAAAGATATGCAAAGATTATCATGCCTTTGGAGGAACTCTTAAAACATAATGAGCATTTTATCTAGACCTGCTCTTGCCAAGAAGCCTTTAAGGCCTTAAAAGACAAACTGATCATCACTCCAATTCTACAGTTTTATGATTGGAATAAACCATTTCATGTCCATTTTCATGCCTCTGGAATGGTAGTTGGTGAAATCCTTACACAACCAAATGAAGGTTACCTTGATCACCTTATCTATTTTATTAGTAGAAAACTTACTCCAACTAAGCAAAATTACACCACCATAGAGCATGAAGCACTATCAATGGTTTATGCTCTACAAAAAAATTGACAATGCTTGTTGGTAACTCTTTTTGTATTTATTACAGATTATGAAGCTTTAAAATATTTAAAAAATAAACCAATGTTGCATGGCTGCATCTATCACTAGATAGTGTTGTTTCAAGAATTTGAATTCTCTATCATGGTCAAACCAAGAAAAACTAATTTTGGCCCTAACCATCTTTCTCAAATTGATTTTGGATAAACACCGCACACTATTGAAGATGACCTACTTGATGTTCAAATATTTTGTGTTTCTCATGGTCCTAAGGAGTTGGAAGATATCATAACTTTCTTAACTACTAGCTCAACCCCTGATTGTCTAATTCCATAGGCTAATAAATAATTTGTAGTCTATGTTGTACCGTTTTAGCTCATTAGAGGGGACCTCTACAACCTTGGCTGAGAATAAATTATTCAGCACTATGTCATGAAACATGAGCACTCTGAAGTACTCCAAGAAGTTCATGAAGGCATTACAAGCAAACACTATGTTAGGGAGGCTATTGTGTGCAAGGTATTGCTGGCTAGATTATGGTGGCCTACCCTTTTTCAAGACACCAAGATGTATGTTAAAAAGTGTGATATTTATTAGCGCATGGGAAAACCAAATCATTGGGATGACATGCCATTATGTCTAATTCTATCTTAAGAACCATTTGAAAAGTGGGCCATTGATTTTGTCAGCCCCATCAATCTAGCTAAATGATGTACATGTTCCCATTATATCATTATAATGACTGATTATCTCATACATTGGGTTGAAGCCATGTCAACAAGTGATTGTATAGCTGTTATTTTTGTGCACTTCATATCGGAACATATCATAACCTGTTTTAGATGCCCACTATTTTTTACTAGTGATCAAGCTACACATTTCCTCAGTGAGACTATTCACATCTTACTTGCTGAGTTCATGATTTCTCATCACAAAATAACACCGTATCATTTTAAGCTAATGTCACTATCAAGGTATTCAATAAAATCTTAGACAAAACACTTAGAAAAATTTGTAATATTGATCAAACTGACTGGGATGATAGAGTGTCTACAGTACTTTGGGCTTATCGAATAACTTATAAACACATGAACCAGAACACACCATTTAATCTGGTATATGGTAAATAATCAATTTTACTAATTGAATTCTTGGTACCATCTCTTTGTATTATGAACATTGTATAATTGGATGAGGATTCATCATTAAAAGCATGTGTGGATGCTTTATTTTAATTAGATGAATCTTGTTTCCTTGTTTATTAGAGTCAAGATGTGGATAAATGCAAACAAAAGGCATAACATGATTGACACATCAAGTATAAGACATTTACCCTTGAAATAAAAGTCTTAGTCTAAGAATCCAAGTTCATGCACCATTTTGGAAAACTTCATATTCACTAGGATGGTCTTTTTGTTGTTCATAGCATTCGGTTTGTCAGTGCTTACCATTTACAAAGATTGGATGGCCAGTTTCTTATTGGACATTACAATGGTATCTAGTTGCAGCAGTATTTCTCTACTTCATAGTATTTTTTTTGTAATAATAAGGATTATGCCATTCGTTTAGTATTTCTTATTTTTAATAAAAGTGTTGCCTTAGTTATGCACAACATTTCTTTTATAAAAAGTTAGTTTATTTTTGTACTTGTAATTTCATGGAGGATCACGACACACTTTTTAGTGTGGAGTAAAAGGTAGTACATGTATTCATGCTAAGGATGCATGCACAACTTAAGATGCACAAGATAAACAACCCTAAGATAAGATATTCTCACCAAATAGTTTGAAAATCCAAAAAAACAAAACAATTGTCCTCCACTCCAAAAAAAAGCACAAGACAACTATCTTCCACTCCAAAATAAGAGTTTAGAACAAGATGTGTCATTAATGTGAAAGAGTAGTAGTTGCAATAAATGTGAGAACATCATGACAAGATAATATCATTAAATGTATTTATGGTGAGAAGTGATATTCAAATAATGGTGGTTGTTACAAATGCATTAATAATGAGAAGTGATGGTCGAAAATAAAGGGGTAGTAAATGCAAGTTATCCCCTCGAACTTATAAAAGGACATGAGAGTTCATTTTAATTTTTGACTTTGTTTTTATTTGAGTCTATATAATTGAAGAGTGAACTAAGCCCAATTGATTCCAGAGCAAGTGCAAGTCAGAGCATCAAAATCCTTTAAACAACTATTGAGAGGAACATTAAACTAAGTAATCAAGCACAAATCTAACCCTGAACCACAACTTATGATAGAAATAAGTGGTAGTTGTAGGTTTTAGAAGTAGATGCCCACCATTAGAGGGCATCAAAGTAGGAAAAATGGAGTCACATACATCATAATCACATATTATTTTGGGAATGTTGGATGACCATACCTCAACCTTCAAGCTCCATGGAAGGTGATGTGGCCTAAGAAGAAGGATTTAAGAAATGATCCATTGCTAACTATACCAAAAGAAGTAGCAGTACTTGGGGGAAGCAATACTAATAAGAGAATATACACCTAAAGAACAATGACAATGTGTGAAAGCTAAATAATTTAGAATGGTGATCCAAGTAAAGAAGGCACAAGCACCTTCACCCGTGCCATTGATGATAAATGAGATGCAATACCCAGAGATGGTGTTGCACATACAAAATTGGGTCTCAAATGTACCTTATTGAACCATATTTTACTAAAACCACCATCAATTAGGGAATGAGGTTGATTTACAAAATGATTATCAGGTTGAGGGCCAGAACACCAAAAATCAATAGGTGTATGATCTCAAAATTTTTAATGCCTTGGACATTATGGGGTTATTTCAAATGTTCCACCTTCCATGCTTTGGAAAACCTATGAAAACAACTATGTTTCTACTCTCGTGCATCCATGAGGACTACCTCTACTTTATTGGGCACAACATGAAAATTACACCTGAGATAATAAGGTGTCAGGGTTGTAGTGCTCTAACATGGATGTGGAGTTTGACTTAGAAGACTCAGAGAAAATAGGGAAAACAATAATGATGCTTATGTAATAAAAGTAGGGCCATGCCATGCACATTAATAACTTATAATATCTTGCCCTCTGGATGGCCACATGCATCATCATGACCAATATCAACAACATTGATCATTGGAAAGAGGTGGATATGGCTCACTTATACATTGCTCACCATGTAACTCAGGGCTTAAAATATAATTGGGTAATGTATTTTTCCCATAAGATCATAGAAGATGCTAAGAAGACCCATCAAATACCAGACCATAGGTTTCCATGATAGTATTTTTATTGTTAATGGTATTTGACGAGATTGGTGTACCATATTACACCTTAGGAGAGCTAAATTGGGCATATCTAACTGAAAACAAGTCCCTTGGTGAGTGTTATAAGGCATTCACATGCCCCAGACACATCACCCCTACTTAAAAAAATTAAATGAAATCACAGTACGATGGTATGAAGTAGGCCTTTAGGAATGAATGGCGCATTCCTAGAGACTTGGTCGTCTAGGTTGGTGAACAAGCCCAGTTTTCCATAAAGTAACATTTCTCTTTGCTGTGCATCAAAATGGTTCCTTCTAGATAACTTTCAGCATGGTTATAGATACCCTATGCCTTTTCAGTGTGGTACTTTATTTCTTCAATAAATCACATTTTTTATGCATAACCTCTCACCTTGAAAGTGGATTGAATCAACATGGAGATTCACACTCTCTGAAAGATGTATGTATATCCTAGCAAGAAGGCCCACAAAGAGAAGTGGAAGACTAATCAAACTAATATCAAGGTCAAGCAAACCATGGTGGGAGAACAAGTGCATAATCTATTTTACATTCTTTGGCCCAAAAAGATATCTTCAAAAGGCACAAAACACACTAGAGAAAAACTTCCACCAGTACCACAAATTGTGAAGAAGAAGCAAGTTGTGTATGATGCCAACACAAGTTCACTATAGGATCTTCCAAAATGGTAGAGCACTACCTAGGCACTGCAATCTAGACCTTCACGACTATAGGCTTCTCCATATAGACCTTTACCACCATGGGCTTCACCACCTAGAGCTTCACCTCCATGGGCTTCTCCACCCCCAGCTTCACCTCCAAGAACTTCTTCACCAAAGGCATCACCACCAAAGGTTTTACCATCATGGGTTATTTTGTAAATTAAACTAGAAAAATAAATTGAGGGATCAACACCATTACCCCATCTGAAACTAGTTCAAGAATAACTTGAAATCCAAAAAAATTGAAGGAATTTGACTCTGAAAAGACACTCTCCCCAGTGTGAGAGGAGGAGACCACCTTTGATGATGTATAATTAGACATTGGGGATCCATATAGTAAAGAGGAGGATGGCTATGATACCCTGTAGATGAGCGGGATGACCATTGATAACACTTCTTTGGCTACCAATACAAAGGTTAAAATTATTGAGCACAACCCAATAAATGCAAGGAGCCTACTATTTTTGAAGAACAACCACCATTGTTTGATGCATCCAACAAATTATCCACTTACTAAAAAATAGGGATTCCATATAAGATGCTCTATCTATAGTCGCATTTCCTTCCCCAAGATGCAATTATTGATACAAGGCAATAAATGTCCTTCCTTTTGGATATGTATAATGAAGAACAACATTTTGAGATTCCTCCAGATAGGCTTCTGTTAAACTCTCAAGTACCTACACTACCAAATCCACTATGGGTTGATCCCTAGAAGATCTTTCCTCTAAAATCCAACATTATATTTTTAAAAATGGCTTTTGAAGTCATGTACCAAAATATACTTTCAAATTTTAAAGTGCACGAAGTAGAAAAGAAACATGGCCAGGTAGTGGTAATGTATAATAAAGAGGTTGCCACTCAGAAGGCACTCGAAGAAGAGGTGGCCACATTAAGACAAAAAATGAAGGAATCCATGGAGGCCAAAGTAAAAACTTTAGATTTATGTAAATTTATTTTGGGCCAAGAACCGACATTGGTAAATGGAGTGCCTCTAGATAGAGAAGCTTTGGATAAATTGGAGACCCTAGTGGATCTCCTATTGAAATGATGCATGGAACAACCTGCATTTAGGAATGAAGAATTATGGTGGTTAATCAGTTTACAGAAGTATTGGAAGTCTGTAAGTGCACCCTTAAAAGAGTTAGGGAAGTAATCCCCATCTTGGATGGGATTTTTTAAACATTAGTACAATCTTTTAAAATTTTGGAGGCTTAGCTCAACATAGAAGAGTCTCAAAGGTAGTAGTTAGTAGATGTTATTCTCATAATAAATGATTGCACTGAGTGTGCAAAGGCATTTAAATATGTTGAATTTATGGAAGAGACAATAAACATGCATCGACAACAACTCAATGCTAGTTTTTCAGCTCTCTGAGGATAGGTTGTCATTAAGGTCACAACACTAGAAGAAGTTCAGAAGGATTCTAATGCATCCCTCAACCAATTGGTAAAAAATGCCAATGAATGTCCTAACCAACTAAAGGAGATGAAGCAAAGGTGGTCATTGAAAAGATAACATCAAAGCTGCTTAATACTTTGTCACATTGGGATAGTGTTAGGAAGTAGACTGAATAAATTGGGCTTGAGTTTTTGGCTGAAGACAAAATCAAGAGTTAGTCTAGGATAGATTAAGAACTTAGTTTGGGGTGATGTTGGACCCCAAATTTTAACTAAGTGTTTTAGTATTTTGGTATGGAACCGACATGATGCGAGAAGATCATGGTGTGAGAAGACCCTGGCACAGAACTAGCCTAGCATAGGAAGACCATGGTGTGGAACCAATGAATGTGAAAGGACCTAGTCAAAGATGGAACATAACTATGAATAACTTGAGAGCATAGGACTCAAAAAAATAGCAAAAGACCTAGGAAGTGTATGGGAAGCGGAAGAAGGTTAAGCGATTATTAAGGGCCATCCAAACTGTAACCATCATGAGTTTCACATTAGCCTGCAAGGAGGAAATATGGTAACAAATATATCGCATTGAACAAGAATATATGAGGCACAAAGGCCTAGGTACTTAGTAAAAAATAATTACAAGACTGCCATGAATCTCAATCTACTAAGAGTTTGTTGGCCAATCACCTATGCTATAATTTATTATGTAACTACTTAGTTAGGGAAAAAAAAGTATAAATACCCATGTGGAATCATGTAAGGTGATTGATTATGGATAGAATATTAGAAATATATAATATAGACTCATAAATATTGCAATAAGCTTAGGCTTTGTGTGTTTATATTTAATCGACATTTAAGTATGAACAGTGAATTGGATTAACTAATTATGTTGTTTGTCTCTCATAATGGGATTTATAGAACATTCATTATGAATTGACAATCCCCTGAACTTCATGGCATTTGTGTTTATGATCATGGTGGTTGTGATTATTGAGTCAACGTCTATAGTAGTGTATTTCTTTTTTTGTGTAATTACTAATCATATATATGAATAAACTCAAGTATATGACTAGTTGTCTCGATAAGTAGTACTATTATGGGCATGGAGAACATTATTTGAGCACTTTTCCACACCAATCATGGACCGATTATCCCCACACTAATATCATTAGGAAATGACCCTCCTTTCATGGATGAGTAAATAATGATGGCATGAGATTACATAGAGACAAGCAACTACTCTTGTATTGTATGATTTCTAAAACTAAACATGCATTGTATCATAAAAAACTTGATCTATTGCAACATATCACACAAACATGTAAATCATACTCATGAAATGATATGTCTCACTAAACATACTTTGGACCAAAATTTTAAGAATAATAAATAATAGCGATCTATAGATCAATCAAATTCATACACACCAATTGATTGGATTACCTTCATCTGACATTATGATGTTAGTAAGCTAGTGAAGTCCATCTAACTCCTTACTCAGTATCAACAACGCAAGATTGACCAAACATATTTTAACCACGAGATTCATATAATTTACATCTTACTAACAACCATATCACTTAACATGCTAAACATAGGAGTAATCAAAGTATACATTTATTTGATAAAATATATGAATGAATCTTACATTATTATCTATCCCATATTAGAAATAATGACTATAATTTATACAATCCAGGTAAATATACATTTAACTACAGATTTTAATTACCATAATTTATTTTCAAACATATTACACTTTATGATAACCCATATTATCATAGTCTAGTGTTCTAAGACATAACTACTAATTTTCCCTCAAGCAATCATAATAAAGTAGTCGTAACTACATAAAAACACAAGTTTATATTCAAGCAACTAGATAAAATTAAGTCATAGTTCCCATGAAACACATAATATTCTATCCCAGCATTTGTTATACTCTCAAGGGTTGTATGCACATATACTTAAAGTCTTATTAACTGACACAAAACACGATATTCATAGTAATAACCAATGTGCATACATTTAATCAGTCAAACACAGGTGTGAGTTTAGACAAAACAATTAAAGTATGTGACATATGAGTATAACATACATTTATATTGTAGTACTCAATGATATCCCATACTATCATAGTTCACAACTATGTAAATACACATAACCAAACTCATGATTTCAAGAATCAAATGACCCACATACATAATAACAATCAAGCAAGAATGAGATTATACCATCCAAGTATACCCTAAATTTAAACTGCATATTAGCATTTTAAGAAATATAATATCAAGCATGCATCATGATGTACCATTATATGCTAAATATAACCAAACATTGATACATATCAACACTCTCATAATATGTACCACACACAAGTAATCAATACTAAATACATATAACTAAAAGTCAATCAATCATTTATAGTGAAACAAAAAACTCATAAACTCATTATAACATTCATTTAAACATCTCATTCCATTTCTAAAAGACTGTTTTATTACGATTTTAGTTTCGGTTCCTCTGACACATTTTGACTCATTTTAACCATCCATTTAATTGTAAGTTTAGGCGTGTGACCCAATACACTTATATGCATAATCTTTTTATATGATTATTTAATTCCAAGTATAACTATGATTTCCATAACATACAAATAATATATAAATATTATATCACTAGTCAACTATATTTCTAAGTCAATAATTCCACATGACTTTATCAATTGTTAAACTTCCTTGATCATAAAATATTTTGACGAGCTTTAAGGGATTCAATAATATAAAACTCCTTCACAGTTTTTAACCCTATGTAAACAAAATTCCACCCAGTTATGTTCAAAGTGTACATAGTTCATAAACAAGTTCTCAAAACTACACAAAGCATATGATACACAATTATCGTTTTACCAATTAATAGTATTCTCCATTTTAAAAAAATAAACTATTGTGTCTTTAACAAATATTTGGTTGAGAAAGACATTAATTCTATATAGGAGCTTTTCCTTACTTTATAAGACTTAACTTGGCCCTCTTCATCCCACATGAAGGATTTAATTCGCTAATAGAAAAGGAAATCATACTTTATATATATATCAAATGATTACATGATGTTTGAGATTGTATTCTGGAAACTCAAAACAAGGATATATATATATATATATATATATATATATATATATATATATATATATATATATATATATATATATATATATATAGCGTTGTATTGTTTTACATGTAATAATACAGACTGCATAGTTTTAAATTACAAATTTACTACATATAAGGATATTTGATATTAAAAAGTAACAAACATTAATATATATATATATAATATACCTTGTTTTGAGTTTCCATAATACAATCTCAAACATCATGTAATCATTTGATTATATATATATATATATATATATAATCAAATGATTACATGATGTTTGAGATTGTATTATGGAAACTCAAAACAAGGTATATTATATATATATATATTAATGTTTGTTACTTTTTAATATCAAATATCCTTATATGTAGTAAATTTGTAATTTAAAACTATGCAGTCTGTATTATTACATGTAAAACAATACAACGCTATATATATATATATATATATATATATATATATATATATATATATATATATATATATATATATCCTTGTTTTGAGTTTATATCCTTATATGTAGTAAATTTGTAATTTAAAACTATGCAGTCTGTATTATTACATGTAAAACAATACAATGCTAAATATATGGGTTTACTACGGCTCATAATAATTATTATATCTATTATACCTAAAAATATTATGCCCAGTAAAAATATCAAAATAATATGGGTAAACCTTATGTAATGTAATATTATGATTGGTATACCCATGTAATACTATGTAATGCCTAGATTATGTTATTTTCAAATACAGTGCAATAAACCCATAATTTATTATCTGTATTATTTGATATTTAAGTATTAAATAATGATAAATCTATATTATTATGTTACTGTATTGACTTCTTTTTGCCTGACTACGCCTTGCTAACTTTTGATACGCTGACTAATATATAAATAATATAAGGAATAACGTAATTCTTTTCCATCTTTATCAATAATAATATCTACAAGTTGCTACTCTATTATATACATACACATAATTCTTTAGATCACTGCAATCCTATACACACACCGAATTCACCAAATCACTACATTTCCTTTGGGCAACAGGGTATAGGATCAATTACGGAATTAAATATGCAACATCTTTATACATCCACCATTAATAAGCTTCCCAAATAATAGCCTCAACTAGATTACATATACAAATTTTAACAAAACACTATGAAATTGTCGCTAAGTAAGTTCAAATCACTATACTTATAGGTATTTTAGTTTGCATCAATATATAATTTCAAATCGCCCAGTGTATTTTCTTACACATCACAGGGATCACAAGTTCGCTACATAATTATAATAAATCATTATTTCACTCATTAAATCATTGCACACTATTTTATGAGTCAGTGTATGCTATTATGGGTTGTTGGTTGAAATGTAAATTATAATATTATAATAAGTCACTGGAATTTTTATACATATACTCTAGATACCTTAGATCACTACATACATCACTTACAACACATTTATCATACTATATCACACAACAAATAATATACATTGAATCTTAGCTATATATACAGGTAATGTCGGTCTATAACAACGTCTTGGAATAATGTTGCTCTCTTATTAAATCATTACATCCCTAAAGTGAATCAATGCATGCTAAGCTTATTATATTGAGTCTTATACTATATAAATAATAGTATAGTAGTGACCCATATATCAATAACGATCCAAATTTATAAGATATAGCAAAGTAATTTTTTAATAATATATATAGTGCTAAGCTCAAGCCATACGCTAATACCTTCCTAGAGGGTCCTGATAAAATCAAATAGGTGATAATTAATTAAAATAGAGCCATGGAAGTAAAACCTATGAATGGTAAATCTACCTTCATCATTTTCCCAGTTTTCTCAAATCTCAACTATGGCAGTTGCATCCAAACAAGATGTGAATCATTGGGAATCTTAAAGAAGACATACAATTCTATGAAATTGCAGTGTTTGAGCTTTGAAAAACATCATCAATTTTGAGGAAGTTGATAGAGAAAGATAAAAGTGTTGTAAATAGTTTATTAAGTGCAGTTTTAACACATGGATGAGGTAAAGCAATTTTACTCAAGGTTGGCCCCTCTCTTGACATATGCCAAAAGGTGCATTATGTTGTGAGATTAAAATTGATATTAGTAGAGGAAATTTACAAGGGCAACGTTTGAGGATCAAATCATATATAATTTTTTTATTTCTATATAAACAATTTGCTTTCGAATTAAACATAATTCACTCTACAAACATTTAGAGACTACATAAGATTATGGTCTACCTAGTAAAGCCTTTTTGATACTCATCTTCCCTCTACACTCTTGCACTTTTTCTTCTTCTTCTTCTATTCTCTCTCACTCTGACTCTCTCTTTTTTATTTGCACCCCTACTGCATCCTTATTCACTCCCATGAATAAAACATTTTTTAATTACTTTATTTCTTTTATGGCTTTTCTTTTTCTTTTATTCTATTTTATTTAATGCATTTCCTCCTTTTAATTTTGTTTTAATTGGTTTTTAAAGTATTTCATTTTTTCTTATTTTTAGACCAATCTCTTTTATTTATTTATTTATCATTTTTTTGTTTTTCCTCTCAAATGACAATTTTCAAATTTGCAACATTTTAATATTAATTATAAAAATCATTAAATTCACTAATTTAATTAGCATCTATAATGTCAAAATGGTTTAATGATAATTACTTTAATCACTAACCTTGAATTTGTACTAATTACATAAATCATGCCAAATGAGTTCTTTTAATCCATTTCAACTATACTAATAAACCATGAAAATCAATTATTTAATGCAAGCAAAAATAAACACACTATATTATCCATTTTATTATGTATTTCTAACATGTGCTAATTATTATGTTGTGTGCAGAGTTCTCACCAGTTTCTCTATCGTCCTCCGACATCTCCATCTACATCACTCTCTTTGATGATGCTCTCCTTGTAGCACTCTCTGAGGGATGAGTTCTCTTGCGTCAACCTCACAACAAAGTAGATAGTTAGACCATAACAATCATAATATACATTCATCAGAAAATATAGTTGAAATAAAAAATCAACATGATCATAAAATAAACATATACTTATAACTAACTCATAGCAGTGTGATCATGTAACCTAAGTAATATCTTACTATCCCAAACAATATATATCAAATCTTAGTTAAAAATGGTCAAATCTAAATTTATCAACTATAAATATTCACAAATAATCTAATAAGTTTACTTGGTGAAGAATCGGGATGTAACATCCTTCTCCCCTAAAGCTAGTCGTCATCATGAATGACTCTTATTCAAACATAAATTTTGAATTAAAAACATTATTCAGTAGATAGATAATATAGTGTAAAGTATCAAATCAAGTAAATAAATACAAATGTGCCCTGTAGATCTCATCATAGTTCTCCTAAGTAGTACTATTCTCAAAGTATTGGTCCCACAAAACCCTGCTCTGTGACATCTACCTATTATGAAAATAAGGTTTGTGAAGGTCATTACTGAAAACGGTTCTATCATGACCACCTTGAGGTCTAGAATCGGCAAGACAAGCCTATACATAACCTGGTGAAAATTTTACTGATTTGTCAAAAACACACGAGATCATCATAGAAGTCAAAACAAATGGCTAGGGAGAGTTACACAAAACCTTCCATCCCCTCTACACATCTCTCTTAATCCTAAAGAGTGTTTTTCTCATTTCAGAGAAAAATATTTAGGGAGTCTAGTAAAAAGTTAATACTATTGCTACTCTGTGTAGCTCCTAATAAGTATAACATGCCAATACTACCACTACTTTACGAAGCTCTTGATAAGTATGATGATGAATAGGATCTAGAAATACTATATTTCTAATGTATACAAAAATAAGGAATAATTACTCTACTGTATACATGTGTATGAAAAAATGATTGAATTTGACAAATCTATCTATCAAATCTTAGATTTGATAAGTCTATTTGTCAAATCCAAAATCAATAATTACCAAGTCAATGTGAGTTTAAGCAAGATCCACTCCTATCACTTAGTAATCACATTCCTAATTTAGCACTTTTCCCTTAGTCTTCATGACTTAATGATCTCCAAATTGTGCACACGGTTCAATGAATCATAAATCTATACTAATTGATCGTAGAAAGCAATACTATATGCTTAAAAAAATTCAAATATACTAACATACATAGAAGAAAAATTTATACAATCATTTCATAATTAT
This sequence comes from Torreya grandis, assembly GCA_037957365.1. NCBI lineage: Eukaryota > Viridiplantae > Streptophyta > Pinopsida > Cupressales > Taxaceae > Torreya > Torreya grandis. The sequence goes on from JARHVA010000400.1 coordinate 1,455,389, forward strand.
ATTAAGTTGCCATTGGGCAAACATAACTAGTATCATATTTCAGAGCTTAACCTATAGTGTTATATTCATAATTAAAAGAAAATAATGTTAAAATCAACATAACATACAAAGACCAAGGATCACACCATCCTTACCACTTTAGAAAGAAAACAAGTGAGACAACGTCTCCTTGCTTGTTCAACTAGCACACAAAAAGTTAAAGTTTATCTTAACCCTTTTAGACTAACAAGATGTTCCACACATCCTATACCCTACTCGCTCTTGGTGAAGGTACATAAATATCTTTCAAAACAAAATGCTCTAAGAAAAAGAGATTAATATCAATCTAATCAAGGGTATATAATATCATAACAATTATGATTAAATAGAATTAATATAAATTTAAGGTTTGCCACTCCACATGGTATAATTTAACAAGTTAGATAAAGTAGTGACCCTAAAGATTCACAAGTGAAAAGTAGAGAACTATCATCTCAAAAAATAAAACCTCTACATACCCTCACACGGTAAAAAGAAAACACTTCAACTCAATGTTGCCAAATGACAACCTACTTACCAAATCTGTAAGTATAGTATCACAATCTATTTCCACAACTGGGAGAAAAAAATACTAACCACAAAGATGTATCAATCCATCCAATCCTTCAAATTCTCTCTCAATAAGAAGTATACGACATTTATCCCATGAACTCCAAGGAATATGGTCAAAAAAATAGTTCAAAAACAAGTTTCTATTTAAGAGAACACTAAATCAACATCATGAAAATATGAATCCTCTCGGTAGCTTATAATGATGTCAAAGGGGAATGAGATAATAATGACTAACCTCTAAGCTAACTAAGAGAGATGACGCTTCTTCTTAATCCAGGTAATTTAAGGGTGTCAATCCTTAAACAAACTCATAACACATAGGAATTCTCACCCAAGTCATCTACACTCTACTACAAGAAAATTCCCACTGCCCTAGGTGGCACTAAACTAAAAATGGTCTTATAAGTTTTTTTTCCACTCCTAGGATTAGTGAAAATAAGACACAAAACTAATGTACATATACTTAAGTGGGAAGCATCCCATGATTTTTAAACACTCTCAACACAAAATGCAAATGACAATGGTGACTTGATTAATAAGTAAGGTTGTAATCATCCTCGAGGTGTCAATCCAAATGATCATAAATATGGTAAGATATTTTTTTTCATGACTTATGAACTATACTATGCACTCACCTACCAAACATTGATTACGACCATCACCATTGAGACACTTTATAAAATAACCTTTTAACAAATCTAAGAGGCTATAAATGCTCCTAAGGTACACATTCAATGTACCACACACATTTCATGAATGTCTCATATATAAAATAGTCATCAAGCTATACATGAGGATCTACCAAGTCTCAAAACTCCAATCATGATGTAGCACGATTCTACACTGAGGCACTACATATCCAAAATACCAATGCAAAACTTCATGTCACTAGGTTCACACTAGTGAACAGAAGGACACAAAAAATGCCAATGGACTCATTAGGTCCTAAAATTTGAGCCACAGCTCTAATACCACATGTAACAACTTTGTTGAGTTCAAATAAAAATACGTGATTTTTTTAACACATAACTATAAATAGATTACACCACAAGAATATAATCAGTGATCATATAAAATACTCTAAAAAAGATAACTGTGAATGAAATATACTAGGTCATACATCTCGGATCACTATCAACATAAGAAAACACATCATGATACAAATATAGAAAGTAATTACAAATAGCCAACCACTACTGGTTCAATACACAGTCACCATTGTCAATTCTTAGTAAGTATCTAATTACAATTCTTCATGATAATGTTTCCAAAAATAAATAAAATATAATACACTGTACATAATTAAGATACATGGCTCCCTAGAGCATCGCTCTTGAACTCAAGTATATGTGGTAATCTCAAGTGTCATCTCGATAAGTAGTATTGTTGTGGGAAGGGAGAGCATCATCCGAGTGCTTTTCCACACCAACCAAAGACAAAAAATCTCTTGTACTAATCCCATAAAAAAATGACCCTCCACTCATAGATAAGTAGATAGTGACGGTGCGGGAATCTAGAAAGACAAACAACTACCCATGTGTTTTATGATTTTTAAAATTAAACATGCAGTGTATCATAAAAAAAATGATCTATTGCAAGATATCACACAAACATGTAAATCATACTCATGAAATAATAATGTCTCACTAAACATTGGCCCTAAGTTTTAAGAATAATAAATAATAGCAATTTATAGGTCAATCAAATTCATACGCACAACTTGATTAGATTGGCTTCATCTGACATTGCGATGCTAGTAAGCTAGTGGAGTCCATCTCACTCCTTACTTAGTATCAGCAATGCCAAATTTGTCAAACATAATTTAACCAAAATATTCATATAACTTACATCCTACTAGCAACCATATCACATAACATGTTAAACATAGGAGTAATCAAAGCATACACTTATTCTGTCAAATGTATGAATGAATCTTACATTATTATACATCCCATACTAGAAATAATGACTACAATTTATACCATCTAGGTAAAATACACATTTTACTGTAGATTCTAATTACCATAATTTGTTTCCAAACATAGTATACCCTATGAAAGCTCAGATTATTATAGTCTAGTGTTCTAAGACATAACTACTAATTTTTTCTCAATCAATCATAATAAATTAGTCATAACAACATGAAAACACAAGCTTATATTGAAGCAACTAGATAAAATCATGCAAATCATAGTTCCCACAAAACACATAATATTATATTCTAGCATTCGTTATACTCTCAAGAGTTGTATGCAAGTATATGTAAAGTCCTACTAACTAACACAAAAAATGTTATTCATAGTAATAACCAAAACACATACGTTTAATCAATCAAACATAGGTGTGAGTCTAGACATAACAATTATATTATGTACCATCCAAGTATAACATACATTTATATTATAGTACTTTATGATTTCTCGTACTATCATAATTCATAACTACATAAATACACATAACCAAACTTACAATTTCAAGAATCAAACGACCCAAATACATAATAACAATCAAGCAGGTATAGGATTATACCACCTTGGTATACTCTAAATTTAAATTGCATATTAGCATTCAAAAGATATAACTTAAAGCACGCATCATGATGTACCATTATATGTTAAATATAACCAAACATTTATAAATATTAACACACTCATAATATGTACCACACATGAATATTCAATACTAAATACATATAACTAACAGTAAATCAATCATTTGTAGAGATATAGAAAACTCATAATCTCATTATAACATTCATTTAAACATCTCGTTACATTTCTAGAAGATTGTTTTACTATGGTTTTAGTTTTGGTTCCTTTGATATCTTATGATTCATTTTAACCATCCATTTAATTGTAAGTTTAACGTGTGACCCAATACACTTTTATTTGTAGTATTTTCAAATGGTTGCTTAAGTTTGTTGGGTGAATATTTTGTCAGCTAGCTAACTGGTGACCAAAATAGTTCCTATTACCACAACATAGGGAGATGGGTTGTCCTGGTGTCCAGGTTTACTACATCAACAGGGGACGAATATCTCCTCTCATCAAGGGGAGGTTCCCTATTAAATATGTGGAGCTATATACAATATAAATAAGCAAAAAGTAAGACACGAGGGTGAGACAAACCATCCATCTCTCTTCTTTCAGAGATGATGCACACAGACAAAGGAGAAAATATTGCCTTTAAACGCTGAAGGCACTTCTCTTCTTTCAAAAGTGTTGCTATAGGAAAAAGAAGTTTCTTTCAGATAGTGAAATAACCAATGATAAAAAGGGGCATAGTAACAGCAGGATGAAACAAAGCGCAAAGTCTCCACCTCAACTGCCCAAAGAGTATATCACAAAGGATAATGGGGGCACAAAGTCACCCCAAAATCTTCGACACAAAAAGAAAAGGAAAACATAGACTGAAATCAATTGTGAAAGCACAAAGTCTTCTCATAGTTGGTTTTAGGACACTTCCCTATTACCTTCACTAATTTTGCGTACCAAATTAAATGAATAAGGACACCTTCAAATGACACAAGTCAAAATAGCACAAAGTCTAGAAAAACTTGCTTTCTCATTCAAATAACAAGGAAAATGAAATTACAACCTGAGCTCAAAGTCTCAGTCTTCTTTCAAAATGGGCAGAGTTTCGCTCTTGTAAAATGAAAAAGTCTCCTTTACAAATGAGAGAAAATACAAACTTATAGCAACTACCCAAGGATTGGTGCCTTTTTTCTATGGGACGGCCCATGCTACAGTCAGCGTCTTCAATGCGTCTCCAGTTTGGTCTAGGGAGACCATGCTAAGAATAGTGCACTGCCATAACTATGGCATGTCCTTTCATCTGATATGTCTCTTCCTTCATATGGACCATCTGGTCCTTTGCATATTTGAATTTACTTCATGAAAGAAAACAGGCTGCGTCCTTGGTTTGGTGCACTTAGAAGTCTACTCGATCCACTGTTTCACCTACTAGGAATAACTCTTTTGAAGATATTTCTGGTCATTTGGTCTCACTCCTCTCTTCACTACTTAAGCGCTTCTTTGCTCTTTATAGCCCTTCTTGCCTATGTCTTTGGGGGGTCCTTTCTGTGTCTTTGACAAGTGGCAAGTTCTGTTGTTATGAAAATCATTAGAAACTTACTGAAAATGGGGTCCACGACACATTTTGCTGGAGCAACTCCAAAAGGGGAACACGGATGCAAACACTTGTCACATTCTGCTGAGTCATAACAAGACACGTGATGTATTCCGCTTAACTTATGGAAGCTTTAGAAACCTTTGGGGGTCTTGCAGAAGATGACACGTGGCGGCTTCCGCTCTGCTTTGTCTTTTTTCCATTAGGCATTATTTCGCGGGCTTTTCTCTTCAGTCAGGCTTTTCTTTTGACTGAGGCTGCCTTTGAGCTTTTGAACCAATGTTGCCTACCCTCCGCAAGGGCACATGCCTTTTTCACTTTGGGGCATCCCCTTGAACCTTTCGATTGAACCAACTGATTGAAACAACTTTGGTTCAATGGTTCATTCTTCGTTATTTGGCAAAGTCCTTTGTTCTTTTGCACCAAGCGCGTTGAACCAACTTGGTCATTGAACCCATTGAACCTTTGAACCAAAGTGGTTCAAAGTTCAATGGTTCAAGCCTAAGTCCTTTATCATTTGCCAATTGGAATCCTTTTGATTGAACCGAGGTGCTGAACCAATCTTGGAAATGACTAAGTGTTAGAAGCTTGTTCTTTTGACTGAACTTGCCTACAGAAGCTTTTTTAACCTATTGAACCTGTGAATCCCCTTTACAAAAAAAGCTTAAAAATGAGGAATTTGAAAGCTCAAAATAAATTTTGAGAAGGGAAGAGAGAAATTTTGGTCTGTAGGTTGTCCCAAAAATGAGTGGCATTTTTCGGGGACAACAAAGTCCAAGTATAAATATGATTTCCATAACATACAAATGACATATAAATACTATATCACTAATCAACTATATTTTTAAGTCAAGAATTCCATACGACTTTATCAATCATTATAGTTCCTTGATCATAAAATATTTTTAGGATCTTTAAGGGATTCAATAATATAAAACTCCTTAACAGTTTTTTACTTTGTCTAAATAGAATTTCACCAAGTTATGCTCAAAGCATACATAGTTCATACAAAAGTTCTCAATACTACATAAATCATATATTTTTAATACACATTTATTGTTTTACCAATTAACAATATTCCCCATTTATAAAAAAATAAACTATTGTGTCTTTAACAAATACTTGGCTGAGAAAGGCATTAAGTCTATACATGAGCTTTTCCTTACTTTCATAAGCCTTAACTTGACCCTCTTCATCCCACATGAAGGATTTAATTCACTGATAGAAAAGGTAATCATACCTGATATATATATTAAATACCTTGTTTTGAGTTTCCATAATACAATCTCAAACATAATGTAACCCACCTGATACTCTGATGTTGTTTCTTTTTAATATCAAATATCTTTATGTGCAGTAAATCTGTAATTTAAAACTTCATAGTCTATATTATTACATGTAAAACAATACAACACTAAATATATGGGTTTACTACGACTCATAATAACTATTATATATTATGCCCTGTAATAATATCAAAATAATATAGGTAGACCTTATGTTATGTAATATTATGATTGGTATACACATGTAATACTAAGTAATGCTTAGATTATGTTATTTTCAAATATAGTTAAGTAAACTCATAATTTATTATTTGATATTCAAGTATTAAATAATGGTAAATATGTATTAGTGTATTATGTTACTGTATCGACTTCTTTTTACCTGATTACACCTTGCTAACTTTTGATAGGTTGACTAATATATAGATAATATAGGTAACAACATAATTATTTTTCCTTCTTTACCGATAATAATATCTACAGGTCACTACTCTATTTTATACATACACATAATTCTTTAGATCACTGCAATCCTATACACACACCCCGAATTCCCAGATCATTAGATTTCTTTCAGGCAGTAGGGTATAAGATAAATTATGGAATTAAACATGCAACATCTTTATACAACTAACACTAAAAAGTTTCCCAAATAATAAACTTAACCGGACTAAATATGCAAAGTTTAACAGAACACTATGAATATATTATATACACTATAAAATTACCGCTAAGTTCAAATCACTATGCTTATAGGTATTTTAGCCTGCATCAATATATAATTTCAAATTGCCTAGTGTATTTTGTTACACATTACAAGTATCACAAGTTTGCTATATGGTTATAATAAATCATCATTTCACTCATTAAATCACTGCACACTATTTTATGAGTCGCAGCATGTTATTATGTGTCACTGGTTGAAATGTAAATTATAATATTATAAAAAGCCATTGGAATATTTATACATATACTCTAGATACCTTAGATCTCTACATACAACATATGCAACACATTTATCATACTATATCACATAACAAATAATATACATTGAATCATAGCCATATATACATGCAATGCTGGTCTCTAACAATAATTTGGAATAATGTTGCTCTCTTATTAAATTGTTGCATCTTTATAGTTAATCATTTCATGCTAAGCTTATTATATTGAGTCTTATACTATACAAATAACAATATAGCATCTACCCATATATTAGTAATGATCCAAATTTATAAGATATAGCAAAACAATGTTTTAGTATTATATATAACACCAAGCTCAAGCCATACGTTAATACTTTCCCAAAGGGTTCAAATGAAATCAAATAGGTGATAATCAATGAAAATAGAGTTGTGGAAGTAAAACCTATTAATGGTAAATCTACCTTCACCTTTTTTCCACTTTTCTTAAATCTCAAATATGGTAGCTACATCTAAACAAGACGCGGATCACTGTGAATCTTAAAGAATACATATAATTATATGAAATTGTGGTGTTTGAGCTTTGAAAAACATCATCAACTTTGATGAAGCTGATAGAGAAAGATAAAGGTGTTGTAAATATTTTACTAAGTGCGGCTTTAACATGTGGATGAGTTAAAGTAATTTTACTCAAGGTTGGTCCCTCTCTCGACGTATGCCAGAAGTTGCATTATGTTGTGAAATTAAAATTGATATTGGTAGAGAAAATTTATAAGGGCAATGTTCGAGGATCAAATCATATACAATTTCTTTATTTTTATATAAATAATTTGCTTTGTAATTAAACACAATTTAATGTACAAAAATTTAGAGACTACACAAGATTATGGCCTACCCGATAAAGCCTTCTTTTTACTCATCTCCCCTCTATGCTCATGCGCTTTTTTTTGTTTCTTCTTCTTTTATTCTCTCTCATGCTGACTGCCCTTTTTTGATTTTTTCCCCTACTTCATCCTTTATTCACTCCCATGAATAAAATGTTGTTTTTTTCCTTTAAAGATTTTTTCATTACATTTTTCTTTTATGGTTTTAATTTTTGTTTTATTCCATTTTATTTAATGCATTTCCTCCTTTTGATTTTATTTTACTTTGTTTTTAATGTATATATATTTGTTTTCTTAATTTTTAGACCAGTCTCTTTTATTTATTTATTATTTTTCCATTTTTCCTCTCAAATAACAATTTCCAAATTTGCAACATTTTATTATTAATTATAAAAACTAGTAAATTCATTAATTTAATTAGCATCTAAAATGTCAAAATGGTGTAATGATAATTCCTTTAATCACTAACCTCAAATTTGCATTAATTATGCAAATTACACCAAACAAGCTCCTTTAATCCATTTAAACTATATTAATAGACCACAAAAATCAACACCTTAATGTAAATAGAAATAAGCATACTATGTTACCCATTCTATTATGCATTTCTAATATGTGCTAATTACTGTGGTGTGTACAGGATTATCATCAGTTTCTTCTCCGATGATGCTCTCCCTTAGCCACACTCTGAGGGATGAGTTCTCCTACGTCAACCTCACAATAAAGCAGGTAGTTAGACCATAGCAGTCATCATATACATTCATCATAAATATAACTAAAATAACAAATCAACGTCATCATAAAGTAAACATATACTTACAACCAATCATGTAGCAGTGTGATCATGTAACCTAAGTAATATCTTATTGTCACATAACAACATATATCAAAGCTTAATTAAAAATAGCCAAATCCAAATTTATCAACTATAGATATCCAAATATAATCTAGTAAATTTGCTTGGCGAGGAATCAGAATGTAGCAACAAATCTCATCTTTAATAAAATTTACATGAAAAAATTACATACTAATGAAAACACTTAGTCATGATGCAATAATTATTAGCAATTGAGATTTTCAACCATTATTATCTCAGCGAGATGTAAGAAGAGACACTAATATCACTTATAAAATTTAAGTATCACAAAAAAAATGGATGTAAAAAGTTTAATCATAATCTCCTACGATAATGTCAAACATAGAGATTGCTTGAAAAGAATCCTTAAAATGGATACCCTCTCCAGAGTAATAAAGCTAAATTTCTAGGGGCCCTACCAAACATCAAATAGAAAAGCAAAGTATTCTTTATTCTCAAGGGAAGATTTCCATTCAAACATAAGACCCACCAAACTGAAAAATTATTCCTTTAAATTGGTTTTTAGAATTATTGGTAATTTGTTTGCTTGTGACAACCACCATAATATGTTACGTACTTGTTAGTTATCTTAAATTTCTAACTAGCCATCTTTATCTAATTTTATAAGCAACCATTCTTATGTATACAAATTAAGAAAGTCGAGTAGTTTCATTCGAAGTTTTTTGAAGAGCATAATGAAACTTTCATTCATGTAGAATATTTATTACAAATTGACATGATAAATACTTTCTAAATGGATATAGCCATCAATTCATTTATTCTATATACATTCTTTTGTTCCTTCTAACTCCCCATGAAATACCCTGATATATACATATAACACATATAATGGCAATATTGCAAATAAATAAAAATAGTTACCATAAACTAATATGTATGCCCTCCTGAGTGACCCTAAAATCTACAATAGACTTGCATATTGGGCATCTCACAATATCTAATTTTACATCATTGGCAACATGTCGTAGTTCTAATACCAATGATGGTGTATGTTGTTCCTCATTTGTATTCAAATTTGACTTGGTAAGTGGTAAAAAAGGCTCATTAACAGTATGTTGTGACTGCATAAGTGTCAAAACCATGCTAATAACACTAGATAAATCACCACCACTACTTACTTTGACCCACCTCACCATTGCTTTCACATCCCCAACATATTTTACATATTTGACCTTCATATCAATAAACTGCGGCATAAGTGACACTACCAGTCTATGAAGTGTGATTAGCTTCTCATCTCTTACACATATAATACTAGACATTTGGTTACACATTATTTTAGAATTGCTTTCAATAGCCACATTCTCTACATTCTAATAAAAACGAGTCATGAGACCATGGAGAAGAGCTACATAATATGAATCGTTCAATTTATTATCATCAATAATTGGATCATAATTAAAGGTTATTGATTCTTTCCTCAGACCATAAATAATACACACATATTTAAAACATGCATTACTTGTACCATAACAAACAACTATACACAAGACATATATGTTGTCCATAATCCTATGTAAAAATAGAAAACAATTAGTAAACATAAACATCCATAAATGAGGGGCATTGATAAAAAATTAGCATCAATAAACAAGTAACATTGATAAACAATTAGCATTAACTAACAAGAGGCAACGATAAACATATGCAATCATTTGAAAAAATAAAAATTAATTAATAACATATGAATTGTTGTGTTGTTCATAATCCTATGCATGCTTCAAACAAAGTTTGTCGTATCCATTTAAGTTTGTCCTAGCCATCTAGCAATATACAAATTGTTATAGCCATGTTTGGAGTGTTTTGGGGTATTTTGTTTTCTCAATTTATTTATTTTTGCATGTTTTGATGTACTATTTGTGTTCAATATGTTCATTTATTTGATACTACAAATAATAAACAAGAACATAGCATAGGTGAAGTTATGTTCCTTACCTATATAAGGTTTATGCCCTTGAATCATTAAACTAGGTCTTGCATGTCTATGTAGGAATGATGAAGTTTTATAATTACATGATGTATCTTCAGCTCAAAGGAACATTAACTATAGATGTGATGATGTTGTCACACATTAAGGATAGTAAAATTTTGTTTTACATGTCCATGTAGGAATGATAAAATTTCAGAATTGCATGATGTATCTTCAGCACAAAGGAACATTAAAATATGGGCATGATGATTTTATCACACATTAAGGACAGTAAAATTTTGTTCCTTATAATCTTATCGCACAGCCTAGATAATATCAATCCTAATGTTAATACCATTTCGTTTGCCAGAATATGAGCTTTGGAATAAACTAAAAGTTCTTAACGCTACCTAGATTGAGGTATGCAATCTAAACGACTAAATAATGGGTATAATGTTTAATTTTTTTCAATTAATACGTAGTTTGTGCTCAACCGAGGTTAACATTTAATTTCCCTTAATTGTTGGCATTTGGCTTAACCACTGTAGTTTTCCTTAACCGTTATAATTTTCCTTAATGCCATATTAACGGATGTTAACCAACTATGAGTGATGAAAGTTGACCACTTTTGTGGCCCTCGTAAATATGTCAGTCGAAAACGTAAACATACTAGCTGGTTAAGGTGATCTATCATGGGGTGGTAATTTTGTGTACATGGTGTCAAGGTAAAGTTTTTGACACATGATAAGGCACATCAAAACTATAAACATATTCCATATGGTTATATTTCTCTCTAGTCTCTGAGGAGTGAGTTTAATTAGACAGCATCATTGATGCTCAAATTTACATCCAGAGCATACAAGTACATAAGGAATAATTATGGTACGACTAGAGGTGAGACTTTAGACAATGTTAAAGTAAAAAAGGAGTGCACAAAAAAATTATTGTTTAAACACCTCCATAGGTAGACAATAACCAAAGTGATGAGTCTAACACTCACTGATTCACATCTTTAGATTAGTAAAATAATATAACACATGTCTTCGTAAAATCCCAACACATATTTTATGTAATCATGTAGATAATATATCATCAAATAAATAAAGAATCAACGTAAGCTTAAGCATTAGCCAAGATTTACAAAGCACACCAATAATTTTTTGCTATCCGTTAAGGCAAATTTTTAGATAAATAGAATGTAGTTTTAATACCATGTGATTGAAAAATAACACCATTGTGTCTCTGATGCTAGATAATTTTATTATTGATGAGTTGATACAAAAATCTAGATCCTCACCCTGTCATTTCCCCTGTTCAAAATATTCATTGGTTCTACCTCCAAAATCCATTTAAAACATAATCTAATCGATCATCTAAATTTTGCTATGCAATCTATTCCTTCCAAACATGATCACTTGTCTCCAGTCTTGACAAGCTCTCCAAAATCATCTAAATTTAAATAAACTACTCCCAACATAACTCTCACGAGCTTCTTATAAACTCAATTTTTCAACCACCCTCCAACTTTCAATCTTTGCACATCTCACTTCACTTAACCGGAATATGATATCAAATCAACATGATATAATATCAAAATGCTAAATTATATTTAATACTCATGAAAATATATAATTTTAACATTACATTAAAAAAATAAAATCAAACAATTACTTGACAATTATTAGTCTATCATTGTTTTTTGTAGAATAATAATGTAAATCCACATAATCAAATCCACCTGGCATATAAGCCATTTATTACAAACAAAAAATGAAAAATAATTTGTTATAAACACGTGATATGACAAAAATTCAAAATTAAAAAAAATAATGAAACAAATATGAGTCTCTTCATTATTTTATAAAGTTTTTATAAATATAACAAAAATCTTTATCCATTAGTGTCCACAATCTTTGTCCAAAATAATACATATAATATACACGATTTTCGTTTCTTTTATGTTGAATATTACTAATACATTATAATTTTAATTTTTTCTAAAGAAATTAAGATTAAACCATTAATTACATGTTCTAAACTAAGAATTTGATATTTGTTTTTCTACATAATATTCATGCTTGTACAACATTTTAAGCATGCCTTTTTAAAAAAATGCACAGAGGCTTGTATTTTCTACATAATATACATGTTTTTATACATATAAATAAAGTACTTTTTACTTTATTATTATAATCATCGAAATTTTTAACATTGAATGTGTGTTATACTAAATAATTTAGTCTATGTTCTCAAATATAATTAATTAATTATAGTTTTTACTTTATATTATTAAACATCACAATCTATTAATTATAGTTTTTTCTTTATGTTATTAAATATCACAATGCTTGTTTATGTTTTTTTTTTTTAATTATTATTTTGACTTTCTCATTTTTCGTTTCTTCTTTATTCTTCACGTTGCATTTTTCTTTAAAACCTCTTAATCTACAATAATTTGTTAAGTGATAGGAACACATTCAGACTAATGTAACCATAACCAATGTATTTTATTAGAAAAAGTAAGTTATGAGTAAAGTTCCTTAGCTTATTTGTTTATGCTTGCTTTCAAATGCTTATGACCTTCCATACACATGTTAATGTTGTTGTTACAATTGTTTTACATTTTCAAATTTGTGGAATGGTAAGGAAATTTTTAAAAAATAAATTGTTTTTTATTTTATTCATTTATTTATTACGATATATTTGCTTTACCTTGAGTGATTTTTACTCATGTCCACTTTATGATTGTATTATAACATACATACTATCATATTCATGGCACAAACATATATATAGGTATTAGTTTATTTATTTTATCTCTTTTTATATATATTTTTTATATAATTTGTTAGATATATGCATAATATTTAACAAGGTCGTTAGCGCCAAGTTTTTGTGGGAGTCTGGTAGGTGAAGAGAATAGTAAGAAATAGGATAATCCAAACGTATTTCTTGGGTATCGAATTATTGAAGGAGTGAGAAAACCCTAACATATATTGGAATTTTGGCATAAAAATATGCAGATTTGTTGTCTTTAAATATGGCCATATTCAGAAAAAAATGTCATCAACTAAACTCAATTTAGATGAAGACATATTTGCAAATGATTATAGATAGAAATACAAGTTAAACTCAATCTAGATGCACCATAACCTCAAATACAATAGAGAAATAAAAGTTGCCCAATTTAATTCATTTTTTAAAGTTTTTGTAACATAAGAGGAAAATATCAACTTTTGAGAAAGATTTGAAATTAAGAAATGCCAATGTTTGAAAGCAAATCATGAAAATCCATAGAGGGTTCATTAACACTATCTGTTAAGATGATACCTGTAAAGAAATCATTGGAATGGTGTATTGATGTCAATGACAATTCGTTAGAATATGATAAGCAGTATACATTTTAGATTGAAATTATATATTATATTTTTAAAAACTAAATACAATTACACATTAAGGTTGTAATTAAAATATATGCATCATTTTAAATTTAGAAGGCTTTTTTGCAGATTAAATCAATTATGCAAATGCCCATTAATTAAAAATAGAAAAATCTAGGGCTCCTACTTGCTTAATATCTAAATATACAACATCTAGTTATCAAAATAAAGAAAGAAATCAATTACTTAGTAAGCCTAATTCTTGCATCTTTTCATCTAGATTGTTAATTAGTCCCAAGTTATGTTTATAGCATCTATTCGGCCACTATTTCTTGATATGAATTGTTTTTTGATAACCATATAAAGATTATATTATAACACCAAAAGGAAGGTTACAAAAATATGATGATTAGCACTTGGATTGATGCTTAGTTCTTGATCAGAACAACTATAGTACAACAATGTTATCTCCATTCTACTATAGCAGAACAAACAAACAAACTAGTACAATTACCTGTGATAGCATGTAGAAAAGATTTACCCTTACAAAATGATGGTTTGACAAAAAAAACCCATTTCACAAAATGTTTTTATAATGTTCTAGAGTTATCCATCCATACTAATGATGAAATCATGATAAACTTCTATTGTACACTTACCCTATCAAGATTTGCATCTCTCCAAAACTAGTGGATTCCCAGAGTCTTGTTTGTCAGTATTCAAATAAGGTCCATGCATATTCACTTCTACATCTAAACACAAGTAATTGGAAGGAATAGTTGTGTGCATTGCATTTAAGATTATTTCCATCGATGATAAATAATTCACATACTCATACATATGTTCCTTGAAAGGTTTCATGTACGCCACAACAAATGACATGCGCATCCAATGTTTCTATTCATCTATAAAATGAGCATATTGTTATAACATTTTCTCCACCTTCATAGCCACTTGAGACATGCGACATGTGGAAGATAGCCTATGAACAACATGTCCGTAGTCTTCTCCTACAAAGGCAACTTAATACTGGCAATATACCTCTTTGAAGTCTTCTTTTATTATTATCTCAAATAAACATCTTTTACAATTGCAATAGACATCGAAGGGTGCATCCTAGACTTTCTTAGAAAAAACACTATTAACTCTTGGGAAGTAGCAATTTCTTCTTCAAAATGTATGTCCTGCATTGCATGAACAAACATTGCTTTGCTAATTCAGGGCATGTAAGAATTTGGAATGCAAGAGATGCATACAATTAAGGGAAGCAACCAAAATTTGAAAACTTTGACATCAGTTTGGAATTGAGGATAATGATGTTTCTTGACAGATCTAGATTTAAGACCATCATCAACTAAATTCATGATGCCTTGATGTTTAAACTATGGTGAATCATACCAACCTTGATTGGGCCTAAAAAGTCTCATATCTTGTCTTTCCTTCTCCGATGAGAGTAATAAACCAATTGCGTCCATATCTTCTTTGATGATTTTACTGCACTTATTCATCAGTTTTTCTATGAGTAAAGGTAAATATATCTCAAGAGGCTTTGAGTCTAAATGCAACATGGCAATAACATTACTTACCAATATCATGCTGCCATTATCTATCTCACCCCTGATGTACAAACTCCCATATTGCATCTCCACATACCCATTAATGTATTCACCATATACAACATCAACATGGCTTTCTTTGTGGCCTCATTCTAAAAAATGATGATTCCCACTTTCATTTTCCTCATTCATGTGCTTAGCCTTTTGCAACTTAGATGCTACCTGTGCATTGATAGTAGAAGACATGTTACACAACTTTTCAAAACAGAGTATTAATTATTTGTAGTCATGCAAGCCAAGCAGAGCTTTGCACTTCCTAAAAATAATCTTCACATGGCTTGAATCAATCTCCAAAGCCATGTTTGCATCATAAAGAGCTTTTTCATTCTAGTTGGATCATAAAAATGCTTTTTCTTTATTAGAATAAGTCAAATGTAATTGAAAGGGAGGTTGTTGCTTAACTCCGTTATTCTTAAACTCATCTATACATTTGGACACAAAGTTATGCTAATTCAAAAACTATAATGTCAACCAACCTTGCCATTATTGAATAAAATGCCAAAGATACTAGCCTGTTGAAAGATCTTTGAGGAATTAATCGACATTCAATGCGTACTCTTCAAACTAGGTAGCCCACATCGTGCAAACAAATGCAACGTTGAATGGTAGAGCATACCCACCTTGTACAAACCCATCATCTTTCTGTATCGTGGTTAATGCCCAACCTCGATCCAAGTGAAGTGGCCCATAACATAAAAAAAAATCCACCCAATCAGCTACAACCAAATATTATTATTTTATCCACCCTGTTAAAAACCCTGCTATTTCACTTTGCAAAAGGCTTATATTTTATTTTTGTGCATTAATTAATGGAATCTGATTGGCCACTAGATTCAGTAATAATTCCAAGATAAAACCAAATGGTTCCAAGAGTATCCCTCTGGAGCTAACAAGGTACAAGGTCTTAACAATGGCTTCAAATTCCAAAGGCACGATAACTCTATGAAATGTCTTAACACAAGCTCCCAATTATTATTTATCTTATTATCAAGATATAAATTTAATTATTATAGATACAAAGGAGTCACAATATAATATTTGAGAGAAGACAAGTTAAAAATGAACCTAAGAGAACATAATCTATAAGGTACATTTATGTTTCAAACATTTTATTTAGATGTTACAATCCAACTACTGTCCAAAACAGAGTGTACACTCTTAAGAGTTGTCTATAATCACATTCAATTTTTTGAATGACAATTATTTTAACTTTAATTACATTTTGTATACTTAAATTTTTATTAAAAAAATTCTACAATATTATATGCATAAATATATATATCTTTTTCAATGATGTTTTATTAAATATAAATCATTTATTAGAATATATCAATTGGGACATTTAAGCTTTTGAGAGTATTTTTTTTATACAGTTAATTGTTTTTGGATTGGGGCTTTAAACTAGTCCGGGACACAAAAAAGAGATCTAATTCTCCCTCATAAATATCACCAACGATCACTATCAATCACAAGATGTGACACTATCACCAACATCACCAATATTACTAGCAACTTCAACCGTTTAAATATTTTCAACAACCACCACCAATCTAACATATCCTTTCAAATTTGACTCTCAATAAAACAACCTCTTAACCACTCCATATACATTTCATCAACCACCCTTAAAAACATTAAAATTAATAAAACAACTAAAACATCATATCTTTTTATAACATCAAAGTTCCTAAATCACTTTCAACATATAAACACAATCCAACATTAAAACTAAAAACCACTTGAACATATATATATATATATATATACCCATACCCTTACGTGTTGTATACTCAAAAGATATATGATGGATACATTATATTGTTTTTAATACACATATATGCCATTGACAAGTGTGTCCTTCCCAAAAGAATAATAGGTTAAATCCAAGCTGTGGGAAGAGTATAATTTTTTTCAATAAGAAATGAAAATATGCCACTGTAATCTGACCAACACTTTTTCCGTGTTCTAATTTTTAACCTTAAAGTGGCCCCCTCCATTTGATCAAATTCATTGACAAGATGCATGAAAATATCATTGAAAACAAGCACACTCTGTGATATCATCATCATTGAAATATTGTTTAGTAATGTTCAATGTATTAGGATGAAAAACATTGATCAACACACTGAGGACGGAGTCTTCAAAGATGAATTAATCCACAGAGAGATGTGGACATACTTGACATTCTTTGGTTATTGTGCAATCATGGCAACAGACAAGAGGGACCATTACCATAAGACAAAAAAAAACTGGCCACCCCATTAAAAAAAAATTAAAGTCAAAGGTGAAAAATCAATTAAAAACTCCGTTTAGAAGTTTCTTCATTGTTCCTAGACATTTTGGCCACACCCAATAGCATAAAGGATACAAAAGTTTTTAACTTTTCTTTAAATATAATATAATTATATTAATTAATTTCTTTTGTGATTTTTTCAAAAGATGCAATAGATTTGAAACAAGTTTTTTTCAAAATGTAATATGATATTTCGAGTATATTATGTGTACTTATTTTTAAGGAGAAAAAATGGGTATACATAATATATTTGAAACGTAATATCTCATCTTTTTATAACATAATATAGTATAATTATATTAATCAACTTATTCTAGATTATTTGAATTTGTTTTTTGATGTAGTAGATTTGAAACAAGTTTTTTGGGATGTAATTTGATATTTCAAATATATCATGTATATTTATTTTTAAGGAGAAAGTATGAGTATATGTAATATATTCGAAATATCGGATTATATTTTTAAAATTATGATGATTTCAAAAAATCGTCGTTCAAATATTTTAGGTTAGTTATATAATTTCATTTATTGAAAGAGTTTATTTTAATTAACATTTTTTATAATAGTTTTTTAATTGATTAATGATAGATGGTCTAGAATGTCGTATTGGACTCAAAAAAAAAAATTCTAAAAATTAAAAGGGCTCCAAACGTCATGACATGCCTAAGATATTATGTTTTTTTAATCACCTCCTTCAAGTCAAAAGAAAAACTATCTTACAATAATTAAACAAATTTCAAATTTATAATAAATCATTTTTATAAATATATTCACAAAAATTACACCCCACCACTATCCCAATTAAAATTATAAAATACAATCTATTGTCTAAGAAGGTTGAAACAAGTTCAAAAATAAAACATAATAAAAAAATTGAATTATAAAAGATATTTAAAAATTAAAAAGATTTGTTTTCAAGGGAATTACAAAGTTTATCTACAATAAGTAGTTGTAATGAAAGTGGTTTTACATCTATAGAGCTTAAAGAAACAACCATCACAATTTGACAGTGCAATTAAGGCATTTAGGGCAAGATAGTGAAAACCTAGAAACTAACATTGCGCTAAACACATTCCCAAATCTTTACACTACATTTTTTGTAATTATAATTATAGATAACACATTTTTGGTAAATAATAGACAAGAAAAAATTGATTTGACGAATGTGTTCGTCAAGTTTAGGGCTTCGAAAATCTTGCTCGCCTTTTTAAATTTTCATGTCGATCTCTGTAAAAATGGTCTTCTTCTTCAAATCGTTGTAAAGAAATTAAACGTACATAAGTTGAAGAAAACATTCATTTTTGACCTTGTGCTCAGGGTTGATAGGTTTTAAAGTATTGGCTACTTATCATGCTCTTCAACAATATATAATATTGAAGATTGTATGTCAAGTAAAATACAATTCAACTAGACAGTCTAGCGTGATGTAATGCCTATTTACTATAACTTTCAACATTTTAATGATTTTTTATTTTTTCTATAATACAATTATAAATGTTAAATGCTCTTCAAAAATTCTTGAATATCTTCTCTATATATTTATATTAATCATCTTATTAATTATTTTTGTCTTAAATATATTAATACATATATATATTTTTATAGATTTTTAAAATTCAAATTCAAATTATATTACTATTAAAGTTGACATATAACAAATAATAAAATAAAATCATAAATTTTCAAATAATTTTGATAAAAAAACTAAAAATATAGAAAATAAATAAGAAGGAAAACAAAAAAAGAAAACAACAAATTCTCAATAAATTTAAAAGTCTAGGAAAAAAAAAAAAACTTAAATTTCAACATAGGAAATAAATTTATTTAAAATTTATATTCAATATTATTTTATAAGTATTTTAAATAATTAGAATTTAATAAATTATTTATAAAATAAATATAAATATAAGTTAAATTTTGTCTCCACTAATTTAATATTTAATTTTGATTGATAAATTATTTTTAATATTAAATTATTTTAAAATTAATATTTAAAATTTAAATATTTTAATAAATATAGATTACAATTAAATTATAGTGAGAATAGTTATCATGTGTTAAATTAAATAATTTATAAAAAAATATTTAAATTAAAATATTATAATAAATATAAATTACAACAAATTTATAATGAAAATAGTGGTATGTTAAATTATATATCTAAATTTAATTTTTATAAAATATAATTTAAATTAAAAATTATAAAATTTAAAGTGATGTTAATATAATAGTATTCTCTCAATTAACATTTTCTACTAAATAATACAAATTTTGTTAATTTAAAGAATATAAACATTATAATTTATAATATATTGTTACAAGCCTTTTAATTATTATAATTTTATTTTTTAATTTGAAGAATATGAATTTTGTAGTTTGTATCATTTTCAACATATAATATTTTATACTTGCCACTAAAATATTAAATACAATAGATATGGATTTTTAATGATCTTATATTTTTATATTAAATATCTTATAAATTATATGTTAGTTTGAAGATTTAATTCTTATAATTTATCATCTATCACCCTAAAATGGTGGAAAAGTTATACTTATTAATTGTTGTAATATTATACAAATCTTTCAAACTTTACTTGTTTATGCCAATAAGCCATTACTTCAGAATTGAAAGGGTGATTTTTTAATTAAATTGTATAGTTTTGATGTTATGGAAATGTTCTTTTTAAATGATACATATTTATTAAATAAATTTAAAATTATTAAAATTAGATTTAAATTCAAAGCTTTTAATAAGTAAACAGGTTTGTAAATGGGATCAATAAAAACATTGTCATGTTAGATCATTCATTAAAGTTTGATTCACATATATATAATTGAGATTAAGTGTGATTTTTATATAAATTTCATGGAAGAATGCTCCCTCTATGTAGTAGTTTATGTGAATTTATAGATTAGTTTATTTGTTTGAGAAACATAGATTTTATGGTTCATAATGCATTATTCCATATAGTATTATCATCGTGTTTTTATTTATTGGTTCACAATATATCATTTTATAACTTATTATCATTATAGTTTTATTTGTTGGTTCACACAATAAACATTACATAGTTCACAATGCATCATTCTAAATCATATAGTTAAGATTGTTACAATTTTATTTTATTTTGTTAAAAGAATGTCGATTACATGGTTCACAATGCATCATTCCAAATCGTATGGTTGTAATATTTTGTTTGCTAAGCTAATTATATATAATAAATATATAATCTACAATTCTTATAATTTTGCAATGAATTTGGATCTTAGATCTTACGTTTCTTATAAATTTATTTGTTGATCGAGGGACATGAGTCTTATGACGCATGTTTGATTACAATAAGTAATCACATTTTGATGTAAAAATCTGATTCATTGCAATAAATCATTACAATTTGATCCAGAAGTTCGATTGCAATAAGTCATCATAGTTTAATGCAAAAACATGATTCATTGCAATAAGTCATTATAATTTGATGCATTGGTTTTGATCCCACAAACATTGGGGTGAAGCCCAATGTCTACAAGAAGTCATTATAAAATGATGTGGAATCCCGGTTACAAGAAGACTGGTTCGAAGCCCATTCTCTACAAGAATATTAGGTCAAAGCCCAAAGTTAGTAATATTTAAACTTGATTCTTGGTGGAAACAACCATAGACACTATAAAATGATCCCTTTAGCATTTTTTTTCAAATATTTTAGATTTGTTATACAAATTTGTGTATGTATGGGGGATTAGTCTAATTTTGGCATTATGAAATTGTTATGATAACTTTTGATAGCTTAAAAATGCTTCCACACATCCACATAAAACTCATATATTAGCCTCATGATCATTCGGTCTTCATGGTAGACCATTCGTATAGCCCTAAACCTTATCAGGATCATATGTACGGTCCACACACATTTGATTGTGCCACTCACTTAATCAAGTGGGCATGTCTGACCCTTTCCTTTCTCTTTTATAGTTGTTGAAAGTTAGTCATGTGTAATATTATCATAGTTTGAGTTCAAGTCATTTGTAAATAGACAAGTGATTAGGCTCATCTGAGGATCGAGTACAATTGAGCACTTATGTAATCCTTAACAAGCATTGTTGTCGGAACACTCTTGAAGCATTTTACTAGAGTTATATATCTATTATGTAATTTTTGATTATCAATATCTCTACATACTTTAAGGGGTAGGATAAATTGGAAGGGGCTAGCATTGGTTAATAACTAACACTAGATGCGCATGCCCCCAAACCAAACCCTTATCCATTTCAAATTTATAGATTTAAGGAGTCGAAACACAAAAAATTAGGGAAAAAAGTGAGAGAGAAGTAAGTTTAATTTCATTTAGATATTAATGTCCACTAGAGACCAAAAATGGCCAATGGAATTGAAGAAGATATTACTTGAATCCAATACATAAAGGGAGTGGCAAATGCATCTCCAAAAGATGCAAAGAGAGAAATAAAAGAAAGTTTCAAGAAAAAAATAATAAGAAACAACTATTTTAATAGTTGAAGGTAATAGATCTTGAAACCAATAAAATGTATGTTGTCTTATTGATCTAGGCCATATTACGAGTGAACATACTCGCCAATTTTTTTTCATGGGTGAGAGTGTTTCCCAAAAATTATCTATATGCTCTTGGTAGTTAATTAGGATCCATATTTCATAGACACAAAACAAATAATTTTAAAACTGAACAAATATGTTCAGTGTATGACCACATAATCAAAGCAAGAGCTTTCTATCTCCTTGAATATTTGATACATAGTTAATTAGGCATTATTTATTATGTTTTACATATTTATGATGCTAAAGTTAAGGTATGCGTCTTTATACCCATACAATAATAAACCTCTCAACCGATTAAAGATATCAATGACAAATTAATACAAACCTCAAAAAAAAAAATTTAATGACTCAAAATCAAATTTATAGAGAAACAATTTTAAAATCACACAAACATGTTCAAAGTATGGCTACATAAACAAAGCAAGAGCCTTCTATTTTATTGAATGTTCAAAGTATAATTTCATACACAAAGCAAGAGCTTTCTTTCTCATAGTTTTTTTTTTTTTTAATATGTTTTACATAGAATTATTGAATTATATAAAATGTCGGCATCTCTGCTCATATTTTGAAAATAAACAGATCGCAGATTTACAATGTTGAGTAAGCATATATTTAAATTAGTTAACTCTTTTGACTAAATAACTATTAGTAAGAGGTATCCACGCCATTAAAATATCTAAAATACGACCCTAGTTTTAATTCTTTGATTCTTTGTGTTGAATATCTAAAAAAATTTGTACCTTTATAAATGAATATAAGCAAATATTATCCTTACCAATGAAACTATAACCTTTTCGAGATCTCATTGAATATTTTGATTGAAGAGTTGAGTATTCTTTTTCTATCTTACATGTTTATGATGCTAAAATTGAGGTGGGCTATTTCTATGCAAACAAGAGTAGACCCACCAATCAACTAAACTAGCAACGATAAAAAAGATAGATTTTTATTGATCAAAATCAAATTTGTACGCACACCCATCCTAGACGAAGATGGTTGGCAAAGTACCGGGTGATAGAGACTCTTGTATGGATAATTCAAGACATGAATTAGGTGCATGCACAAAGAAAACAATACCTTTCAGAATACTTTTTAATAATATTTGACTACCGATGGAAGACGACTGAACCAATGCATGAATGTATTGATGAGGAGGATTATATACAGTACTTTTTCTTGACGGAGAAGGTTGGGGTGGGGGCTATGGCTTGGGATTCAACATTACCTTTCTGTGGGTTGTCAAGACCGCCTTGTATTCATCTTGCTGTGGGTAATTCCATGACAACAACAAAACCAATCTTTACTGATCACCAAGTCAAATCCTTTAATTGATTTTTTTTCCCGTAACATTCTATTTGTTGAGGCCAAATGAAAATAATGCAAGCTCTCCTACTCCTGAGTAAAACCCAAAATTCATGGTGGGTTTAGTGACAAAATTCTGGTCTGCCATGGCTTGGATCAAAGCGGAAACAGAGCATATTTTGATAGAGATCATGTATTCGTTCAAGATCCACCCATCTTGATTTAAATCTGCTTTCTAGTCATATGGGTGTTGTTATTAGTCCAAGGGAACATGCGAGTTTTTATTATATATCAGAGGAAGTGAACGCTGTGATTCAAATAGATTGAGATTGATGCCTTCGTGCGGGATATTGAGGCTTCTGGATGCCATACAGCACCGTCAAGAAGTTTAAGGTAAGCAAGCCTTTCAAATCAGTGTTTCCCTTTTTGGTTTTATCTCTGTATTGGTTCGAATTCTTGTTTCCCTGTTTAGTTTTATTTCTGTATTTGTTTAATGGTTAAGAGGTTTCCAAATTCAAAACATTTGATTGCCATTTTGCAGTAAATGAATGATTGTGGGTCAAGGAGGCCAGGGGAGATAAAATTAGGAGTGGCAAAAAAATTAGGGTTCAGGGGAGGTAAAATTAGGGGTGTCAAAGAATTTAGGGTTAAGGGAAGGTAAAATCAGGGTTTTCAAAAAATTTAGGGTTCAGGGGAGGTTAAATTAGAGGTGTCAAAAAATGTAGGGTTCAGGGGAGGTAAAATTAGGGGTGTCAAAAATTTTAGGGTTAAATATAGAAGTGCTAAAAATTATTTAGTTATTCACCCATCTTATCTTTTTGGTCAGATTGCAGTAAATTTAAATTTAAGGCTCAACCAAATTTTAGACATAGAAGTATAAAAACATAAAATATATTATTTACCCAACTTTTCTTTGGCCGATTAGCTGTGACTTTAGGCCATACGGTGTGAAGTTTGAACCTATATAGGTATAGGATAAATCACTTTGAGAGGGTCCAATTTTTTTACATTTTGTAAGACAATTTCCTAAATGGGATCCAAGATAATAACGGGTCCAATATAATTGTATATCACCCTTACACCATTCTGTTTAGGCGAGAGAAAATTCCAAATCAGCTTTGTCCATGAAGAAGGGAGCTATATAATTTGATTGTGGCCAAGAATTAACCAGGGAGGTATTAGTAATGCAACTCTGAATTTCATTGACAGTTTGATCTTGGTTCTGGATGAATGGTTAAAACATGCAAATCAGATTGGAAGTGATGGTTCCAGTGGTAAACAGGTGACTAGCACATAAGAATCTACCCTTGGAAGTGGAACAATAGCTGGAAATGGTTGTTAATACCCCATTGGGTTAATACATCAGGGATGCAGGTTGAGGAGGAAAAGGGAGGAATCCAGATAAGAGGGGCTTACCTTTGATTAGGCAGTTGGTGAGAGTCGAGACAACCAATTACCGGTCTGAGAGGACGATCAGACACACTGGGGCTGAGGCACAACCTGAACTCTTAGCAGAGGAAACAGTGGGGCATCTTCCACAATGGGCAAAATCCTGGCATAGCAACGCCATGTGAAGGGAAAAAAACCCAGAGGTTGTAACCTGGTTCTCCCAGAGAAGAAGCATCAGCCAACTCTGAAACAACCCTGTTTCAGAAGCCTCTGAAGTACAGAGGATGTAAGCACTATCTAGAATGATTGGATATAAAGCACGTCAAATCCCAGGGCTCAAGCTGTCAGTGGAAACTTCCAAGCTGGAGTACAGTAGGGGCAGAGGAATTTGTCAGTGGAGCAGTGAAATGTGTCGATTTTGCAAAGGACACCAGTGGCAAAAGTGGTATGCTGGGCTCACACTGACACTGAGATGAAAGCACTCATACTATTAAATAAATATTATTTTCATGTAGGACATCATGTCTTGGGGATGACTATACTTGAATACATACATTGAGAATGACTATTCTTGAATACATACATTGAGAATATGACCACTCTCGATACACGAGTCTTAAGTACTTATTCTGAATGTCAAGGTACGAAAATGGGTGAGAACATAAAGAAGAATCCAACTTAAGAAACTGAAAAGCTAATGTTTCATGGGTCTAGAGTATATGGAGTCAACATAAAGGACTGATAAACTGATTGATGTTAATCACTACTTCAATTGCACGTTTTTCATGGGAAATGTAATAATATTAACATTATAATTAAAATTGTAATTGCTGCATACTTATTTGATAACAAAATTTAAAGTTTGAACAAGGTGAATGTCACGGGGGCTCCAATTTTCTCTGAGTGGTGGTATAAGAGTTCACTTTAGCAGAAAATATTTCATGAAATTAAACGTAGTAGGATAACTGGGTGTCAAGTTTCATGTCATTAATGATGCAATTTATTTATACAAGTATAGATCAAATCTGCACCATATTGATGTGGTTGCAGAAGGGCATCATATCTGCTATTTTAAACATTATATGAATTTGCTTGTATCACAGAGCATTCTGAAACATGGCAAAACATGTCTGGTATATACATGATTGTCTAAAGCAGAATTCATTAGAAACCCAACAGAGGTACTTGGAAGATTCTTCCATATACATGGTAGATTGCTGGTTGCCCACGTTGTTTATATCAATCACTTTCCAGATAACTTCATGTGTTGTGTTAGCTAATTTCTGTTGGCTATAGGTTCTGGACATGCATAGGTAATGTAATATATAAGAGAGCAGGTGGAGAGTTACTAAAAAATGCCTTACATCTTTGCTTCCATGCAACAAAAGTGTATATCCCTCGATAAATGCCAGCAGCTGATTGTGATGTGAGGTTGAATGACCTTCAGAGTTGCCATGCATAACAAGATAAGGAAAGCCAAGGGTTTGTCATTACTCATTATTAAGAAGTGAATATGATCTGGTAGCTGAAGTGCATATCTGGCCCAGTATGATGTATCTCTTATCCTTCATGGAACTTATCTGAAGAAGGTCTCGAGTTATTTATTTATTCCTTAGTGTTCTTCCTGATTTATAAAGGTGGGACTAATCCACGACTTGAAATTTTATAGTGTTCCAATCACGACTAATAATTGCATCTAAAATGGAAATTGGTTTTGGAAAGTTTGGGTGCTTGAGCTGAGACTATGATGGCTACTGCTATTTATATTTAATTAACAATGTACCAGAGTATTGTATCAGAATGGCACGGAACTCCCTGGCCTGAATGTGTCACTGCAAAAAATTGCTAAATATTCAGAGAGAGAAACAAACGTGCATGGAAACATTTTAGACTGCAATAGACTCAAGAAGCAAGAAATTACACATCAAATACCTATGTATGATAATATTGGAAATTAAGATATTCTTAATAATATTTGTTATATTAGAATTCAGAAATATGGATCAGTGTAGACCGGCTCAAAACTATGATGCTGAATCCTAAAAAATCATCGCATAATTTGATCCACTGTGGAAACACCACTTGTATAAATTCACCGACAAATAAGAACTTTCACAACTTTAAAAGAGAGCTACTCTAATATTCAAATAAAACTGCCTCTACAGTCAAGATGGCAAGCTAATTATGTACAAAGCTAAGCTCTAACCATAATCGTATGACTGGCAACTTATCGTGATACAAAATAGACAGTTATTCTTGATGCCGTTAACCAAACTTGATAGGTAGCTGATGAGAGAACAGCAAGGGTCTATCTTATCAATCAATTCTAGGTCACAAATATTAACAAGAGCATCTGTATAGGTTTAGTATAAATGCCTCAATTTGCATACATGCACACGAAATGGTTAGGCAGAGGATTGTTAATGCCCCAAATAGGATTTACAGCAATAATGAATATTAAATAATAATGTATGGCCCATTAAGAGTGTGTGGGAGATGCAAATTCGTTATGAGGCTAAGGCAATAATGTTAAAATTAGGTTTGACAATGACAGGTGTACACCCGAAACGCACAACCTTTCCAAGAGACATGGCACTGTGTTTCTTTAGCCACTACACAATCCCATAATATTTGGTGACACTATTGTCTTGCAAATTTATGTGAAATCTATCCTTATTTTAATAAATACCTTCCAGAGGACTTCTTTGTATAACTTTGCAACACAACTTGCTTGATGGGCATAGTATATGATCACTCCTTGTTTCCATATAGTGGATGTCACAGGAATGCTGTCTCCATCATATTGCACTGTACCAGATATTACAGAAACTTCTAAATTAAGCTTATGGGTGTTATCTATCAGTGAATCTCGAGCTATAGACCAAAATTAAATTTGCATGGAGGAGAGAAAGGAGCATGAACTTTAATGGCAGTGGATGGACTGGTACTGCATCTAGGCAATAACTTAGAATAAAAATGGTGGTTTCTTTGATTAGAATATTTAGCAGGCCCACATAATCCTTTCACAAGAGAGTGACTTTTGCACAGGTACGAGATTCATAAATTAAAAAAAGCTATAAGATTTGTCTACATTAATAAATAGCTTACCTATTTGCATATGCTCTTGCATATCAAGAGTTCCTCTACTTTCCATGGCAATTTTGTATGAGTACTAACTCAGCGCAGTTCCTGAAGAGAAAAATACCGTACTCCTTTGGGCAGTTTATGATTCGTTTAACTGTCTATTTCTAACCTCCTCATGTTAGAGTTGAAAGATAAATTCAGCTTGAATCATTGGATTATAATTTTATAACAGGCTTTTAGCAGTTTTGCCTGCATTTTCATAATGCTCGCATTTTCCGCTATCCTAATTTGCTGCATTTGCAGCATTTGAATTTTTTTATATAGTAATTAGTGAATTTCTTTGATGCATAATAAAATTCATCCATATTCACAATTTTATTTTCCAGGTTTTGAAATCAGACGTCCATCTACAAATCACATGATAAAAATATTTAAAATTCACTAATGTTGCAGACCTGGTTAAAAATGATCTACAAAATATTACAATACACTCGTAAAGGGTGCTGCTCATTTCAATTTACTTGTACTATTTACACCAGCTCCCATTTACGATTACAATCGATGTTCACTCCTCAATAATCTGCAAATCACCTTCATCTTCAACATTAATTCATTTGTGAGACTACGGATTTCCCTTTTTACCGTGTTTGTGGATGATTGCTGTTCTACATTCACAGAATCTGTCATTTGCAGCTGCATTTTAACTGGCCGCCTTATTGTAGGTTCTGGCATAATCTGTAAACTCTTAAGATCAATTACTTTATGAAATTTGCAGAATCACAACATGTTGTCCTACTTTGAATCTCACTTCAAATTGATAGATTTGTATGCTTTTAAGTATTTAGAATAGTATAGTGTGTTGCTGAAACATAAAGTGAACTTGCAGTACTTAAACATGAATGTAAATAACCATGAACAGCAAAAGAGAAAGCAATAACAACAATGGACACCAAGACTTTTAACCTGGGAACCCCAGTGTGGGGAAAACCAGATGAAGTGGTAATAGCTCAGCTTGCTGATCTTCTTATGGCCAAAGACAGTTAAAAAAAGAGATCATTTAGAACAAATACAACAAAGACTCTGCTGTTTGCTCACTCAACTTCTCTCTGCACCTTTCTTCCTTATACAACCAACTGAACACCAACTCTGGCTCTCACACACTCTTGTGTACAATTGGATTTGTGCCATCTATTTATCATGCTCTAGGAGTGTTCTTTTGTGCACTAAAGGACTCCCAAATGACTTAGAATTGAAGAGATACTGCCATTTTGCCGCTATGCTGCCTGTTCAACTGACTCAGGTGAAACTGCCTCTTTTGGCAGACTGGCGGTTACAAAACAGCCCTTGCAGAAATGATCGATTACATAACCATCCTGTTATAGGAACTGGTGCTTACACAATTGCCTCTTGCATATACTGGCAGTTTTGTCACCATGCAAGAAATACACAAATTGAGCCCTGTTTGCTGACTGATTCCGGTTGTCTTGTGGTTGGATGATGAAGACGTTTTAGTTTCCATGAGCCTTATGGTTCAATGCAATATACAGATAATTCATGGTTCCTAGAGCTTGTTGGTGCTATTTTAATCATGGTAGCATAAATCGTTTGGGGAAAAAAGCATTTCTTCAAAAGTGTAAGTGTTTTTTAAAAAATCGCAATTAATCGGGAAAACTTTAAACCACCGAAAAAATGTGGGAAAAAGAGAAACACTTTGTTCTTTTTAAAATTGAAATGCATTTCCATTGCATAAAGATACATGTTAGGCATTTCAATTGCATAGAGAATAGATAAAGGTTATGTTTTTATTAAATTTAAACATATTTAATATTAAAAAAAAGCCCTAAACCTAATAGGGTTAAGGTTAGAGTTAAGTTTATTAAATTTGAACATATTTAATAGTTAAAAAAACCCTAACCTTAACCTTAGGGTTAGGGCTAGAGTTAGGTTTATTGAATTTGAATATGTTTAATATTAAAAAAACCTAACCCTAAACCTAATAGTTAGGTTTTTTAAAAATTAAACATCTAAAAAAACCCTAGGTTAGAACCATTTTTTAAATTTAAACATATTCAATATTTATTAAAAACCCTAATCCTAATATAGACTATAGTCAAAATCATGATTTATTCACATTTTAATCGTGTTTTATACAAGTTTAAATCTCAATTTTCAATGTTTTTTGGTGTTTTTCACGCTTTTCAATGATTTTTACTGTTTTTCAATGTGTTAATGATGGTTGTGCGTTGACTGGGCATTCGTGATTTTTAAGGGGAAAACATTGTTTTTGGCGGCGCCCTAAGAGTAATTGCTATTTTTTGGCAAGTTCTAAAGCATAAGTAATTGGTTTGGGTACGTACTGGATCCGGGTATGGGTCTAGTACATCCCAAAATTCGCCATGGGTTCTGCCCCAAAAATCGTGAACTACAAACTGAGCCCTTAAAATTGCGAATACAGACTTCAAGCTTGTGTTGCAGGAAGCCCTAGAAGCAAGAATGGAATGTAACCCTAGGGCATGCTTGTCCTTGTAGAAATTTGCAAAGGGAATATGTGACGAACTCGACAAAAATGATAGGAAAAAAATAGAAAGGGATGGGATTGAACAAAACGAGGACAAAAATGCTCAAACGAGTCATTTATTAGACGGGGTTGACTAGATGAGAGAGTTTTGACGAAAAAGAGAGACTATATTTATCCTTGTAGGAAATGGCAGAGGGAAAACATGATCTGCTTGTAGTCGACAGTGGTCGTGGTGGTGATTTTGTTGAAGACCATGACCATGTTGCTCTTGGTGCAGGTCTCGTAGGCCACTTCGCTGTCGGGCACTTGCTCGAGGCACACATCAGATATCTGGTTGCACAACTTGTCAGGGTGTCCCTTGTTCACCGACTCTGATGTGAACAAAAACGTCTCCATGCTCCTATTCTGCAATTACAATAATGATTGTATCATCAAATCTAACTTAATAAAAAATTCAAGAAAATAAAATCTTACAAAAACTTGTACAATCTTTTAAAGCATTTCGTATACCTGAAGTGAATAGAAGGGAGATCTGAAAGCAAAATGCAGCTTGCTTGATGGAGGAGTCGGTGTGAGTCATCTCAAAATAAGATGCATCGTTTATAGATGGCAGATGCATCTGACATCGCACGATGGAAGAGCTAATCCAAAGCTACTGTGGATATTTAAGTTTGATGTAGTTAATTATTATTTAATATATTGGATATTGAATATTTAAGTGATGTAATTAACGCGCTTTAATTATTATTGACATTTAATAATTTATGACTAATGATTATCATGACATTTGACATACTGTTAGTATTTTGTGATTATTTTTATCAATGTGTATACTATGTGTTTAATGACAATGTCACTAATTTCCTATTTAGCATGTTAGAATTTCTATATTTTTTAATTTTTTATATGGAAGAATCCAAGACGTACCCAAGGCAAAAAAAAATCGCCGTTTTGGCGAAAATGGTTCTTTTAACCTAAATCGGAACCCAAAATGAACCGGTAACCATAGTTACTAGGTTCGAAAATTCGAATGTGTTTGGGAGACCAAAAAAATGTGGAATGCGGAATTCTTGAAAAAGTTCGAAAAAAAATCCAGTAAAATCTGGGTTGGAAAAAATATATATATATATATATATATATATATATATATTTCAATCTATTAAGGAATGAACATTAATTTAACACTATTATTTTTATATTATTTAATATTTAATATTTATTGTTATTTTTATATTTATTTATTTCGTATTTTTATTATTCGATTTTATTTTATTTTATAATTATCATTTACAATGTAAAATATAAATAAATTGTAATTTATATTTTATATTTAAATATTTTTATTTTTCTATATATATTTTTTGAATTTAAATTTTGTTATATATTCGATTTTATTTTATCATATAATTAAAATTTAAATATTAATAAATTTATATTTAAATTATAATTTATATTATATAATGTTTGTTTTAAATATTTTTATTTTTTTACTTTTATTTTAAATTTAAATTTTATTATATATTCATGAAAAAAATATAATAAAATTTAAATTAAAAAAAAAATTAAAACAAACATTATAAAATTTTAAAAACTCAAAAGTTAATTTAATAATAATAATTTTTTAATAAACTTTAAAATTAAACATGTTTAAAAAATGGAAAAGTAAATTATAAATCTTTGTCGTTCACGGCAAGGGAGGCCACGGTCGTGAACGGCACAGGGCTGCATTGCCATGAACGACAATGGCCTATGCGGCAACGCACAAGCCATTGCAGGTTTGTGTCGTTCACGGCTGTGGCCTCCCTTGTCGGATTTACTCTATGCAGTTGGGAACTCAGGAAAGCCTCTGGAACGTCAAAAGCTGAATTTTTGATAATTTTGTTGATAAATGGATTTATTTATTTCTGCCAAATCACTGCTATAAATAAGATTAACCTTTGCGTTTTAGGTCTTGCGTTGGACGTTAGGGTTTTTTTAGGGTTTTGAACTTTTTATTTTTTTAATATTAAAAAATAGACTGAATCGAACACATTAACTTGGAAGGCTGAAAAAATGTGGAAATATCCGGATTTCACCCAGATGCTACCGAACCTGGGAACTATGCCGGTAACTTAGATTTTAATAATTATTATAGTATTGAATCTGTATTATATAGTCTATTAACTTAGATAAACATAATAGTAGATTCGCATTGTGGAAGATCAAGATGGTCATAACTTGATATGTTTGTTATTACCTTGACGAATAAAATAATCTTATTACTATCTTAGATTCTATTTTAAGATAAAAAGGATAATGTTTAAGACAACGACGATGATGCCTTTGAATGTTCTTTAGAACAACTTGGTCTATAGGACCCAACAAAGTGTGCAGGTCATGTGATTCGCTTAAGGCCTCTCCACATGTGATTTTTTAGTTGTTCTTGTTGATGCGAGCCTTCACAATTTTCAACTGAAGTGCCTAGGAAAAGAAGTAACATGTTAGATACAAATTAAGATTTTTTAAAAGAGGGTTATAACTTATATTCATGGTTCACTCATCTGAAGAAAAGAACACTAAAAAAAGAAGGGCTATTTCGGCCTGTGAAAATATGTAATCAGAAAGGAGACCCCAAAACCACATGGGGTTGAGCCAACCAGCAAACAACACGATGAAAACGAAGTCAAGGGTGGCCATGCACACTCGTAAACAAATAGAGCTGGGTCAGCCAGGACTTCATTATTTTTTTGTAAATCCTCGCGATAT
Source organism: Torreya grandis (assembly GCA_037957365.1). Taxonomy (NCBI): domain Eukaryota; kingdom Viridiplantae; phylum Streptophyta; class Pinopsida; order Cupressales; family Taxaceae; genus Torreya; species Torreya grandis. The sequence continues at coordinate 1,488,887 of JARHVA010000400.1, forward strand.
TGACTCAAATCCATATCCTCATTGTCCTCCCATCTAGGAACGGGGGAAGGGCAAGAGAAGATGAGCAGGTCCATTTGCCTGGGAATGTGTCCATGGTGCCCTTGCGAATATGTCCAGCCATTTCAGCAGTCCATCTTTGACCAGCAGGTTTGAGGATTTCCATGTCACAGTCAGAGGGGGAAGGAGGGTTGGATTTGTGAGTAGTTGGGCAAGGTGGGGGAGTTCAGTCTAGAGTAGGCACGGGGCCCGGGAAAGGGGTCGAGATGAGAATGGAGCCAAAGGGTCATTTTATCCCAACCACATAAACTTGCAGCACTGTATGATGCTTCAAAAACACCTTCTCTCCCACTTTGGTTAGCAAAGATTGAGCAGGTAGAGCAGGAAGAGTAGGTGAGAGGGGGGCACGAGACTCCAATTTTGAAGAATGAGTAGAAGACGGAAATTTAGATACCCAATTGAAGATCCATGAGCGAATGCCGCCATTCGGAACAAGCTCTGCAAGGCTGTCAACAAACTCCTGAAGAACGGAGCTTTTAAAAGCCAGGCACAAGTGTTATCCAATCTGACATGTCCCAAAACCATAGTTACCAAGTTCGGAAATCTGAATCCGTTCGGGAGGGCAAAAATATCCGAAATCCGGAATTCTTGAAAAAGTTTGGAAAAATCCAATCTGGAATATATACAGATATATAAGAGAGCATAGTTTTATAAATATGCAAAACTCACAAGTACAATGAAAAACATTAATAAAATGTTAATATTATATCATATTTATGTTTTCTGGGCATTTTTTTGCACAAAAAACCTTAAAAAAAGGATATATATATATATATGTATGTATATATATATATATATATGTATGTATATATATATATATAATTTAAGATAAAATAGGTTTGACCCAGACGAACTTATCCAGGCTGGGCAAAAAATCTGGATCCAGCCGGATTTAGTCCAGTATATATATATATAATTTAAGATAAAATAGGTTTGACCCAGATGAACTTATCCGGGCTGGCCAAAAAATCTGGATCCAGCCGGATTTAGTCCAGATCTGGCCGGATTTGGTAACCATGCCCAAAACACTCTTGATAAGAGCAAGAGTCTCAGCGCTGTTAACATTGAAGTAGAGCTGCAGCTTTATATCAGTGACAACACCTATGAACACTGCCTCACCATCAATGGTGGAGCAAGTGCCACCCCGAATCCCATTCTCGTGGCATTTGGCATGGTAAACCATGGAAAAAGCAGCGAAGTAGAGAGAACTTGAGCAAGGAGGAGAGGGAGATGGTGTTGATAGAATGAGAGGGAGATAATTAGGGAAGTGGGGATGACAGATGGCCTTAAGTGAGGCTATTGCCATCATTTAGAATTATTGATAGGCCTTCCTATGTATCACATTTATTGCTTTGAATCAGTCTTATAGGCTCGTGATCAACTTTCACCATCCATTGATTCTTATTCAAGACCATTTTTGGCATTTGATCATAGCCTCATACCATTTACAATATTTGTCTTCAAAATCCAACCAAGTTTTGACCTCCATATTGTGCTTCCTTTGTGTATAATGTGCATCAATTTGTAAATTTGACTCATGTTTCTATTGAAGGAAGTGCTGATTGAATCTATGAAATGTTGCTTGTGGTGCACTCGCTAATGCCCTCTTTGTAATGTTGGTGTTGGCTCATGTTGCTAGGAAACGGTCTAATACCACCGTTATGTTCTGAACTATAACTCTGATGTAACTTTAACAGAAAATCTGAAACTCAAGCAAATCTGAAAATCTAAAAAGAAACATCAAGGTGCTGATAAATCTGAAATTTGAGACCGTTGGAAATCAGAAACTGCTGAAATCTGGAATCTAAAACTGCCCACAAGGCCTGGAAAGAGGAAGGAACTTTCATATTACTGAACATAGATAAGCAGCATACAGGAGAAAAGAGAACTTTCCTGAGAAAGTATCAAAGGCAGTATGGACTCTGCCCTTGGTCCAAACTGTAGGTGTTGTGGATTTGTGTACAACACTTCCAACCAAAACGTAATGACACTTCTAAGGCTTAAGGGCTATTTATATTTAATAAACTACTTTTCCTTCATGACCTGTTCACTTAATGCATGTGGGATAACCGCTTTTAACATACCTACCATATTCTACAAAACAGCTACATTGATTAGGAACACATGGACCAAAAACGTGCATTGGTAGACCCACTATCTAAAAAGGTGGATTGGCTCATTAACCCTCAAAATTGGTGTGCCTATTAACATAAAAAGAGTGGGTTGGGACCACTACCTAATAATGCTTATATTAGTGTTGAAATAAAAAGTTCATAAGATTTATTTTGCCTCCATAAGCATAGTTATTAATGTTTGAAATTATGGAAATAAATGAGGTTAGAAAGTATCAGACCAGGCATACCATCATTTAAGTAGAATAAACCAGTATGCATATAAACCTTAAACTCAAACGTCACTTACATGGATATGGTTACTAAGAAATAATCATTTTAAAGGTGGCTTGACATAAATTAGGAAGTGTGCCAAACACATGAAACATTAACAAAGCAATGTGAAAAGATTTGAAGCGATCTCTAATATGACTGCAGACAGAGGGGCAATGTGACCAATCATATACATATAGGATCCACATAAATCGCTAAGTTGGATTTAACTTGTATTAAATGAAGCCTGAATTAGAATATGGCATGCACAAAAAAGGCATTTGTATTTATGGGCAGCATGTGCAACGTTTTCAGCACTGTAATTTTTATTACTGAGAATTTGTGGTAAATAGAATCGGCATCTTGTAGTGGAGAAGCTGTGATCTGATCCATATTTGTTGATGTTTCGAGCCACTTCTTAGGCTCATCATCAGGACAAGAACGATGCTGAAAAGAGTCTCATAACCTGGCTAGAGTAAATACATGAAGTGGTGTAGAAACAATCATATGAAGCCGACATAACATGCTACTATTTTTCGATTAAAGCCAAGATCGGCAAAATAATAATCTGTCATCTCGATTCAGACTTTTTTTGTTTTTAACAATTTCAATGGCCTTTCTTATTCTTCTCTTGGACCAATTGTCAACTTTTGCGAAAGCTTTTGTGCCCGCGAAGTTAATGGGATGTTTAGTATTGTGATAATGCTCCACTAATGCTGATTTGTAAGTTCTACCATGTCGAAGGTCAGCATCGTGCTCTTTAATTCTTGTAGTGATCGTCCTTCCGGTCTCACCAACGTAAAATTTTCCACAAATGCATAAAATTTGATAAACCCCCTTATGTGATTTAGGGTCAATGGGATCTTTTACTGATGCAAGGAGTTTTCTACTGCTGTTGGGTGGCGAGAAGATAGTGCTTATGTTCTTTTTCTTTAAGCATTTTGCAATTTTATTTGTAATGCCTTGTATGAAAGGTGGGAACACCTTTTGTTCTTCTATATTGCTATCATTGATAAACCTTTGAGTTCTCCTTTGTTGCCACTCTGCTCTCGTGAAAGCCTTATTAATTTACAGCAGAAATCTTTGGATGTCAAAATTTTAATGTGAGAATTGGTCTTGCGACTTAGAATCACTGCAAAAAGCTTTGAAGGATTTATGCCTAGTAATACTATACGCTGATCTTTTGGTGCATTAATTTAATTGAATTTTTGCCCAATTTTACTTGGAAACAATTTATTTACCGCGGAAATCCATGGTTTTTGTAACATTAAGACAAATAAATCAAACTAGATGAACAAGCAAACAAAGATCCCATAAACAGTAACACATACGTTAAAAAAAATTTCCTCCATATTTAAGAAAGTTTGTTGTGTGAAAACATTGAGGACCTGCTTATATCTATTGAAATTTGGATCTGTTGCAACTTGTCATGCCCCCAGCTTTATCCATATAGTGTTCGATATGAAGAGTTGGTATTATTTCCATGGCAATTTTATATGAATTTCACCATCCCTGCTTTTCCTGGATGCGATAATATTATTCTGTTTAATCTATTTGGAGTCCTGCAACTACCTGTGATTTTCTAATCTTTTTACCATATGTTTGAAGGGCACGGCGAATTTCATGTTTGTTTGTTTTTTCCAAAAGCAACTGATAGTTTGTGTTGATTTTTCTGCTTCTTTGTAGGCTGCAATTGTTGCAATGATCCCTCTGAGGGAACTTGTGACTGTTTTATTTCTCCTTCATACTGTTGCAGTCGCAGTGGAGGATGGAAGCTCCGGTTCCAGATGCAGCTGTGAGGGAGAAGGATGGTGGAATGATGAGAACATATTTCAATGTCAGATGGTCAGTGATTTTCTGATTGCCTTGGCCTACTTTTCAATCCCTCTTGAGCTTTTGTACTTTTTGAGCTGCTCAAATGTCTTTCCATTCAGATGGGTAATAGTTCAATTTGGAGCATTCATTGTGCTTTGTGGCTTAACCCACTTTATCAACATTTGGACATATAATCGTCACTCTTTCCGTGTGATGCTAATTTTGACTGTCTTCAAGTTCTTAACTGCACTTGTGTCTTGTGCCACGGCCATAACTCTTGTAACTTTGATTCCTGAGTTGTTACGGGTGAAGGTAAGAGAACTTTTTCTTAAAAACAAGGCAAGGGAGCTTGACAGGGAGGTAGACCTCGTAAAAAGGAAAGAGGAAACAGGTTGGCAAGCTCATATGCTCACTCAAGAAATCCGCAGGTCTCTAGATCGTCATACCATCTTAATTACTACTCTTATTTCACTAGCTAAGACATTGAATTTGGAAAATTGCACCATATGGATGCCACAGGCAGAGGGTTCTTTCATGGAGCTAACTCACGAGCTCAAGCGGCGACGTTTGCAAGCTCCAATGACTGTTACGATGACTGATCCAGAGGTGGTGAAGATCAACAGGGGTAAGATTCCAGTCATCTTAGGACCTGATTCCGCCTTAGGAAAGGCAAGTAATCATCACTGGTCTTTGGCTGGGCCTATGGCTGCAATAAGGGTGCCTTTGTTAAAGGCATCAAATTTCAAGGGTGGAACACCAGAATTTCTAGAAACATCATATGCAATACTGGTGCTGGTCTTGCCATGTGAAGATGACAGACAGTGGAGCCCCCAAGAGTTAGATATCGTAGAGGTTGTGGCAGATCAGGTGGCTGTTGCCCTTTCTCATGCAGCTGTTCTGGAAGAATCACAAAAGATGAGGGGCGCACTGGTTGACCAGAACAAAGCATTACAGCAGGCACAGCATGATGCAATGAGAGCAAGTCAGGCACGACATTCCTTTCAAATGGCAATGAACCGTGAAATGAGGGGTCCCATGCATGCTATATCTGCTGTCTCATCAATCTTGCAAGATGATAGCTTGAATGTTGAACAGATGGACATGGTTAATATGCTAGCAAAAAGTAGTAGCCTTCTTTCTACTCTCATAAATGATGTAATGGATTATTCAGAATTAAATGACTCTTCTTCTTTGGTTCTTCAGTTACACCCTTTCCGGCTACCTTCAATGCTGAAAGATGCAGTGCAACTTATAAAACACATGTCAAGTAGCAAAGGTCTTCTATTCAAATTTGAAATAGGGGATGCCATGCCTGACCATGTTAGAGGAGATGAAAAACGAATTCTACGCATTATTTTACATCTGTGTGGAAATGCAATTAATTTAATCAAACAAGGAACAATATCAATTCACATTTGCAAAGAAGAGTCTTCTAACGGTTGGTGGGATCCTAACAATCGAAGATGGAGACCTTCATTCTGTGAAGGATTTACATTCTTAAGATTTGAGGTCAGGACCTATGGCTCTGGAAGCAATGAAAGTGACATCACCAGGTTCTTGAAAGTTGTGCAGGAGGATAAAAACAATTCTTCAGAATTAGCTGGAGGCGGGCTTGGATTTGCCATGTGTAAAAAGTATGTTCAGGTAATTTTCTTTATTGCTTCTCTTTTGGAACAGAATGATGCTCCTGGAGATGCTGTAATATAATATTGGCATTCTTATTTACAAACTGAAGTGTAAACATGAATTTGTAATGAAGTTGAACAGACCAGGACTTTGGAATGCCTGTTAGTTGTTTTTTTTACAGGTTCTATATCTTTGATGAATAACCAACCCACTTTTCAATCTCTTGCTTTTCAGCTAATGCATGGAAATATTTTGATCGAGTCCAACTCTCGAGGTGAAGGATCTGCTGTGATCTTTATAATTAGACTTCAACTGCTGACACCAACTGAAAATAGCCATTGGTTGTCTCAAGACAAGAAGATTTACAACTCTTCTTTCAAAGGTTTGAAAGTTCTTGTTGCAGATGACAATAACATCAATCGTGCAGTTACACAGCGATTACTTGAAAAGCTAGGCTGTCAAACAACTGGAGCTGATTCAGGTTACCAGTGCTTAATTACACTTTTTCAGTCTGGAAATGCATTTCAAGTGGTCTTTCTGGAAGTTTGTATGTTGCCAATGGATGGATATGAAGTAGCCTTCCGTATACATGAAAAATTCAGATCAGGAAACTGCCCCTTGGTTGTTGCCTTGACTGCCACTACGGATAAGGAAAGTCTGGATAAGTGCCTTAGTTTTGGGATGGATGGTGTTATACGGAAGCCTGTTTCATTAAGAGAGATGAGCACGGAGCTTTTTAAAATTATACAACGAATGAACCACATCCCTGTCATTTAGTAACTATGAAGTTTATTTTGTTCTGAGGCGCATTCAAAGTTGTGAAGACAGATTTCTGTCACCAGTTTGGAAACTTTCACCAGTTTGGTAAGAGCGTAATTCTATGGCAGACATGCTGAGACTACATGCCATTCTTTTTTTTTATTGCCAGAGATTGCGGTGCTTAAATTCCAAAGGCCCATGTCTTCTGCGAGTATAAGAAAAATGGTACTTAGCCAAGTACGGTTACTGTTGCTAGTGGAGTCATTTTCTCATGCATTGACCCTGTATGGGACAAGTACCCGATCATATGTATGACAGCTTTACCTGTCTTCTTATATCTTACAAGCTTCTCATTGTTTCAGTTGATTCATGAAGGAAGATGAATATCAAATTTTACTTATGCCAAGCTATTGCTTTTGTCTTAGTAGATGACACAATCAAGATAGCTACCTTTGAAATTTTCAAGCATAGGTCATACTTCTAAGTTCTAATTATTCAAGTGCCCATTGTTGTTGCTTAGCATCTTTTCTCAAATCCTTATTTTGATACATTTGCAACTATTTCTTTATTATAGATGGTTAGGGGTCGCCCTACTGTCCCAAACCAGGAAAGTTAATTTTGACGTCCATGTTATGATGCTTATGGGTATAATCCACTCAGAATGCATAACAGAAATAAAGAAATTCGTTCATCACTCAATATAGGCTCTGATAAGCTATTTAAAAATCATTGTTTATAACTTCAAATGTTGTTAATCTAGTGAAGTGTATGCACCTGTGATGGGCATAGGCCTGTATTTGTGCCTTGATGGGCAAAGTGGCTGGGTGTTAAATTGGCTATAAATATTTCTACAAGGCATCAGCTATTTCATATCTACCTCTTTTCATATATTCCATTCCAATTTTAAATTATAAGATATGCAATTAATGGCAACCGTAGCACTTAAGTGGATGCAGTAGGGAGTGATAAAAGAATCAAGAAATGCTAAAGTACTGTCATATTCTCGTCATGTTTCACAGTATGCACACCTGCACTGCAGATGGAAAAGTAAAGATCATCAGAGATGGCCTCTTGATCATTTATCTATGACAGGCTTGGTCTGGATGTTTCCCCTTGATCAGTTAATCTAAAACAAGCTTGGTCTAAAGTCTCTTCTATTCTCTCAGGTTCAATTTGTTTCCACTTTATTTAGAGGTGCTATTTTGCAGTTATTACTTTTTGTTGATTATGTTAAGGCTTCAAAACCCTAATAATATTAGATGATCCATACATCCTTGCAGTGAGCAGAAAAGAGCTTTACAACAATATATTATAAGCCGATGTTTAATGAGAAATACTCCACAGATCTACTAACATGAGAATGCAAATCAAAGATGTTTATTAAAACCTAGGGTAAAAATAAAATTAGAGACAAATGCATGAAATCAAGAGTCTTAAAAATCATGTTCATAGAATTTTCTGTTAATATGTGATATACTTATGTTTGGCTAAATTCTGTGAAGAGGGCGCCCTACAAAAGTATTTTTTAACTTATTTCTTAACCAAGTCTGTTAGGCACTCCTGAACTGTATGCAAAAAGAGCTTACTTGGCTGGTGCGATATAAATTAGACGTAGAGATAAATATGTACAAATAAGGTCAACTTTGGCACATTTTCCACATACTCTCATCATTTGTAACTATATAAATTATGCCTCTTGCTACATAAATATGGAATTTATTAAAAAAAGGGGGAATCCTAAATTTAATTGAATTTCTTACCCTTCTGGCCATGCTACTAAGCCAGTAGTATGAGAATATTGTGGCGAACATTGAATGAAGGTGAAATTCTCCAAATTTTGAGGAGCGGCTATCTTTCTAATGTGAGATTGTGGACTTATGCTATGGAGATCATCCAATTACTCAGAAAGACTGAGATGCTGTATGGTACATTCTCGCTGATTTTACTTTATTTTAATCCAATAGCTTGCGGTATCATAATTTTATGATGAGCATATGTATCAATAAGCATTAGATGCACCACTTGGAATGATGTGTAAGTTATTCGGTGGTATTTTTCTCATATGATGATTATTGAAATGCCCACTTTATTGAAATGCCCACTTCATTTCTGGTATGGTTGATTGAATGAAGAGCCCCGTAGCAATTTATTTCACTTAGAATGGTTGATCGAGTAAAGAATTGTTTCCTTTGGTGCAGAGAGCTATCGTTATGGTTGACCAAGGAGTCCCTCGGGGGTCTTAGAATGGTCGTCTGAGTAAGGAGTCTTTCTACTAAGATTTCATTTAAGGACCTTCTTAACTATAAAGGAGTTAGTTACAGTCATAAATTAGTGATGGCCCTACTTTGGTCCTCACCTTGAGGGTTGAAAAGGATTGCTTATGTATCCATGCCCTTAATGCTCGAGTAGGACTGCATTACATGCTAACTATATAAATATATTTATGTACTCTTTTCTTGCTCTTTGCCATGTGTGTATACAGATAAGGAAGATGATCTGGAAAAATGGGAGTGGACCTGAATTAATCATTCCCTACCAACATGTTTAAATGATTAAAGCTAAAGGGAAATTATGCAACTAAGAATCTACTATTGTAGGGTATGTAAAGTTATTCATTCCCTCACATTTTGGCATACTAATATATCGTTTTAGCAACAACTCGCATGATATGATTTGGCATAATGGAAGTCGTGTATATATTTGGCTTCTGCAATGCATGATTTCTTAAACTGGATCAGGCTTAAATAGGTCTCATGGGCTGGGTGCATGGGCCTTAGATAGCCTACCATTATTAAAACATCTTGTCAGCCATTTATTTCAAAATTTTGTAAAAAGTATACCATGCTCAACAATCACACTAGAGCACCTATACCATGACAAAAATATTATAAGCAGCAGAAAATATTTAGGACTTGCATCACATGGTTTTTGAATGAGCAAAGAGCGTACACAATTCTATGTTGGAAGGCTAAGATTCAAGGACATGCATGGTCGTGATTTAAAGCTGTGAAAGCAAAAAGGAGCCAGACTAACTATATTTGGTGTAAGTGCCAATTGTTACAAATTAAGTATTATTATCCCTTATACTAGATACTTATTAATAGTGCTGCATAATTATCACCAAAAGAAACTCAAAAACTATTAGACGTCACCACTATAAAACTTTACATTGGAAGTATAAGATACAAGGACATGCTTGGCCTTGATTAAAAGCTGAGACAGCTAAAAAAGGAGCTAGACTAACTATATTATGTATAAGCACATTTGTTACAAATTAAGTATTATTATCTCTTATACTAGATACGTATTCATAGTGGGACATAATTATCATCAAAAGAATCTCAAAAAGTATTGAGAAGTCCTATCAACATGGGAAAATGTGTTCAATATGGAAAAGTACCCTCCATCTTGTGAGAATTCCTATCTAGGGCTCACCCTAACAAGAAACATAATAGGTCACCCATTTCATTGGCTTCTATCTTGGAAAAGGCATATTTTAAAATGAAATTATAGGACTGAAGTATGCATATTTTACAATGAAATTATATGACCGAAGTATTTAAAGAAGAAAATACTTTTGATATGAGTGAAAATCTGTTTAGTTCCTCACTTTGGCACATGAATAAACAAGCTCTTAATAATAAATAAAGATTTGTGGATGCAAGACTCAACAAGGATGCTAAGTTCCTTAATTAGAGGGTTGCACAGTGAATCTACAGTGGCAATGGGAAGGGCAAATCACCAGGGTCCGTTATACACCTTCTCACACTTTGCACCTGAGATTTTTCCTACTACATTGCTTACTCACACAGATGGGGCAAACAAACTATGACGAGCAATTTGGCCACTTTAACTATCATTATTTGGAACTACACGGTAAATATGATATGGTCACGGTTTTGCCTCATGTTTGTTTCTTTAAGGGTCTTTGTGAGGATTGCACCCTTGGCAAGCACCCTAAAGAGAAATATGACAAGCGCAAAGCATGGAGGGATACATAGGCATTGGAGTTAATACACAGTGATGTATTTGGGGCATTCCCCAAACCATGTTTCACTCGGGCTAAGTATGTTCTCACCTTCATTGATGATTTCTCGAGGTATACATGGGTCTACTTCTTTTGACAGAAATATGAAGTTTTCAACAATTTTCGAGACTTCAAGGCTCTTGTGAAAAAACAATATGGGAAATTCATCAAGATTCTACAGATAGATAACGATGTATGTCAACAACAAGGTTGAGTAGTTTTGTACATCAGAGGGAGTTGATTTGCAGCGTACAGTTCCATATAGTCTCAAAATAGTGTTGCAGAACGCAAGAACCGATCCTTGAAAGGGATGGCTAATTGTATGATTCACTCCAAATCACTCCCACCTTAGTACTAGGTAGAGGCAATCAATTGTGCTTGCTACATTCAAAACTATGTTCCTCATAAAGCCTTGAAAGGAATCACTCTTTTTGAAGCTTGGAACAATTGGAAACCCACAATTGAATATTTCAAGATCTTTGGATCTCCAACTATGGCACACATACTTAAGAAGAAACACAATGCTATGGAACCTCAGAGTAAGCCTTGCATTTTCGTATGTTACTTAGATGGTGTTAAGGGATATCGGCTTCTTCATCCGACCACACATGAGTTGTTCATCGAAATAAGTGTTTGCTTTCAGGAGAGCCCCTCAGACTCAACACTTAACACTTCTCCCACTTCATTGGACTCACTTGATTTTGACGATTCAGATCAGCCTGAGCACATTCTGGAGGTTGAGAACTCTTCTTCTAGTTCAGATAGCGAGAGTAGTGATAGGGATCCATCTCCATCCATACCTAGCCACACTTCAGAGGACGAGAGTTCACCACTTGACTCACCTACTTCCGGTCCTCTTTGGGCTAGCAGACACTGTAGAGCACATGTACATGGGTTGGGGATACTTCAGATGTCAGGGGGACACGTTTAGAGTTTCAGAGTGGGCCACATGCTTTCTATGCCTCTACGTCTAATCCACAGACTTTTCAGGAGGCATTCGGCATTCCTGAGTGGGACACTACTATGTATGAGGAGTTCATTTCCTTGATTAGGAACAACACTTGGGATTTGGCACACCTTCCTAAGGGAAGGGAAATAGTTCAATGTAGATGGACATATCAAACTAAGTATGCAACATATGAGTCAGTTGATAAGTTCAAAGCATGATTGGTTGCAAAAGATTTTTCATAGGTGCCTGACATTGACTACACCAAGACCTTTGCACTAGTTTCAAAGATGAAATCCATTAGACTTACTCTTGCCATTGTCGTAGCTCATCGTTGGGATGTTCATCATATATATGTGAAGAGTGCTTTTCTTCATGGTGACCTTGAGGAGATTTACATGGAGCACCCACAAGGTTTTGTCGAGGACTCTTCCTCAGTATGCAGACTTCAAAAACTATATATGGCCTCAAACAAGCCCTCGGGTTTGGTGTGCCGAGATGGATTCCTTCTTTCTTTCATCATGATTCACTAGATGTCATTTTGATCCGAATGTCTACTTCATGCGGTAGGATGATTCACTTTTGATTCTAGTATTATATGTTGACGATCTATTGATCATAGGGGGTTCTTCATCGTCCATTGTGGTGGTGAAAGAAGCTCTTCATGACGGATTTTCCATACTGACTTGGGTTTGTTGCATTACTTCCTTGAGATCCACATTTCATAGTCTGACTTAGGGATTACCATTGCACAACCTAAGTATGCTCTCGATTTACGTGCTTAGTTTCACATGGTTTATTGTAAGCCAACTTTTACTCCCTTTCTATCTGGAGTCAAACTTGAGGTTGATTGTTTTACATCCTTGGTTAATGCTACCTTGTATCGACAACTTGTTGGTAGTCTCATCTACTTGACACATACTAGACCCGACATTTCATGTAGGCATGGTCACCAGATTCATGCAAGAGGCTCATGAGCTGCACTGAAAAGCACAAGAGGATTCTCCACTACATTCAGGGTACACACAGATTTGGGATTCATTACAGTGCTGACATTGATGTTGACTTGGTTGGATACATAGATTCAGATTGGGCTGGGGATCTTGAGCATCGCAAGTCCACTTGAGGCTATAGTTTTTCCCTTGGTTCAGGTCTGATTAGTTGGTTGAGCAAGACGTAGAATGCTATTGCTTTGTCATCTACCAAGGCATAATACAAAGGAGTTGTTAATGCTACTACTGAAGTTGTTTGGCTTCATGGGATTCTCACATAGTTTGGTATTTAGTTCAGGTGACCGACAATCATCTTCTGTGACAACCAGAGTACTATTCAGAGTTACAGGAATCCGGTTTAGTATCGACGGATCAAGCACATAGAGATTTACATGCATTTCAACAAGGAGCTCATTCATGGAGTCATCGATTTCAGATATTGTCAGACCACGGAGTAGATTGATGACATCTTCACCAAACCCTTCACTGAGAGCAGGTATCTTCACTTGCAAGTTCTTCTTGGGGTGCGGGTTGCATCAACATCATCTTCAGGGGGATTTTTAGTCATCTACTTTTTTCTTTTTTTTTGGGGGGGGGGAGTTTTTCCTACGGGTTTTCTCCTTTTCTCCACTTTATGAGAGTTGCATTGTACTTGGGTATCTCATCAGGGCATATTGTCGAGATTTATTTTACCCACCTAAACTACAATTAAGATGGGGTGTTAGTGTAGGATATTATTTTTCACATATTTACTTATTGTGGATTATTCTTACAAAAAGTTTTCCTACACTTATGGAGTTAGTTTGCTTAGGTGTACTTAGTCATAAGGAGTTACATTTGACCACCTTTATTAGTTAGTAGGAGTTACTCTTTGACCAGCTATTCCAGGTATGGGGAGTTACATTCTATTCTTGGGTCTTTGACCTCTTTTCATAGAGGAGTTACACATTCACTCTCCTATTTGTACATCTTTATTTTGTGAGCTATTTCAGTTGAGTGTATTAGATGGATTGATCACAGTTTTGCGTTATTCTCCCTTTTGATTTACTCACAACTATTGTATGCAATTGCTTGACTCTTGCTCGAACCAGGGGCATTTAGTGATCTTGGAATGGTTGATGGAATTAGAAGTGCCTGTGGACTGTGTATCTAGATTGAGATTTGATGTAAAGACCTTAATTGTAAGGCATAAATACATTTTGGATACAATAGATATAGCAGAGTTTTGCCATCAATTAGCGTTACCAATTTTTAATGGAATATTGATAATAAACATCAAATAACAGCTATTGAAGATTGGTATAGTAGGTTTGGTGATGACCATACTCCAGTCCTCACCAATGGTATTTCAGTCAGATTTTTATTTTAAGAGTGCCAAACCTATTGGACCAAACCTGTCGACGTCTGGTCAACATGAATGTGATGTTAGCCCTTGTTTTTATTGTGTAATGAGGTATCTCATTTTAGCTCATCACAAGTCCATGTGCTTTGAAAATAACGATGATCATATAGTGCTCATTGTAGTGGTAGTGTATATGCATTGGATTGAAACTGGTTGTATTAATGATTATGTAGGTCTTGATTTTGAAAATGTTTAGATTGTTGTTTTAGAGCCTAGAGGATCTAAGGTCTACACCATGGAGACTTGAGGAACTTTTTTGAAATTCTGAAATTAGGCAAACCTTGTGCCTTCCCGAACCTTTCGAACTTTTAGAACCTTTAATTATGATGCAGATACAGGGAAGGATGTTCGTAAGAGATAAAGTTGCTTTTCAATGCAAGAAAGATGGAGGACATTGTATATTTTGGCATTACAGACAATAACACTAATAAGCGGGGAACATGTTGAATTTGTTTCAGGAAGCTATTTTGTAAACATATTAAAAAATGAATGGTGGCTATTATCATATTGCCATTTTTACCTAGGAAGTTTGTTCATTCAAACACAATTTGTCTTCACTTTTTTGTATTAAATTATATATAGAAAAAGTATAGAGCTATGCTACCTTTTGGTACACCCATCAAAGGTATAGCTGCATAAAAAATCACATGATAAATTTGTCACGGACAAACATAGCAAGAATCAATAGGTGTTAACCTCTATAGGGTCTTCTTTAGTCTCCTCATCAATCACAACAAGATCAAGTACTTCATTTTTGCCATTGCCAGGCTCTGCTTCTGAAGTATTTGTAGGTATTTTGTTCCGTTGTATGACAAGCATGCCCTGGCCTATAATCAGGATTAAGAGGAGAAGCTTCCTCTTCAGAAATTGAATAGGAAGGATGAATTTGATCATGTATGTGGACTATCCTGTTAAATTGTAGTACTTCATTGCTATTTTCAGACTAAATAGGTAGGGGAAGCAGTGGCTCTCCTCCCAACAGGTCTTCTAGAGGGTTGGTAACTACCCTTCAGAACCAGGTTAGTACAGTGGAAACCCCAAAACAGGGATCTCAAATCTTCTTTGTCTAGGTCCAACTTGGTCGGAACCTGTGAAGTAACAGACAACATGAATTTTAACACGATGACATAGAGGGTTTGCTCCTTTCATTGAATATTTTTTCATGTCTTTTCTGTAAGCCTTAAAGCTTCAATTGGT
The DNA here is from genome assembly GCA_037957365.1 of Torreya grandis. Taxonomy (NCBI): domain Eukaryota; kingdom Viridiplantae; phylum Streptophyta; class Pinopsida; order Cupressales; family Taxaceae; genus Torreya; species Torreya grandis. The sequence continues at coordinate 1,504,092 of JARHVA010000400.1, forward strand.
AGAGCAAACCAAAGTTTGTAACAAAACTGAGAAGTAATATTAAAATGTTTTGCTCAACAAATACCATTGCAATGGCTATATCTTTTGATCAACAGTCAACTTGTCCCAACAACTCAGCTTTCTTCCACGTGGATATTTGAATATGTAAAAATGACATGTTAGTATAATGGTTTGCATGAACTCGACATGGATCGACTATAATACTATGACTCTATGACATATTGTAGAAGAAATAATTTAGGAATATAAAGGCCATTAGATTGAGGCTTTTTTTCAGTTCCGTTAGTGGTGACCAATCAGTAATAAATTATTTTAATTTTTTTTGTTTTGGTAAATTCCCCTTATTTGGGGGCAACCTTCAGCTTAGTTTCTATGATCGAGGGGTATCTCCTCAAAATTCACTTTGGATTTTCACCGGCCCCGTCCGTAGGTGTTTGCTGCACCTAGCAAGTTAGATGTGGTATTTTGCCCAACTTTAACACTTCATCATGTGTCCCAGGATTTTAACCCAGGCCCCTGCTAAGAAGGCTATGATGCTTTTACTGCTTGAGCTCATTTCATTCGACAGTTAATAATAATTTATTGGGACTATAGGCTGTTAAATATTGTAATAAGACTTAACTTATTTTAGTTAAGTTCTAAACTAATAACCCCCTGTAACTGCTGTAACCATGTTGCAACCAATTTTGCATATCATAAATAAGATCGATGCACAGATCAATATATCATGTGCTTCTCACAATTGTCTCTTCATTCATTTGTTAACAATGGTATTAGAGCCACCACTTGAGGAACCTGGAAAGGTACGAGTGTCCGTTGTTCGAAAAAACCTTGGTTCTAGGGTTCAAATAGGAGGAGAGACAACACACAGTCAAAGCTTGCAGTAGTCCTACATGGGAAGACAATCGCTCGTGGAAGGGCACGACATACATGGAAGATAGTTGCGGCAGACCAGTCACAGGAGAGTTCGTCGTGGAAGACAGTTGCGGTGAAAGACAGTCAAATCGCTAGAAGACAAAGTCGAGGAAGGACACACGACGTAGCAAGCAAGGAGGTTTGCAGTCACGGAATGGCTTGTCTAGGAACAACGCGAAGGGCACACAATGACGTGAAAGGGCACACAGGGTTGTAGTCGCTGTTGTGCAAGGACACAAGGACAACACAATAGTTTGCAGTTAGTCTCGAAGGACAAGTTTGTAGTCGGTCTCGAAGGGCAAAACGATAAAACTTAGTCACAACTCGAAGGGCAAAAATGTTGAGTCACCAGTTGCTCAATGACGCACAAAATCCAAAATACATATCACTGCAGGGTAGAAAGGAATTGTTGAAAGATAATTTTCAAAAATTTGCAGAACCAGTGAGTCATTTTTTTCAAAAAAATTCTGATATTTAAAAAAAATAAAAAAAGTCTGGGTGATTGAAAAATTGCACAAAATCAGAAAAGAACAACATCAAAAAGATCGTAATAATTCAATTTTTTCGGAATTTTTTGATATTTTATTGGTTAAATTTTTTTTTTTTGAGTGAAAAATGGCCAATATCTTGAATCTTGTCCTTCCTGAGGCTAAAAAAATAACTGGGTAGAATTATAATGTGTGGAGTCATAAAATCTTGATAATTGCGGACTTTTGTGATTGTGACAAGATTATACTTGACACAGAACAATGTCCGGAAACGAATTTTGCCGATTATGACAAACGTCATAAAGAAGCCCTTCTTTTGTTAAAACTTTCTATGTCGGATGATATGATTCTGGATGTCCGGAATGTTGTACAAGCAAGTGCACTATGGACTAGTCTCAAGAACAAGTAGCAGACTTTGAAAAAGAGTCGAGTACTTTATTTGAAAAATCTTTTGTTTTCCACAAAAATGAAAGGTGGGTCTTTGTCAAAACATTTATTACGGATGAAAGATCTCCATGACCAATTGTCAGCGATCAACGAAAAGGTAGATGACGAATGATATGGTGGCTCTTGTTCTGAATAACCTGACACCTTATGAATTGTTCGTGGAAGCTTTGCACCTGATGACAGAGAGTAACACTCTCACTTTTGATCAAGTGAGTTCATATTTGCTGCAAAAAGAACTCAAGTAGACACACTTTAGTGAGTCCAGTTCTAGCCAATCAGAAAGTGCATTTGCTGCCCAATTAAAAGGGAAATGGAAAAGACGTTCGGATACCTCTTCATCTTCCCCAAAATTCAAGGTAAAATGTTATTATTGTCAAAAATTTGGTCATATTAAGAAAGAATGTAGAAAAAGACAATATGATCTAACACAGCAAGAAGGCAAAAAGGCATGCAAATGTGGCAGTAGTTGAAGCTGAATTTGAGGAAGAATATGCTCTCATGGCGTCATGCTCCGATGAGAGGTCTACTAGGTACTGCTTTTTTGATTTCGGTGGATCAAGGCATTTTACATGTCGAAAAGACTGGTATGTTAATTTCATTACAAAAGAATTTTTTTCCGATTCTGTTTCCTTGGGTGATGGTAGGTCACATGTTGTAGAAGGGATAAGAGATATACACATTGTATTGAATAATGCTACAAAGTTCATAGTCAAGAATGTTAGGTATGTACCTATAAGATGAACAAAAATCTTCTATCAATCAGTCAGTTAACTGAAAACCCTCACATTACAGTAAATTTCTCAGGAAAGAAATGCATCTTGTCTGATATAAAAAATGATAGTCACAGCCCTAAGCATTGGGCAACATGGCTTGTATAGACTTGTTGATCCTGCCATTGTTAGTTTGAATGCATTAATTGTGGAAGATAATACTAGTGTTGTATGGCGTGAGAGATTTGGACATCTCAATCTTCAGTATTTGGCCAAACTCCAAAAATTGAATATGGTTCTTGGATTGCCTACCATCCAAGTCAAGCAGGGTATATGTGCAGGTTGTTTGGCTGGGAAACACAAACGGAAACCTTTTCCCACTGAAGGTGCTTGGAGAGCAAAGGGTCTCCTTGATCATGTTCATGCAGATTTATGTGAGCCATCTTGGAAGTCATCTATTCTTGGTGCAAGGTATTTTTTTTTGTTTGTAGGTGATTTTTCTAGAAAAATGTGAGTCTACTTCTTGAACAAGAAGTCTGATTGTTTTGTTGAGTTTGTAAAATTCAAAGCATTGGTAGAAAATCAAACAAGTTGGTGGATCAAAACCTTACGATCCGATAATGGGGGAGAATTCACTTCCAAGCAGTTTTAGAACTATTGTGGCAAGGAAGGAATTCATCGCCAGCAACAACCCCATACACTCCTCAGCAAAATGGAGTGGTTGAAAGGCAAAATCGCACAATCATGGAGATGGCTTGATCCATGATGCACAACAGAGTTGTGTTGTCTAAATATTGGGGAGAAGCAGTAATTACGACAGTCTACATACTGAATAGAAGTCCCTGCAAGGCTTTGGAGAACATCACTCTAGAAGAATCCTGGTCCAACATCAAACCAAAGGTAACACATTTTCGTGTTTTTGGTTTTGCTGCATATGCTCTCATTCCTAAGAAAGAGAGAAGTAAACTAGATTCTAAATGTGCTAGATATTTCTTTGCTGGTTATAGTACTCAATCCAAAGCATATAGACTAATAGATGTTTCTACTAACAAAATCATTATTAGTTAGGATGTTGATGTAAAAGAAACAGTCATTTTTTTTGTAATCAAGCTATCTCTGATAATCCAGAGGTTTCTAGTTTTCATCTTTTCTCTGAAAGATGAAGAACCACATGTTTTGGAGACACCCTCACAGTCTTTAGTGCAACAATCCATGGCTAACACTCCATTAGTCTATTAGTGTCATCGACTTGAGTCGACCACTTCTCCATCTGTTGTTTAGCAGGAACAAGAATCCTTTGTACAAAAGAGACCCAAGTGGTATTACACCACTCTACAGGGTGTACGAGAGGGTGATCTTCCTCAATCTCATACACAGTTTCGACAACCATTAAAGTCAGTTGTGGATTCAATTGATGATGAAGAGCATATGTATTTTGCTCTTGCTTTTGATCTTTTCACTATTTTAGAGCCCCAGAGATATTATGATGCACAAGGCAAACTTGAGTGGGAGACAACGATGCAATCATAATATGATGCCTTGATGAGAAACAATACCTGGACATTGGTGGATTTACCTCCAGGTAAGCAACCCATTGGTTGCAAATGGGTGTACAAAGTCAAATGCAAGGCTGATGGTACTTTGGACAAGTACAAAGCCTGCCTTGTTGCGAAAGGATTTTCACAACAGATGGGAATAGACTGCGAGGAGACTTTTGCTCTTACTGCAAAAATGGTCACATTTTGGTTACTTCTTTCTATTGCATCTTAGTTTGGTTGGAAAGTGTTTCAAATGGATGTCAAAAGCGCTTTCCTTAATGGCGATTTGGATGAAGTATGTATGGTGCACCCTGAAGGCTTTCAGGAACGTGGTCGTGATCATTTGGTTTGCAAATTGGTGAAGTCTTTTTATGGGCTTAAGCAAGCTCCTCGACCCTGGTACATCAAAATTGATTAGCATCTACAAGATTCTGGATTCAAACGGAGTCCATCTGATTCGAATCTCTATATCAAAAGCACTGATGATGACATTGTGATACTCATTTGTATGTTGACGACCTTACCATCACAAGTAGTGGAGACAATAATTCAGAAAGTCAGATCAGATTTGTGCATTGCTTTTGATATAACTGATTTAAGCCTCTTACACTATTGTTTGGGTGTAGAATTCTAGCAACATAACCACTCCATTTTCATTGCTCAAGTCAAGTATGCCACTACTTTTTTGAAGAAGTTTGGAATGTTGGATTGTAATCCTGTTTCTACACCTATGGTGGTAGGGCTGAAATTATGAGCTCATGATGATTCATCACTGGTCAATGAATTATTATATAGACAGTTGGTGGGCAGCTTGATATAACTTACCACCACTCGACCAGATTTATGTTTTGCTCTTAGCTACCTCTATCGGTTCTTGTCTCAACCGAAGCTAGCACACTGGACAATAACAAAAGGAACTCTTGACTTTGGCATTCTTTATTAGAGGACAGTAGATTTCAGATTGATTGGTTATATAGACTCTGATTGGGGAGGATTAGTTGATACCCGGAAATCTACCACCGGATATATATTTTCTTTTGGTTTAGGAGTTGTTTCATGGCAGAGCAAGCTTCAACATACTGTTGCTTTGTCTTCCACTGAAGCAGATTACAAAGCAGTAGTTAGTCCCAGTTGTGAAGCAATTTGGCTACGTCAGATTCTAGCCGATTTGCAACTTCCTTCATCTACACCTACTCCACTATTTTGTGATAATCAAAGTGTATGGAAGTTAGTAAAGAATCTTGTTTTTCATGCTTGCACCAAACACATCGAGATTCATCATCACTACATTCAACAATTGGTTGATTCTAGTGATATTTCTCTTCACTTTTGTGCTTCTTCAGAACAGTTGATAGATCTAATGACTAGACCTCTTGGTTCTATTCTTTTTGTAAAGTTTTGAGACAAACTTGGAGTTATTTCTAGTTTAATCATTAAGAGGGGGTGTTAAATATTGTAATAGGACTTAACTAATTTTAGTTAAGTTCTAAACTAATAACCACCTGTAACTGCTATAACCATGTTGCAACCAATTTTGCATATCATAAATAAGATCGATGCACAGATCAATATATCATGTGCTTCTCACAATTGTCTCTTCATTCATTTGCTAACATAGGCCATTAAAGTTTTGTCCCAAGGTAATTTTATTGTAATAGCTTTGATGGGAATATTAAAGAACTTAAAATTGTCTTTCCAAATGATCATCTTTTAATCACCCTTTCCCTAGAATAACTTAGGCATAGGAATATTGCACAAAAGAGTGTCCTTTAACAGTAGAACAAGTCCTCGTATCTACGTCTTATAAAGTTATAAACCATGTTTAGTCTGAAATTCATACCATGAAGCCTAGGAGTTATTCTAGCTTGGCAAGATATGCCAAGACATCCTTCTCTATCTTAAGCCTGGGCATCCTTTGATTCTGGAAGGATTGGACTTAGAATCAAATTTGCACCAAAGATGATGCAAGAGCATCTCTAGGAAGACAACTTGATCCTGCATTTTGAAGACCAGTTTTGGGAGATCCTTGAGGTCAAATGTGTGGAAGTCTTGGAATGGTCATATCTCGTTATTATAGACTCAAAAAAAAGTCCCCCTTTTTTCTGGCATATTTTTTTGAAGATGAAGAAATTCGTGAAATCAAAACTAGAAGATGCCATGGTCAAGCGGCCTTTTGATTGCGTGGAAGCTGAATTGTGTGGTTGAGTGAATTCTAGACCTTGTAGGGGCCATAAACTGGTGAAACAGACTCGAAATTGAGTGCTGGTTTTTTTGATTTTGCATGTTTTGGACACGAAGACATTGTGATCCATGTGGTGCCCAAGAGGTTGTGCGGAGGACAAACCACAACTATTTAAACTAGATGGATCAGTTCAAACAGAGTTGCAGAATTGTAGAACATGCAATGGAATCTAAGCAAGATGCAAAACAACCAGTACACATTCGAATACACATTAATAGAATAGTGCTACTTATATTCAATGGAAAGAATACGGTATGGTACATATGCGTACAGTACATATTAAGATCGAGAATGAGAATTCTCATGATCAGAAAGGGGGAGACACGTCTTCCCTGATTAGTCTACATTGTGGATGACCAAAAGGGCTGGGAATGTAGTTTCTTGTGATCAAAGAGGCAGAGAGACATCCTAACTGATTTTCCTAGCCAAGGAGGTGTGTTACAATGCTCAACAAATGTTAGATACTTGAGGCATGCTAACATGTGAGAGAGACAATCATTTGATACAAGATACTCAAGGCATGCAAGCATTTAGGAAACACATTGTGGACATGCTTAATGCTTGTCTAATCAAGAAGAGATTTTGGTAGATGCTTTGCTATCGTATGCCTTTATATATATATATATATATATATATATATATATATATAATTACAAGAAGTTAGTTACAATAGTCGATGGTTACAAAAGAGGATGAAAGAAAATAATAGTGCTCAAAATAATACAATGAAACAAGACAAGAAAAGAATAGCAAACACACACCAGATTTACGTCGAAAACCTTGGAAATATACTAGGGAAAAATCACGGGGCAAAAGATCTCTTTGTCGTACTTTATTAACAGCAAATTCAGAATTACAATAATTTGTCTAACCTCAAAGGGTCATTGTTATTTTATAGAGGGCAAAGAAGGATCCAAATATTGTGTCGTACGACTTCTAGAAGAGATGTGTTGTGTTGTGCAATACAAAAGCATCGTATCACGTTGTATAGTCACACAAACGGTAAAAATCGGGTTGGGGCTGGAGCCCTTGAACCCTTGGGCAGAGGGGGCCGCCTAGGGCCCTCTTTGTGACACCCCCTGCCCCCCACACCCCTTTGCGGCTGTGCCCGGCCCATATGAAAAACTACTAGACATGGGATTGCCATATACCACACCACAATGCTGAAGCTCTAAATATTAACTTCATCTCCTAATAGAGGACGGTTGCAAGAACCATTCATCTTTTGCTCGAGTGATGGTTGGACTTCTTGTAGGTCTAGTGGTTGATTCCAGGCATGTGGTACGTTGACAAATGTTATGACAAGTTGGCAGATGTTCTGACATGGTGTGTGCTTGAGAAGTGCCCCCTGGCATGGAACGATGTGGCCTGAAGTGTTTATGTGGTTGCTGAATCATGCGCTGAACTAGACTGATGTGGTATGCTGCAAGCAAAGTCACATAATTTGCCGAATTTCAATAAAAATTTGGATTTTGGCGGTTTTAATATAATTACAAAAAATCGTTAAAATCACCTAAAAAATCGTACAAATCTATTTTTTTTCCCATTTTAATGGAGACAATAAAAAAACCATCACAGTCCAGCCAATAAATCTCCAAAAAATCTGCTATAAAGTCATTAAGGTTGGGCGTTTCGAATTTTATACAATGCTGTTATTCCTGTTATTTCTCACAACTGATTTGGTCTCTGGGAGAGTCGCCGTTTTATGATCCCTGCAATTACAAGAGCTATCTTTACTAAAACCTTGGTAGAGCTGTCTATGCATTTGTTTGGTGTGGGGCAGTGCGCGGGTCAATTGTGAAAGCGTCTGGTAGCTGGTCTGTGTCAACTATGGAAGGGTCTTCAGTAGCCATAGCGGAATTGCTGTCTTCCTGCGTTGCAAAGTTGTGTATGTATTTAGGGGCCTAGACCATTATTTTATGTCGTATGTCTTATGTTTTATTTTTTACTTTTAGCTTTTTTATTTTTTTTAATCTGTAGTTAATTTTCTTTTTAGCTTGTAGTTAATAATTTTATTTAATATGTGGTTAGCATTTTTTTTAAAAACGTTGCTTAATTAGTTAGCATTAATACTTAGTTATAATTAATTAATATTTAGGTTAATTTTTAATTGTAATTTATTAATATGTTTTGTTAGTTTAAGTTAGCAATAATGTTTTTTTGTTAGTATTTCATTAGTATTAATATTTTAGGGTTTTTTTTTTTTTTTAAATTTTTTTTATCAATATGTATTTAGTTAGTATTGTAATTACTATTAGTATTTATTTATTACTCGGCCTAGATTAGTAATTAGTAATGTATTATTCAATGGTTTTAGTAAGTATATAATAATAATATAATATTTACTTTGTATTATTAGTTACTATTTATAAGTATTTTGATATTATTAGTAAATAATAAAAAATACAAATTTATATAATTCAAATTTAATCATGAAAAATTTCCTTGAATTTTATTGGCTAGTGAACTTGTCTTGAATTTTATTCTAGTCGAACATGAACATGAACGTGAACCTTGTGACTTAAGTTGCAAGGCATTGTGGAAGCATGCAAAGGTACAGTGAGTCTTTGTGCATGGCATGAGATGTTGCAGATACTGCATGAGTCACACATGTTGTCGTGGTGATGTTTGTGTAGTAATCACATGTGTGTGTGGCATACTTGTTGGTATTGTGGAAGCATGTAAGAGTGCAGAGAGTCTCTACGGATGACACAAAGGTATGTAGACTGTGCGGTAGGCATAAGCATGTGGGGCATTGTGCATTGGGCACAATCTTTCCTTGGTGCATGCCAACTTGGGGTATGCCAATCAAGTTGAGCAATGCATGGGAGGTGACGCCAATATGTTGGAGTGATGGGGCATAAGTTTTTGCGAAGACCAACTTGTAAGAATCCTTGTTGATGCTACTTCGGGGTGTGCGTATTGAGTGAAGCATCAAACAAGGAAGGCTTCTTGAGTTGCTGCCTATTTGGGGTGAGCCATTTGGATGGTGCAAGCCAACTTGAGGTGGCACAATACTGTTGACGCTTTGTGGAATGCAGGGATGTGTTGTGCTGCGCAGTACTTGCAAGGTGTTGTGATGTTGCATGGAGATGCACAAAGCTTTTTACTTGTCTGCTGATCTGGGAATGCCTCAAGTTATGTAATTGTGGCACAAAATACTTTGTGCATGACCAAAGTTCGACAAGAGTGCTACAACGGGAAGGCAGTCTTAAGGGACACCTTTCGTGCTCAAATCACAATAGGTGAAATCAAATTTAGAAGATGCCACGGTCAAGCCGTTGCTTGACCATGTGGAAGTTGAATCTTTTGGTCTAGCGGATGCTAGATCTTTCCAAAGTTGATATCGTCGAAATTTTTTCGTCACAAAAGACCCAAGAGCTTATTAAGCATTTTTACGTGTGTCATGCTATTTCTATGCATGTTACATCAACAAACATGACATGTATCATGGTTTATCAAACAACATTCAGATCACTCCCAACTAAAGCAAGGATGCATAATCTTGTAATGTTTAGAAGATGATTTTTGTCCCGTTTCCATCATGAAATATTTTCTTCTTGAAACAGCTGGAAGGTGAATCTTTTCATCGTCCCCACCAGTTATTCTTCCTACATTACCACACAAGGAGGATGAAGATAAAGCTTTTGAAATTTCGGAGAGTGAAGCTCTCAAAGTGAGGGAAGCTTGTAAGGAAGTGACTAGTTGCAACTTGTAAGAGAGATTTCCAGAAATTCCATATTTGAAGGTAGGTGTAGTGTGTATGTAATTCCAGGTTGAGAGTAGGGTGTAGAAGGGTGGTGTGTCTATATATGTCTAGCAAATTGCTTGATGTTTGAGTTTTTTGAGAAATAAATGAAGAATGCCATATTTAACATTTTGAACATATTCATGTTTTGGCTTTCATATTGCCTTTGTGTACTTTGATTGATCGAGTGGTTGATGGTGGTTCAATTGGCCTTGGATCACGCCGCAATCAAAAGACAATTAAATGAGTAATAAAACTTTGAATTTGGTGAGTAGATAAAACTTGTGAAATGTTCCTGCTAGGATAGAGTATTATTAAACCATTAGACATTTCACTGTAAGGGATTTTCTAGCCAAAAGAGCTAGCTAATATAGTAGACAAGCTAAAAGGTTCATTCCATTGCCATCCCATATGGCCAAAGCAGGTTGAAGGGGCATCATCCCAGCCAAATGCCACAAATTTATTCCATCAAATATTGAGCCAAAATTTGAGCATAACATCTGATTATCTATTTATTGAATTGTTCAAAATTTGGACGTAAGTTGATCTGAATGCAGCCGTGTCGGTCCACACTCTTCTTCTTTGAGCTTTGATCACCTTGAACATGCTCTCGTGTCCAGTGCAACCTACACAACTTTGCAGTAGCTTATGACATCTGTAGAGATTGTAGACATCCTTGCATAGTGGCAAGAGGCATACCACACATGGCTTAGACACTACACAGAACTCTGCAGTCACATGGATACTCCATGCCACATTGTGCCATGCCAGGTAGCACTTATGGGGCTTTTGCCATGTCAACGCACATGTCAGCATATTGCACATTTAGAAGGCGAACTGTCGCACCTAGAAGAATGCAAATCATCATCCGTTGCAGATGTTGAGCCATTTGTAACCACCCGCTTTTGTATTTGCTTTCGTGTAATGATATATTGTAAGCCATTCAATAGCACTGCATGTATGCATTATCAAATAATCATATTCTCACATTACACGCTAGGCAAATCACTCAGGAAGTGTTTCCCCCTGAACTTGAGAATCTTCATTCTAAGCCTTGCAGCACATTTTATTCTTACCATACCCTATTCTTTCTCATTGAATGGAAGTAGCAACATTATGGTAATCTCGTGCATTTGAATGTTGAATAGTTCACTGCTGGTATTTTTTTCTATTGCATGTTTTATAATTCAATAATATACAAGCTATGTTATTGGGTTGTCCTTCGTGCCACCATCTCTGGGCCTGTGTTGTGGATCATTGGTATTAGAGCTAGAGTTTGGACATGCTAGTAAACACAGGAGCACAACAACAAAAAGGACATCCACTTGGTTCTATTTCAGAGTCTTCAGAAGAATGTCGTAGCAAGAGTAAGATGGCTGAATCCTAGAAACATTTTTTTGATCCAATCCCAAACATCCAAAAACTCATTCTTGATGCTCTTGAGGAGCGGGGCACCAAGCTCTTTGGCTAATTTCGTGAACTCATGTTGTAGCTTGGTCTAACTGCGTCTCTTTCTTTTGCACAACTTGTCAACCACCGTTTCAGCATCAAATCCTTGTCAAAGTCGAAGGCAATCTGCACATTCTAGTGTTTGAAGGTAAAATAGACACCATAACATTGGATATTTGGACTCGACAATTGGAGGTCTACTTCTCAGTCAACCGCTTCAGTGACTCAGAGAAGATCACCTTCGCAGCATTGTATATTTCTATTTCAGTCTCCCATTGGTGTGATACGTATAACGTGCATCTTGAGCAAGGCTACGAGCCATCGAGACTTGGAGCCAATTTGTTGGCAATATGCAAAAGGAATAATACCCTCTCAAACAATATGAGGACGAGGACATGGAGTTCTAGCAGTTGCACCAGTGCAAGGAGCAACTGGTTGAAGGTTTCAGCAACAAGTTCCATGACTATGCTTAGGTTGGTGTGAGGACAAAACAAAGCAACATAAGGTTTTGTTGTACATCAACAAACTCTCACCTTATATACACACCAAGATGGAGTCCTTGACCTCCGACACATTGGGTTAAGCATGCCGCAACACAAGAAAGATTGAGGTCAAGACCAAGATGACTCATAAGTTTTCCTCTTCATCTAGTGTTGCATGCAAGAGCAAGCCCGCACCATCAAACCGTCCTACGCAAGAGCATAACATGCCATGCAAAGGGGATCAATAGAAATCAACTTTGCAACCTCAAAAGTCTCCAATGCCTTCAATATTTGACACCTTACAAGCTCACACAATAATTATGAATGCATGAATGCTGCACACAACAATCCTTGATTGTGCAATCTACATTAGGTCTTGCGCAAGCAAAAGATACCAATCCGAACGTTACTTGTTTAAGCACCAACATCTGTACCGTTAACACTTCAAAGCAACAAGAATGACTCTTCTGCACTAAGTGCTTGGTTTAAGGTCATCCCCTTCATGCCATCATCAACAATGGGAGCTAGAAGAATATTATCGTGCAAGATGCAATCCGACGCCTTGATCTTCCTACTAAAGCACATCCTCGACTATACACTTTGGGATGGATACAACAAGGGAAAGTTATTCAGGTTTGATGCTAATGCACTTTTTGAGTATGGAGTTAAACCCATGTGAGTCACTTGTGACATCATGCCATTAGAGGTATGCGACGTCTTTGTTAGCACCCTGTGTGTATGATTGCGATGGTGTTTATCAAGCTAAACCAAAATGATGGATTGTCCATGTCAAAGGTTGCATATTCAACATCCTCGAGTCACTTTCAAAGACCAAAATCGCTTTAGTATCAACCAAACAATGCCTCATACATGTACAAGTTCATGCTATTTATGGTTTGCCCTAAGACACCTATACAATTAAGCAAGCACACATTAGTAGCGTCCCATCCTGTGCAATTGTTGCAGTAACAACTTCTCGAGAAGTTATTTCAGCAATATGGAGACATCTTTCAGGAACCAAAAGGCCTTCCTACACATTGCGCGGTAAAGCATTTGATTGATTGGGTTATAGATTCCCTCTTCCAAATAGTGCTTTGTATTAAAAGGACATTTGGGAGAATGATGAAGTCCGGTGCCAGATCCAAGAGCTTCTTGATTGAGGCAAGATCAAGAGAAGCTCCTCCTTATGGTAGCTCAATAGTCCTCGCGCCAAAGAAAGATTGCCTATGGCATTTGTGCATCGACTATCGTGTGCTCAACAAGATAATGATGAAGAATTGGGATCCAATGTTGTGCATTGTAGACCTCTTGGACCAGCTCATACTTCACTAAGATTGACTTGAAGTTAGGTTACCATCAAGTACAAATTCATCTTGGAAGACAACATAAAAAATAAGGATGGATTGTAGGAATGGTTGGTTATGCCTTTTGGCTTGACCAATGCGCCAACAACATTCTTGCTCTTGATGACTAACATAATTAGGGCCTTCATCATGAGCTGTAAACCAGGTGGAGATTCCACTCTTAAGTCTCATCAACACAGCTCCTATTTCTCCTAGCTTCTAATGACTAATATACTTAGGGCCTTCACCATGATCCATAGACTAGTGGGAGATTCCACTCTATGTCTCATCAACATGGATCCTATTTCTCCTATAACTTAACAACAATTGGTTGTGACTGTTCTGGGTTATTAAATTTGCAAAAACAGAGATAAACAAGTTCTGAAATTGAAATGTACAGCCTACTGCACATAAACGTGAAGCATATGAATTAGCAAAGCACAAAAACAAACACAAGATTTATCTTGGAGAAACCCAATGTGGGAAAAGCTCTAGCGGGTGAGGCAATTGCACTCCCCTTCACTATGTGATGTAAGAAATGTACAAGGTACTGCCAGACATGGCCTTCATGGACAAAATATTCACTACCACTCTATCCAAAACTCATACACAAAGATGCTCTGCACTTATTAGACACTTCTTTGTACTTCCACACAATTGAACCAATCATCTACATCTAAGCAACAATGAGATAACAAGAACAACGACTCAAACTTGCAATAAACAATGTGAACCCAATTTCCATCCTTCTCATTGTGTTTTATTGATGTCTACTGCCTTCCCCAGACCTGTATTTATGCTGTCTCAAGCTTATAACCCACCAAGAAGATGAACTGAACCGCCAAGGTGGAGGAGAAATGTTGCAACTATTCACATTCACATGGCTCCATAAATCTACAGTGGGTTCCAGAGATGAATAGTTAGGCTTCCGAGATGGATTTGTAGAAAGTCCACTAATTTCCAAAGGCCATAACTTTTGCATACGACCTTTAAATCATGTATCGTTTTTTTTAACTTGATTTTTTGAGAGGAACTCAAATATGTACTCAAAAAGTACTTTTGATGCCAGCCATATGTTGTTTTAGCTTATACAACAGAAACTAGTATTTCCAGAGCTTGCAATTTACCGACTCATCACCATGAAGATGTCTGGATCATCCTCATATTAATTTGCCAAAGAAGCATATTTGGTTTGATGATTTTTGGAGTATGAAATGTCATACAAAAGTGTCTTTCAAACATGAGTTACATCTAGTTGGTCATAGTGGAAACCCCTAGTACATATGACTAGTACATTAGGATCCAAATTTGGATCACACCAACTCCTTTGTAATCGTCTACTTGGACGACGTACTCATCTTTAGCAAGACTTGGTGGAAGCATGTAGCACACGTCCTAGACACATTGCACAATCAAAAATCTGCAAGCCAACTTAGGCAAGTGTATGTTCAATGTGATGCATATTTAGTATTTGGGTTACATCATCATCCACGCAAGCATTCATGTAGATCCAAAGAAGATTAAAGTAATTCAAGACTGGCCAACTCCATGCAATCTACAAAATTTGCAAGCCAACTTAGGCAAGTGTACATTTGGTGCGACACATATTTAGTATTTGGGTTACATCATCATCCACACAAGAATTCATGTAGATCCAAAGAAGATCAAAGTAATCCAAGATTGGTCAACTCTGCGCGATCTCCCAAAATTGAGGAGTTTTCTTGGATTTGCTGATCTCTTTTGTAGATCCGTCCTTGGCTTTTGATGCATCCTATTTGCTTATTGAGATCATGCGTGCAAAAGCTACATTCCATTGGGCATTTGCGCAACAATGCACATTCAAGGAGCTCAAGCAATGCCTTTGTGTTGCACCCATCTTGACAATTCTTGACATTGTCCACCCCTTTGAGATCAAGACCGATGCATTTGATTATGCACTCGGCGTAGTGCTCACACAACATGGACATCCAGTTGCGTATCACTCAAAGACATTCAATGACATGGTTCAACGCTACTCCACCTATGAAAAACAACCACAATTTGCACAGGCCTATATTACCCTTGCGTAGGGTGAGTAGGGTATCAATTTCCACATGTCTAATAGGGTTCTCTTCAAGCTTGGACATCTCTATGTTCCTAACGACACATCTCGCCAATGGCTCATTTGGGAGGCGCATTATGCCAAGACACTACGACATTTCAGCATTACCAAGACACTAGAAGTGCTACAACAACACTTATTCTGGTCTTGTATGCACACTGACATCGAGCGTCATCAAGCCCTGCATTCCTCGTTGCATTGCACAATGCATGAACCGGAAGTTGGAGCTATACGCACCTCTGTCATCTATCAACATGGATTTCATCACTGGACTACCTATGATGAAGCACCATAATGACTATGTTTGTTGTAGTGGATAGGTTTTTGAAGATGGCTATCATGGTTACTTGCAAGAAGAGCATCAACGTGCAAGACACTGCGTGCTCATTCTTCAATCATGTTTGGGTTCACCTTGGGCTACCCTCATCCATTGTGTTTGATTGCAACTTGAGGTTTGTCAACGATTTAGGGAAGGTCTTGTGGGAGATGTTGGATATACAACTAGACCGGTCTACAACATTTCATCCTCAGACAGATGGACAAACAAAAGTTGTCAACCACACACTTGTCTGTTTGTTGCACATGTATAGTAGTGATCATCCGCCAAGTTGGGATGATAACTTGCTCTACAATAGTGTACATCAAAGCAGTTTATCACTCACACACTCGTGCCTTCATCTGGATTCCTGCCTCTTACATATCATGCCTTGAGTGAGTCTTTTCGTGCACTAAAGGGCTCCCAAATGTCTGGAAACTGAAGAGAACTCCTTTTTGACGTTACCCGGACTGTTCAATCAACTCAAGCGAAGCTTCCGCTTAATGCAGACTGGTGCTTTCAAAACCATCACCATGGTTAAGCAACCACCTTTGTGTTAATAGATGGTTGTGAAACCGTTGGTCTGTAGGGAGCAGTGGTTATGCAACTGCGCTTTGCAAATACCAACAGTTTTGCTATCATGCAAGAAATACTCCGTATAGAGCCCCACTGCTGATCGAAATCAGTTTTTCTCTTGTTGGATGATGAAGTGGATTGATTTTCCTGATCCCTATGGATCAGTTTTATGTGATCAGAACTTAAGAGAAAAGGTATATCACTATTTGGATATGAGGTGAGATGGCATTTGTGTGGTAATTGTTGGGTTGGTGGTGTATAGATTGTGCTTTACTCTCTTGCACTTTGGAGATGGAATTATCATTGCATCAAGGAGGCTTTATTGTTCAAATTGTTTTTTATTAGGCTTGCTTGGTTTTGGATGGAGGAATGATGATGGTGATTAAAGGCATACAATTTCTAGTGTTTTGTTCATGAGGCAATTTTTTGCAGATGGGTATGTCTTTTTTGTAAAATCCAATTTTATTCATTTCTAAACCTTTGCTTTGAATCATTCTTAGACTCTTTAAGGCCATGTACAGCTGAATTTCTTTTCTGAGTGTATGGTTATCTCTTTTTTATTCAAGGTTAGATTCTTTACAGTTTCTATATCGTTTCCATGGCTATATTATGCTAGTCTTCTTGTTGACCAACGAGTTTGATTTTCTTTCAACAATATTGGGCAATGGTTTGGATGACACATCATCCTCAAACTGGCTGCCAATGTATGGTCTTCTATTTATCAATTGATTCCTGCCAGTAAGATTAATGACAAGGGAATGTTTGCAGGTATCTTTAATTGTGATCTTATTTTGAATATGTTTACCTGAATCAGATGTCCAATATGAGATCGAATCCTCATTGATTCATGGTGAGGAGATGGCTATATGATCACAGATTTGTATTTTTGTGCTTTTATTTACAATGTTTTATAACTTTGCGGAGGTTCTTAAAGTTAAGGCATTTCCTTCCTATATATTAGCTGTGTTGGATGCCTTTCATCTGGGACTTTAATGCTTCTTGGCTTGTTTTGGCTTACCTATGAGTTTTTACAAAGAGTTCAATTGTTAAGCAGCGACAGCTTAATTTTCAGGAGACGATATTGTTGTGGTTCTTATTGCAGGAAACATGAAACTCAATTTTTTCGTTTTCTGGAGATTGACTCATTTTGTTTGGTATAGAGGTTTGGATTCAAGCATTCTAGAGAATTGTTGATTAAAGATATTCCAATAAGTTCAGTTTTCTCTTTGTGGTTCATTTCGATTGTGATTATTCAAACGGGAGTTTTCACAGTCTGCAAAATGCTCTTGCTGAGATGTCTTTTTTCCTTTTTTTTCTTTTCTAGTTTATACCCATGATAGGTTCGATGTCCAAAACATTCACCAATAATCAATCTTCAAGAGATATTTAATCTTGTCGCATTCAGGTTTCAGGGTTCACTGCCTGATTGTTAGCTTCCCTATTTCAATTTGGATTGATCACACTCCCATTCCTTTGCTAGCAATACTCAATTTCACTAATTAAGGGATCATGACATTGCCATCCTTGATCCATAAACTAGGAGGGACTGATTTTTACTCATGTGCTTGAGTTTACTTTGTCCAGTCTGGTCTTAGACTTGCAGCAGTTACAGATTGCAGAAGGCTATGATTTGTATTGGGAATTTGTGCTTGGATGCTGGATTTTTCATCATTCTTTATGAAATTATAAGTACTTTAATTGTATGCTGATATGGTTTGCATGAGCTTAGCGCATGCTCTGTTATATATTGAAGCTTTGTCATTTCTCATCAATATATAATAATCATTGTTTATTGATCTCTTAGAGAGGCCTTGACAGAACGAAGCTGTTGCTGACAAACTTCATCTTCCAGGCGAGAAATTTGTAACTATAAAGAAAATTTTAGAGATGAATGGAAGGACACCGTTTAAAATGCCTTTCCAATGTGAAGGAATGATGATCTGACAGTGTATAGGGTATTATTTTGATTACAATTTTAGAGAATAGGATATTTTTTTTGGCAAAAAGGTAAACATTTATATCAAGAGTATGTTTGAAATAAGAGAAATTTAAGATCGATTATCTTTCCCATATAGTGGGGCAACTCATAAGTACACTTGTATTGATCGCTTGTACAAGGATATACTATTATTGTGCTTTATTGCTCATATATTGGTTATTGGGAGTATGATATGCTCATCTGTCAATAAATTATACATTGATTATATCAGGTCAGGCTCTTTCCATATGTCCTTTCAAGCATCTTATCCACATTGGAGAATGCTATGATTTGTGCCTTCACTACTTTATCTTGTCCATATTGGGTCATGCTTATACATTGGGGCATATGGCTTGCACCCTCCTACCTTATCTTTCGCTCATGCAGGGTCAAATCTTTACTACCTTGACTTTCATAGCTTTTGCATAGACATATTTCAGTATATACGGGCTTTAATGATGATATTTTCTATGGTTATGTATCAAAATGTATTAGAACAAGGTACTTAGGAATAAGGTAATAGCTTTATAATCTTGTAATAAAGCCTATAAAGACTTACTATGTTGTTCGTCTTGGACTCAGTCTTAGATTAGCTTGTGCTAATGATAGCACATTAGTTTATGGGCCATTTTGTTTGTTTCCTTGTTGCTAGGAGTTTATCTTAATTCTTTGGCATGATTGCAGTCTTGCACCTGGTTAATCAACCACTCTAATGTAATCAATCAATGGCTTTCATAATAAAATAATATCATATTAGAGCTTTAGCAGTGAAAAGCCTGTAAGCAAGCCAGAGCGATTTGCTGGGAGAGAGATGAATTTTTTTCTTTCTTTGATAAGCCAGTAGCTGGTGTGAGAGAAACACGGTCGGCAAGAGGAAGAGTGGAAAAATTAATATAGGCAAAGGAGGGCATCCTTGAGGGAGGGTTTGTATTATCTCAGCCCAAAGAGGTGTCTGGGAGATGCTGAGCACAACACTAAGAAGCATTGACAGAGTCTTCTGAAGAGTGGTGCAGCCCAAGAAGAGTCTTGGGCACTTGGAGCAATGATAAGAAGCCAAGTGGCATGGTTTGTATGCTGAAGCAGGCGTGTAGTAGAAGATAAGACACAGCCACTTGTTTAAAGCAAGTGCAGCCCTGGAAATCACAAGAGTGCATGAGGCATGGAAGCATTCTGAGAGAAGCAACATTGAAAAACAATAAGCTAGGGGCATCATATCGGAGTGGATGCCAAGATCTTTGGATCAAGCGAATGCACAAGTTTGTGATAGGCACGAGTCAAGCATGTACATAACACAATAGCTACAAGAAAATGAAGTCACATGAGAAGGTTGCATAAATAAAATAAGAGCCAAAACCAATCTTTTATAGAACAATAGCTCACCAAGAGAGATTTGTAAATAGGAGTGCATGAGTAACTCCCCCAAGAAAGGTGGTTAGAGAGCCAATAATAGAAGAGTAATTCCCATACCCGAAATAGCCGGTCAAGGGAGTTACTTCCTATTCATTTGATCAAATTGTAACTCCAAGTACATCTAAACAAGCTTATTCACGAAAGTAAAAAAACTCTAAGTTAGGAAAAAAAAACCCATAATAAATAAATATGGGAAAAAAGAAAACCCCTACTCTAACACGCCATCCTTCAGCCAAGGGCGCTTCAAGTAGAGAAAAGAGTGTTGCAAAAAATCCTAACAAGTGGAGGAACCCTGAGAAGAGGTCTGTGGGTGATTGGCGTAGCTTCTATATGCTGGTTGCCAAAAAAGACACCATTTTGTGAGGTAGGCGCAGCTGGATGGCACTTAGAGGAAGAATTTGGCACTGGGATGGGTCATGAGCTACCTGAAAGAAGTGCTATTATTCCCTATGTTTTGTTGTGGAAAGAAGTGCCATTATTTACTGTGTTTTGTTGTGGAAAGAGAAGTGTAGGTATAGGTTTGGATGCCATTGGCAGGGAAAGGTTCATGAAGTTTTATGCTAATGTTTTAAGAAATTGTAAAATTTTAAAATTCTAAGGCAAAATTTGATATGCTTGTTATTGTTTATTATTTATCAAAGTTTATATAAACTTTATTAAATTTTTTTAATATTTGCCTTAAGGAATCTGGGAAGGAAATTAATATTGTATCTGCCAAATGGAGAAACGTCTTGAGCTAAAAATTGGTAGCATTGTCTAGTCAAGGGAAATAAACCTAGTGGTGAAAGATTTTTGGTAAAAAGCCTTACTATTTTTTTGGAACAATTGTTTTACTAGAAAGATAGGTCAAATTGGCTAGTTTACAACACCTATAACTACCTGATTCACAAAAGTTTTGTGAAAACTTTAGTTGGGGGGATCATAAAATACTTACGGTACATGAATATAGGAATTTTGATCAAATTGTGCTAGGTAAAGAACAAAGACTGAGAAATAATGGTGAAGACTTTGAAAATAAATATAGGGAGGCATTAATGTTGTTAAAACTTTCAGTTGCCGGAAAATTAATTCTAAAGGTTAGAAATGCTATTGTAGTGTCAAATTTGTGGAAAACTCTAACTGCTAAGTATCAAATTGCTAGAAGAGTATTATACTTGATTTTTTTTTCCCACTAAGATGTAGGCAGGTGGTTCCATTTCAAAGTTTTTTGTTGCAATTGAAAAACATCAGTGATCAACTCATTGCCATTGAAAACACAGTAGATGATTAGAATATCACGTTGGTATTTCAAAGTTCAGTTTTGTCCTTTGATTCATTTGTTGAGTCACTGCACTTGATTGCAGAGACAAACTCTCGACTTTGTCAACACTCTCATGCAGAAGGAGCGGAGACAAGATCATGTAGAGGCAACAAATTCAAATTTGATAGAGTGCATCCAATGCACGCCAATTAGAGGGCAAAGATAGATAATGTAGCGCTAATAGTTCAACAAGTGATGAGGCTTTCAGAAGTGGTAACAAGTCATAGTGGAAATGTCAATATTGTAATAAGCCAGGGCATTTCAAGAAAGATTGTTGAAAGAGACTATGACCTAGCAAATGGTCGGAAGCAAACAAGATATGTGAATGTTGCCAAAGAAGATGAACAAGGGGCAACAAGCGATTGTGCATTTGTGGCATCTTAGAACCAATCCATGGAATCAAGAACATTATATTTTGATTTAGGTGCATCTGGACACTATACGTGTCACAAAGAGTAATATGCTAATTTCATTGAACACAATAGTAGCAATAAATTTGTTTCCTTGGGTGATGGTTGGACTCAATTAGAGGGTGTGGAGAAGTTTGTATAACTATGAACAATTTTGTTAATTACACTATCAAGAATGTTCGGTATGTGTCAAATATGATCAAGAATCTTCTATCGATAAGTTAGATAACTACAAATCCTATTTTTTTGATAAATTTTCAAGGAAGTAGATGCACGATAACTAGTCTTCATGATGATAAAGTAATCGTTGTTGGAATTGGTCAAAGGGGTTGTATAAATTGGTATATCCCAAAATAGAAAAAGAACATGGACTAGCAGTAGTTGGAAAAAATAGTGTACTTTGGCATGAGAGGTATGGTCACCTCAATTATCAATATTTAAATGTACTAAGTAAGACAAACATGGTGAATGGACTTCCATCCATTCAAGAAAGGCAGAGTGTATTTACAGGGTGTCAGATGGGCAAGCAAATTCAACATCTATTTGGTATTTGTAAGGCACGGCGAGCCAAAGGAATATTAGACTTGATATATGTGGATTTGCATGGTACAATGGAAACACATACATGATCTGGAGCGCAATATTTCTTGTTAGTAGTTGATGATTGCTTAAAGAAAATGTGGCTTTATTTTTATGAATAAAAAGTCAAAATGTTTCTCTATTTTTGTTGCATGGAAAGCTTTAGTAGAGAAACAAAAGATAGATAAGTGAAAACTCTCAGGTTAGATGATGGAGGTGAGTTCGTCTCAAAACAATTCAAAGAATTTTGCAAGAAAGAAAATATACATAGTCAGTATACTACTCCATACACTCCACAACTAGAGGAAGTTGTGAAAAGGAGGAAGGGGACAATTATGGAGATGCCATGGTGTATGGTGCAGACACTGAATGTACTTTTTCTATACTGGGTAGAAGTTTTGAATACAATTAATTATATCGACAATAGAAGTCCTTGTAGAATGTTACTTTTAAAGAAGCATGGTAAAGGAAAACACTTGATATAATCAACTTTCATGTTTTTGGTAGCATTGCTTTTGCATTGAGTGAAATGTATAGGTTTGTTGGCTATAGTGAGTAGTCTAAGGCATACAAATTACTAGATGTCTCTACAAACATAATTGTGGTAAGTAGGGATGTTGTAGATGATAAATTACCATTATTTTATGATAATGGTAAATCTATTGATAATGTTGTATTGTTTCTTGCTGCCAATACTTCTGGAACATGTTCTTGTGCTAAAGTTGCATAGGGTTCAAAATTGGAAACACTAGACAAATCCAGTTCCAAGGAGGGATTTAGTGATGAAGAGAGTGTTTCTCAGTATTCAAAACCGGATCAAGAAACTCAAACCTTGTTTTTCTGGCCCATACAAGGTTCTAAGGAGAATTGGGGAAGTGGCTTATGAGCTGGAGCTACCTGAAAGCAACTGGATATACAATGTTTTTCATGTTTTTTGCTTCAAAAAGGCATTAGGGCAGCAGATCATTCCTTCCATGGATCTACGGCCACTTGATGATGAGGGTAAGTTGATTTTGGTTCTGGATTCCATCATTGAGGTTTGAGAAAAGAAGCTTAGGAACTGAAGTATCATAAAATACTTGGTTTGTTGGAAAGATTTGTCACTAGAGGATGCTACTTGGGAAGAGGCAGCAATCCTTCAACATCCGAGCTTGCAATTGCTTGAGGACAAGCAATTTCGAGGAGGGAGGACTATAATGTCCTTTTCTCTTTGAGGAGGCATTGAATACCCTTAGCTAAATTCTTGGATGTTTCCCATCGGCTAAGGGAAGGTAAAAACAAATGGTAAACTTTGGTTCTAATTTTAAGTTAGTTATAAAAAAGATACTTTTTGATATATCTTTTCTAATTATAGCTTAAAAAGAGACTTTTGGAGCATGGGTTAACTTAACCCTTAATGAAAAAATGCATGATCTCTTTTAAACTACTCTAACTCTCCGTCCAAGTGGAGCGCCCCTTTTTAGGGAAGTATTTGTGGGAAAGTAAGGTATAAAAAAAGGGAGGAGGGTCATTTGAGAGGTTGCCATGATTTTTGATAACTGAAATTTTACAAGTTTGAGCACGCAACAACTTGGCTTATTGCTTTGAAGACGAAAACCTTCAAGGTGACTGGAATTAAGGACGGAAACCTTTAATAACCAGTTAGGGCAACTTCATAAGGGAGTTCTATTGAGCATACTTATCATCCTAAGGTGTTTTGGACACCATTTTGATTGCAACAACAAATAAGGACACTTCCAGGAGGGTGGTGACCTCATTGAAGGGTTTGGCAAGTAGGTGGAAGACAAGAGGGTAGCGAGCTGCCTAGGATTGCAATGAACCCCATTGAAGACCCGCAAACCCTTCCTAGGGTGGGGCAAGTGGATTCCAAGGCCTATTATGGTCTAATTTGATGTTGAACAACTACAAATAATATTTGGTATTTTTATCATAATTTTCCTGCCATTTAATCTTGGAAAAAATCAGATCTTGAGTGAATATTGTTGGCTGTAATATTTGATAAATTTCTATATTTTTTTTGGAGCAATTAAATATTATTTTTGTGCCACATTTGGACTTTTCCAGCAATCTGCAATTTATTTTAGGTATCTAGGGTTTGAAGAAATTCAGAAATTTGCATGTTTAAATAGGGTTTGTTGGAAAACCCCTTGTTTCAATTTTCAGCCCTAAATGGGACATTGCATCAAATGAAAGAGTTCTTGCCAAAACAAACTCATAAATCTGTTGTACCTGTCACTTACAATGTTTCTAGGTAGCCCATGAAGTTTAAACACTTATCTGAAAAATATATCAGCCACTAAAGGTGCATTGTACTTGGCTGGAATTGCAAAAAAGTGTGCATATTTAGTGAACCTATCAACCACCACAAACATACAACTCTTACTTTGTATCACGAGGAGCCCCATGATGAAGTCCATGGATATGCTTTATCATTTTTGAGTGGGAATAGGTAGGGGCTGCAACAAACTAGCAGGAAAAGCTTGGTCACTCTTATTTTGTGGGCAAGCTATTGAGGTACCTCCCCTTTGAGTCCCTTCCAAAAGAACATCTCCCTTGCTTATACGTCTTAAAGTACCCTGGATGACTAGTCATAGGAGAATCATGTACAACCCTCAATATTTGGTGTCATCTTAGATTTAGGGGCTAAAAAGACCCTATTCTTTTAGAAAATCAGTCCATCCACAACCTTGTATCTCTCATTATCAACCTTACCTTCTAGGACAACTGTAGTAAATTCATCTTTGACATACTCAGTTGTGATTATAGCCTTCCAATCGATTGTAATTTCAGTCATAGCACAAAAAATGGGCTTCCTAGACAATGCATCAGTAACTACCTTGTTTTTCCCTTTGACATACTTAATCTCAAAGTCATAAGATTGTAGTTTACTTATCCATTTCTGCTGCCTGTCACTCAAATTAGTTTCGCAGAGAAAATATTTCAAACTATTGTGCTCTGTTTTCACCATAAATCTGCCACATCAAATACTGCATGAATTTGGCCAAAGCATGCATGATGGCCAATAATTCCTCGTCATAAATGGAGAACCTACACTCCACTTTTTTGAGTTTTCTACTTTCAAAAGCGATAGGGTGTCCTTTTTGCATTAGGACAGCCCCTATACCTTCCCCCGAATTGTCACATTCCAAAACAAATGGAATGGAGAAATCTAGAATGAGTATCAAACAAGTACCCATCACTTGGGTTTTTCAAATGCTTCCATGGCTGTTTTTGACCAGCTGAAAGCTCCCTTTTTGGCTAGATTTGCCAATGGGGCAACAAGCTGAGAGAATCCCTTCACAAACCGTCTATAGTAGCTGCACAAACCAAAAAACCCTCTCAAATGTGTCAGGATAGTGGGTGGAGGCCAATCCATGATTGCTTGGATCTTTTGTTGATCTACATGAACCCTTTGGACATTAATTACATGCCCCAAATATAAAATTTCAGACACTCCAAATTCACATTTAGATTCTTTGGCAAAAAGAGTTTGTGCTCCAAAACTCCTGACACTATGTCCAAGTGTTGAAGATGCTCCTCCCAATCTTGATGAGGAATAAGCAATGGCTGCCACCATCTTTCATTAGGCTTCTCCTTGGTGTATTAGCAAATGGTGCTTTCTCCATGATATTTGAGTATATCCTCAATCTTTTGCAAAGACAAAGGAGCTGTACTATGACTATATGTGATTGATGGCAATTGTTCAAACTTGAAATCATGGAACTCAACAATCCAATATTGGTATATGTTCTTCCCCAAATTTTACCTATGAATTTTGGGGTACCCCATAAAAATTTCATGAAAATCTTTGAAAATTAACAAAAGAGAGATTTTCTTTTGGAAAAAGACAGTTTATTTTGGCTTCTCCTTGGTTGGGGTTTTGAGACTGCAATGCAGTTATTGGGTTGCAACGACTGCAATGCAGTTGTTTATCCCTAACTCAACCCTCATTAATGAGGGTCGAGTCCTACACGTGTGGGGGTCTTGTTGACCCCCACTGTTTAATAGTCTTGCTACCTTTCCAAAACACTCAGTTGGATTTTAGCTCTATAATCGTGTTTTTCTACTCTTGAGGATTTTCAATCTACCTTGGCGATTGGAGGTTAGGATTTTTGGATTTCGTCTTGTTTTTCCACAAAAAAAGGTCTAGGGTTTCAAAGTTACTCTTTTTGAGGATTTTTCTCTGCAGGAAGTGCGACTTTGATTTATTCATAATCCATTTTGCGGTTTCCATTGCTATCTCTTGCCTCATTGTGTCCTTGCTTAAGCATTTGGAAACTTTTGCTCATTTTTCTTGCTTCAGAGATTTTCACTAGCCTTGCATTGGGGTTTGACACCTGCTTCGAACCCCTAAAACAACGTTGGGCTTTCTTGCTTCCCTACATTGGGGTTTCACACCTGTTTCGCACCCTTAAAACTCCGACGCCAGGATTTTCAACTTCCCTCGCATCAGGGTTTTTAGGTTGTTGTGCATCCCTAAAACCCTGACGTCAGGGTTTCTTGTTTCCCCCACATTGGGACTTTACAACTGCCCTACAATCTCTTGCTTTCGCCTCCCCTCCTGCCACCTCTCTTTTCCCATTTTCTCATTCCCATTCACACTACATTTTTTCTAGTTCCCGCTCTCCCATCCTGGTTGCAATTAACAAATGTCTGGAACACCCAAGACAAAAGGGAAGGAAAAAGCAAGCAAGATGAAGTCCCAGTTCCAAGGGGTCAGCCCCCCTCCAACATAGACTTCAACATGAACCAAGCCACCGACATGGACTTGGGGCACATTGATATGGAAGACTTCTGGAGAAGAATAAATGTCTCTTTTAAGAATGATTGGATACTGAGCATTTATGATAGTGGGCTTCCTCAAGCTGCTGCATTTCTAGTCTTCATGCAGTGCCTAGAACTTGTCATGACCCTAGCAAGTCACTACGACAAAGACAGAAAGGAGGTTCATACTCCTTGGGAAGGGGTTATTTTGAGACTTGGTCCAAACTACATTGAGATGCTGAAGATCCCTGATCATGAAGTTTTAGTGGAAATCACTTTGGAATCGGCCCAACAATTTTATGATGACAATAAAGATGATTGTGTTAGATCCTTGAATAAACACTAGATTGCTAAGCATAAGGCCTCGGTGTCTAGGGTTCCCAAGGTAATTGCTTGACACGATTTCAAGCTTGAAATTAATGACATCGTTACTCTTCTGAACAGAGTGGTAGGCAATCCTATAACAAAGGACTATAATGAATGGATGTTTCAGTATAACCAAATTATTCATGCCAATAAGCAGCGCATCAATTGGGCCGAACTAATCAGTGATTCAATCCATAAACAACTATGCGAAGTAATCACTATTCACAAGTTCTACATGATGTCTTATCTTGTTTATGCGGTTGTACGCAAGAGATTCTACAGTGGATTGATCACAGTAGGTCTAATGTCATCTCGGATATATGAATATTATCCTCAAGTTACAATAAGTGAAAGTGCTAAACAGTTTCAATGATGCTTTCGTTCACTTTGTCATTTAAATGTTCGAGGCAAAGCCCTATAATCAATGCTTCTCCATTGGTGCCTCTATAGAAATTTCAAGATGGGGTGGTTGGTTCATTAAGTTCCCTACATGTTCCTACATCAGGGTATGTGGGTGTGACTATGTGCCTTATATGCTTTCGAGGTTTGTAGATGATAGATGGGTGCTCATGCAGTTAGTGCAGCAATTGATAGTAACACAAAAGCTTTTGGTTTATAAACATATTTTTGTCGGCATTCATTTTCCAATGACTATTGGCAGGTACACTTGTGCCATGCTACATAAAGATAAATCAGTAGAAGCAGACATGGCATGAGTCAACCACCAGTCATTTCATAGCTGTCCCTTTGATATAAGGAGAATCACAAATCATGTTTTGAGCGGGTCCTTTAAACACGTCCCTTACTATGAGGATTTTTGGATGGATTGTGACAATGAAAGGGAAGTCAGACTTCTTGACTATACCTGCTTCAAGGTAGATCGAGTAATTAAGTTCAACATTATGGACATTTTTGATGATTTAAATATTGAAGATGACATCATTGCAGACTCAAACTCAAGGAGCCTTTAGAAGGACTTTGGTGTGGCTCGCTAGCAAAGGAGTGGATGTGCAAAAAGCTCAACTTTCTCCACCATTGAAGGCTGCAAATATTCTCCCTCCTAAGCTAGTAAAGCAAAAAGATGCAGAAGATCAAGTGGCACCTTTAGGGATTGCAAGGGACACTGTTGTGGTGATCGAAGAAACTAAAGAGCCCTCGCCTTGACCTGAAAAGAGACCCTTGAAGTTCAAGCTCAAA
Source organism: Torreya grandis (assembly GCA_037957365.1). NCBI lineage: Eukaryota > Viridiplantae > Streptophyta > Pinopsida > Cupressales > Taxaceae > Torreya > Torreya grandis. The sequence goes on from JARHVA010000400.1 coordinate 1,532,451, forward strand.
AAGTCAACCGGAGGGAAGGGTACTCCTAGAATATCAACTGTTTTGAGTGAAACCCCTGAAAATGTAGTTCATCCATAAGGGTTGATTAAGAATACTACATTGCAGTTTGTGACTGCAGATCCTTCATTCTTGGACCCCAAAGAGACCCCTTCAGCAGTTGTGCCACCTCTTCCTTCTGATAAACAACAAGAAACTCCCTCGTAGGATATAGCCAAAGAACCATTGAATCAGTCATTGAAGAAGGGAAATCTCTTCCACAAGCGGCAAAAACTTCTTTTAAGGAGTTGGGACATTTACCCGTCATTCGGGAAGAGCTAGACAATCAAGAGGCTCTAGAAGTGGAAGCATTATCTCCTCAGACAAAAGAAAAAAATGGAAACTGTGGCAAATTAGACTCTTGTTGTTCAGGAACAGGTTAAAGTAGGTTCATTATCACTGTAGAAGGAAGTGGATACGTCGACATCTCAATGGTTGAGCAATATAGTGAAAAAGAGGAAAAAGACGGTTCCTCCTATGGAGATTGACTTTAGTACTCTTATTCCCCCAAATCCTCGAGTTGCGAAGAAACATAAAAAGGTCTCATATTGTTGTAGATGATCAAGGCAAGAGGTGTGTTGAAATCACTATTCCTCCTAAGAAGTCAAAAGAAGAGATCACATATGTGGATTACCAGGGTTCACGTGTTCACCTTGGCAAGCCTACTTAGGAAGGATTGAAGGAGGATGTGTAAACCACTATTGGCTGATTGATCGAAAGATTCGATCGTGATAAAGCCACAAAAGATCAATTGAAAGAGGTGGACCAACTTACCTCTGTGATACAAAGACTAGTTAGCCCAACTCAGCCATGACTTCACCATTATACCCTAGATAGTAAGACTCTCCAAGCAGCTGAGAGAATAGGGAACATAGGGAGAGCTATTGAGGAATAGTCCGAGAAATTGTTGGAGCAAGGGAGCAAAAATATAGCCTCGATCATTGAAGTCTACTTCGTGACAAAAGAAGAAAGTCAATACACTTACAAGAAAGAGGCTGAATACAGAGAAGAATTGGGTAAATTGAAGAATTGGCTACCACAGTCACAAGCCCTAGCCAGGGCAGATGTGGATGTTCTGGGTAGTGAAGGAGTTTTGATGGAAGATGACTTAGGAGAACAAGTTGAGTTGTTAGGGTTGATAAGATTCAGGATCAAGATTATAGAAGAATCCTTGCGCAAATTTAAGGAGTCGAGAATCTTATCAACTGACCCCATTTGTGACATCGAGGTCAATGAGAAATTCCCATGCCCATTCTATGGAGATGAATGAAAAGTTATCCCCGTAGGAGACATGCAAGGCTCATTCAAACAAATGCTCGATTAGGAAACCAGCCTTACTACTTCATTCAATTATGAATTAATTCAAAGATTTGTGGACTTACAAAACACCTTTGATAAGTTGGACAAGGACTTGAAGAATTTCAAGAGAATTCCTCAATAGATGATAAATCTGCAGGTAGAGGCTGAAATTCCTTATCAACATTCTGAAGGCCCAGATCATGATAACTTGGAAAACATATTGCAAAAATTAGAGGAATATGAAGAGAAACGACAACAAGCTATGCAGGAGGAAGTCGGTTTTGTTGATGATGAATAAGGAGATGAGGAATAGGTGCCAGAGAAGACTCCATGACTTGTAGTTTGGAATTGCATTATGTCACAATCTTCTTTGCAGGCTGAGAGTTGGGTTCTAGTTCAAAGGTTTTTGCAAATTTGTGTGCAACTTGAACAAGTCAACATGCACCGTGAATTGTGCAACCGAATTCTATTTTTAGAATTTGTTTCCTAGAATCTAGGGTTAAGATTTTTTATTGGTTGAAGGCTTTTATGCCTCCCAAAGCTGTCAATCTTTTGTAGGGAGAGAGCTTTGAAGGAAGAAGAAAAGAATTGTGTTTTTTCTAAAAGATCAATAAAGCTAAGTTGTTGCAGGACTTTGAGCTTGCCTTTAGTCATGGGTAAATGTTCTCATGCTCATTTATTCATTTTATCTTTTTCTTTACTCTTTCCCAACAAAGGTCTAAGGTGATAGCAATTTTCATTTTAAGTTAGCAAGTGTAATATCTAAGTGAAATCTGCATTTGCTCACTTATTTAAATTCCTTATTATCTTTTCATAGTTAATACTTTTTATTCTCTCAAACATACTTTCCTACTCATATTTCCTTTCTCATGCATGAAAATCTCCAAATGAATTTAGTATGTACATTTGTGAATATGTTAGGTTGGTGTTTTATCTTTTCTTTATAATAAAAGTAGCTTCGCCTACTCATAGAAGAGGGACTTTGTCCCACAATACTATTGACTGCGGCTTGTGCATTGAAGTGTCATATTTTTTCCAGTCAACAATTTTTGGGGCCTACTGTGGGGCACGCTTTGTGCTAACTCGTGCAACCCACAAATATCTACTGGATGTGAAGTCATCCTACCATTCTGACGGAAAAACGTTTCACTAGGGCTAGCAAAGCTAAAGGAATTTATGACCTTTTCTTTGATTTGCAACAACATCCCAGTTTCTAGTTGAATCTTGAGAAGAAAATAAGAGTTAGAGAGTTCGTAAGTTTACCTACAAGTCCAAAAGTTGCAAAACCAAAACAAGAAGGTACCTTGGTGAGTTAAGGCTCTTTTTTCGTGAAACTGCTATCCCATAAAGAGCAGTTTTCCAAAGGATGGCTGTACCGTGGGGAAATGCCATTGGTCCCCTGGCTCTTAGGTAGTTGCATGAACTGCCAAATGGTTCATGCAAAAACTTCCCTAAGTTTTCTAGCGATGGGAAACAACATCCGGATGAACACATTGTTGCATTCTTCGCTGCATGTGGAATTTTAGGGGTTGAACATGAAGATGTCGTGGTAAGATTGTTCGTGGAAACTCTTACAGATGAAGTTGTTGCATGGTTCTATCATCTGAACGCAAGTTCCATTGACAATTGAAATACTATGAAATCTAAATTTGAAGCTCGTTTCCAACTATTTGAAGATGCACATGCTCTACTCATTCAATTAACCCAAATGAAAAAGGATGCTCATGAACCCATGTGTGATTTCACAGCCATGTTCAATAGGCTATTGAGTAAAATCCACAAGCAACCAAGTCTACATCATAAAACTAAAAGTGTTTCTTCATCAACGCCCAACTCCCAAAAGTTGGTTTCCTCTTGAGAAGAAATAAACTACCTAATTTAGAGCAGACACAAACATTTGTTACTAAAATTGAAGATGACATGGTTATGGTTGGCAAATTGCGGAGGGATTCTTCAAAATCAAGAGGACAAGCTTCTAGTCACAAATCCACCGAACAATTGATTCAAAAACTAGCAAATGATATTGTCACTTTAAAAAAGTAGTTACCTCAAAGACAGTTGACGTCATCACAGCAGGAAATCCCTAGAAGTTTTGTACCAAATAATAATCGGCCAAGGTTGTCTGCTTCTCAACCCAGGTTGGCCATTGAGGCTCCCCCAGTCAATGCGGTTTTGGAGGCAAATCAAATTTATGTTTATGATGAGGATGAGCTTGAAACAGAAGATCCAGGTTTTCAAGAGTATGAAACTGATGAACCTGGTGGCTACTCCAGTAACGCTTTTTTGGAATATGAGTGTGAGGAAGACGATTATGAAGATATAGTTGAAGATATGAATGGTCAATCTTATGTTGTGTTTACAAGATCGCAGATCGAAGATGCCAAGAAGAAGCAAGAGGCGGATAGGGTAAACCAAAATGAGAAAATTGTGAGCAATGATGCTCCTAAGATGTCACCTACCCCTACAATACTCCCTAGAGGTTTCCCTCTTCCTTTTCAAGCAAAAACAAAATAGCCAGAAGCTAAGGCAATCATTTCACTTCATACTCAGAATTCAAAAGGTTAGAAGATCAATGCAAATTTAAAAAATAAAGTGGCTTCAACGCTCGAGAGCTTTGACGCCACATCATCTCATATTCCCTCATTTGACATATTAGATCATGTTAACAAGTCTTAAGATTCAGATTTCTAAAGCAGATTATTTGAGATCAAATCCAGATTAGTTGAATTGCTTGTACCGTTTCATCAAAGGGGGTCAAGGTAATACAAATAAGTCTAATTTCAAAGGTATTCTAGCTACACCTTCAAATACCAAACCGTCAACCTCTGCCATGGCTACGGTTACTCCTTCTGGTAAACAAGAGCCATTTTACATATCCCTTTCCTTAAAGGGGTGCAAGCTAAGTAATTGTATTATTGATACAGGAGCTTTTGACAATGTTATGCATGCCAAGGTCGCCCATGCTTTAGGTCTTACTTGTACAAAGACTTTTGGCCAGTGTTTCTATGGACACTAAACAAGTCCCGTTAGTTGGCTAGAGCAAAGATGCACGATTAGCTTTAGCTTCTTTTCCACATAAAAGGATTAAAATGACAATTCTAGTGGCGGAAATTCTAGCCACATGGTATGTTGTTAGGAAGGAGCTTTTGCAAAGAATTAGGGGGAGAGTTTCATATGGATTTATCTTATGCCACGTTTTTAGTCACCGGCACTAAACATAAATTGGAACTTGAGTTGAATGCTAAGCTTACACTATGCAAGTCAGACGATCCAAGCGTTGATATTATTTATGAAGACGTAGGTTTGGAGAATTACATGATGATGTCTAAAGCAGAGATAAAAGTGCCCAAACTAGTGAGAAGCAACTCTAATGATGTTTGGCTTCTTGAGTTTGATGGAAGTTGCTCATTGATAGGTTCTGGGGTAGGTGTTATTCTTCTTTCACCAAGCAAGGAAGTTTTTTCTTCTTTTAAATTGCAATTTGAAAGCACTAACAACACTGCAAAGTATGAAGCCTTGCTTCATGGGTTACACACAGTTGAGGAGATGGGAATTTGAAACCCGAAAGCACAGGGAGATGCTGAACTCATCGTAAGGCAAGTAAGAAAGCAATATCAGGGGAGGAATGATCGTTTGAGGCATTATAGGAATAGAGTTTGGGATTGTATTGAGGCTTTTGATGCTTTTTTTATTGTGTTAGTCCCAAGGGAATATAATGCCAATGCTGACTTGCTTGTTGTTTCAGCATCACTTATGATTTCTCTTGAAATTAAACATGATAAAAACACTATTGAAATTGTGTCTAGGCCACGTGTACTTGATAATGTTGACCATTGACAAGTTTTCAATAATGACAAGCAAATAATTGCTTTCTTGGAAAAAGTGGACAATTTCAAGAATTTATATTTCAAAGGAAGTACTTACACGGATCACAGGCTCAACAAGATGGGAACCAAGACAATGATGAATCTTCCGCCAACACTGTGAGGGGATATGATAATCCAGATATGGGTAGAAATGAAGAGTCAATCCAACTTAAAGGTAATAAGATTCCAAAATGATTGTTTCCCTTGAAGATTTGTTTGAAAACATGATAGGTACATGAAGAGAAAAGTGCAGCCTCAAATGTTAGGTTCCTCTGAACATGAACAAGTCAACATTGGTACTTCCGAAGAGCTTAGGTATGTTAACATTGGGAAATGTAGCTCCAAAGGAGATAGATTCATTAATCTTTTTAAAATAGGTAAGGATGTGTTTCCCTGGAGTTATGATGATCTGAAACCTTTTAGACCAAAAGAAATGAAACATAGTATCCCTCTAAAGCCAAATACTTCCCCATATCATCAGGAGCAAAGGCACTACAATCTGAAGATTGCTTCAACCATTCATATTGAGATACAAAAGATGTTGGATGCACTCATAATTTGCCCTATTCATCACTCTTCATGGGTTGCTAATATTGTGTCGGTCCGTAAGAACGGTGAGATTTGCATCTGTGTTGATTTTAGGAATTTGAACCAGGCATCACTAAAATACAATTATCCGTTGCTTATTATGGATCAGATACTTCAAGCTGTTATGGGATCAAAGATGCTTTCCATGCTTAATGGGTTTTTGGAATATAATTAGGCTTGAAGTTTCAGTTGAAGATCAGCATAAAACAACCTTTACAACACCTTGGGAACTTCCACCTACAAGAGAATGCCCTTCGGCATTATCAATGTTGTAGCCACATTTCAGAGGGCTATGGATTTGGATTTCCGTGATCTTATTCATAGAGGTTTACTTAGATGACCTCACGGTCTTTTCCAAAAAGTGTGAGGATCATTATGATCATTTGGTGAAAGTTTTTGACAAATGTTGGGTCCACGGTATTTCGTTGAATCCAAATAAATCTGTGTTCGGAGTGGCTGAGGGAAAACTTCTTGGCCACATTGTGTCAAAAGGAACTAAAATTGATCCTGAGAGAGTTGAAACCATTCAAAATTTATCTTTATCTACAAGTAAGCAGGGCATTCAGTCCTTTGGTAAGATCAATTTCTTGAGAAGGTTTGTGCCTATCTTTGTTGAGCTCACTAAGCATATCGCCAGTATGATGAGAGGAAAAGTCAATTTTAAATGGAGCAAGGAGGGAAAAGAAGACTTTGATGAAATTAAGACTTCCATTTCTAGGGAACCAACCCTGGTATGCCCTGATTTTAACAAAGATTTCATCATCTACTACTATGCATCTGAACATACCCTCTCAACAATTTTAGTACAGAAAAATAATGAAGGCATTGAATCACCCATTGCCTTTATGAGTTGTGGATTGAAAAATCACAAGCTCAAATATTCTCCTATTGAGAAGCATGTTTATGCCGTTGTTAAAGCCGTGAAACAGTTCAGGTACTACATTTTGAATTCACACATTGTTGTCTTGGTACCAGACCTAGCAGTTAAATTCATCTTAACATAACAAGAGCTTGGTTCAAAGAGAGGAGGATGGATAACTAAAGTTCAAGAGTTTGATTTAGGCATGAAACCTACCAAGCTAGTCTGCGGTTGTGATTTATGTCAACTAATTGTTGAAAACAAAACAAATGATGCCATTGATGGAACCCAAGGGCATGATTCATCATAGGAAACACCTATTGTCTTGTTTATTGGCACTTTATAAGAATGGTACTCAAATATAGCTTATTTCCTTACATACGGGAAATGTCCTAATGGATTGAGTGCCAAGGATAAAAGAACAATAAAGTTGAAAGCTACTAAGTATGTCATATGGGGTAATACCCTTTTTAAAAGAGGTATCGATGGTATGTTCCTACGATGTGTTGATAAGGAACAACAAAAGAGGTTATTAGAAGCTTTTCATAGCAAGGCATGTGGTGGTCACTTCTCGTCACCAGTCATAACACATAAAATTCTCAAGGCAAATTATTATTAGCTCACCCTTTTTAAAAATGCTTAGGAACAGGTTATTAAATGTAAACTCTGTCAGTAATTATAGGAAAGCCAAAACTTGTAGCCTTACCTCTAAAGCCGGTGATAATTGAAGAACTTTGTCAGCAATGGGACCTTGATTTTATAGGTGTGCTGAATCCTCATTCCAGTGCGGGTCACACTTATGTCCTCACCGCAACAGAGTACTTCACCAAGTGGGTTGAGGCTATCCCAGTCCGACAAACTACTTATGAAGTAGTGTGTAATTTTATTAAATAGAATATATTGGTCAGGTATAGAGTTCCTTAAAAGATAATGACTGATAATGTGTCTAATTTCTCTTCCTTTGAGTTCATTGGTTTTTGTTATGGCTAGAAATTTCATTATCTCACACCTCGGACTACTACCCTTAGGGCAATGGTTAATCGGAATCAAACAACAAGAATCTAGTCACCATTATTTGCAAGCTAGTGGATGAGACTCAATGAAATTGGCATAAGAAATTATGTGATGCGCTTTGCGCTGATCGTATCCCTCCCAAGAGGGATATCGGCATGTCACCATTTCAGATAATGTATGGCACTGATGGCGCCTTGTCTACCACATTAGAGTTGCCAGTGCTCCAATTCACTAAGGCAGTTGAAGATCAGAGCTTTAGGGATTCATTGGATAAAAGGATTTTATACCTGAACAAGCTTGAAAAAGGAGTTATCATAATTGACAAAATTACAGAACATCAACAGAAGGTGAAAGCACTTTTTGATAAGAAGGCCAAAAGAGGGATTTTTTGATTGATTATGTTCTATGGGATAAAAGATGTGAACCCAAAGGTAGCCATGGGAAATTTGATTTTTCGTGGAAAAGTCCATTAAAGATTCATCACTTATGTGGCGACAACTACTTGGCTTACATGGATAGCACCCATCTCCCGCTTCTTTACAATGGGCAGAATCTGAAGCTTTTCAAGCAATAGAGTGGTTCTTCTGGGATCTATTTTAGTTTTAGGATTTTGGTTGTGTTTGTTTTCTCGTTTTTTGCTTTTCGTTTTCATTTTTTTTTTTTTTTTTTTTTCCTTTTTGTTTCTCATTCTTGTGAAATGTTCCTTTCAGAATGACTCCGTAGCCCAATTCGGTGATCGTGCAAGTTAAGCTTGTGCAAACCTAGAAATTTTAGAGTTCATCCTTGCATTTGTCAAATGTAGGTCTCCAGTTGGAACCAACTGTTCTCCAAATTTCACCTATGAAATTTGTAGTACCCCATTAATTTTTTTTGAAAATCTTAGAAAATTAATAAGTCTTTTTATTTTGAAAAAAGACAGTTTATTTTGGCTTCAAAACTTGGTCGGGGTTTTGAGACTGTAATGTAGTTGTCGGGGCCCGAAGAATGCAATGTAGTCGTTAGGCTCCGACTCAACCCTCATTAATGAGGGCCAAGTCCTGCGTGTGTGGGGGTCTTGTTGGCCCCCACTATTTAATATAGTCTTCCTACCTTTCCAAAACACTCAAACAGTTGGATTTTTAGCTCTGTAATTGCGATTTTCTACTCTTGAGGATTTTCAATCTACCTTGGCGATTGGAGGCTAGAATTTCTAGATTTCTTTGTGTTTTACCACAACAAAATGTCTAGGGTTTCAAAGTTGCTCTTTTTGAGGTTTTTTCCTATAGGAAGTGTGACTTTCTTGGATTGATCCATAATCCATTTTGCCATTGCCATTGGTGTCTCTTGCCTCATTGGGTCCTTGCTTAAGCACTTGGAAACTTTTGCTCATTTTTCCTGCGTTGGAGATTTTCACCAGTCGTGCATCGGGGTTTGACACTTGCTTTGCACCCTCAAACCTACGATGTCAGAGTTTCAACCGCTCCCGACATCGAGATTTGACACTTGCTTTACGCCCTTAAGAACCTGACGTTGGGCTTTCTTGCTTCCCCTACATCGAGGTTTCACACCTGCTTCGCACGCTTAAAACATCGACGTCAAGCTTTTCAGCTTCCTCCACATCGGTGTTTTTAGGCTGCTGTGCATCCCTAAAACCCTGACATCGGGGTTTCTTGTTGCCCCCACATTGGGACTTCATGATTGCCCTACAGTCTCTTGCATTTGCCTTCCTTCCCGCAGCCTCTCTTCTGCCATTTTCTCATTCCCATTCGTACTCCATTTCCCTACTTCCCGCTCTCCCATCCTTGTTGCAGCTAGCAAATGTCTGGAACACCCAAGACGAAAGGACAAGAAAAACAAGTGAGATGAAGTCCTAGTTCCAAGGGGTCACCCCCCTTCCAACATAGACTCCAACATTGACGAAGTTACCGACATAGCCTTGGGGCACATTGATATGGAAGACTTCTGGATAAGAATAAATGCCTCTTTTAAGAATGATTGGATACAGAGCATTTATGACAATGGCCTTCCTCAAGCTGTTGTATTTCTAGTCTTCGTGCAATGCCCAAAACTTGTCACAACCCTAGCAAGTCACTACAATAGAGACAGAGGGGAGGTTTGTACTCCTCGAGAAGGGGTTATTTTGAGACTTGGTCTAGACTACATTGAGAAGAGTTGAAGATTCTTGATCATGAAGTTTTCATGTAAATCACTTTGGAATCGACTCAACAATTTCATGATGACAATAAAGATGATTGTCTTAGATCCTTGAATAAACACTAGCTTGCTAAGCCTAAGGCCTCGGTGTCCAGGGTTCCCAAGGTAATTGCCTGACTGGATTTCAAACCTGAAATCAATTACATCGTTACTCTTCTGAACAGGGTGGTAGGCAATCCTATGGCAAAAGGACTATAATGAATGGATGTTTCAGTATATCCAAATTATTCATGCCAATAAGCAACACTTCAATTAGGCTGAATTGATTACTGATTCAATCCATAAACAACTATGTGAGGTAATCACTACTCACAAGTTCTACATGATGTCTTATCTCGTTTATGTTGTTGCACGCATGAGATTCTATAGTGGATTGACCATAATAGGTCTAATGTCCTCTTGGATATATGAATATTATCCTCAATAAACAATAAGTGAAGTGTTAAACATTTTCATCGTGTCAACGACGTTTTTCTTCACTTTGTCATTCAAGTGTTTGAGGTAGAGCCCTGTAATCAACGCTTCTCCATTGGTGCCTCTATAGAAATTTCAATGTCAGTGGTTGGTTCATTGAGTTCCCTACATTTTTCTAAGTTTATGTTCTTTCAAAGTTTGTAGATGATTAATGGGCGCTCATGGAGTTAGTGCGGCAATTGATGGTGACACAAAAGCTTTTGGTTTCTAAACGTAAATATATCGGCATTCATTTTGCATTGACTATTGGCATGTACACTTGTGCCATGCTACATTAAGCTAAATCAGTAGAAGTAGACATGACATGAGTCACCCTCCAATCATTTCATAGCCGTCTTTTTGATATAAGGGGAATAACAAAGCATGCTTTGAGTAGGGCCTTTAAACACATCCCCTATTATGAGGACTTTTGGAAGGATTGTGATGATGAAAGGGAAGTCAGACTTTTTGACTATACCCACTTCACGTTAGATCAAATAATCAAGTTCAGTGTTGTGGACATTCCTGATGATTTACATATTGAAGATGATGGTGAAGTGATAGACGAGAACTATTTCTCACAAGGAATCAAAAAGGCACCTATCCCTAGGGTTGGCTGGAGTCAATGGGAGATAACATCATTGGAGACTTGAACTCAAGTAGTCTTTAGAAGGACTTTGGTGTGGCTTGCTAGCAAAGGAGTGGATGCGATAAATGCTCAACTTCCTTCACTGTTGAAGGCTGCAAATATTCCCCCTCTTGAGATAGTAAAGCAAAAATATGCAGAAGATCAAACGGCACCTTCATGGATTGCAGAGGACACTGTTCTGGTGACCAAAGAAACTAAAGAGGCCTCACCTTGACTTGAAAAGAGACCCTTGAAGTTCAAGCTTAAAAAGTCAACAGGAGGGAAGGGTACTATTGGCCAATTTTTTGGCCCACATATAAAGCTTGAGCAAATCTTCAGGGGGCCAACAGAGATGTTTTGAAGCAAGCCAAAGGACTAAGCCTTGTGCAAAGTTTTTTTATTCGGCTTCCCTTTTTTGGGCCAAGTCATTGATCATCTTCCAAGCCTTGTAAGAGCAAGTTTTTCTTTCCCTCGGGGTCTTTTCTTTCGGCCAAGTCTTTTTTGGGTTTTTTTTGTCTCCAAGTGATAAATTTCTTTCGAACAATTTGTCCAAAAGAAATTCTTTCAGACAAATTGTTCGAAAGAAAGGTTCCGAAAGGCACTTTCAAAAAATCTGAGAGGACCTTTTCAAGCTTTAGGAGGACCATTTCAAGTTTGCCGAAGGGTCTCGTCCCCTTTGGGAAAGACCTTTTCAAAAATTCCCGAAGGGTATCTTTCCCTTCGGGAGGACCACTTGACAATTTTCCGAAGGGCACTTTCGGAAAAGTTAAAGGGAATTCCCGCGGACATTTGGCCTGCAGGAAATGGTGAAAGAAAAGGGCCGAAGAAATAAGGAAATACGCGAAGGGAAATTCCTTCGGGAAAATAGTCCCAAAGGACAAAAAACGCAAAAAAGAAACCCGAAAGAATTTCTTCGAAGGAATTCCTTCGGGAAAATTATCTGAAGAAAGCCTGCAAAAAGGAGGCCTGACAAAGAAGTCTGAAGACTTGGAGTGAGAAGAGTCCGAAGTAGCTGGTCTCCAAAAGTCTGAAGTAACTGGCTTTCAGAAGTTTGAAGACTTCAAGCTCAAGAAGTCCGAAGACTTCTATATGGAGAAGTTCGAACTAGAACAGTTGGACAAGTCCGATGAGTAAGTAGGCTCAGAGTACCCAAATTACACTGCATAGTGTAAGTCGGGATTCTCCAAAGACTTTACGTATAGATTTTGATAAGTCAAGTAGTTAAGAAAACCCAATTTGCACTGCGAAGTGCAAATCGGGCTTTCAGAGCTACTTGACTTAGGAGAATTCATAAGTAAAGTGGTTACGAAAGCCCGAAGTCGTCACGTTGGAGGAACTCGAAGACATCAGGCCTAGTCAGATGAATAAAAGGTTGCCACGTGGCGTAAGTTGGAGCAGGGGTTGACCTTTCAAAGGAACTTATGGAGGATGATCCAAGAGCATTTCCAGCTGGCAGAGAATCAATGGATCACGAAAATAAAGCTCAAATAAACTCGAGTTAAATGGATATGGGAAAACCAATATCTTTAGATTGGTTTTCTGTCTATAAGAAAAGTCTGGTACAGGCGTAAGCAGGAGCTGGTAGGTGAAAGTAATGGCCGTCGCCTCCGACAAACAACCGTCTGACTTGAATGCAGCATGGGTCAGCTTGAGTTTCCACACATGGGGACCCACGTCCTTTTCAGCAGGACATGCAAAAGGAGAGGATCGCCATGTTTTTAATGCAAAAATCATTTCAGCAACGCCCAGATGTGACATCCAACTGCTCACGACATGGCTCTTTCGAATGCGCCAAAGGGAGACTTCAATGCGTGGGAGGGCTCGAGAAGATCTTGAACAACGCATTTTCATGGAAAGGAGGACGAAAGCAACAATCAACGACTTCTCTTTCCACGGAGACCTCTCTCTCTCTCTTCCCTTCTCTATATATACGGGCTTTCAAGCCATTTAAAAAGGTTCCTAGTTTTTAGAGTTTTTGTCATCTTGTTGGGAGATGGATGCCCATTGAGATCTTTGCAAAAGCGTGCTCCTTCGACCAGGCTAAACCCTGTCGAAGTATTGTAACTACCTCTTGAATGTAATGAGACACAATTTCCTTGCCTATTTCCTGTCTTCAATTAGTGCTTTAGTATGCTTGTTGCTTGGTGGGTTTGTGAATGCGTTTATTCCTAGTCCATTAGCTTGTTGCTTGCCTCTTTGAAGTATTTTCAAGTTTTGCAGGTCTGGATTAGTGTTCTGACTGAACCTCTTTCAGCGTGTGTTAGCTTGACCCTGAGATCGTGCAAGCCCAAGTCGCTTCATGACTGATCTAGTGTGGGTTCAAGCGTAGATGAGTGTTCATTTATTTCTGGGGCATCCCCTGGTTAGCCCTCTTAGGAGCCCTTATCTTCCTTTAACCCTTTTCTCCGTGAAGTTTCATTCTAGCATTAGTTTTAGGTGATCCACCAAGAGGAACTTGCCTCTTTAAAAATCCTAGAGGCTCAACCTCACCATAGGACACCCACATCCTGAGGTTGTTCCCATGCTTATAGTCGGAAGTGGGAGAGCCTGAAAAACTCTCCCACAGGGGTGCAATTCAATGCTATAGCAGGTACTCTTGGAATATCAACTATTTTGAGTGAGACCTGAAAAGGTAATTCATTTGCAAGGTTTGATTAAGAACATTACATTGCAGTTCTTGGCTGTAGATCCTTCATTCTTGGATCCCAAAGAGACTCCTTTAGTAGTAGTGACCTGTCTTCCTTCTGATAAATAGCAAGAAGCTTCCTCTCAGGTTATAGCCAAAGAAATCAATGAATTAGTCCTTGAAGAAGGGAAATCTCTTCCAGAAGCAGAAGAAACTTCTTTTAAGGAGGTGGGACATTTACCTGTGATTCAGGTAGAGGAAAAGCTAGACACGTAGGAGGCTCTGGAATTGGAAGCAATATCTTCTCCTCAAATAGAAGAAAAAATGGACACTGTGGCAGACTAGACTCTTGTTGTTCAGGAATAGGCTCATGTAGGATCATCATCACTACAAAAAGAGATGGATACAGGGACATCTCTTTCTGTTTAGCATTATAGCAAAAAAGAGGAAGAAGATGGTTCTTCCTTTGGAGATCAACATTAGTACCCTTATTCCCCCAAATCCTCGAGTCGTCAAGAAACCCAAAAAGTTTTCTCATATTGTTGTAGATGATCAAGGCTATAGAAGTCAAAAGAAGATATCACATCTGTGGATTACGAGGTTTCACATGTTCATCTGGGCGAGCCTACTCACGAAGGATTGAAGGAGGATGTGTAGAACGCTATTGACTCGTTGATCGAAATATTCAATCGTGATAAAGCCACAAAAGATCAATTGAAAGAGGTGGAACAACTTACCTCTGTGATACAGAGACTAGTTAGCCCAACTCAGTTGCGACTTCAAGTTTATACACTAGATACCAAGACTCTCGAAGTAGTTGAGAGAATAGGGAACATAGGAAAGCTTCTGAGGAATGGTCCAAGAAGTTGTTGGAACAAGGGAGCAAAACTATAGCCTCGGCCATCAAAGTCTACTTGGCGATGAAAGAATGAAGTCAATACGCTTAAAAGAAAGATGTTGAGTACAAAGAAGAATTGTGTAAACTGAAGAATTGGCTACCACAGTTGCACGCTGTGGCCAAGGTAGATGAGGATGTTTTGGTTGTTGAAGGAGTTTTGACAGAAGATGACTTAGGAGAACAAGTTGAGTTGCTAGGGTTGATAAGATTTAGGATCAAGATTATAGAAGAATCTTTGCGCAAATTTAAGGATTCAAGGATGTTATTAGCTGACCCCATTTGTGACATCAGCAAGGCCATTGAGAAACTCCCATGCTCATTCTATGGAGATGAAGGAAAAGTAATCCTCGTGGGAGACATGCAAGGCTCATTCAAACAATTGTGGAATCAGGAAACTAGCGTTACTACTTCAGTCAATTACAAATCAATTCAAAGATCTGTGCACTTTCATAAAACCTTTGATAAGTTGGACAAGGACTTGAAGAATTTCAAGAGAATTCCCCAACATATGATAAATCTACAAGTAAAGGCTGAAATTCCTTATCAATAGTCTAAAGGCCCAGATCATGATAAGTTAGAAAACATATTGCAAAAATTTGAGGATATGAAGAGAAACGACAACAAGCTATGCAAGAGGAAGTCGTTACTATTGATGATGGAGATGAGGAATAGGTGTCATAGAAGACTCCATGACTTGCAGTTTGGAATTGCGTTCTATGACAATCTTCTTTGCAGGCTGAGAGCTGCGTTCTAGTTCAAAGGTTTTTGCAGTTTTGTGTGCAACTTGAACAAGTCAACATGCACCCTGAATTGTGCAACTGAATTCTATTTTTAGAGTTTGTTTCCTAGAATCCAAGGTTAAGATTTCCTATAAGTAGAAGGCTTGCATGTCTCTCAAAGCTTTCGATCTTTTGTAATATTTTGCAAGGAGAGAACTTTGAAGGAAGAAGAAAAGAACCATGTTTTTTCTAAAAGATCAATAAAGCAAGTTGTTGCACGACTCTGAGCTTGCCTTTAGTCGTGGGTGAAAGTTTTTATGCTCATTTATTCATATTATTGTTTTTTTTACTCTTTTCTAACAAAGGTCTAAGTTGATAGTAATATCATTCTAAGTCAACGAGTGTAATATTTAAGTGAAATTTGCATTTGCTCACTTATTTACATTCTTTCTTATCTTTTCATAGTTAATACTTTCTATTCTCTCAAACTTACTTTCCTACTCATATTTCCTTTCTCATGCATGAAAACCTCCATGCGAATTTAGTATGTACATTTGTGAATATGTTAGGTTGGTGATTTTCTTTTCTTTAGAATAAAGGTAGTTCCCCCTACAAATAGAAGAGGGATTCTGTCCCGCAATATTGTTGAATGCGGTGCATGCGTTGAAGTGTCATACACTTTTTCCAGCCAATAGTATAACAGCTGCAATACGGAGAATACTTGGAAAAAATCATCAATGTTAGTGAGATAGGACCTGAAAACAACCAAACAATGATTCGAAATTCTTCATTAGTAGCAACAAACAGAATAAATGTTGTTATGCAACAGCTGAAAATGGTGATGATTAGCCTTGAAGCGGAAGGTTTGGAACACGGCTACTCCCAATGTGTTTTCCTTTTTTTAACCAATTGGCAAAGATAAAGAATGCTAGACTAGATTCAAATCTTCTTTTTGCTTCGTCATTCAGAAATTTGCCCAAGTCCCATATGCATCATAATGTCTAAACACCACTATACACATATTGTGAAATTTTTGAATATCCACATGATGTTTACCTTCATCATGTTTAGAACTATCTCCGGAACTCCATCTTAGGATATGTGGGCAGTTTAGTGACTTGCCTTCTTGACCTTTGGCTACAACTGTCGGATCCTGATGATGCAAACACAATCCATTACACAAACACAACTCATTAGATATGGAGAATATCATGCCCATGTTGAAAGGTCTATTAGCAACTGAATCAAAATGTATAGGAAGAGAAAGTTGTTGCTGCCCTATCTTGCATACCATGGACCTTGTATAGGGGACAGCCCTTCAACACAACTTGCAAAACAACCATTGATTGTTCGAGCATACATTTATATGGTTCCCAAGCATGAACCGTACCTCATTGATACTGAATGTGTTGTTGCAGCGGCTGACCTAAGGCTCATCGCTGAGATATTTGACCCTTGTGCTTCAACCACTGAATCCTATTGTCTTTCATAATATTTTCCTTATGCTCCTCTGAGGTCAATTCTGATTTTTTTCTTATCCATTTGTATGGGTTAGTGAAATTATCAACAACAATGATATTGAAATCATAAATTCTATTCTTTATAGATTTCAAAATATCACCTGGATTCCACACCATTATGCAAAATGTATTTTGAGCCAAAGACTCTACCTTTATTCTTTTATCCTTCTTACCTTGCTGTCCATGATGGCAAGAAATCTGAAATGACATTTTATGAAACAACAAATCTGAAACATGATTTTATTTATTTTTATTTATCAATAGGAGACTTTGAGCAGTTTGTCTTGACACAACCATCCTTGCAATGCTTGGAAGATTGATAGGAACTTCTAGGGCTGTTTCTATTGAAGAACCTTCACTTTCCACTTGCATGGTGGATTCCTTTATGCGCTGTTCACTAACTTCTTTCAAATCTGAATTCTCTTGCTTTCTAATTTCTTCCTTGGGATCCTTTTCAAGTTTTGGCTTTTTATTTTTCTTCTTCAAACTTAAATTTCTGTTTTTTGTATATACCTCCAAGAATTTTTCAAAGATATTATAAAACGTGTATATATCAACCTTATCATATTCATCAAAAGCAAAAGGTTTGACCTTATCTCTATCACACTACGCTTCCAACCATGCCTCCCGAATATAATCATTCTTTTGCATTCTTCTAAATGAATCTAGGGCTTTATAGCGGATAGAAAACTGCTTCATACATTGATTCAAAATAATTTGGCTTTTTGTTTGTACTTCTTGTCTTGCTTTTCTGTTGATTACTTCAAGACGATCCTTAGCTTTTTGTTCTTTTTGTATTCGCATCCACACCTCATGGATAGGATCTATGTATTCTTCCTTTGGTAAGAACTTAGGTTGTTAATCCATCATAGAGAACTGAAATCCCATAGCTGACCAAGAAATGGCTCTGATTCCACTGTAATGTCCCACTTAGGACATAATTTAGCAATTCTGAGAATCACTACAAACTCTTGAAATAAAATGCAAATTATGATTTTTATATCAAACTTTAACCATAGGGAATTTCAGAATTATGGAAACACTTATTTTAAATCAAAATTCAATATTTAATTGCTACAAACCCTTGCAAAAATTAAGAGTACAGCCATACAAAATACCTCAAGATCTGAATTTTTGAACCAAATATATAGTTAAAAAATATTATAAAATTACTCGCTGAAGGAGTGTATGATCAAATACTAAAATCAACCTCAAATTGCCTCCAAAATTGCAATCTCAAACCCTCAAAGGGGGTCACTGCCTTAGGAGAGAGTTCCCAACTGAGTCATTGCCGTTGCAAGCGCTGATTACAGCTGCACACCACCTCAACAAGCTGTCCAATTGTTGTGCTCCACTTGGAAAGATGCCTTATACCTAAAATCTGCCAATTCCTATTCAAATATGACCTCTGAATGAAGTCACCTGTTGAACATTGAAGGGTTTCGTCCTCAGTATCTAAATACTAAATAGGGTTTTCGTCCTGTAGCGCTGAATGCATAAGCAAGCCGCTCAAACTTTGAATTTTAGTTGATAAAATGACGAGTCCAAAAATGAACCTTATTTCCTTCTTTTATATCTTTTCCCTCCAAAATCAATTCCAAAAAGGGGCGCTCCACTTGGGGGAAGGGATTTGAATATTCAAAAATCCATTCCTTATACTCTTCACTTAAGGGCTAACTTGCTCATGACAAAAAGGCCCTTTAAAGCAAAATTAGAAAAAGATTGCCAATATAAGTACTTTTTGGCAACTTAAAAAGGAATCACGTTTCCCTTTGATCCTTCCTTCCCTTAGCCTATGGGAAACAACAAGAAAATAGGCGAAGGTTCTTTAACCGCTCTAATCTTGAGAAGGGGACATTACAACAAGTTAAGTACCCTACCTTCTAGATTATTTCTATTTATAACAAGTCCAATAAATCAATGGTTCTTTGTTGTTACATTCAGATTTGTGTGTTATAGGAATATATTATACAATTTGAATTAGTCTCGAGTTTTATTTTGTTTAGACCACACTAAATAAAAAATAAGATAAAACATATTGGTGAACCCTTCATTTCTTGAGATCTCAAACCCTAGGTCCCCTTAGGGTTTCAACCTTCTTCCTTAGGGTTTAATTTTTTTGTATTTCTATCTGATTTTCAGATTTGACTGATTAACTCCCTCTTTGTCACTTAAATCATAATGGAAAATATAATTGATGTGAATCTTAATAGAGAAAATGAATGCCCTGATGTTCATGGTAGATTTGATGAGATAGATCAAAGAAAATTAACTCAATATCTTAACATAAATTCACACATGATTGATGCATTACTATGTGTAACAAGAGATCAAATTAAGAAGACTATTAAGGTTGCCACATCTGAGGAACAACATGAGCCCATCATTGATACTAATATACCTTTCAAAGGTGCCAATTTATCAATAGGTGTTTAGACCAATCTCTTATTGCTACTTTCACTATGTCTAGACATATGGTTACATATGTGATGCGCACCCATGGTGTGAGGGCAACACAAGGCTTTCCTTAGATTTCTATGGCTCTCTCTACATAGAATACTTTTGTGCCTCCTAGGATGGCTACTCATGTTACATCTACACAAGTTGTTATGCGTAATGCTCAAGTCCTTTTCCAAACTATCATGGATCTTCAAGCTAAAATGTCTCAATTGGAACATAACACAACTAGAACAGACCATTTGGGTAATTCTCAATTATTATTACACAACCCATTGGCCCCAAAGATCTCAACTTATCCTTTACCTATAGGATTTGTTGCACCTAAGCTTTCAATATACAATGGTAAAGGTGATTCAGAGCAACACTTTAGAGCCTTTCATGCAACATGTTTGGATTATGCATCAAATGACAAGTTATTGACTAAGTTGTTTCCCAAAAGTGTCAAGGACTACGGCTTATGGTGGTTTTATGATATGCCCCTTCAATTAGTTCATGCCTTTAATCCTTTGGCATATTAGTTCTTAGCACATTTTTCATTTAACATCATTGAGAAGATGTCCTATGCTCAGATTGCCAAACTTAAGCAAGGACCCTATGTGCCTATCAGTGATTATGTATTGCATTACAAGACTAAGCTATCTAAGATGACCAATCCAATGGCTGATAATAAGTTACAAGATATATTCAAATAAAGCCTACTTGCTCCACTACACTAATGAATTTTGTTCAAGAATATCCTTTCCTTCGATGACTTATGCCACATCGTCAAGGACCGCGAAGTCAAGCTATTTACTATGAATAAGCTTAAGTACGCATCCAATCTTGCGACATCTACTGGTACAAAGTTTCAAACCAAACCAAGTTATAAGTCGAAAGCAAATGATAATAAGAATGATGCAAAGGTCACAATTAATGTAGTATTGCAGCCTACCAATCAGCTTGTCCTGTCAGTTCCACCAAGGAGGCAATTTTCGCCATTACCAGAAGCTCCTTATCAAATATTGCAGAAGCTACTTGAATGCACCCTCATATCCCTTCTTCCGCAAAAGGAGGTTGATATGAATAGGCTGCTACCTAGAGGATTCGATAGCAATGTACATAGTGATTTTCATTGATGTGTAGGACATTCAACCAACATATACATTTCTTTGCGAGGCAAGATAAAGGATCTAATTGATGACAACAATATTGAGCTAAATGATAGTAATAATGCTACAAATGATCCAAGGACATAGCCTAATGAGAATGCCAAGTTGAAAATCATCTCTAATCCCTTTCCAAATCATGTGGCACAATAGCCTAACACTAAGCCTAAAGTGCATAGGACATACAAGGTTTGTCCTCCTCAGAGTTCTTAACGCTTCTTGGACTCAAGAGGCTCATCTTTTAGACAATGTTATTGATACACTTACAAGCACACTCATACAGAGACTTGCTATTAAATTTGAGGAGCATGAGACAGTTGATAATGATTCTATTTACGCACCATTGTTTGTGCGCGCCTATATTAATCCACAACCTATACATAGTGTTATGGTTGATAATGGTTCAAGTGAGAACATTTGCACTATGACACTCCTTACTAGTCTCGGATACACACATGATGACTTGCTTAGTACAACAAAGAGAGGATTTCATGGACAAAGGCAAAATACTCTTGGGAGCATTGTACTACCACTTATGGTAGGACCAACAACAGTTGCCACTTTATTCCTAGTTATACCAAGTACAAAAGCATTTGATATGTTATTCAGATGACATTGGATACTAAGATATGTGCATCTTCAACACACAAATGTGTTAAATATATCTATAGCATAGTGTTGAGACTCGGACTCCGCAAAGACTCAACAAGCCTTTTTTTGCCTCGGACTTAGACTCGGCAAAGATTCGGCAAATATTAAAAAACCATAAAAAATAGTGAATTTTAGGAGAAAAACCTATTAAAATGCATTCCATATCAAATTCAGTTTAAAACACACTCAAAACTAGTTAATTAGATCTAACATACACATGTATACACAAAGAAGTAAATAATGCGATATTGAATGTTTTCAATTGAACAATTGAACTTGAAATTTGAAAGTTGAGAACTAATATTAAATAGGGGTTGTTTTTATATTCATCAAAATTTATTTTACAAACAAAATATGGATTTAGAAATCCATGACGATGGCATCAACAAAAATATAATATAAAAAGATACATCCAAGGTTGAGAAGAGCATGCATTGCTCGTCCTCTCAACACAAGCTCCAACACGTTGGAGCCTACGATGTTTTTTATACGTCAGAGAAATAGCTATAGCCATTTTACCTGCCCTCGTGATATCACTATCTACCACATCTTTATCCCTAGATGTACGAACTAGCTCCTCCTCTCCCAACGCTACAAGCTCTGCCTCACAATCAACGTGATCAACCCATTCATGCTCCTCTGTAAACACACGGTTGTCATCCTCTATGATGCACTCCGACTGTGGATCATACTCCTCTAGCTCAATGGGGGATAAGTCTTCCTCATCCCCTATAATCTTCTTGTGATGAAGACGAAGGTTGTAATGCACAAATACAAGGTCATTCAACCTTTGCATTGACAGCCTATTGCGCTTTTTGAAATGTATGTGCTCAAACAAACTTCAATTGCACTCACACCCAGAAGCCTTCAACAATGCACAACCACACACAATCCACAATGCACACACTTTGACTTGAAGCTTTGGATTAGCCAATGCACTTGAAAGCAGCCAATCCCTTGAAACTCCAGCCTCCAAGGCTCCAATGATACACTCATTTATTGCTAAGCCAACCTTTGCACACTAGTAATCAACGCCTTCGAAGCAAAAAGAACAAATCTGAAATTTTGAATGATTCAATCACAATGGAAGAAAATGAAAAATGGAATGGGCTCATGAAAACAAAGTTAGAATGAGTGAATGGCACTTTGAGGATGTTAGAATGCCTTCTAGGTTTAGGTTTAGGTTTTCCTTTTTTCACTTTATTGTGCGATTTTTTATTTTTTTGTTTTTTTTTGCAGACCTTGTGAGTCTTGTGACGAGACTCGTGAGCTGCCCAGACTCGCGAGTCTCGTCACAGGACTCGCCAAGTCTGCAAAAAACTCGGCGAGGCCTCGGTTTGATGGACTTGGGCTCGGATCTGCAAGTCCTCGTCGAGTCTCAACACTGATCTATAGTAACAAAGTGGTCACGGTTCTAGTTATACCATATGAATATCCTATTCATCTAGAGACGTTTTTGCAACCATCTCCTTCGCAGCTTATTGTGCAACCTATTTAGGTTAGCTCTACACAACATTTTGAGAAAGATAGTTGACTTTCCTCGCAGACCATTGCTATAGCGGCCATTACGTTGGAGGCCTACTCCGGTTATACGATATACATCAATTTCAGTGCATCCTAAGCTATGTCTATAGGCTACTCCACATGTTCCACGGCGAACACAAGCACATTCTCATACTATACGGCGGATCCCACATGATACTATGGTTACTATAGGTACACAACATACACATGTTTGTGACAATAACGATGGATATGTTATAGCACGATCATTTCTCAGACTCAAACACATATACATGTTACTCACCCATGATGGGAGACATTTGCATAGATCAACCTAGGTCCTACATGTATGCATCCCCTTGATGGGATCATCGGTTAGCATCATTCATAACATGTATTGCTAGTTTACATACTCAATAGATGTCATTTATCACTATATGATAGATTACATATCCATATTCTTTTCTATATACACACATGTTTCACAGGTATACACGAGTGTTATGCAAGACATCATATACGTATAGGACATGGACATTCACAGATGCGGGACATTCTTACACCTAGAGGCTACCACTTCCTATATTGGGGGGCACGCCTATATTGGGGGCATCTTGACATAGTTACACAGGTTACATCTTTTTATAACCATTCCATTGCTCATATTGAGATACTTATATTGTTTACACATGACCTATTCTTATGTATACTACTTAGAGTGTTACATTTTATGGATGTCGTGCTTTAACATATGTGATTATGACATGCATTGATTGTGTAAACTAGCCATGCTTTTTCTATGCATCTTGCTACTATTGTGTGTTACTCTATGTGATTCCTTTAGCATGTATTACATTGTGTGACTCCTCCTTTGATTGCCTCTCATTCAATGTACTTTGTGTGACTCTTGCTCTGCATGACATTGCTTGTTCTCTGTGTGACATTAACTATTATCATGCATGTTTCTATGATTGCTTGTGTGTCATGGCCATGACATTGCGAGTGACATTTGTGTGTGATTGTGTGTGCATCTGCATTTGATTACTGAGCTTACAGTGTTATGATCCATAACACACGATTACTTGTGTGCGATGTCATGATCCATATTATGCATCTTTTTGCGTAGTTTTTACTCAGTGCTTCTATGACATTGCTATGATGGACACTATTGTGTGCCTCATTGTTACATCTAATAGACATGACACTTGTTTGCCTTATGATACATGTTTTATATATGCTCAAACGATCTAATCTTTCGAAGATGACATTATTTACTTATGTTAGCACAAGCATTACATGTTTACATCTTTTTTTTACATAACATGATGCATATAACTTCTTTCTTTTGAGATGAGTTATACACAGGCTACATTCCTCATCTCAAAATGAGGGCATACACAATGGGCTTGTCGAGTTTCAAGCCATCAAATAGATATTTCAGATTTTGAGCACATATTTCAGATTATTACAGGGTTACACAAATTATTATGGGATTGACTCAAATTGTTACAGATTTGACACACATTGGAGGCATATGTCAAATATTTTACGATATTATGAGTGACAGTTCACAGATTTTATGATATTTTTATACATATTACATGATTCAGATTACACAGTTTATTAGAATGGGGGCATATGTGTGGCATATGTTGATAGTTTGCAGATATTATAATATTTTGGCACAACTTACATGGCTCAAATTACACATGATCATTAGATTGGGGTCATATGCAGGCCATATGTCACATACTCTACAAAATTATTACTCAAGTTCTACTCAACGGTACCCAAGTATTACCCCGATTGAATTTAAAATCCATATAACCAGGGATTACTCAGCTATACCTAGGCGTTACTTAGATTTATAGTGGAAATCATTTTGGGTTCCATCCTCAAAAAGTTATAATGAGTTGTGTGGTTGAAGCACTATTCTATCTCCACACAAGGGTTGGTTCATATTCAAGACAACCCATGGTTTTTACACTAGCATCTTCTTGGGGCATAATCACCCCATTCACCACCGAATCCATAAGGCAACTTGGTTCGCGTGCATACAAGTGTATTTGTTTCTTGTTATTTCAATTTCAAAGATGCTAAATGTATTGCTTTAGATTTTTATATCATAAGTGGACATTGATTTCTACACGTTTCATTGGAAGTATTGCATGGAGCACCCACAACACTCAACACCTACTTAAACACATCCACTGTGGTTACACTCTAGTCTCTCTATCCTTTTACTCCAGAACTTTCAATTAGAGTAACAAGCTTCACCGCTTTTTAATGATTAATTTTGAAAATCACTAAATTTCATAAGACAACAAAAAAATTGTCGAATTTCAATGTAGTATAGATGCTAAGGCAGAATGCGAGTGTTTGTGTTGTATCACATGTGTGGATGAGGGCATATAGTTCTACAATAGTGACACTGCTACGTATCTACAAATGCATCTCCGTTCTATTGTTTTGTATCTCCATTTTGTTGTTTCGCATCTCCATTCTACTTTTACATTTTAGTATATTAATTTTGCTATGTTGAGTTTACTGTGTTGGTGCCGATGTAGGGAGTGCAGAGCTGTTGGTAGAGGAATCATGGAGCTCCAGACGGAGCGTGGAGAGTTGTGCGGCTGCATAATTTAATAAAAAATTCATTTAGGTTTTAAGCTTTTACATTTATTTATTTATTTTTAAAATTTTGTTGACTTTTATTTAGGTTACGATTTCATTTAGGTTTTAAGGTTTTACATTTATTTTTTATTTTTTTATTTTAATTTATTTTTTAATTTTTATTTTTGGTATAATCTTTTACTTTATATTTCATATTTATTTTAATCTATATTTTAATATTTTAAATTTGTATTATATATTCATTTTATTTTTGGTATATTTTTAAATTTATTTTAAACCATTTATTAAAGTTTATGCATTATTAGGGACAATGTGATGCTTTGGAGTGTGATGTCTTCCACTCATTTTTTGTACGAATGATGATGTAAAAAATTGTATTATTAATAGAGATGCACTTTTCAACCAAAAAAGACGATTATATATTTTTGACATGCTTTTGCATTATTTTTAAAGCTATTTAAAACAAGTCTATTGTTCAAACTTAATGGCAAGTTTTTATTTTGAACTTTGTCCATTGGCGAACTTGAATTGAACTTTATCCTTGTCTAACTCAAACTCGAACCTTGTGACTTAGCTTTCAGTTACTATAATAAAACATGAGGCAAATATAGACACTCAAATTTGGTATTAGACACTTGACAATGTGTGTTTTTTATCAATCCTTAACATACATGACGTGTGCATATATACGTGACTATTGTTTTCATTCTCTCTTATCCATTCACTTATCAATGGAATCGACTTTCTCAATTTGCCATTATTCACACATAGGATTTATGAAGTCTCTGCCTAAACAACTATCATCTTAAACTATCACTTGATATCAAATCGTTGTTTTCTAGTATCCTGGATACCTCCGGTTTTAGTCATTGGAGCCGTTTGTGTTGGCCGTACTCGTCCGTGTGCCCTTTGATGACTATTTTCCCAAATTCATTTTTTCCAATCGGTCGGCCCGCATGTTTCGCATTTCGGTTCGAAGGGAAATTATCCAAAGTCTCTCCTAGACCATATCAAGGCTAAGCTTATTCCTATCTCGATAAGATAAATATATTAATGTCCAACTAATGACCACAAAGGTAGGTCAAAGGGACTGCAGATTACAAAATTGTGTCGGGAACAAGTGGGAAACCAAAAATGTCTCCAAAAATGAGGAAAACAATGCTGATAGTAATAGTACAAAACAGGGCAAAGAGCAACCACGCTCAGAGCCAAAAAAAAGAAGCAGAAGAAATGAGCAACCCTCGAGAATCTCTAAACATCAGGAACGCGATAATGAACCCTG
The DNA here is from genome assembly GCA_037957365.1 of Torreya grandis. Classification (NCBI taxonomy): domain Eukaryota; kingdom Viridiplantae; phylum Streptophyta; class Pinopsida; order Cupressales; family Taxaceae; genus Torreya; species Torreya grandis. The sequence continues at coordinate 1,558,822 of JARHVA010000400.1, forward strand.
AGAAGGAAGAGCCATGAGGGGCTCCAATTCAACCCAACTCTCCTAGCATCCGAGGCCAATGAGAAGAAGCTCTGGATAGAAGTATGACCCAAAGAAGGGGAGGTAGGATGTTTGTTTTCTCCTCCAATTCTTTGCTTAGAGGGAAAAGTCCTCTGCGAAGATCTTGTGGATCTAATATGTCCCCTGATGCTAGACTTGAAATGAATATGTTGATGAAAGCTCGGGGAACTGTGGATAGTGTCTTTGGGTCGCACTAATATGGAATGTGAGGCTGTACTAATGTCAATCTGTCACTTAGTGCCTCTCCCCGAAGGTAGCATCATGAAAAAAGAAGTGATTTGTTGGGTGGACGCTGATCTAATGGGTCTCTGAATAGAATGATCACGAGGCTTAAGAGCTTCCTGTATATATAAAGCCAAACATCTGTGGTCCTCATATCTGAAGAAGCCAGAAAGAGTCCATGTCCTCCTAAATAGGCATTGAAATCTCCCTCTGATCTCATAGTAAATGGGACAACGGAAGATGAAATGTTCCTCGAACTCCATCTCCTGGATGTTGCATAACTGACAAATCCTATCTGGCGATCTATCTGGTGGTTTGTCTCAATCCTAACCCTGTGAGAACCCACTCGAAACTGTCCTAATGGAATGGGAAGGGAGTACATCCAATGGCAGAATGTATACTCACTTGCGAAATCACTTGCACACTCAGGAATACTTCTGCACACTGCCCTAAAGCTTCCAAATTTGCAAATCCCTCAAAGGAGCAGTCACTAGCGAGGTCTGAATATCATTCCAAGGTCAAAAAGTACAAGTTGTCAAGTGTCAAAAGCCATACCTTGGATTGTATACATTTTAGCACAACACTATTCAGCACACAATACCCCTAGGTGGGATAACTACGTGTAGTTTGAGCCCTTTTCGGAGTATTGGAATGTAGGCAACACTTAATCACCTAGCGGAGGTGGGTTGGGGTCAGCTCAACCCAACCCACTAACCCATTTTTCCAAGGCACATTGGTCAATAGTGTCTATCAAAGCCAAATATGTTTTGGCAAGTGGTGCATGGTGAGGTGGTAGGATGTCCTTTGAGAAGGAAATCGTGTCCAGTATTGACCAGCTGCAGTGTTGTGTTCATTTCCCAGCTTGACAGTGGGAAATGTCTTGTCTAATCAAATAAGATGCAGCCATGTTTTGAAGGAGCAAAGGGTTATATATATGTTTGTTGCATTGTTTTGGTGAGGCGTCAAACTCTATGATGATATGACACAAGTCTGAAAGCAATTTATAGTTATAGAAGGAATGCATTGTATCCAGATTGGACAATACTTCGTATAATTGTTCTTTATAGATAAGTTGGAGCATCGTTATTCAAAGCATTTGATTACATGTTCAAATTGCACGACCAAGAATTGAGAGTTGATTTTCTCTATGAACTATCTACCTTAAGTTGCATTCTTTCACTTCAGTAACAAACAAAGGTTCATCGAGATGATTATAATTTCTTTGTTGGAAAAACTTGTTTGTTTTGCTTGTACAAATGTCCAGCTCATGTCGAGGATGAACAAGGTGCGTGGTATATAAAACTATAAATTGACATTGACATGTAAGGTAATTCATTCATTTATGCTAGTTTATACGGGCCATTAAACTTGACAGGGGATGAAGAACACAATCAACTTTTCTTCTTTGATTGTCAAGGTGTTGTACTTGGTTTCACCATAGCTCAGAACTTGTATCCTTAGTTTTTTCATACAAAAGGGGTCTCTCTCATTAAAATGACCGGTTTTAAAAGGAATTATTTGAGTCACGTTCAACTTTTGGAGTTTGCAAATTGTTTCGAAATTAAACAATTTCTTCTTTTCATCTTTTGACTTGGAAAAAACCATCATTTTGGGTCCTTGAGTCAACTTTATTGCAATTTCGGCCATCATGGTGGTGCAGCATTCAAGTTGACGTTTTGTCATGGTGCAAACATCCCATTGAGGCTAGGTGCACAAAATGAAGGGAACTCAATGCCTAGTATTAAATTTCTTAAGTCCTCCAGCTTTCCTTTTGGTACAATGGCTAATTGGGGGGAGGGGGGGTGGTCGTTTACTCAAGTCCCCTGAAACTCAGATTTCTTCAAAATTGCCTAAGGGTTTTGGGGAACTTGGTGTTGTGGTGGTCAAGTGACCTTGAAGGTAATACATCGATGCCCGATGGCTTGAGTCTTACAACATATCTAAGAAGTCTCACGATGCTACCGGCATAAGCACATTCTCAAGGCAAAGGACAAACAGTCCATGAATCTTCCATAGCACTGACTCCTTGGGCAAGTGCATTTTTTGTTATTGTTTAGAACTCATGTTTACATCTTGGCACTGATGGGACTTTTGGGACTTAAGGGACGCTTAAATGCTAAAAAAGAAGGTAAAGAAAGTCGAGGACCTGCTGAGTTGCTATGAGACATGGGGAAATTTTCAACAATCATTAAAAAAATAGGTGATTGCATTAAATTTCCCCCACCTACCACCTCTCAATCCACCAATTAGATTCGAAGGCCATTAATCAAGGATGAAGCTCAAAAATATTCTCCTTTATCTTTCTATTTATCTCTCATTTCACCATTCTTCTCTACGTCCAATTAGCATCCAAAAATATTTGGTCTTCCTTTGTCAATGCCTTTATAGCTTGCTAGCCTTTTGGCATTTGTCTGCATTCCTTGCATCACATTTAAGAAATTCAACAACTCCGCTAAAAAACTTTATGTTTTTCTTGTGGTTTTGGCCGCTTTTCTTCTACAATCACCCCAGTCGAGTTGTTTCGCCATTCTTTCCTTCTTTGCCCCACCATCGAACTGGGCTGCCTTTTTCATTGCCTACTCTACGAGGAAAGGAACACGAGTAGCTCATCACCACCATTCATTACCTTTGTTCACCTCACCTTTGTTGTTGAACCAATCTGTTCCACGAGACCTTGTTGCCACAATAATTTTACCCATTTATATTGAAGCCCTCTACAAACCCTAACTCGCTCACTTAGGGTTTTCGCAGTGTTTTTCCTCTGTCCATCTTGGTAGCCAGTGAAGACATGATTGGGGCATGCAAAGGATGCAATATATTCAAAAAATGAAGCTTCAACAATTCGAAAATAAAAGCAAATGTTGCAGATACTAGTATGGGTTTTGTTGATACAATGGATTTCTCTACAAACTTATTATCAAGTGATGCAAGACACCTTCTAGTGGTGTTGGGGCTGGCCACAATTGTTTCAATCCTCAACACAATCTTGTGTCCAAAGTTGGCCATAGAATGCACCAAGCGTTGGAGATCGTACAATCAAAATGGTCAATGGAAATATAGTGGCATGTCTAAATAAAAATGTTTTTTATTTTATGCTTAGCATCTTGCAGGTCAAGTCAATAATATCCAAGGAAGCACATGGCATGTTCGAGTGGGTTATCGTAGATCGCTAAAAATACATTATCAAGCATAGGGCTGTAGAAAACAAGAAACATGTCATGAAACTTGAGCATGCAAGGAGGGCTGATTTCAAGGAAGAAGTATGCCATCATTTTATTGAGTTGCATATGAGGATAACCAAACATCATTGTTATTTGTCCTTGGATGTTCATTTTCATCCAGGTTATATTGGAGAAGAAGACGTGTTTCCAATGGTAGGACATAATCAAATGATACTTTACACAAGAAGTTATTAGCTATGGAAGGAACTCATAAGATTCCACATGACCACGTTCTTAGTATATGTTTTTTCACTTGATCGATAATAAGTACGTGTTTAGCATCTGAGAGCTTTGGATAACAATTTAGTGTATTAAATGATACCCAAAGTTTTATTGGGATAAATAGTAAAAGGAGTATTTCAAGATCACGGATGGATTCATCTATCAGGGGATTATTGAGCTAAGAGATGATATTGACTCCCACATCACACCATATTTCTATAGGGAAATCAAGTACTAGGTGTTGTTTGGCCCAAGATCTAGTCTCGGGAAGCACCTATGAGCCTAGCTGTCCAGAAGAGACTTAGTTGGCAATTTAGGCTTGCGTCCTCTTGTTTTAGGATTGTTGCTGAGACAATCCAGGGCACGAGTTGCAGGTATTGGGCTCCATTGAACAGCCTGCCTAGAATAGATCTCCAAGAGGTGTAGTGCTACCACTTAAGGCTCAATGTCAGTTTTCTCACTGATACAAAACCTGTATACTTATAACTAAACCAATTGCAACCGATTTGAATTTTGAGCTCTACTGTGTTTTACTTAATCATTTCTAAATGGGGGACAAAGATCACTTGTTCACAAATAAACATCAAAAGGGAGTTAGAGTAAGGCAGAGAAGAAAAGCTTTATGTATGAAAGACAACACCGATGCTTTGAAGACCAAGAACGTGCTTAGCTACAGTTATACCACTGTATGCCAAGATTCACGATGGCTTGGGCTCTAGTCACACAGGGAAAAAGTCTAAAGGAAAAAGGAGAAATGATTGATTCAAAGATTCCTTTAATGGAGAAATGTGAGTAGGCTTGTTAATCACACACAATGCCTAATAGATCTCAAATAAAACGAAAGAATCCAAGAACTTAATCAAAATAGCTAACGCTCATCCTAATTAACGCATAAATCTTGCAGGAAAGCATGGCTAATAGTTCTAATATTAGTGTTAATCCATAAAAAAAAGGAAGTGGAAGACATCCATGAATTAAACGCATTTACACAAAAAAATCAAATTAGCATTAATCTGACAATGTTTGTTTACAATAAAGTCGATCCTTTCAAATATTACATAGCCGTATATATAGAAGACTTGTAGTAGCACAAGTCCCCACTCTGGGCCATCATGGCTTGAAATGGTTGTAACTGAATTATACCAAAAGATCCCATATCCTAGAATAGCCGGAATAGAAGTCCCAGGGCCCACCCAAAGAGAATCAAGAGGAGGTTTGAGGTGGACCACTCCCTAACTGTTTGGGACGCGCCTCAATTGTCAGCGCGGTTGCCACCAAGTCAAACTCCCGGTCTAGCTTGTCAAGGTTCATGGGAGGCTCTCGAAAGACCACCTCAGCTTGGGCCAGCAACAACTTATGAACTTGGAGCGGGGCTTTGAAGGAGATCTTTACCTTTAAACACCTAGCTAATGCTTGTTGTCAATTGGTTTGCTAGCTCTAGAATCACCTTGGCCCCAACCTTGTTGGCTTTTGCCACATTTCTCTGCATGCCCTGGTCGAATTGGACCAGGTGGACTTCGATTTCTTCTCTATCCAACAAGGTGCCGTTAGGGTGGAACAACACAATGATGTTGACCTCTTTGAAATAGGTCAGTATCTATTCCCTACTCTTTTTCAGAGGCTCGATCACTATCTGCGTTGTAGTTAATCACTTCTCGATTGAAGTCCTCATGCTCCCGACATAAGTCTGGTAGAGGTTCAAGTCTGCTAGAGGCATGAGCTTAAGCTTCGGGAACATGCCCTTGTGAAGAACCACAACAAGCCTTTTGCATTTGCTATCTATGCAGGTAACTCTCTCCAAATATGCTTGAGTGTATTGAAGATGCTCTTTGCTCGTGGTTAGGGCTTTGGTCACTTCTATGAGAGCCACAAATAGCTACACTAGTGCCATCTCAACTCGACCAATTAGCACCGCAAGGAAAGTGTTCCTTACCTGCGATTCGAGTGCTCTGACCTACTCCCTCATGTCTTCTATGAGATTTTTAGTCAGTTCATTAGAGGCCCAGAGCACCGATACAGGATCTTCGGCGACTCTTTCCTCACTTTGGTGAAGGAGAAGAGGTCATGTTCAGTCCTCCACACCACTGGGTCTCTTTCATGAGTAAATTGCTACGTGAGAAGTCTCTCTGTGCTCCTCGTTGCTTTATCGACCTCCCATTGGACCTCTAAATCACCTTGATAGACCGTTTTTGGCCTCTGTGTTTTGGTAGGGGCTAGGGACCCGACCCAACTTAGGCCTGTGGTAATTCCCAGGGTAGTGGGAGAGGACGAAAGCGGGATGGTAAAGGTAGAGATAGTTGGAGGAGGCCTGGGAGGAGGAGGAATGGATGAAGGGGAAGGAAGAGAGGAGTGGAGGAGGGGGCTTGGGAGTGAAAGGAGGAAGGACAAATGGGGATCCTCATGGGAACAATTGGGCATGCCATTGGTCAGGGGTCATGTTGACTTGTGGACCAATGGCACCTGATAGGGGAGTGTTCAATAAAAATGAGGAAATTGGCTAGTTAAAGCCGAATCCTTGAAAGCCCAAGGTGAGAGAAGGACTGGGGAGCAATGCGAGGAACAAGCTGAATAGAAGGCAAGGAGGGAGCTACCTTCTGCTTTTTCTTGGATCTCTTGGTTGTATCATCTGGAGTTGTTGTCAAGGTAGGATTCGTTGAGGCGGCTGGAACCCAAGTTGGGGGAACTACAAAAGTAACTTTTTTCCTCTTCAGAGGCGTTGTGCTCGGACTGACCTGTGCCACAATGGTTGGAGTCATGGCAATTGCTGTAGGAGCAACATGCACCGTTGGAAGAGTAGTTGCAGGCACTGCAGAGCTGGGGGCCACTGGAATTGTGCACACAAGTGCACCTTTCGTTGAGGTAGCCATTGGAGCAGTTGATATGGGGACACTAGGAAGTGTTTGCGTCGGAGGAGTAGCCAATAGAGTTGTTGACGTGGGAGCCAGGGTGTATGTTGGCACTATGAAGTTGGGAGCCACCGGGATCTAAGCCCTTTCTAGAGTTGCAAAAGTTGCTTGAACTGAACCTAACACTCCTAGAGATGAAGGCCATGTCACTGAGACTCTGAGAGACCCAAACTGGGTTGTAGGGATTCCTCTGGGTGGAATGGGTTGAGCAAAGGGGATTAGGGAAGTGAGGATGTTGAACATGGCCAGAGCCAAGGGAACTTGAGTGAATTGAGGAGTTGGCACAATGGGAACTGGGGATGGTCTCATTGGAACCGACTTGGCAAGAGTAGGAATCTTAGGAATGGTTCAATGGGTTGCGGAGGGATGGTTGCAGTGGGGGATGGCCTCATTGGAACTGACCTGGTGGGAGCAGGGAATCTTGGGTATGGTCTGATGGGTTGTGGAGGGTGGCTATAATGGAGTCAGCGGTGGAGTGGCCCATGGAAGTGGAGGCGATGGAGCTGGAGCTGACACTGGGGGAGGCGAAGCTCTAGGGGAGGGCGTCGAGACTCCCTGTATGATCCTCTTGGAAATGTGCAATGCAGTTCCCTGAATGCCCTCCATGGGCTGAGTTGGAGGAACTTGCAGAGGTGGCACCAGCCTTTCTTCAATGATCAGGCCGGATCGGCCCAGCTTACCTTTCTTCTTTGCCGCCTCCACCCTCACGGGTACCTCGGCATCACTTGTCGGATTGAATGAATCTCATCATCCTCATGGGGATCATGGTGGTATGTGATGTTGAGTCGGGCCACGTACCTTGCCACATGGGTATTGATGAGCTTTCAGGGGTCCCATTCTTTGTGCTCGACCCTCCTCAGGGCATATGAATTTCTATTTTTCGTCATCTTTCACAGCGAACACAGGGTCTTGTACTCATGGCGGTAGATGAAGATTGAAAAATCCGAGCCCGCCTTCTTTCGCCGATCAAGCGATTGCCCAAGAAATCTTCAACCGACTGATAAGCAATTTCTTGTGCAACAAGGCGGTCTAGGACTAATAGTGTAGGAGGAGAGGAGCTTGTCAGATGCCTTACATCCGGATGATGGTGTGATCTCGGTAGTACCAGTAGGCTCTTATGGGTAGGAATGTCTTCTTAATTTCATCTGAGAGTTGCAGCATGGGCCTCTCGTTTATGGCCATGTAGACCATTGGGTAGGACTTGCAGATGTCCCAAATGTGGTTCCTGTAATGATGCGCGTACAACTTGTAGAAAACCACATGGACCATAGAGCCGATAGGGGCCCATGGCAAGAACACAAAAGGCTTCAATGTGAGGGTGGTGTAGACCATGTCCACAAGATTCCTCAGCATGCAGAAGTTGCCATCCCCTTGGGCCTTGTTGACGCCCTTGACGAGATTGAAGTTGATGAGGCTCCCAAGGTTTGGGACTCCCTTTCCTTTGAGGATGATGCTTAGCAAAGGCACCCAGATGATGTTCATGTGTATGACATCTTTTGCTTTGAACAGATGATTCAACAAGATCATCCCCATGCAAACTCCTTGTCGGAAGAGATGAATGGGGTAAGCATTGATGTCCTCCTTTCTCGTCCATCAGTCAGGATCGATGGCCCAATCTTGGAAGACCCCGTATATCTCATGTCTCAATCCATGTGTCCATTGTGCTTTGGTTGTAAACCAGGGTGTACTTCAAGAGGTTATAATATTGCTTGAAAACAACCATGGAGATATAATGCAATTTTGTTATGAGACCCCGCAAAGTATACCAAGTTCTCGCAGCATCATGAATGCACACAGAGTTTCGTAGCATACTGCCAAAGAGATTAGCACATGGGAACACTTTTGGTTTGGCGGCCGCCTTGTGCAATCTTGAATTCCCCAGGGCAATGAGCTCATCGAGAAATTGGGTCTCATCCTCATCATCGTCCAAGGTGGGCTTTTGCACATTCTCAATTGATCGGAACACTTTGTTGTAGTGCTCAAAGCAGGCCAGGTCTAATGAAAAGGTGGTATCTTTGTATTCGGGCTCAGGCCTGGGATTTGAAGATGACACGCCCATGGTTGAGAGTTGGGGAGCTACTTGGCACAAAATTTTGAACCTGGGGGAAGCACTGGAAGCTTGAGGAAGCTCTGAATGTAAGGATACGTGGGACCTGGGAGCGATAACAGTAAAGGAAATTGCTTCGAGGACTTATAGGGTTCCATAAAGATCTCTGTATTAATGGTGTTTGGGGCTCACCTTTGTAGTAACCCACCCCGTTCTGTGTTTTGTATTTTCTGATTTGGGTCTGATTTCTTTCTCACTATTTGGTTTTTTGTGGTTTAGTTGTAACCTGCTTGCGTAGTGGTGTTTTGCGTTTTGACATAAGAAGCACATGCATACATATTTTTTCAAATATCGAAAACAATAGATACCCAGATGCTCTATTTCAATGGAAATGTGCCAAATAACCATAACATCAAACACCCATATGAAGAAAATAGCTTATCTTCAAAAAGTAAACATACCCATTTCGCTGTCCATACAAATACAGTGCTGGAAATGAAAGTACAGCAAGCTGGAAATTAAATCTCAGTCGTCACACTATGGAAATTACGTATATTTGCTCAAGAGTTGGAACCGTAACTGCTTCAAGTGATAACAATGCAAGAACAACTCCAAATGTGTGTCAATGAAGCCCACGACCTTGCATGAAGTGCTGGTACGGCCAAGTAAAAGGTACAGCAAAGCGTACGGCCTGTTTATGGGGATGGAAGCACATCAAAAGCCATCAAAATCTCTGCTATAATCTGCATTACATTCCCCTACACCTGCTGATAATTATGGAGTCAAGAGACTTCAGATATCTCCGCAAAATGGTCTCCGCGATTGATCTCCGAGTTCCCCACTGCATGAAAATGAAGCACAAATACAGCCACCGAGTATGGCTGCTTAAAAGCACCCTTGGGTGGTCTCTCACACCTGTGGAATGCTGCCATTAATGGAGGTTTCCGTCTCCAAAAGCTATGGATGGTTTCTTCAAACCCTTGTTCGCATTTGCAGAGCAAAATATCATAAAATGTAATTGTCATGAATGAATTCTTTCTGTTTTCATTTTGGCTTTTATATTTTTTCAAGAGGGTCGATTCACCTTTTTTGGAGGTAATATTTAATTAAAGTCACTTTTAATAATCCCCAAAGTGAGTGCTCCACAGTAAGACTATAGTGACTTTATTAATATTTCATTTTTGACACTTAACCATTATAACCCAAAGTCCAATATTAAATAAACATTAATAATTTACAGACTTTAAAATGAAGGCCCAAATGATCTCGGAATTTAGTGATCTATAGACCGTTGGAAATGTCTCACCAAGACGCTTCATCTCCAACACTGAAAATCCCGAAACGGAAAGTAAACCATAACTTATTCAAAATAGTAAGTTCTAGCCAAAAGTGTCCAAAGCCATCCGACGAACACTCCAAGAGTTCCCTAACCATGCTGGTTAGTCTACAGGAACCAAGTATAGACTAACACCGTCTAGGAAAGGGGACATCACAATCTGCCCTCCTCAAGATTGCTTGCCCCAAGCAATCTCAGATCTGGATGCATCAAAATTTGCTCACTTTCCCATGTAGCATCCTCTACCGGCAGGGTCTTCCACTTCACCAAATACTCTCTGATAACCCTCTTCCTCAATGTACGCTCCTTGGTGTCAATGATGGCCTCAGGAACCAAAACCAATTTCCCCTCTTCATCAAGAGGCAATTCTGTAGAAGGTATCACATTGTGCCCCAGTGCCTTTTTAAGGCGAGATGCATGAAAAACATTGTGGACCCTGCTATCTGCCGGCATCTCCAACTTGTAAGCCACCTCTCCAACCCTCTTGGAGATCCTGAATGGTCCATAATACCATGGCTTCAATTTTTCTGCACCACTCTTCTTAAGAGTGGACTATCTATAAGGTTGTAGCATAAGATATACCATATCACCAACCTCAAAAGAACGCTCAACCTTGTGCTGATCTGCATACTGCTTCTGCTGGTGTTCTCTCTCAAAGACCTCATAATTTCTTGGCTCTCCTGCAAGAGGTCTCTGGCCTTAGGTACTATGTTGTCTCCAAATAACAAATCCAAGAAGCTCGGAGCCTCATACCCATAGAGTGCCATAAATGATGACATCTGAATAGACATGTGGTAAGTGGTATTGTAACAATACTCACCCAAGTGAAGCCACTTCACCCATGCCTTCTACTACCCGGCTATGTAATTTTTGAGGTACCCTTCCATCCATTTGTTGACTATCTCAGTCTGCCCAGCTGTCTGAGGGTGGTAACTCGTACTTGGGGTGAGCTCTGTCCCACTCAACATGAAGAGCTCTTGCCAAAAGTTACTTAGGGACCTGCTGGCCTTGTCACTCACTATACTCCGTGGCAACCCATGAATTTGGAATACCTCTTTGAAGAATAATTCAGCAACCTGAGCTGCTGTATAAGTGGCTGATATAGCAAAAAAATGGGAAAACTTAGTTAACTAGTCAACCACCACAAAGATGCAGTCCTTGCCTTGGGCTTTGGGCAAGCCCGTAATAAAATCCATCGAGATGCAATCCCACTTCCTCTTTGGAATGGGTAAGGGCTGCAACAAACCACCTGGGAAAGTGTGCTCATGTTTGTTCTACTGACACACTGGGCACTCCCTCACATATTTCTGAACTTCGGTCTTGAGGCCTTTCCAAGTGAATCGCTCCCTAACCTGCGTGTAGGTTTTTAAAAAAACCTGGATGTCCTACCATAGGCAAGTCGTGAAAAGCCCTCAGGATCTTCTATTTCATATCCGACCTTGGCACCAAAAGAATCATGTCCTTGTAAATGATCAAGTCATTTACAATTGAGTATCTATCATCCCTGATAGTGCCACTAATGATCCCAGAAGCCCACTTGTCCATTGCATACTTTGCAGAAACCAATTCCCTCCAATCCTCTGCAATCTCCCCCAAGGCACACAAATGAGGTCTTCTGGATAAGGCGTTAGTAACTATGTTCTTCCCTTTGACATAAACTATGTCGAAGTCATAAGCCTATAGTTTACTGACCCATTTTTGTTCCCTGTCATTAAGGTCTTTCTGACCAAAGAAATGCTTTAGGCTGTTATGATTTGTTTTAACCACAAACTTGCTCCCAACCAGGTACTCCCTGAACTTAGCCAAAGCATGCATTATGGCTAACATCTCCTTGTCATAGATGTAGCTCCTTTCCACACCCCTTAACTTCCTGCTCTCAAATGCAATGGGGTGTTTGCCCTGCATCAAAACTGCACCAATGCCTTCCCCTGAGGCATCACATTGAAGCTCAAAAGGCTTGCTGAAATCTGGAATGGCCAACACTGGGCATGTACTCATCAACTCTTTAAATTTGTCAAAGCACTGTTGAGCACCACTAGACCAATCAAAAGCATCCCTTTGAGTCAAATCTATAAGGGGGCAGCTGACTGTGAAAAACCCCTCACAAAGCGGTGGTAGAACCCACATAAACCAAGGAATCCCTTAAGCTAAGAGAGATTCTTTGGTGGTGGCCAGTCAATAATAGCCCGGATCTTCTTTGGATCCACTCTAACACCTCCAGCATTGATGATGTGTCCCAAGTATAACAACTCGGTCGTGCCAAACTCACACTTCGACAATCTTGGCGTATAGGGACTCATGCTCAAGTATTCTCAAAACAATGTCTATGTGCTTTAGGTGCTCCTCCCTTCTTTGATGCCTTGGTTGAACTCTTTGAACCTGTGTCACTGGCTTCTGATTGTTGATCTGACTCCACTGACTCATCGGCAGAAAAGTATTCTATCATTTTTGCCTTTCCTTGGGCAGCACACTTGTGCTTAGGATCCCATGGCTCTCGACAGTGAAAACATAGTTTCTTTCCCCTGAGGTCATTAAGTTGATCGCCATCCAACGTGGGAGAACCTTTGTGTTGTTGTCCCGAGTCTTTTTTTGGAAGTGTCTTCTATCCTTGTATTTCTTATGCATGAACCCCTTTAGCTGAAATTTACTCTTCAATGTGGAGGACTCCATGTCACGTGCCATTTTATGGCCTCTTGAAGAAATGATGGATTAAGACCCTTTATCCAACCTCGCAAGGGATCAGATAGGCCATCAATGAAAAGAATCATCACCCTACGTTTTGAAATGTCGGAGACCGTCACAAACAACCCCTAGAACTCCGTAATGTACTGGGTGACTAAACCCATTTGTTTGAGTTGAGCTAGCTCCGTGAATTGCAACTCCGGGTCCTTTTTATCAAACTTGTTGATTAATCTTGCAGTGAACTCGACATAAGAAGTAATCCGATCATGACCCAATGTATTCATGCCATTGCTCCACCATTTGTGTGCACTACCCATCCAAGTGCAAGGCGGCATAAGTGATTGCATCTTCTTCAGGCATAGGGCTGATCTGAAAATAACTATCCAATTTTTGAACCCACGCTCTAGCAGTGGTCCTCCTCGAGCCATCGAAGTATGGTAAAGTCATTTTACTTTCTTCTGGAGCTCTTGATTTCGCTGCCTACCCCCCTTGTTGGGTCGGTGTTTCATCCTTAAATCAGAATACTCCCAGAAAGATATTTCAGCTCGAAACTCACTAGAAGCTCGCCAATCCCTCAAAATCACACCTTGGAACTCAAGCTGTGTAGGCTCAAGTTCATGGGCATTGTTCCTAGGTGCAAAAGCAAGTATACCCGGTCTATCACCAGTTGTATACTGTGTAACCCCTCTGTTATTAACTGATGCTACCTTCATGTCTCCTATCCTCATCATCCCTGTGTCTGTGCCTGTCACCATTGTTCCTGTCATCAATGTTCTTGTCACCATTATTGTTTTGGTCCCTGTCATTATTGTTGTTATGGTTATTATTGTTATTGTTTCCAGGTATACCGAACACATGATTGGCCATCATCTGCATCATTTGATTAAAGTTTTGTTGCATCTCTCTCCATCCCCTAGCCAAATCATTCAGGATATCTCGGGTGCTAGGTTCTTCACAGTCTTTGCCACCCATTACTTTTGCTGGGAACTTCTGCTGGGATGATAACTGTATCAAGCCTTGCGAAAGGATCTATACGTTGAGGAACCTCAAGATCTAGCTGCGACTTGTTCTGTCTAAGGTAGTATTGGTGTGTACCCAGCCGTATCACTCAATACCCAACTGCATGTTCAAAATAACCTCACAGGATGGCAGGGTTTTCTACTTTGATACCACTGTAGTAACCCACCCCGTCTTGTGTTTTATATTTCTGATTTGGCTTCCCGTTCACCTCAAACTTCATTTCCATAGTACGCAAGTTGAGGGTGAACTCTCCAATGTCGTGGAGCTATCTCATTCCCAACACAATATCCATCTTGCCCATGCTAACCACATAAAATTTTGTCTGGCAAACATAATCACTTAATTGAATGGTTAGATTGGGTATCCTCCTGGTACAAGGGAGAACAAATCTGCCTGCCACTCTCACCCTGAATCCCTAGAACTCTTCTGTCTTGAGCCCCCTTTTCGCAACCAAGCCTTCGTCTATAAAATTATGAGTAGCACCAGTGTCTAATAAGGTGATCACTCTCTGCCCACCAAGTACTCGCACCATGAATGACCCCTTTTTGAATGCTAGAGAGATGTGTTGTGGGTAAAGCAGTTTGCTCTCTCCAAAATGCTATCAAAAAACCTGCAATATGTTCTATATCCCCCTCAAATTACCATGCCAAATAGCTGAGATTAGTTTCATGAAAAGCTCTTCGCGACAGCACCGGATCTTACAAATGAAGCACAAATACAACCATTGAGTATGGCTGTTTAGAAGCACCCTTAGGTGGTCTCTCACACCTGCAGAATGCTACCACTAATGGAGGATTTCGTCTCCAAAAGCCATGGATGGTTTTCTGAAACCCTCATTCTTTTTGCAAAGCAAAACATCATAAAATGTAGATGTCAAGAATGAATCTCTTTTCTTTCTTTTTGGCTTTTATATTCCCCTCCAAGAGGGTTGACCACATTAAGGAGAAATATTACACTTCAAATTCACTTTATTTTCCCGTAGTGGCATCCAAGTCCCCAAAATGACTTTTAATTGCATTTTTACAATTTTTACTAAGTCACCCACATTAGCATTATAAAGTCCAAATATTAAATATACAATATTAACTTACGGAGTTTAAAATGGATGGCCAAATGAGCTCGGAATCCAATGAGCTATAGATCGTTGGAAAGGTCTCTCTGAAATGTTCCACATCCAATCTCGAATTTCCCCAAACGATCAAAGCCCTAACTTACTAAAAATAGCAAGTTCTAGCCAAAAGTGTCCAAAACCATTCGACGAACACTCCAAGAGTTCCCTAACCATGTTGGTTAGTATACGGGAACCCAATATAGACTAACACCGTCTAGGAAAGGGGACATTACAACCTTGCAGGAGTTCAATTATGAGTTGATGGCACAATCCACTCGGTTATTTTCTATGCGGGCCACGTTGACTAGGTGTCGTCAGGTGTCACTCCCTTGCCTTCATGAGTATTGAAGTCAGCTACTTGGACCTATTGAGTACACGTGGTGCTCCACTGTTAGCTTATGGTCCAACCTATATTTCTACTTTCCTTACCTAGGCCGTTCTAATACATCTCGCCATTTCGCATATGGGAGTGACGCACGGCGTTTTGTGATTGGATATGGGTTATGACTGTACCTTGTTTCTAACTTAATCGGGTTGCCCTACGCCTTTTTTGTCATTTTATATGGAAGTCCATGTGGTGGCCTGCGGTTGGTCGGGCTTTCCTGGGGCTTTGACATCTTTGACACCCCCAAGGGATTGACAACTTTGACAAGCTCCACATGGCAATTTCTCACTTGCTGGGCTCTCCTAGGGCTCTGGCATCTTTGACACCCTCGAGAGACTAACAATTTTGATAGGCTCCACGCGACAACTTCTCACTCATTGGGCTCTCCCGAGGTTCTAGCATCTCTGACACCCTCGAGACACTGACAATTTTGACAGGGTCCACATGGCAACTTCTCACTTGTCGGGCTCTCTCAGGGTTCTAGCATCTATGACACCCCGGGGAGATTGACAACTCTAACAGCCTCCACACAACAACTTCTCACTTGTTGGGCTCTCCCAGGGTTTTGGCATCTCTGACACCCTCAGGGGACTGACAATTCTGACAGACTCCACACGACAACTTCTCACTCATCGGGTTCTCTTGGGGTTATTGAATCTCTGACACCTCTGGGAGTTTGACAATTACGACAGGCTAAACACAACAACTTCTCACTCATCGAGCTCCTTCAAGACTTATGAAAAGCGACTAAGTCAGAAAAAAGGGCCACGCAATCAAATGTAAGCTTACATGTCTGCTAGCACACTGCCATGAAATGCCAAATAGGATTATGGGGTGACGTCATCTCAAGAAAACTTGCATAACTTTAACTTTGTGAAACTACATAGTTAGCACAAAATATTCTAAGTATGAGAATACCTTCGTATCGAAACACGGGAGGGCTAAACTGTTATAAACATAGGTGATTGTAAGGATCTTTATGGTGACCTTTTGTTCGCTATGAATGTTGTGAAATGCTCGACCGATCAAGGTGAACAAAATTTCGAGATCTTAAACGATTAGGGACCAAGTGCAAGGAGATCTAGACTTCGAGAAATTTGAGTTGAGGGATTTCAAAGGGGTCCCCCGTTCCTGCAAAAAAGGGAGCATGTTGGCCACAACATTGGGATGATTGTTGCATTCAACACCATTCCTTCCTCATATATTAGATTTTTTGCTTTTGTTGATGAATCATATAGATTGCCTTGTTATGTGTAATGTTTTGTTGCTCATAGAATTCACGAGGGAAACACTACTAGTGCATAAAATTTCATTGATTAGAAACATTTGGGCAAATATCCAATCGAAATTGGATATTATTCATGTGTATGGAAAGCTTGTGCTACTCTGCTAGCCGAAGACATGCAATAGTATGGTATGAAAAGAGTTGATATTTGGCTCTTTCTATGATCGAAAGAAGATGAACCATTGGTGCATAGTAGAGCTCAATAATAATTTATCTTATGCTGAGACTGAGGAAGACGTCAAGAAAAATAGCAAAGATGACATGTAGGTAAGGAGAGGTAGGTCAAATAGGACTATTTGAAGGCTAACTCATGTCAATTAAGGAAGTAGGATCCCAACTACTGACCTCGAGCAGGATAAAAGTCAAGAGCTAAGTGCAAAGGTGAGGCTCCTCGTACACCCCAAGTATTAACCATCAAAATAGACTTGGCACAGGATAGGGGTGTCTCATTTGCAACTTTCATTTCAATTGAAACACTAGATATACTAAAGATCCCAAAGTAGACACCAAGGAACAAGCCTCCAATCCATCGCGGAGCTAGAAGGGAAAAGTCCTCTATGACTTCTGGGGCAGCTTATACCTCATAAGAAATAGAACTATGTTGGATCAGGGAAAGTTGGTTTAGTCATTGGAGGAAGTGGAGGTGGCAAAGGAGGCTCTGATGATAAACATGATGGATCCAAAAGGAGAGGAAACAATCAAACCCCTGCAAGCCCCAAATGTGCTTACAAAAGAATGAAGAGAGGGAAGGATGATCTTGATGACAAGAAGGAAAACAAGAAAGAAGAAAAGGAGGATCAAACAATCCACTTAACAAAAGGCATCTTGTGAGTATGTGAAAAGAGCTCAAGTAGACAAAATTAGAGCAATCTTTTGATAAAGGGGAATCAGAAAAATTCAAGAGAAAAAGCAACCTATAAAATAGGACGTGTCCAAGGGGTTTAAAATTTGATCAGGGTAATCCTTTTGGGAACCCAGACCGGGAACAGGACATAAATAAAGGAAAACAAGCTGTCCCATCAAGGGATGCAGATCTTTAATCTGTAATGACCGCTTTGCGGAGGAAGTGGCAGGTTCCAAAGCATGTGCCTAATTTGGCACAATTGATGGAAAAAGAAAGGACTCATAAGGGATCAAAACCACCATCGACCATGAAGTTTGACACTTAAATAAATCAGCTAGTCTCACACACAGCAGACTCGAAGTAGGGAAAACATGTTGAGAAGATCCAAGCAAAAGACTCCTTAGTTGGAAAACATTGCTTGATGTACCTCCGAGGGACTTTATGGACCAGACCGAGGTGCTGAATGGCCTCAGAGGCAGAAGCGAAGGCCAATCATGATGTAATGACTCAACATGTTTGTGGATTCTCCCAGACGTCTGCACCAAAACCAATTACAATTCGGCTATCTCAGCGCATGCAAGCATCCGATGATATTGCATCCGATGATATTATGGCTTAAAAAAAGTGATGTGGCAGTCCATGACCAAGCTTTCAAAGAGTATACAAAGGAGGTTGAAGAGAAAGGGAACATGGATTTTCCTTGAGGGTATGATTACTGCTCAAGATGATTTCCTTATCCTCGAGTCTGAGCACAACAGCGTTCTTAGGGATATCAATTCTGTAAAGGAGGATATTGAAAGCATGTAGAAGGCTCATACAACACAATTGCATGAGGCTCGGATAGGCATTGCTCCAGAAGTTATTGCATAATAGTACTAGAATCATCAACAGATAACTGCAGGAAATTCAATGTGTTGTTGTAATATCCTCAATTAAATTGCTGGCAAGTATTCAGCGCTTGAGAATTAAATCCCCAGCACTTGAATTAAACCAAAGCATTGAGGAGATCACTGACACTCACAGCAGCAAGGAACATCGCTGGAAATTACAAGCATTAAGGAAATTGCCTATTAAAGGAGTGCCACAATTACTAGGAAATCACCCATTATGGGGAGCGCCAAACACAGCAACAACATTAATTAATTAATTAAAGAGGATAAATAGCATTACTTAATTTTTAATTAATTAATTGTTAACCAGCAGGCATTTGGTGAAAGGTTGCCACCTTTGGAGAAGACATGTCATTTGATGGAAGTATGTGAAGGTATTGATATTCAGCGATTGGTGGGAAGGAAAAACCATTCAATCATATATTCAATTTTATAACCATGTACAAGCAACAACTTTACATTACTTTGAAGGACGAAACCCCTTAATTGTGGAATCAGATTTCAATGACGAAAACCTTTGTCATCACAATAAATCAAGGACGAAACTCCTTGAGGATTCACATTATATTATTTGAGATTTGAAAGATCTGAATTAAATTTCATTTTATTATCTAAATTATTATTGCAAGTATAAAATCTATATTTATCTTAAACGGAATTCTTAGGAATCCAAATTAACGTATAATATTCCGATTTGGGATATTACAGTGGTATCAAAGTTGTTTTCTTGCCAGCTTATGAACCACGGGGTCACTACACAAGAATATTGTGGCCAGTTTTGATCAATACAAAACTCTTTCAGTAGAGATTCAAAAAGAAATCTATTTTTCAGATTTTATAGAGTTGAGTGAGTCACGGAATGGAACATGGCACTATAAGGAAGGTGAGCTCTTGAATCGTTGTTATGGTAGTTTTGAATATGAAGAAAAATCAAATTTGCAAGAGAAAAATATGGTGCAATGAAGCAAACCATCGGAGGACATTTCTAAGAAATTT
Source organism: Torreya grandis (assembly GCA_037957365.1). Lineage (NCBI taxonomy): Eukaryota > Viridiplantae > Streptophyta > Pinopsida > Cupressales > Taxaceae > Torreya > Torreya grandis. The sequence continues at coordinate 1,578,049 of JARHVA010000400.1, forward strand.
GGAAAGGCAAGAACATGCAGTTTTAGATGCGAATCACAGTGTCGTGCAAAACACAATCACTAAAGCAATATAGTACTCTCTCAAGAATGCTTCAAGGCAGGTCTATTAAGCTTCTATGTGAAACAAAGGAAACCGACTTTCCTGGAAACTCGATTATCATCCATGACTCTATAGATCCAACATATTGGTTTCCTTGTAAGACTAAATTTAGAAAACCATCAAATGATTTTCAATTATCACCCATGGAAGCGTGTTGCAAAAGAAAACAAAGAGAAGTTTCAAAAGAACTTCTAGTGAAATTACACAGCAGATGCATCAAAGGATGAAACAGAAGACAAAGAAAGCTACTTTGTCATCATTTTCTTGTCTTGAAAATGTGTCAAACATAACATGTGACAGTATTCAATGGTCTCCATAGCAGAGATGTGGGTTGAAAGAAAAAAATACTCTGCCACAAATTAATATTTGTTCTATACAGAGTAGTAAAGATAAGGAAAGCAATGAATACCTGGAAATAGAGTGGGAAAACCAAGTACCTGGTTGTGGCATGGGAATTCCAGATGGAAGTCCAATGAAGTTCAAGACAAAGTCTGGTTCATTTCATATTGATTATGATAAAGCTCAATCGTCATTGTACAATGACAAGAACAAAGATGTTCTTTCTAAGCATATATCTGCTGAAAAATTGATGAATGATGTATTGGCACTCGTCTTTAGCAATGAGAAGATTTTAGGTGAAGAAGTTAGATTTGAGTTGGACGAGGGAAAACACAGTAACTCACACATTATTTATCAGTCTAGATTGCTTGATTTAGCAATGATGGGGCACATTCATCGCCTTCTCAAATTTCTTGTTCTTTTCAATCTCCAATAACTAATTGCTGGACCTTGCCAACCAGAAAATTGAGAGGCTTTAAGTCGGGAGATGATGATCATAATGCTTATAAAGAATGGATTGGCTCAGAACATAGGACTTCTTGGAAATTGATTATTTGATATCTAAAGATAATATTCGACCAAGGCACATTCTACCATATATCATAGGGGAAATCATTTGGTTAGAAACAAATCTCTACGAATGGATCAAGAAACTAAGTCATTCAAAGATAAGTGTAACTAGAAAACAAGTGATGTCGAGAATATCTCTTTCTGTGATAACTCAGGTAAGCTTCTTAAAGATTCATGGTTGTATCTCGAAGATGTCATGGATTCGCATCAATGAAAATTTGGAGGAACTGGGAAAGAAGTAAGGATTGTCTATAAAATTCAGGAAGGAACTGAAGAAGGTCAACCAGATGCATTTGCATCAAAGGCCAAATATTTTAGCTATATGGATTATCAAACCTATGACTTTGATTTGGATCATCCTTCTTCAAGAAAATTAAGAGAAATGTTTCCCACAGTTTCACTTAATGGCGAATCAAAAGACTTGGGGTCCATATATGATATGGAACTAGAAACCAAGAAATTACGTCGCGGTTGTTCCAAATCTATTAGAAGGATAAGTATGTATGCCCCACCATTCTACAAGTCATAGAAAATATGGACTTCACAACAATCCTCCATGCAATCTATCAACAATCAATAGAAAGAGCAAACATCATTTTGTGTGTTCCAAGCTATCAGGGAACCATATTCCAACATCATATTTCCATGCTGAATTGGAGCCTCTATTCAGGGATGTCTTGGAATCAAATCGATTGGAAACAGACGAGCAACAAGAAGAGACTATGGGGGTATTTGAGCAATTCGAGCCATTACTTCTCAATTTTGTTAGGCATAACAATAATGTAGTACTTCTTTCCGATTCATTGGAATCTATTGAAAACAGCAATGGTAATAATGTGCAACTTGAACGACAAACCACAACACCAGTTGATGATACTGTAATGCCAACAGGGATAAGGCGCTTTGATTTTCAAGTCCAAACTCCATGGGAGTTTTCATTAGTATTTCAAATTTATACTTTAAATGATGGAACGATCGATAATCAAGGGATCCAAAATAAAGTTTGTCCATACTTGATGCATAAAATAAACTTTGAGCTTTTTGAGGAGAAAATGTGATGCGAAGGCTACATTCATTGTTCGGTTATTACTCATACTCAACTTGATCATCCTTTTGTGAGGGATTTCTTGCAAAGAATCTATAGTTTGGGTTTCAAATATACGTGTGTTGGTTTTTGTTGATTCCATTAATAAGACACATTTCTTGTCTGGGGGTTAGTTCCGATGGTAAACAATTTGCAACTACATCGTCTGGTCAACGGATAAGAGATTTTTGATATATGAATGGAAAGTTACGGCAAATATATGATGAGTCCTTTGAGGTTGCTCAAAATTTACAAAGACGCGATGCACCATTGTATCGCTTGGAGGCAATAAAATTTGGCCAACGAATGGCCATAGAAAAAGAAATTAATTGTTAACCAGCAGTCATTTGATGAAAGGTCGTCACATTTGGAGAAGACATGTCATTTGATGGAAGTATGTGAAGGTATTAATATTCAGTGATTAGTGGGAAGGTAAAATCATTCAATCATGTATTCAATTTTATGACCATGTACAAGCAGCAGCTTTACATTACTTTTAAGGACGAAACCCCTTAATTGTAGAATCGAATTTCAAGGACGAAAACCCTTGTCATCACAATAAATCAAGGATGAAACCCCTTGAGGATTCACATTATATGATTTGAGATCTGAAAACTCTGAATTAAATTTCATTTTATTATCTAAATTATTTTTGCAAGTATAAAATCTATGTTTATCTTAAACGGAATTCCAAGGAATCCAAATTAACGTATAATATTCTGATTTGGGATATTACAGCTGTGGAGTGCTTAAAAGGAGGCCTCCGAAGTATCAAGAAAATTTACCACAACTATGAAGTGAAGGCTGTCGAAACTGACACCAATGCAATGCATGCAAAAGAAGTGTTAGAAGAGATCCGAGAGCACATTCCCAGACCTTGCATCCAGAATGCGATCAAAGTATCAAATAGCTCTAGTACGAGAGGTTGTGGTTGAACCTAACCACTGTGCTACCTAGGAGAAGCAATTCAAGGAATTAGATAGAAAAATTAACTGCTGTAATGAAGTGGGGGTAGCATAGAACAAAGAGTTAGCAAAATCAAACTTCTGGACAACAGAGGTAGTGCAAGGGGGATAGAACACTTCTATCAGTTAAAGGTAAAGGAATTTGAAAAGAAAAAGCATTTCATTGAAGAGGGTTATGTCGTAAACTTAAATGGGTCCACAAGGATGTCACAGTAGATGCCAGCTGCACTACAGATGTGGCCAAACTGGGTGAGTTGAAGAAAGAAGGAAAGGGAACAGCTGTCCTATTCTACAAGTTAGTTAGAAAATAGTAAATTGTTCGATAACCCTTTTTTGTACCTAAATATTTGATGTTTTAGAACAGAAGTTTAAAGTTTTGATTGTGTAAAACAAATTTCTTGCAGACAAGAAACACGTCTTTTTGTAGTGAGAGAGAGAACTGTTGGTCTTTTGTAGAACATTACAGGACATATTAATACACTTGCCCATTTTTATAATTCAAGATCGGCTTATTTCCAGTTGGTTCCATGTACATATGAATGGTGTTAAATGCTTGTTGGCAAAGTCTAGACTATTTTCAGTTATATGTGCAATCAAATCTGGATGCAAGTTATATTATTTCTGTTACCTTTTTGCGTGCTGAATTTAAATCTCTGCTGAAACTATTTTTTGTTAAGTCAATTATGCTTTTTGTCTCTCTTTTAATTCATTTGTGATATTTAGTTTCCATAATTTGAGCACCTACTAAAATATCACACAAAACAATCCTAAAACACTTTTTTCTTGTAGATCATGTAGAAAATGTGTTTTTTTTCATTTCATTGTAATCTTGCTTGGTCTAGACAGTTGTGAAGTGTTCCATATCTCTTTTATATTAGCTCCAATGAAGCCTTCCGTCTGCGTAGATGAAGAATGCAATGTTCTGCTTGCTGCCCCAAAGCATTTGTGTCCTCGACAAGAACAGAATTTTTAAGTTTTGATTATTTAAAACAAATTTCTTGCTGACAAGAACCACGTGTCTTTTTGTAGTGAGAGAAAGAACTGTTGGTCTTTTGTAGAACATTACTGGACATATTAATACACTTGTCCATATTTATATGAATCAAGATTGTCTTATTTCCAGTTGGTCCCATGTACATTTGGATGATGTTAAATGCTTCAAAGCCTAGACTATTTTCAGTTATATGTGCGATCAAATCTGGATGCAAGTTATATTATATCTATTTCTGTTACCTTTTAGCATGTTGATTTTAGATCTGTGCTGAAACTATTTTTTTTAGTCGATTATGCTTTTTGTCTCTCTTTTAATTCGGTTTTGATATTTAGTTTCCATAGTTTGAGCACCATCACACAAAACAATCCTAAAACACTTTTTTCTTGTAGATCATGTAGAAAATGTTTGTGTTTTTTTTCATTTCATTGTAATCTTGCATGGTCTAGACAGTTGTGAAGTGTTCCATAACACTTTTATACTAGCTCCAATGAAGCCTTCCTTCTGAGTAGACAAAGAATGCAAAGTTCTAATTGCTGCTGTGAAGCATGTGTCCTCGACAGAATTTGGGATAACAAAAGGTAAAGGAAAATGCAGTAGCAATTGTTTATATGGGAGGTTTTATTATCCATGAGCCAATGAAGACCGGCCATGTTTTGAAAACTATACAATGGAAGGTATGCAAGTATGGATTGTTCACTTGCATTTAAGAGTTGAACTATAATTCAAATGAATTTTACAGGTTGGAGGTATGGAGGCTGCTGATTCTGATAAGTTGATTCTAGAGAGGTCATACCTTTTGGTTGTGAATTACAGTTTTCTTGAAGAAACTTGAATATTGTGAATGAGGATTTACACACCCATTAGAAGTTCAAAGGAAACTGATTTCACAACCCTGTAAAGTGATAGAATAATAAAGGAAACTATTAGGAAGAAGTAAAGATATTATTCTGTAGAACAGGCATCAAAGTTGTTTTGGTAAATAGGTATGAAACACAAAACTATTAATATAATTGGGCAAGGACATACATTAGATTTGTGTTGAACGGTCTTGATAAAAGGTTGGTCTACCAAAAGTTGACTATTTCTATAGAAGGATGCAAGTTAGATTTGCATGTTTGGAGTCAGGACAAATGCTTCAACTAAAAGTTACAATCAAGAGTTGTTGCATGATAGCTGTTGTCTTAAAAATGCAAAATTCTCAAGGCAATCACAAAAACCATGTACAACTGGTTCAGAAAAATACCATACATATCTCAGATTATTTTTCTTCTGACATGCGTCAGATGCCAATTAATTCAGACTTAAACACTACCCTTAAATGCAATTTGTGTACCTTGTGCAGTTGACTAAATTCGTTCATGTATTGCTGCATAGCATTTTATATAACGACCAACTACATTAGAGTAAAGAGTATCTATATCAGAAGCACTTCAGATAGGCTAATAAATGAAGGTAAAGGAAGCATTTGAAGATAGCTTCACACTGAAATCTTTTAGCTTGTTAAATAATACTAAATTGTAACACAATGTGTTTGAATTTACTGACGTCATATTTTAATTGAATCATGTGTTTGAATTTCCTGGCATCATGAGGAAATCGAAGTATGTATTCGGTTGAAAGTTTTAGACGTTCTGAAAATAATTGAAAATCAAACTATTGTCATTGAGTCATTTAATTTAATTAAATTGACCATGTTCCATTCCTGACGTATTCTTCTACGAGGTTGCTTGAAATAGTTTTTCCACAGTTAAAAAGCCTCTTTCATATTTACTTATCAGTTTTCTTAGTGAGCAAGCATTTGGCAGTTACCAAAAAAATAATTGACTCTGGAAGTGAAAGATTTTGAACCAGAAGCAACTCCTGAAATTACTATCTGACACAATTAAATGAATGCAAAGCAAGAGTAGAAACAGTCCCGCACACTATTCTGCACCCCTTGGAAAGTTCATAGATCCCAGAATCATTGGAATTTGAGATGGATGACGGTGACCCCACTTTCCTTCCCCTAAAGCAATATATGCATAAGATTCATGTTCACCCATAGATATTAGAATGCTTGCTGTCTGGAGAGGATAATTGACAACCATAAATATCTTCGTCCAGAAATCAACTTAAAACACCCAAAAGGAAGTATTTTCAGGTAGCTTTCAAAGTTTTTGGCATATCTGACCTTTGGGTATATAATGTTCATGTGGTACTTCTTGTTTCACTTCATATATTGTTTAAAGTTGAACCTTATTTTTGTAAGCATGTTTGAACTCCGTTTTAGTCTTCAGATCTTTTCTTTTTCTCCACCTTTATTATTTGTGATTTATTTTCTTGCATGTGTTGTACAGGTCTGGTAACTTATTACTGCTTTTCTTGGAGTGTGGAAGGATGGGAAGGTCTTCAGGCGTTAATTTATAAGACTGTCAAGTAAAATGGATGACAGAAAGCTCTTTACAATGTTATTGGAAGCAAAGCTGGGCCGGTCAGGCCTCCAGACACCTTACAGCCTGAGGGGACAATCATCAATGATGGATAATGCGTTTAGAGCCTGGGTGATTCACTTGGGCAAAAATGTAGGATCGGTCAGGCCTCCAAACTCCTTTCAGCCAGAGGGGGCAGTCATCAATGGTGGACAGTACATTTAGAGCCAGGCTTGATTCACTTGGGCAAGAATGTAGGAACTAATCAGCTATTGTTTTTACAAAGCTGCTTATCTTAATATGGGCTATAATCAGCGTAATAACTGAATTGGGTTTCTCGGCCACATAAGCTAGTCCTGGAAAAATCATATAAACATCGAACTTCCTTAAAATAAATGATGGGGTCATTATTCTTTTATTTGAAACAATCTTGCACATCTAGCTACTTCTATAAATTAAAGTGTAAACCAAACTGTAACATTCAGGATAAGTTGATATCACAATTTCTCGCCAACCTTGAACATTTTATTCTTTTTGGCCTTTCAAGCTAATCTATCCATTCCATCATAGAAAATTTCAATGTGAACCAGTACAGTCTCTTCAGATCTTCAGTGCAAAGGCGAGGTTCAAAACATTGTGCTTATGTCGTGTAACTTTGTGAGCTGTATCAGCCACTGTGTCACTGCCCTGAATGGTGTATGCACATCTACAATATAGGCGTCACATCAAATGGCCAAATTACCAAATAATACAAAACGAGCCAAATGGCTTGGGTGTTACCTTATAAATGGGGCATGTTTGAGTTGATGGGAATCATTTTGAGAAGGGGTATCATACCAAATTGGCTATATGGTGCCCTGATCAAAATTGATTCAGAAAATTTATAATTGTATTGTAATTTCACCGTAAGAAACTAACAAAAAAAGTGCTATGACATTGCAGAGCCTGATTTAAATATCAACTAAGATTGGAGCGTAGTTTGATTTTTTCTGATGCATTTACATGGCCAAGATAGTCTATCAGGCTCTATTACAAGTCATGTAACCAATGCGTTAAAAAATAAAAAAATTGAGCTCAATTTATTGAGAATGGTTATAGAACATATTACATCAATGGTGTTGATCTAGTGCACATTTTTTTGTGTTAGATTACAATTATAAACAAGCTATGTGATGCATTTTTAGTACATGTTGTTCAAAGGAATGTATGGCAATGGTTTAAAGACTATTAAAAATATTTAGAGAGAACTGTGAAACATGTTTAGAGTTGCATCAAAAAAGTAGTTTTGATTGGTAAAATTGGTGAAGCATACATGATACAAGTGCACTCTTTGAAGAGGTCCTGTATTTTGTCTTTTCTTTAAAACAATTTCGACTTGTCTTTTACCTGGTACAAATCACTCAATCTGGACTTTGTGTGTCTCTTAATCTGGGGTTCTTAGTGTCACGAAGTGGGGAATTTGAAAAGAGCTTGCCTTGGTAAGAAAGCTTGGTCACCAAAACAACATTCACTTGATGAATTAGTGGCTTGGAAGGCACATCACCAAGATACAATGAGCACATTGGACCTGAAAAACTGCTATAGGAAAAAAATTATGTTGTTCATACCATATTGTGATACTGAAAAGACATTAAAAGGAAAATTCAAAACAGGGGGCAAAGCATATCTTTCTCATAAAACAAAAATGAATAACATAAAGCCCATGTTTATCGCACAAACTATATCCAAATTGGGGAAACATTGACAATAATTTGAACATGGCATTTGACATTGACAATGATGAGGAAACCAAGCGAGCTTTCATTGGTGTCGAAAAATATGACAAAGGTAGATGTTGTGACCAATATGCCTTCGTTTCTTCAAGATAAATAGAGATCCTCATTTGTCATAAATTGAAATACACACTCCATTGGCAAAACCATTTTTTATCTCAATTTTTGAATCAGAGCAGAGCATAGAAAAGAAGAAATTAAAACTCATCTCTTCGAGGCCGATTTTACTTTTTACAGTAACATTCAAAGATTAGTTCACATTGTAACCTAGTTTAGGTTTTGGATTAATTAATTGGTCACAATTTTATCCCATATGTATCCTCTGAAATAAATAAACCATTCGGTAGCCACTTTCACATATCCTAAGTTTAAGGTTCACGTTGTATTCACAACATTTGAGATCCTCACAACTAACAACTTTGACCATAGTATAGAATGAAATGCATATATCAATGCATCTGTGAAGGCATTTTTTATTTTAATTCTAAGTTGTGTTTTGAGAACCCCGTAATGTTGTGACTGTGTGATTGCATTCTAATTGCCATGTGTCTTCTTTCGGCTACAAAGATTGAAGTTATATTTTGAAGTGTCTGTGATCTTGCAATTGTGCTTAAAATGCCAAGTGTCTTTGTTTTAAAATTCACTTTTGTGGTGTTCACACCTATTGTTCAAATTTTATTTTAAAACTATGATCACATATATGTTTATTATGTATATAGGGGAGAGTAGATGTGTACAAAGAAAAAGTGGATTTAAAATTATAACCAATCCGCAAAGTTTACTAGGCAACATTGAGTAGAAAAGAGAGACTTTGTGTCTTTGTGACTTCATGGCCCTTAGATGATGGTCGCGTGTCTTTTATGTCTTCATGACTTTGTGGCCCCTGGATGATTGCTACGTGTCTTCTTTTGACATCACAAGTTTTATTAAAATGATATATGCGCTTTATTAATGTTTATGAATATAACTGCGGCATATTTAGTCATTACGCAAGTAAGAGTGTGGGTGTTAAAAGATATAAAGTCGATTTGAAGTTTGAATGGATGTGTGGATTACATAAATAAATTAGGAAGCTTAAGGCATCTTGTGACTCTGTGATTGCAAAACAATGAAAAAAATGTCACGTGTTTTCTATTTATACCACAAACTTTGAGTTGTGGTCTAAGAAACTCTAACTCATTGGCTCAATAAACCTATTTCGAATGCCACGTGTTTTCTTTCGGTATCACCAAGTTTTGAAGAATGAGTACGCTTTATTAAATATTTTTTGAGATATGATCATGGGTATATGTTTGTGTGTCATATGTAGAGCAAAAGCAGACATATGCAAATCTAGTGGATTTAAAATTTCAACAGAGCCTTGGACTTCGCATTAAATCATTTAAAAGCTAAGGAAGCACTCTATGACAGTGATTTCCATGTGCATCACTCCAACTAGACATAATAATAAGGCCAAAGGCAAGAAAGATGTGGAGCCTACGAGAACTCATTTTGCAAGATGTTGTCATGTGGCTACGAGACATATAAAGGAGAAAAGATATGGAGAAAAGAAATTATAAAGTGCAATTAATAGCTCCACGGATCTGTGGACTATAAAAGATCATTGAGAAGCTTGAAGGCACTATGTGATTGTGAGGCAATAAAAGAGTTTGCCACATGTTTCAATTTCAGTAAACACAATAAAGACAAATGACGATGAAGACTTAAAGCTCTTAGATGATACACTACATAGGATTTCGCCATGTGGTTGTGATACACATAAAGATGTGAAGATGACATTTGAAACTGAGGAGGCATAAAAGGCTAATTAATAATTCAATGTGTTTGCACAATAAAAAGTGAACACCAAAAGTGCACATCGTGACTACGTGACCTTGAAGTTGTGGGATTACAACACATGGACGGTCAAGATTGTTGGGTGTGATTAAGGCCACAAACTCACTACTCAGTAAATTTATAGCGACCAGATTGTAAAGGGTGATTCCATGTCAACCACCATTATTTCAGAACTTTGAGGGTTGAACAAGATTTAACATACAGTGGCTTCTTGAATTCAAAATCAAACGAAATTGGACATGCAGAGATTATTGATAATTGATATAGTTTGCAAGTGACCTCTATTTTGATAAATTCCACAGTGAAGATTGAGATTCACAAAATGTGTTTTGGAGATCGAGGGAACTAAGTAATAGAATTTGCAGGTTGAGATCACAAATTTGATCAAAAAACACCAAATTTGTCACAAGTGTATAGGAGAAATAGTGAATTGTCAACTACATATGAATTCATGGTGACCCTGAAGAATTTCACAATTGAATTTAGTGGAGAAAGGGTCATTGCAAACATGAAGAGCATGAAATTCATTTAAGTGATAAACCTAAATTGAATAATGAAAATTAATAGAAAATAATATAATTTACTGGTGACATTGTTGAGTATTTAAAACTAAATTGAAAGCATTATTTGCAACGATAGCGAATTTGTCGTATAAAACATAAATATTGTTACAGTTTTCAAGGCCGAAGTGAATTGCTAATTCAATAACACTTTTTATTATGAAGTGTTTCGGTGACCTTGTTAATTATAGAATGTGATGGAGACAAATTTATTCCCATTTTTTGATCTGACAAATAGTTAAATTTATCCAAGAAATTATTATTGACATTGTCATATAATCAATAGACAGTTAAAAAATAATCTTTCCTAATTTTCTATTTTTCCAATATATAATATATATTACAATGTTAATGTTAATGTTAATGTTAATGTTAATGTTTAGACTTGAAAATGTGAAAAAATATTTACTTGCTCCTTGGCCAATGCAAATTAATAGAATGAGGTGACAACAATAGTTACATGTGCAATATGTACTAAAAAGGATAACACTGACACCAAACTAGGACTGAAATGAAATGATATTTGCAAAAAATCAACAAAGAAAAGTTTATTACCAAGGTGTATGTCCCTATAGAACCTAATATATGTAAACATCGAATTAAAAACATATGTTCATATGAGAATTTGTTCACATATAATCATCGGATTTCACACAGGGAGTTGAAATAGACAATTGCATATGGGGCTTTAGTTTAGTTGTGAGGTTGTTACTATGTTTATATTTCAGGTGCAAGTCCCAAGGAACTTTTATAGAATAGATACCTCAAATTTAATAACTAAATATAATGGGCATTTCTAGAAGCTTCCAACAAAAATTAAATTGAAATTAGAAATTCAAATAATCTTCCGACAAAACTAAAGGGATGCATGCGTACATCATAATCAAGAATAGAGTTGACTAAATTTCTCCTATGCTAATCACAAAACATTGGACCTGTAGCAATACTATTGCCTTGATGATTTTTATGGTATCCCTGAAGAAGGGGATACTCTCAACACAATAAAAATAACTAGCAGTTGGCCCAAAGGTGCAAGTTACACTGGAAGGGATGTAATTTTTTGTTTTCAGGTGTCAATAAATTGGCCACATGGACGAATGGTGGAAGCAACAAGATAGAATCTAGGACCTCAATGTCTTGTCCCCACACTAGCGACATTACATAATTGATTTGAGTTGCACATCAAATGTGGAGTCCTATTGCAATCAAATAAGCTCTCGTGACATCCTTGTCCACCCTCAACAATAGAAAATGACAAATCAAAGATGTCACCATCCTGCAAGCTATGAACCCCTTTGCAATGGGTGATGCAGGTCATGTAAATCCAACCATCACCCTGAATCCAGGTTTGGTGTACAATATGGGACCCCTGGCATATGGTATCCCCTGAAATACCCTGTCATTGCCACTCACCATCACCACCCAACACACATTGAAATCTTTCACCACTTGCATGTTCTTTATCGACTTGCCCTTTCTTCTAGGGATTCGAGTTTGGTGTATTTGTATGTCGCTAACCATGATTTAATTGCTCCAAATGTTAATATATTTGTAGCATGGATGAGCATAAGCTACAAGATAGACTCTGGTACCCCAATGGTTTATCCACCCATGAACAATATTTTAAAGCAAATTTGAGCCACTCATCGAGCGTGGAGCCCTATCATAATCAAATCAGCACTCATAACGTCCTCATCCACCCTTAACAATAGAAAACAACCAATTAAATATGTTGCCACATTGCAAGCTACATACTCCTTTGCAATGTGTGCAAGTCATGTAAATCCAACAATTGCCCTAAATTCAGGCCTAGTGTATGCTATGGGCTTTGTGGTGTTTGATCACATGAAATACCATGTCATTGCCCTTCACATCACCACCTATCTCACCTTGAAATATTTCACCACTTGCATGTTTTGTATTGCTTAGCCTTTCCCCACCACTTCACCATTGCTCAAGCTCTTCAAGAAAAAAATGTCTTCTCCCTGCACAACTCATTGCCACGTCGTATGACAGAACACACAATCTCATTTTGTACTAGCACCTCCATCAAAAATATATGATTATTGTTGCTTACTGTTTTGTGCATAAAAGGTGAGATGGGGTTAGCGGTCATGGATTTCAAGTGAGGTATGACTACCAATTTACACTTTTCTATTTTACAAAACCATGCTTTACCAAAACAAAAAAGTGCATCTTATTTTCTATATATGATATTAATACTATAATATAATATTAATGTATAATATTATATTATACTATTATAGATTAATATTGTTTAATATAGCTATTTTGAAAAACAAATTTGTAAGAGATATAACATAAGGAGCAATCAAGTCACTAATGTAACAATGATCTGGTGGTGTTGTCATTCACATTTTAGAACAACCCTAATGTTTTGCACAAATATTAAGGCTATGACAAGGAATGCTTGTAGCACCCAGTTGTCACCTAGTTTGTCAACATGTAAATCCAACCACTACCTTGAATCCAGGTTTGGTGTACAATATGGGCCCCCTGATGTATGGTATCACCTGAAATACCCTGTCATTGCCACTCACCATCACCACCCCATCACACATTGAAATCTTTCACCATTAACATGATCTTTATCGCCTTTCCCTTTCTTCCATGGATTCCAGTTTCGTGTTTTTGTACATTGTTAACCTTGATTTAATTACTCCAGATGTTAATATATTCGTAGCATGGATGAACATAAGCTACAAGATAGACTTTGGTACCTCAATATCATGTCCCCACATAAAAAACATTGTAATGCAGATTCGAGCCATGAATTGAACATGGATCCCTATTATAATTAAATTATTGCTTATGACAACCTCGTCCACCCTTAACAATAGAAAATTACCAATCAAAGATGTTGCCACCTTGCAAGCTGCATAACCCTTTGCAATGTGTGTAAGTCATGTAAATCCAATAGTTTCCCTAAATCTGGGTTTGGTGTATGATATGGGCTTTGTGGTGTCTGATATTACATGAAATACCTTGTTATTTCCCCTCACCATCACCACCCAGCTCACCTTGAAATTTTCATCACTTCCATGTTTTATATTGCCTAGCCCTTCCCCACCACTTCTCCATTGCTCAAACTCTTCATGAAACAAAATATCTCCTCCTTGCACAACTCATTGCCACATTGTATGAAGGAATATACTATCTCATTTTGTACCATCACCTCCACCAGAAATATATGATTATTATTGCTTATCGTTGCATGCATTAAAGGGGAGATGGGGTCAGCAGTCATCAGTTTCAAATGAGGTATGACTACCAATTTACACTCTTTCGCTTTACCAAACCATGCTTTACCAAAACATAACATTAAATCTTGGATGTTATATATTATATTAATACTACAATATAATATTATATTGTAATATTATTGTATTGATTATTGTTTAATATAGTTATTTTGTAAAATAAATTTGCAAGACATATAACAAAAGGAGCAACCAAGTCACTAATACAATAATGACTTGGTGGTGTTGTCATTCACATTTTAGAACAACCCTAATGTTTTGCACAATTATTAAGGCTATGACAAGGAATGCTTGTGGCACCCAATGGTGATGCAGAACAAGTGACAGAGCCAATGGTTACAAGAATGGCCAATGTGTTAGATGCCTGTGCAAAATATGAAGTAAAGAGTGTAGTATTGACTTCTTCAATCGGTGCAGTTTACATGGACCCAAACAGAGTTCCCCAACTTGTTGTGGATGAAGACTACTGGAGTGATTTGGATTTTTGCACTCAAACGAAAGTAGGACGTACCTCTACAAACATGAATTAGAATTTAGAATTGATATAAATAAATGGGTAGCATAACATATATATTGATGAGAATGGTGTAGAACTAGTACTGCTATGCAAAAATAATGGTGGATAAAATTGCATGGAAGTGAACGAAGGAGAGGAATTTGGATATGGTGGTGGTGAACCCATGTTTGGTTTTAGGTCCTTTGCTGCACTCCATCAACAACAACACTGCTCATATCATGAAACACTTGACTGGTACATTCTTCTTACAATTGTTTATTTATTTTTGAATTTATATATGAAACTGAAGGTGTTATAAGTGGTGTGCCACTGTAGGTTCAACCAAAACATATGGAAAGACAATGCAACCATATGTGGACATAAGATATGTGGCGAAAGCTCGCATATTAGTCTATGAAACACTTTCTACCTATGGACAATGTCTATTTGCAGAAAGCAATTGTTGTCAAGTTTGAAGGTCTTATCTCTTTGTTGGTTGGTTTGTTGTCAAGTTGGCAGCTATCCATCAACGTCATATTAATATACCAATACGAATCCTTGGATGCTTCACACCAATAATACAAAACCCCTTGCCATCCCTTGATCATGCCCACCGCTTCACCCCCACTGCAGAATTAGGATCTAATATTATGCTGAGACGAATCTAGTCAAGCTTTATACCAATAAACACCTCCAACATAATAATTAGAAAATAGAAAACACACCTAAAATGAATAAATAAATAAAAATAAAAAATATCATAAATATATATAAGATTAGGAAATTAATAGATTTTACAGTTTAATCATTTATATAAAAGATACTCACTGGCTTAATACTATTAATTTTTAAATCAAAAGTTATATAAAAAATATATATATAATTGAAATAATAATTAAAATATTTAAGATTTTATTACCATCAAAATAATTGTAATTGAAAACAATGTTGTAGATTGTAGAATATATAATATTAAGTACAAATAAAATTTTAGTAATAAACAAGAAAATATAATAAAAATAAAGTTAGATTATTAATTTTTGTAAGATGTTTAATAATCTTGTTAAAATTATTTCCATGATTTTTCTTCAATTAAGAGGGGTAGAAAACACATAATGACTTCACGATCTGTGATAGCCTCTACCACAGTCACGTCGCTTTTGGTCCCTTCCTAGGAAGTCTTGTTGAGGTACATCTAGGGGAACTCTGCTAACAATGCAGGGGGCATTTCCCTAGTGGACAATGAGGTTTATGGGTGTTCCACCTCTAGGTATACCTTTTTAGCTTGCACTTGTATCTATAACATGACATTGGATAAGATGATAATTATATTAGAAGCTCTATCAAGATGTTCCTTATTAAATATACCAAAATTTCTATATTTACAAAGCAAAAAGAGAATTTCAATCTCAAATATGTGTCAAATTTACTTGAATCTTGTTGGCATTAGAGAAGAGTCTCCAACAAAACCATGTTCTAAGAGAAGGGTTTAGGTCCAAATCGCTAGAAGAAGGAATGAATCCATCTCCATGCCTCTTAGGCTATAGAACAAAACCAAAAGATGTGTTTTAGAGACTCGGTTTGACCATAGGCAATGCATCCGAGAAAGGGGATTCCTTTATTTAACAATATATCCCCCATTGGAATGCCTTGGTAAAGGATACACCAACCAAAAGTAGCCTTTTTGGTCTCCACTATTGCATAATAGTTGGTTTGGAATCTCTTTCTCCAAAGACTTAAAGAGAAATTAAGAATCCATCATTTGTTGAGATTTCCCAAGGCATGGTATGAAGAGAAAGACATTAATAATCAAGCTAGGGTTTGTATCAAAGCATGTGAATGGACACATTCCAATTCCAATCTTTCCACCATCTGGGAGAGCCCGTATCTATAATTTTGTGGAGGGCATAATCAATGACAACCATCTGAGCTTCTGCAATAGATTCAAAGTCTCGATTATTGAACTTGGATCTAACTCTTAGATCTTTTTAAGTTTTCCATGATCAAGATATCTTATCAAATTATCTCCTATGACCTTAATACCTCTACAAAAGATCCCAAGGGATTTGATTCTAGGAACCTCTTCCGGGGGCTTGCCAGTAATAGTAATAATTCGAGACCACCACATAGAGAGAGTTGATGGATAGGCTATATTTGAATCCTTACCATTTCCACATAAACCATGGATTGATGATCTCCCAGGGTTTCCATAAATTATTAACCATGAAGGTGCATGAGATTTTGATAAGGGCAAGTAATAAGTATAGCTAGAAATCCCAAGTTCTTTCAAGCACATCTGCCATAAGGGTTGCCAAAGGAGATACAATGTTTAAGAATAATTTTCCAGGCTTCTTTCCCTTCAATGGACCTAGGGATCCATTTGGCACAAAGGGTAGTTCTTTGTTTGGAAAATGAGCCCAAGCCCCCCCATCTTCCCTAGGTTCACAACAAATGTCCCAAGAAATCTATGGAAGTCCCATTGCCTTCTAAGTTATCCCAAAGGAAATCTATTAATAATTTTTCAATTTTCATGTAGACCGATGTAGAGGGAGCCCAATAGGAGTAATAGTAAACATGAGTAGTAGCCAGGACCTTGAAGCATTTTTGGAATTTTCTCATAATATATAAAGGCTTAGTGATTCAAAACGTAAGTTTCTTTTCCACTATCTGGAAAATATAGTTCCATATCTCAACCTGAGAGGCTTGAAAGGTGATGGGAATGCCCAAGAATTTAAACACCTCCCCATGGGCAATCAATTTTTTTGTAGGTCCTAGCCTACTAGGGATAGGGCTATGGGATCGCTTGAAGCATTAAATCTTAACGCATTAAATACTAGAGCTATATGCTAAGAAAAAAATATGAAGACATTCCATGACATTAAGAACCACCATTTTGTCCTCCAATAGCATGAGGAATGATTCATCTACAAAGTGGCCATTTATGATTTGGTATGGAGACGATTAGATAAGAGTAATTCCTTTGACTAACCTTTTAAAGGCATATTTTCCAAAAAAATAGCCAAAACCTTTTTCCGTGAGGACGTATAGGGAAGGGACTAAAGGGTATCCCTATCTAAGGAGAGATAAATCCCAAAATTATTAGATTGATGTCCATTGATAGTGAGACAAGCAAAGGCATATTGAAAGAGAGTCTTGACAAAGTGAATAAACTTCAGATCAAACCCCATGGCTTGAAGCATACCAAGAATAAAATGCCATTCAATCCTGTCATAGAATTTTTCAATGTGATCTTAACAAACAAGAACTTATGATTGGATGTGCGATCATAGTCCATCCCCTCCTGGATTGTTATAATGTTGTCCAAAATGTATCTTCCTTGGATAAAACCAGATTGCTCAGGGTTTATCACTAAAGGGAGAAGTTATTTAATTTTGAGTATTAAGGCCTTTTGTTATAATATTTTTGGAGATGTTTATTTAGGGTCCCCAACCTTGGGAATAAATTCGATGTTGTCTTTGTTTGATAAGCTTGCCAAGAGATCATTATCCATGGCTTCCAAAAAAAATTATACAAAAGTCCCATGCAATCCCACGAGGTTTGGTAGATCTCACAAGAAAATTCATCAATGCCTAGGTCTTTGACTTGAGCCAATCCTATCACTACATTTTGAAGTTACTCAATAGAGAGAGGTCGTCCACATGCCATTGTTTGGCTTGATTTGAGCTTGTTGGGAACATCATCCAAGCATTTATATAAGGCAATTTTCCTTTATCTAGAGGAGGGGTTGAGCTTGGAAAACTTGCTTACAATGCTTAACAAAGCCATAAAGAATGTATGGAAGACTAGTGATGTAGTCACTAACTATTTTTATAGCCTTGATTTATGTTGGGTGAATATTTTGTCGGCCAGCTAACTAGTGACCAAAATAGTTCCTATCACCACAGCATAGGGAGATTGGTCGTCCAATGTTGCAGGTTTACCACATCCAAAGGTGACAAATCTCTCTTCTCATCAAGGGGAGGTTCCCTATTAAATATGCAGAGGCTATATACTATATATATAAGCAAAAAGTAAGACACGGAGGTAGAATACATCATCCATCTCTCTTCTTTTAGAGATGATGCTCACAGACAGAGGAGAAATCTTGGGTGATTGGTGAAGGTACTTCTCTTCTTTCAGAAGTAACATTCAGCCAAGAGCCAGATCCCTTCCTAGATAGTAGAAATCCTGGTGAAGCGACAAAAGGCACTTCTCTCAGAAGTGCTTGTTCTTGCAGGCAACAAGAATCTTTCTGGTAACAGGTGACAAAAGGGCGCAGAGTAACCAGCAGCCTGAAATTTAGCGCAAAGTCTCCACCTTGACTGCCCAAGAGTGAAATACGAAGAACAATGGGGCACAAAGTCGTCCCAAGGTCCTTTACACAAAAATAGAAAATAAACACACACTGAAGACAACTATGACAGCACAAATTCTGAAATTAGTTGGCTTCAGGACACCTTCCTTATCACCTCCACTAGTCCTACTTGTTAAATCAAATAAATAAGAATGCTTTCAGAAGATAGACATAAGAATAATCTCCTAAAGTAGCACAAGCTATAACAGCACAAAGTCTGCAAGTAACTTGCTTTCTCATTCAATCAAAGAAATATGAATTACAATCTGAGCTCAAAGTCTCAGTAATGCCTTTCAATTCGGGCAGAGTTTCGCTTCTAATAATGGGAAGATCTCCTTTACAAATGAGAGAAAATACCAACTTATAGCAACTACCCAAGGATTAACACCTTTTTCCATGGGACGGCCCATGTTGCAGTCAGCGTCTTCAATGCATCTCCAATTTTGTCTGGAGAGACCATGCTGAGAACAGTGCGCTGCCATAACTATGGTGTGTCCCTTCATCTGATATGTCTCCTCCTTAATATCGACTGTCTTGTCCTTTGCATATTTGTCTTTACTTCATGGAAGAAAATAGGCCGCATCCTTGGTTTGGTGCGCTCAGAAGTCTACTCGATCCACTGTTTCACCTACTGGAAATAACTCTTTTGAAGATATTTCTGATCCTTTGGTCTCACTCCTCTCTTCACTGCTTAAGTGCTTCTTTGCTCTTTATAGCCCTTCTTGCCTAAGTCTTTGGGGGGTCCTTTTTGTGTCTTTGACAAGTGGCAAGTTTCGCTGTTATGAAACTCATTAGAAACTTACGAAAAATGGGGTCCACGACACGTTTTGCCTGAGCAACTCCAAAAGGGGAACACGGATGCAAACACTTGTCACATTCCACCGAGTCATAACAAGACACATGACATATTCTGCTTAACTTATAGAAGCTTTAGAAACCTTTGGGGGTCCTACAGAAGATGACACGTGGTGGCTTTCGCTCTGCTTTATAATGGACACGTGGCGGCTTCCGCTGCACTTTGTCTTTTTCCATCGAGCATTTTTTCGCTGGCTTTTCTCCTCAGTCAGGCTTTTCCTTTGGGCTCTGCCTTAGTCATTTTCCCATAGAAAATACCTCTGAAAGAATTCTAACAGCTCTTTCTCTTAATAATTTCCTTCGAACAAAAAGTCATTTTCTCTTACTCTGTCTCTGTCGGCCTTTGAACAAACCCGAAGGAATTTTATCTTTTCAGTCAGTCGCTTGGTTCTTTCTTTGAGTTTTGCACTTTATTTAAATTTCAATGGATATTCCCTTACTTTAAATTTGACGTCTGCGGGGCTGTCAATAGTCGCTAGCCGCTTGAACCATGTTGAACCTTAAACCTTTGAACCTGCTGAAAGTACATTGGTTCGTTGGTTCATCGGTTCATTCTATCTCTTTTGTTTTATCACTTCCTGGTTCAATCACTTTCACGCTCCTTGGTTGAACCATCTGTTGAACCACCTATTTGCTACTTCTCTCTTTGACAGAGGTTGCCTTTGAACCTTTGAACCCATGAACCATTGAACTTTGAATTCTTTCGGTTCAAGGTTCAATCGGTTCATTGGTTCATCCGTTTGATTTCACTGAGTCTCTTTGATACCTTTGAACCAAGCACGTTGAACCAATTGGTTGTTGAACTCGTTGAACCGATGAACCAAAATGGTTCAAGGTTCAATGGTTCAACTGTTCAAGCTTTTGTTTTGATGCTTGCCGACAGACTCTTTGATGAACCGGTTGAACCTGCTAATCCTTTTACCAAAAGGTTGAGAAAATGACAAAATTGAATGTTCAGAACAAATTTTTGGAAAGGGGAGGGACAATTTTGGCCATGCAGAACCAAAATAGTCATATGTTGTCTAAAAAAATGAGGAGTTATTTTTCAGGGACAACAATTTACACAATAGAGTGACGAGTTCTTAGCTTTTTGAAAAAATCCTTGAAAATTTGGTCCTTAATCGTAGCCAGTGAATACAAGCACAAATTTGGGCTCCACGAAGTTGATGAAACTTTGCTAGTTTAATATTTTGTCTCAACTTAGTAGATTGATTATTTAGGATATCATTCAAGGGGGATTATTCAAGCTCCTAAAAAAATCAATTGAACTCTCTTATATAAGCAGAGTTGGCCCTTTTCATGTAGAAGGCTAATTGTTTACCAAACACTTTGAGAAAAGTGATTATGCATGAAATGGTAACCTCATACCAATCAATCTAACCAAATGCATCAGAGGAGCACATTATAAGTGTCTAAACCTATTTGATACATGTGAGAATTTTATTATGCTATAAATGCTAAGTGTTGACATAGAACTAGTTAACAAAAATCTTTGCCAACATAGCAAACCATTTAATGCAAAATTTAATAGGCTAGTGGTATGACAAAATAATAACTAAAGTACAACAACTAGTTTGTCATAATTATGAGCAAAGGAAAAGACATTTTACTCAGAAAGGAGGGCTTTATATAATCTCTTAATAGCCCTTTCATTCCCTTAGCGAAAGTTAGACTTGACGAACCAAGGGATGGGGGAGAGGATCTATGGATATGGTTAGAGTAAAATAACCCTAATCTATTTTGCATATGAAACCAAGCCTCTCATTCTCTAGTACAAAACCTCGTGGTCAGTGTTCCTTATTTATCTTCTATAGATTTAGCAACATTGAACTCTCCACAAATTAATCGATGGGTAACAAGGAGATGCTCTACTAGACATCACCAACAAGCCACTCGCTCGATAAGGTCATTGAAGGTTTAGATATTGACGAGCCCAAAGGTTTTCCCATAAAAAGCAAACAACATCCAAAGAGCACAATTAGATGGGTCCACTCCACTATCCATCATAAATAAGGTGATAAAAGATGATGCGATCATAATGATGACTCTACCAGGTCCCATGTCATGGTCATACATGTGACATGTAGCATTAGGCTAGATGGTTTAGCTACCATATAGAGAGTAAAACCATTAATATTCACCTCCTACAGATAGATTATATGTAAATGTATAAAAAAAAGAGGGATAACTCAAACCATGTACTTGAGTGTCAAGTTAGTTAAACTGTAAACATTCTATGAACAAATATTCATTAGAAAGCTTCAAGATTCATGGTTCTCCACTTGGCCTTCAAGCATCATAAATTGATTATTCAGGAACTTATATTGTTGACCTTTGGTAAAAAAGTGTGAGCACAACAGGTTTTTTCTCATTCTGCAAGAAATCCTCCTCATTTTTTCTAGGGAAGGGCTTCGTAAAAGTCATCGAGCTTGGAAATGAGAGGAAAGGGGAGTTTCCCCAGGCTTTATAGCCATGATAAGGTCCTTTTATGACAAGGAATGTTGTGACTAGAATTATGAGAAATTAAGAGTCGAAGACTCTTATGTCTTAAAAATCCCACTTGTAGCCTTTAAAGCACTGGTCATAATTGAACTACGATTTGATTGAAGATCCTAAGTAATTGGGGGTTGGACAACAAGTTATGAGTATGCCACAACAGTGGTTGTGGATGGCTTTAAAATGACAACATGCATATTGTTATTGAAGGTAGTTTGATTATGTCAATGATCCACCATTTGCTATCCTTCATTATCTCCAATAGGGGGATGGGAGGGTTTAGCCATGGCCTTGGCCAGAGGATTCATGACCACCACGAGCAAACAATCCTTGATCTTGTGGTTTGAATCCTAACATCAAAAATAGGTGTTGATAAGGATGATGTACATAACCCATTGGGTGAAACATTGCCCTCTAATTTGGAGGTCAGTTGTCTCATAGAGATCTTGTGCAAACACGTCATTATGGTTTAGAAACGTATAAGTCAATCAGTTTTGAGGTAAATGACTTGACCTAGGGGCTTAACTACTTATTTTATAAAGAGCCAAAATGGCATAGGTAAGCCAAAGAACTCCATCCAATTCAAGACCTTGAGCTTGGCCTTGTCAGAGAGGACAAAGTCATGGGTCTAGGGAGAAAACACAAGCAAGAAGCTTTTAACATAACATGGATCACATTTGTGTATGGTGATGTAGTGTTTATGGTTTTCAAACTTAAAAAGGAAGAAACCTTTAGTTAGTTTATGCACCCAAATAAACTCGATACCATAAAGCTATGATTGAGCCTGTACCCAATTGTTGAATATGGACTCAACAAGATGTGCCTCATAAAATAACCAATAAAAGTATGAGATTCGAGTCATTGACATGTTTTATTAAATCCAAAAAAATCAAATATAATATTAAGTATATTATATTGAAAGGGAGGTATATTACATCATTAAAAACCTCAAATACAAACTTGTATAATATCTTTAATACTATGATTACTTCCACCAAAATAAATTACATTCAATAATACAAACTCTTATAAAAATACCATTAAATAAAAAACTACTTAAAAAATAGATTTTCAAGAAAAAACTTATTAAATACTAATCAAAGTAATTTAAAAATCCCACATAACTATATAAAGCAACAACAATATAATAGTTGAAAAAAAAAACTTCATGACCAACATAACAAGTACTTCAAATCTCATTCCTTCCACCATTATATTCAAATTTTATATAATCCCTGTTTTTTAAGAAAGCTTACTCTATAATTTTCTTTAAGAACAATTGATTTGAACTAGTTCATTAATACACATGCCTATCACAAATTAAACTAGGATTATATTAAAAAGGAATTTGTGCAACTTGAAAGGGCTATAATAATTTATAGAACAACTTTAAGAATGTTGAATTTTAGAATTGAAGTAAAAAAAGAAAGCAATCATTATTTTATAGTCCCATAACATTAATTGTCATCACCAACTTTAAAGTGTGGATTGAAACACATAAGAAAACATGGAACAAATTTGAATACTAATAAACTATATCAATGAATTTGATCTACTTCCTTACCCATATAATATAAATAATTATAAACATACATTGAGAATTAACTAATTATAATAACTCCAAAGCGAAGAAATAACTCATATGATCAAAACAAAAAATACATTGAAAATATAGAATCTATTAGATGAAGTAAAAATACATATATTTTATTAGTATAAATATCTTACATATATATATTTGTCTCAAAATTTATATTTTAAATTTTTGGTATATTATAATTATTAATAATTTCAATATTTTTTACAAATTTTTTATCGATTGATAATAAATCATGTCAATTTAAATATATTAAGAATTTGAAAAAAAAATTAGAAAAAGAGTTTTAAACTCTATTTTATGGCAAAGATATTAAGATTTTTTGATTGACTTCTCTAAGAAAAAAAGGAAAACTTTTAAGTGATGGTTAAATAGACGTCAAATTCAAGGTCGAAATAAAAAAGAACACAATCACGAACATCACAACCCACCCCCACTAAAGGCTGTCATTGTAGAACACCTCTCGACATAATTATATGTATTTATTATATAACAACAATATTAATTGTTGGAAACAGATCGATATATTTAATAATAGATGATTAGAAAGATATTTATAATGATAAATTCGTTCTTAAACTTGTAAACCAAAACAATAAAGAAAAAATCATTACGTCGGAGGCATTTTCATTAGCAAGGCCTTAGTGAAGATTTGTCTCTGCATATTCTAATTTTGATTCGATGTCAAGTCACAATTGTCACACACTTGGGAAACAATAAACTATAAACCATGCCACGTCATATACCCAATCGCTTTGAGACAAAGAAAATGCTCACAAAGGACAAAAATATGAAGACAAAGATCATTCTAGAAAATAAGCACATTTTTTATGATATAGGAAAACTACCTTCATTTTGGCTTCCAAACTAGAATATAATATCATAGTGCCATATACCTTCTTCATGACATTGACCAACCAAATGGGTGCACCCTCTGCATCAAAAAGTCTCAGATTGACGTATTTAGAATGTCAGGCATGTTTTTTATTGGATTATCCCTATTAACCACCCAAACAATCATATTCTTTGAGACTTGGGCATACCAAATGCTAATATACCCATCACTATCATGCTCTCTATCACTATCATTGCAAGTGTGCTTGACATTAGAAGGTTCAGAACATTTGTCTGTCATTTGTATATTATCTTTGTACACCTAAGTTGGCCTAATGGTGAAGAACTTGTGCTCCTGAAAGGGAGGTCACAAGTTCAAATCTTGCAGGGAGTAAGGTGTGGATGCCTCATATTTAAATCATAGTTATATACCTCCTACATACTGAGAATATGAGGTGGTCTCATATGTTGTAAGCTACCTCGCAGACCATAACCAAGAAGTCTGACATCATGGTCATTAAAAGCATTCCATTTCCACCTATTAGTATTTGATCATATAAAAGGCTTCATATTGTTATTATATGCACATTGTGAATACTCTATTTATTCCCACTATATCAAAAGGCATCTCAAAGCATGTAGTCTAGATCCACATAAGAGGGTTGCCAAATATTTGGGCTCAATTGTCATTGTAATTATCTCGACTACCTTCACATATCTTGGCATGCCAACTTTATTTTCCCAAGGAAGATAATATAATACTATATTTCGAATTCACATGGCTTATACGTTATATAAAACACCACAAATTTAATCATGCTAATCTGCATAGAAATTTATTGTCCAATATTGGGCTCCCAAATATAATATATTATGATGATATATATAATATATATATGAACTGTATTAAATATATTAATATATAATATTATAAAAATTATATAACAATAAAATAAAATAAAATGATAAAAATAAATTTTGTTCCCTTTCTCCAGACATCTCTTACCATAAATATTTGTGGATTGTGAAAGCCATAAACCATAAGCTTTAATTATTCGAAACGTTGAGAAATTTTTAGTTAAAGGTCATATAAAATGAAAGCTTAAGGTAATTAAATTAAATTACTTGGAGAGTGTGAAATTTAAGGAAGCATGTTGATCATTGCATGCATGGGAGAATTGTGTAAATGGAAGCAACGTGTTTAACTCTTTGCTGAGAAATGAACTCATGACCTATGGAAGAATGATCATAAAGCTAAATAATAATTAAAGGCTTTGTAAATGCACTTTTTTAGTAATTCATGATTAGGACTAAATACAACTACTAATCCATAATTATTGGTGCATATTTCATTTAGACACTTAAACGTATTTAGTGTCTCGAAGACGAAGTTGGTGGATGAGGTTAACAACGAGCAGACAATAACAATCCTGGTGGTGAATGATGCCTCCAAGGGAACCCTTAGTGTGTTTTACCTATAAGCTAACAAACACACCCTCAACCTCCACATAGTGCTCGATTTATTTACCCTGTAGAAGCTCCATGACATCAATAATGGCACCATGTTATCCACCACATTGTGCTAGACCATCAAAATGAGCTTGATAATTCATTAACATTACGGATCTCAAGGGCGGTAAATTTAGTTTCGAGACCTCCATTAAGGGAAGTGCTCAAAACCTTGGTGCCTAGAGTGTAAAAGATCCCTTGAGATAAAGTATGTTATTTGGGATGAAGGATCCCTTGAGATGAATTATGTTCTTCAAGATGAAAGATCCCCTAAGAGAAGTGTGTTGTTCAGGATGAATCTCATGAACAACTATGGTTGGAAAATATTTCGTCTTCCCTTCCTCTCTAGTGAAGAATTATGGCAATGATTTCATTACCTCTACTTTGATATAACTAACACGTATCATTATGGATCATTGTTACATTGATGTTTCAATTATAAATTTAATGTAGTTACATGTGTAGGCTAAATTATATGGGATAAGTGTTATCCATATGTCACCACAAAGAAATATGTTTGCCTTTCAAATGGTAACATGTTCCTTAATGCTAATATTTTATTAATATTACATTATATATAATATAATATTATTTTATTACATTATTTTTTTGGGATAGATATGTGGTATTTATTAAGGCCCCCAGCACAAATTAAAAAAGATTACAAACCAGACCTTAAGCCAAAATTGAAAAAATAAAAGAAACCAGAAAGGCCAATCGTAGATCCTTGGCCAGACATGAACCAAAAACCAGAAACGGCCAAAAGGCCACCAACAGAAAAACCCTGCTTTTCAAACAATCAAAAATTGACAGTAGTAGCAAAGCCTTCAGTTAGAAGGAAAAAAATCTCGAAGACTCAATGTCTTACCCTTTTTACCTTTTTTCTTTTTTACCTCCTGCCAAATGCCTTGATCTAAGTTTACCACCACCAATTGTAAGTCCTGCTTCTAAAAATCTGCATTTGTATTTGCAAGTAGCTCTTTATCTAAATCTAAAGTTTTAGATTAATGTCATTTTTTGACTCATATTGTCTTCTTTGTGGGAAGGTTATGAGCTTTTTCATTTGTCTCCAAATTCAGCTCTTGTTCTTTATCAGAACCTGTTATTTCTTCTTCCTCTCTATCTCTAGATTATGCGTTTTTCCAAAGATTAGTATTTTAGAAGCACTCTTCAGCTATAACAGTCGGATCTAGAGTGCTCCATTTATTCAAGGTAGATTTCTCTCATTTATGCTTCCCTACTTTAGAATGATCCAAAGAATAAGAAGCATGAAGATGACTAGGTAACTTGCAGTTATGACATCTGAATGTTGTATTCTGATAGTCTAAAGCTTGAACATGCAGTACTTCCCCATATTTCAATAAAATTTTCTCTAGAAATCCTTTACTCAAATCAATCTCTACACATATTCTAGCATAAGTGCATAGACCTGCAGTAGCCCTCTCATGAGCATTTTTAAAAAAAGACCCCAAAGCATTACTTATTTCCTTATAGTCATGCCAAAAATGCAAGGGTAGGTTAGGGAGCCAAACCCATATTGGTATTTTTGTTATAGAAAGGGTATTTGGATCAAACTTCAGAAACCAAGGAGTAATGAACAACCTTGTAGTACCCAAAACCAAGGGCCCTCCGAGATGCATTTCTGATAATCCTTCTCATTACTAAATGAACAATAAAAAAAACTTTAGAGCATAAAGAAATCTCACATTGGGTTGTCCAAGCTGCATATATCCATTGATATATGGCAATCGAGGAAGGCCACAAGGCATTAAATTTGTAGATCACTGCATCTTTAATTAAAGTCTGATAATACTCATCTAGTCCCTGATTTAAAATCTCCATAGAAGGTTCCTCTTTTCCCTACTCTACAATATAAACTTGTGGTGAAATTTTTGCATAATTTAGCTTGGAAGTGGCATTTCTAACCACTTCTTTAAAAGTTGCAGGTTTGGAGGAGGAAGTTTGATTTAAATCTACCACAAAGTCATGAAAATGAGTTAATCCTTACCTAAATGGTAGGATGATAAAGAAAGAGGATCCTACAATTCTCTACCTTGATGCACCAGACATTGAAACTCTACTAGCACACCTAAGGATGTTACCAAATTCAGTTTTAAATCTTCCACCTGATCTAAACCATTTGTCTAAATGCAAAATGTTTTCCTTGAAAGGGCCTTAACCAGGATTTGAAACTTAGGGTTTTCCACCTCTACCTCTTGTTGGTTTTTTGAAACTCCCCTACTGAAGGTCGTGTCATCCCCAAGCACCTTGCTTGAAATAGCTAAAAAACCCTCTTGCTCTAATCTCATGCGTCCTTTTGTTTCCTGGCATAGCAGACTAGTTATGGTTTTCCTCTGCCCCATTGCCTCCTCCATCCCATACTTGCCTTCTACTCTTTCATTTACAACCTCTCTCTTCCTTTGCACCCTTAGCTCCCCTAATTGTTCAAGCACATGCTCCTGAGGCAAATTCATCTGCGCCGCCACTGCTCCCTATTTCTTTTCATCGTAAAGAAACCCTAAAAATATCATCGACACTCCCATTTTTCCTCATTTTATTACATTATTATTATATTTAAATATATAGTAATATAATATTTATGAAATAGATTATTAATAATAATATATGATGTTATGCTTTTATATATGAATTGCATTAAATATAATAATATATAATGTTATAATAATATATTATTATTATAAATTATTATATTATAATTATAAATATATATTAGAATAATAAAATATATATGTGTGTTAATAAAAATCATAAATTATTACCTATATATTAGATATTATTATACATATATAATTAATTAATTATATATATATATGGGTGTAGAATGTCAAAGAGAACTTAAATATATATAAATAATAAAGGTATAGAATGTCAAGTCTTTACAGAAAGTAGAGAGAAATGAACAATTAGAATGTAATACGAGAATTGTAAATTAGTGTGGCTTCCAAAATTTATCACTCAAAAAAAACTAAACAATATGTAAACATCTTATCTTTTAATATTGAATTAACATCTTAAAAAAATTAGTCTTATGTCTCAACGCTATGCTAGATTTTTTCCTTCCACTTTTAAATTTGACCAAAAAATAATTGTTTGAAAAAGACTCAAATTTAGAACTACTATCCCTCAAATGCTATGAATGGGTAAATAAAACTCATCAATGAAAAAAAAGAACTTAGAAAAAGATTGATGGCTCAATTACTAGGAAATGATTGTCATTTGAAGACCTCGCTTAAGGGAAGGACAAAAAATATCTGCTACTATAGCAAGGGCACATAGTCATAAGAAATGGCCTTCACCATTCTAGGGCTATTCACTTCATAACCCATGGATTAAATGTAAAATGTTTTCCTTCATGTGTCCATAAAAAATAAACTTTCAAAGCCTATAAACCTTTTATTTATATTTGCATGTTTGTTGACTAACGAGCAGGGGAAAGTGGGAGAACCCTCTTAAGTCCAAATCAATGTATAAAATAAAGGCACATTGCTTTGTTATTTTCTCTACAAAAGAAAATGATAGAAAGGTTAAGAAAAGATTCCCAAAGAAAAAATGACACTTACTCACCTCTCACCTCATTTGATTGTTCAGTCATTGGCCTAAGCAAATATAACTACTAAGTTTTTAAACCCAAACAAGGAGATATGGCATTAATTTATATTCATGTGTTTTCTAATTAATAAGTAATGAAATTAAAATTAAATCAAAAATCTTAAGGTGATCATCTATGATAAAATGTATGATTTGTTTGTGGAACAAGTGTCGTGGAGTGGTATCAGTATATGTAAGTTTGATATAACGTTGTGATAGTTGAGCATTCCTAGGGTTCAAACCCTGCATCTCTCCTCACTACAAATCCAACATATCCCATGAATAAGTGTTAACAATTAACGAAGTCTTTTATAGACAAATATTTTTGAAAATATTGTAATATTTAATAATGTGACTATCTTTAGGTTAAATGCAACTTCATGTGTGATTGTTTTGGTGTCTTAGGTCTTTTTTGTCCATAATTTAAACTTTGACCTAGATAGGTGGATGAAGTGCTTAATTACAATATAGTTATGTGGATTGGAATTTATCTACTTTACTTTCTCCTAATTAGCTCTGATATGCTTTTATGTTCGATCATCTCTTTATTGTGATTGAGATTTGTTTTATTTCCTATCTTTTATTTATCACATTTTAAACTATTTTTCCTATAAGAAAACATACAACTAAACTAAATGAGAAGTACAACGAGGGGACAAGAAATGCTATTCATGTTGGACAAGAGTGGAACGGAATATAACCAATATCATTGGTCGTGATGTCATAACCCTAGCAATCGAGTCAGATGATTTACAAATGTGACATTGGCTAACATACATTAAAAACCTCAATTGCTATCTAGGCTCAGTTTTTCTCATAAAAGATGCAAATGTTTTTTATTTGACTATAGACATACGTTTATTCATTATTTAACGATAACTATAAAAAATAATAAAATATATAAATCTTCCTGAAACATTAGAAAACCGTTTTGATTTTTACTAACAGGTACTTTAATATTGGTTGTCAATGGCAATCAACGTAAAATAATGCCTATAAGGGGAAACCTTAGTACCTGCAGGGAGTAACAATCAACATGATAAAAGAAATTCACTAAGTTTGAAATATAGAAGAATGTTAGAAGTGATTAAAACATCTTATTTAGGTGTTAAATGTTTCAAACCAAAAAAGTAAGACACCAAAGCCTAAATCTATGGGAAAAAAAGGGAAAACATGGATTTATTAGTGCCCATACAAATACCACAACCAACTAACCCTAGTTTAGTTAAAAATTTTAGGAGGGAGACTGTCAAAGCTCATGTTATTGTAAGACAAATCCAGAGAATGCAGACCAATGCTTGCTAAATTCAACATTGAACCTGAAAATCTATTTTTAGAGAGATTCAGACCGATGGCCAAATTATAAAAGGCACTAGAAACATTATACACCACAACATGCTTCATATACACCACATACAACCACAACTAGCCTCATGAATACTAGATCTACAACCAACAATGCTCAAATACACCACAAAAAATAAAATAAAATGCAAAATGTTTTCCTTCATGTGTCCATAAAAAATAAAATTTCAAAGACTATAAACCTTGTTTATATATGTGCGTGTGCCATTAATTTATATTTTCATGTTTGTTGACCAATGAGCAAGGGAAAGTGAGAGAAGCCTGTAAGTCCAAATTAATTTATAAAATAAGGCACATTGCTTGGTTATTTTATCTATTAAATAAAATGATAGAAAGGTTAAGAAAAGAGTCCCGAAGAAAAAATGATGCTTGACTCACCTCATTCGATTGTTCAATCATTGGCCTAAGCAAATATAACTACTAAGTTTTTAAACCCAAACAAGGAGATATGCATTAATTTGTATTCATGTGTTTTCTAATTACTAAGTAATGAAATTAAAACTAAATCAAAAATCTTAAGGTGATCATCTATGATAAAATGTATGATTTGCTTGTGGAACAATTGTCATGGAGTGGCATTAGTATCTGCAAGTTTGATATAACGTTGTGATAGTCTGGGGCCCCTAGGTTTGAACCCTGCATCTCCACTTACTACAAGCCCAACATATCCCATGAATAAACGTTAACAATTAACAAAGTCTTCCATAGACAAATATTTTTGAAAATATTGTAATATTTAATAATGTGACTATCTTTAGGTTAAATGCAGCTTCATGTGTGGTTGTTTTGGTGTCTTAGGTCTTTTTTGTCCATAATTTAAACTTTGATCTAGATAGGTGGATGAAGTGATTTATTACAACATAGTTCTGTGGATTGGAATTTATCTACTTTACTTTCTCTTAATTGGTTATGAACTGCTTTTATGCTCAATTGTCTCTTTATTATGATTGAGATTTGTTGGATTTCCTATCTTTTATTTAACACATTTTGAACTATTTTTCTTACAAGAAAACATACGACTAGACTAAATGAGAAGCATGGAGGGGACAGGAACTGATATTCATGTTGGATAAGAGTGGAGTTATGAACCAGTTTGGGACATAAGTGAAAGCCCAAAACTCCAAATGATTATTAGACCAACACCCAACATGCTTCATATACACCACATATAGCCGCAACTAGCCCCATGAATACTACATATACAACCAACAAAGCTCAATTACACCACAAATGGCCACAACTAGTGTCACACACCCATCGAGATTTGAATGTGGGTGGGATTGGATACAACCAAGCCACTTTACCAACTCACCCTATCTCATCAGCATAATCTTATATATTATTATAATACTATTAAATATTATTATATTTTTATATGTTACATATTATGATTTATAATAACATCGTTATATTAATATAATGTAAAAATATTATAATTTAATATATATTATATAATATAATAATATTAAATATACTTATATATAAAATATCTTATATACATCGTGCCCTCATTGTTGTTTGCATATGTTTACAACCCTAATCCATCTTCCTGGTCATTAACATTCATCACTTTCGATTAACATCATACGTGACTAGACCACTCAACTTATACAGACACATAGAAAAACAACAAAGAGCATGGATTTCAAGGGTTTATTCCATGGTGCTATAAAAAAAACCAAGATTATTTCATATCTACAAGCTCATTCCAATAATATAAGGAATGGAGATCTTTGGATGAAATCTAGTTGCATCATTACAACTGAGAAAAAACCTATTATTACCTTTGACCACAATAAAGTGGAACAAGAAATAGCTACCCTAACCAAATTGGGACTTATTTATAAATTTGTGGGCTAGGAACCATATGAGCAAGATCTAAGATCTTGAGTTTTAGGGCACTGTAAAATAAAGGGAGAAGTGGATATCCATTATGGGTCAAGAGGCTTATTCATTGCAATCTTCACTTATGAAGAAAATTGATCTCAAGTATTCAAATAGAGGTCATTGTTCTTTCATAGATCAGGGCTATTCATGACACCTTAGAACTTTAATTTTGATTTCATGCAAGAAGATCCAAAATTTGCTTTAGTTTAGGTAAGGTTATTTAACCTCCCTGTACATTTGTGGGTAGACTCCATTTTTAATCATATTAGTAAATATTTTGTAGAAATGATGTGCATTTCTACTAAAACTTGTAGCAAAAAAACATATTGTTTATGCTAAGATATGTCTTCAAATGGATGTGAGGAAACCCTCCCTAAAAGGAGCTAGTTGAAGTCTCAGAAAGGAAACATTTTTGAGTAAGTTCTTGACTGTGAAATCCTTCCCTTCCAATGCTTGGTGTGTCATGCTCCTGGACATCTAGCTTGGGATTACCATGTAAGAGCAATGGCTACAATGAAGATTAAAAAAAATGATTTGTAATAAGTTGCCAACAAAGCAGGAAAAAGGCCCTGGATTAAAGGAGTTTTAATAAATTGGAAAGAAACGAGAAAAGGTCTATAAACCTTCTTGGAATGAGAAGAAGAAAGTTCAAGATGGGTTGACTTCTGCCCTTAAGTGTTTTTAGGTACCACACTAATGATGAAGAGATAATGGCTTTATTAGAATAGTAGATAGGCACCAAAAAGACAATAAAGATCTTGGGTTAATAGTTGCTTCCATTTTCGTATAAGAGCCTATTAAGTCTACTTTAAGGAATGAGCAACAAGTAGATTTGGAAAAGAGGATTTTCGCATCGTTGGGTCATTCTGAAGAGTTTTAATTTAGTTATTTGATTTAGGCAATGGAAAATCTTGTTGGGAATAAGCCTACCATGCATTCCTCAAAAAGTCATTGAGGTTTCTTTCTAGTTGTTTTTGTTTTTCTTTGGGTTTTTTTAGCTTGTCATGTTTTTTCATCACTTTTTGTTTTTGTCTTGTCTATTTTCAGTCGGTGTTTTCCTCTGACATGGAGTTTGAGCCATGAATTCCAACTAACTACCTTACTTTGTAACCTTTTATAAATTGTTATTTTTATTAATAATATTATATTATTATATATAAATTAATATATATAATTATATATAAATTAATACACACACACACATTTAATTATAATATAAGTAATAATAATCTATATATTTTGTAATAATAATGAAGGAGATGGTGAGCAGGAGTAGGTCGTAAGTGTGTCTACGCATATAAGAGAAGAAAAAACTAAAGGTTTCAGGGAAAGGAAAGGTCTTAGATCGTTAATGTGAAGTAGATGGTAATGGACATGTGAAGAGTTTAAAATATAACAAGACCTTATCAGAAGTCACAAGAGAGGTAACAACAAGTCCAAGGGTTTCAATGACTCATTCCATAGTTTTAGACTTAGTACTTGTAGAGTGACCTAATAATGTCAATCCATTTCATAATTATAATGACTATTATTATGGAAAGATTACCTTGAATATCCCTTTTTCATTTGATACCTCAATCCCATTGCAAGGATACCATTACAGTTGTGAAACCTAGGGCACATGGCACAACAAAATAATCTATCTTGATTGCCTCTGATAATCCTATAATTAGGGTTCAATCAGATCCCAAGGATCTACATTTGATGTTGGTGGATGTCCCAATCCTCCTTGCTGACTCAACCCTGGAGTCGGAGCTTAAGGAGGAATACATCAATGTTTTAGATAAAGATATGGCATCGATGTCATTAATCTATAAATATTTGGGGAAACATCCATCAATTGAGGAGTTTTACCTTTGGACAAAAGATGCCTAGTCAAATTATGACCCTCCCACAATCTCTTTGATGGAAAAAAATTATTTTGATTCATTTCATTTCATTTAAAGACTATGCTTTTGTGATGGAGCATGAACCTTGGTTTGTTAGGAAATGAGGGCTTTTAATTTATCCTTGGATTCCTTTATTTGATGCCTTTTCCTTTCAAATTTATTTGGTGCTAATTTGGGTAAGGCTTTATAATTTACCCTTGCTCATGTAGACTCAGGGACTATTAAAACACATATTAGGTCTTATGAAGGACTTTATCAAATTGGATGAATCCTTTGTTGGATTTCAAAATAAATACACTAGGGTTTGCATGATAATTGATATCTCCAAACCTATTATTCACAAAATCAAAATTGTCTCCTCACGGGGGGTTTGGACCCATTTTTTTAATTTTGAAGGCTTGCCTTTTTGTTATAACTAGTCAGGGTATAAGACTTTAGAATGCCAATCTGATCAATAACAAGCATTGCTTTCTATTCATCTACAATAATGGCCCCAAAATGTTGGAAATTTGCTATAAGACCATCACTTATCACCTGATGTTTCACAACATTCCAAGATTATGGAGAAAGTGAGTAGGATTGAATGTGTTATAGTATTTTCTTCTCCCCTATTAAATTTGGATGATGTGTCTCCTACCCCTTTTAAGAATCATGTTATTTATCCAAATCTAGAGAAACCACCCTTTGAAGTTATAATGTCAAGTGTGTCTTTATTGGAATTTAATCAAGCTAGGGTGAATGATGGTAGCCAAAATATGTGTTTCAAAAAAATAGTGGAATCAAATATTAGAACCGTGGATATTATGCCATGGTCATAACTAAAAAAGGATAATAGTGTTCAGTCATACATGGTCCCAAATGAAACAATAATTGATATGAGCACAAAGCAATAGATTTTTGACCTTTCACATGTTTTGGTACCCCCCTTCTTGAGCTAGATTTGGAGGAATCTACTTCTTCCTAGGATAATGAAACATAATTTGGACATAGGGAGATCCTCACCATTTCTCAAACATGTTCATTATTAACCAAACCAAATTGTGGAAAGAAAAGTAGAAGAGGAAGAAAAATGAAAGCAAAAAGACTTCAACTGGATGCTTTAAATATGATTGGGAAGGGCATTCAATAGACAATGGAGGCACTTCTTTCTCATAATGTTAAAAGGGTGCTTGTCACTCGTGAGTGACACTCCTTTTAGTGATGTAGTTGGTGTGTTTTGGTATTTTTGATGTTGCATGTAAGGATTTTAGGTTCATCTATTATATTTAGGATGTAGGCATCTCATTGAGTATATGAATCATTTGATAGTGTTTCCAAGATTTTTTTGAAAAACTAAATTTTTTATTATCTTTATTTTAATTAAAGGGTGAGGGGCCCCACAACCCTCAATCATCGATAAAGTAAATAAATATTAATTTATATATTTCAATAATATATATATATATATAATTATCTATATAATATACCATATACTATTATAATATATCATATTTATAATTAATATATATATAAATATAAACTCTAGAACATCAAGGTTTTGTCCTGAATCAGTGATATTATAGTATAGATTGGAGTCTCACATCAGATGTGGAGCCCTACCACAATCAAATCATCTCTCATGACATCCTCACCCACCCTTGATAATATAAAATGACCAATCAAATATGTCTCCACACTGCAAGCTATGAACCCCTTTGTAATGGTCCAAGTCATGTACATTCTCTAGTTGCCTTGCATCTGGGTTTTATATGCGATATGAGCCTTTCAGTGTCTGAGATCACTTGAAATACCCTATCATTACCCCTCACCATCACCACCCAACTCACCTTAAAATATTTCAACACTTTATGTTTTATATGGCCTTTCCCTTTCCTATTTTCCATTGCTCAAGCTTACAACATGTATGATGGAAATTTTGAGCACTTGATATCTGGACATGCAAATTAAACAAAATCATTCAAAACATTAATCTACTATTAAAATATGGACCCAATTATCAATAAAATTCAAATATAAATGAAACAATCAAACCAACATTAGATTCTAAAAGCTAATTGCTCTAAATCAAGATTCAAACAAAAAGAAAAGACTAAGTGATTATAGATGGAGATTGCTTACACGTTGACTCAAAATTGTAGCATGATGTTAACTTGATCAATGACTTGGATGATAGCATGGATTCATGGATTTGTGATTGATTTACTCATTGTTAACATGGAAACTCATGTAGTTGTTAATTAGTTTGGTTATGGAGGATGGGTTGGTTTAATTAGTCCATGAAGGGAAGATCAATGGCCAATATTCAAATTTGGGATGAAGAGGATCAATGGTGGAGGATTATCCAAGTATTTAAAAATTCTTTGGAAGCCTCTATAATATAAGCTTTTAGAGAAGAATGCCTAAGATAGAGAGGATTCTAGAATTGGAGAATTCTAGAATCTATTAGGGGGGTAAGCAATATTAGTATGGGATTAGGATTAGTGATTAGATAAGTGATTGGTGATTAGGGATGTAAGAAAGCCTAAGAATAGGCTAGGGTAGGTGGGATTAGAATTTAAAACTCCAATATAATAAACAAGTGAGATTAGTTGGTGGATAAAACATGATTAGAAGAACTAATAGGTTGGTGGGGATAATATAAGGTTAGTGGACAAAGAATAACAAAGGGGGGATGTTAGATAAATGATTAGAAGGGGTGATATTAGGATAGAATTAGATGGGATAAATAAGATAAACAAAATTAGTGTCGACTAATATTATTATTAGTGATTATCAATGAAGGGAGTGAATTTAGATATAGACATTTTTCTCCTCTTTGAAAGGGCATTGTGAGTGGACAAAGTGGAAGGAGTAATGGTATTTCAAATGAATGTTAGTAAATGATGTTAGTGGGTATGATGCCCCCTCGAGGGCACATACAAGGATGAAGGAGTTAGATGGCCACTCAAAAAGAAGAAATGAGGGGTGGGATGCACCGTATAAATAAGGGTATGTGATGCTAGATGTGAGATAAACAATGAAAAAGATGAACTCCACCTGAATAGTGTGTTATAAATTTATGATTCCTTTGGAAAAAACATATGCATAGAGAGGGGAAATGATTGTGTCATGGTTTTCAACACATTATAAGAGGGAATCAACCATAAAATGGTGATGATAAGATAAAAGGTCACAAGCTTTAGACATATCCTAGGCAAGGACACATGCCAGGGAGAGTTACAGACCAAGATAAGACTTGATTTGATAATATTAATGGTAATTGTAGCTCAAAATTGAAGGTTGAGTGATATGATGAGGGATGGGAGAGAGAAGAATTGATATGGTTGAGTGACCAAAATATGAAGGAGAAAAATTAAGTTGCATAACGTCGAATCAATGATCCATTATGTGATTAATAGTTATGATTCCCCTATCAAGGACACATGTCAGGGGGCAAGAAATGATAATAAAGTTACAGTCTTGGTCATGCCCAAATTGAAAGAGGAAACTATAAACTTTAAATGATGAATTGACCAATCAATTATAATGGATGACTAATGGAATAAAATATGGATGTTATAATTTGTCTAGCCCAATTGAGAGGGGTAGGTGATTGATGAAAATATTAGAGATATGATTGTGGGAATGGTGATTGATCAAAAGACTAGTTGATTAATGATTGATATTATATCTTAAGGATTTGACTAATGCAGGACTTGGGAATGATGAAGAACAAGAGGGATGTGATGATGAATAATGGGAAAAGAGGAAAGAATGGTCGAGATGACCTTAGACAAGTTATATGATTAAGCACTACCTACATAGTCTAAAAAGACCTCAAGCCAATGTAATTCAAACTAGATTAGAGGATGATGATGATGGATTAGAATATTAGGATGATGATGGTTGTTAGACATATTATTTTTTAGATTGTTGTTAGATGTGATGATGATGGGATTGAGAGTTGAGTTGAGATGTTAGATACTGATGACTAGATAGATGATAGATGCGTGATTAGAAGATATAGATGTGACGATAAAGGAATTGGAGGAATGATTGGATACTATATGAGTGGGTTAAGATGATTGAGTTGATGATGGGGTTAAAATGATTTAATAGATTAGGATACATGATCTAGCCATCATTGTTATAATAAGGCTCACCATAGTCTAAGCAATCTGACGTAAATATAGCTCTAGGGAGTATGGACCTTGATATAAGTATGACCAATAGGACGTTGTGCCAAAATGCATGATTATAAAAGGGGAAAATAGTGAACTCTACTATTTGCCCAATATTAGATGGAACCTGATAGTATCATTGTAACTTTTGGTGTCATCATAGGATCCTCATTCAGTGCCCAATAGACAAAAAGAGACACTATGTAAGAATAAAAAATAAACAAACAAACAAAACATAAGGCAAACAAGTAAAATATTAGACAAATAACACACATAAATACCTACATGCCATGTCATAATGTCTTGTCCAATGGTCCTGATGAAAGTCAATGGGATGATGAAAATTTTGAGCAATTGATATTTGGATATGCAAATTAACCAAAATAACTCAAAACATCAATCTACTATTAAAATCTATAGCCAATTAGGAATAAAATGTAAAGATAAATGAAATATTCATACCAGTATTAGATCTTAAAATCTAATTACTCCAAATCAAGATTTAAACAAAAAGAAAAGACTAAGTGATTATAGATGGAGATTGCTTATAAGTTAACTGAGAATTTTTAACATGATGTTGACTTGATCAATGACTTGGATGATAACATGAATTCATAGATTTGTGATTGATTTTCTCTTATAAGCATAAAAGCTCATGTATTTGCTAATTATTTTGGTCATGGAGGATGGTTTGGTTTAAATAGGCCTTGGAGGGAAGATCAATGGCCAATATTCAAAGTTGGGATGAAGAGGATCAATGATGAAGGATTATCCAAGGAATTAAAAATTCCTTGGAAGCCTATAGAATAGAAGCTTCTAGAAAGGAAGGTATACGATAGAGAGTATTTTAGAATTGGAAAATTTTAGAAACCATTAGGGGGATAGGCAATATTAGTAAGGGATTAGGATAGGTGATTAGGGACTAGTGATGTAGGAAAGCCTAGGAATAGGCTAGGATAGGTGGGATTGGAATTTAAAATTCCAATATAATAGACAAGTGGGATTAGTTAGTGGATAAAACATTATTATAAGAATTAATAGGTTGGTGGGGGTAATATAATGTTAGTAG
Organism: Torreya grandis; assembly: GCA_037957365.1. Lineage (NCBI taxonomy): Eukaryota > Viridiplantae > Streptophyta > Pinopsida > Cupressales > Taxaceae > Torreya > Torreya grandis. Next base: position 1,618,077 of record JARHVA010000400.1, read on the forward strand.
ATGAAGAATAGTGAAGGGGGATGTTATATAAATGACTAGAAGGGGTGATATTAAGATAGCATCAGATGGGATAAGATAAGTGAAATTAGTGTCGACTAATATTAATATTAATGATGATAAATAAAGTGAGTGAATTTAGGTGTATATATTTTTCCCCTCTTTGAAAGGGCATTGTGAGTGGACGAAATGGAAGGAGTAATGGTATTTCAAATAAATACCATTTTATGAATGAATGTTAATAAATTATGTTAGTGGGTATGATGGCTCCTTGAAAGGACATGCAGGGATGAATAAGTCAAATGGAAACTCAAAAATAAGAAATGAGGGGTGGGATGCACTAGATAAACAAGAGGATGGGATGTTATATGTGAGATAGAAAATGAAGAAGGTGAACTCGACCTGAGCAATGAGTTACAAATTAATGATGCCCCTGGCAAAGACATATGCACAAGGAAAGAAAATGATGTGTCACCATTATTGACACACTTCAAATGGGAATCAACTGTAACATGGTGATGATAAGATAAAAGGTCACAAGCTTTAGACATATCCCAAGCAAGGACACATAACAAGGAGACCTACAGACCAAGATAAGACATGATTTGATAAGATTAATTGTAAGTGTAGCTCAAAGCTAAAGGTTGAGCGACATGATGAGGGATAAGAGTGAGAAGAATTGATATGGTCAAGTTACCAAAATATGAAGGGAAAAAATTGAGTTATATGGCATCTAATCAATGAGTCATAATGTGATTAATAGTGATGATGCCCATATCAAGGACATATGCTAGGGTGAGAGAAATCATAATAAAGTTATGGTCTTGGTCATGACCTAATTGAAGGAGGAAATTTTAAACTTTAAAATATGAATTGACCAATCAGTGATAATGGAAGAAAAGATGGATGTTATGATTTGTCGGGCCCAATCGATAGGATTGGGTGATTGACAAAAAGATTAAGGAGATGATTGCAGGGATGGTGATTGATTAAAAGATTGGTCGATTAATGATTGTTATTATGCTCAAGGATTTGACTAATGACTTGGGAATGTTGAAGAACAAGAGGGATGTGATGATTAATTATGGGGAAATAGGAGAAAGAGGTTGAGTTAACCTTAGACACATGATGTGACTAAGCACTACCTACATAGTTAGAAAAGACCTTAGGCCAATGTAGTTCGAACTAGATTAGAGGATGACAATGATGGATTAGAATATTAGGATGATGATGGTTGTTAGACATGTTATCTATTAGATAGTTTTTAGATGTGATGATGATGGAATTGATATTTCAATTTAGATATTAGATACTAATGACTAGAGAGATGATAGATGGGTGGTTAGAGGATATAGATGTGATGATAAAGGAATTGGATGAATGATTGGATACTAGATGAGCAGACTAAGATGATTGAGTTAATGATGGGATTAAGATGATTTAACATATTAGGAGAAATGATCAAGCCATCATTGTTATAATAAGGCTCATAATAGTCTAAGCAATCTGATGTAAATATATCACTAGGAAGTATGACCCATGATATAAGTATGACCAATAGGACGTTGTGCCAAAGTGCATGATTATAAAAGGGGTAAATAGTGAAGTTTGCATGTGACATCCTGATTTCACCCTTGTCAGGGGATCTCTAGCTCTACCAATTAGAGCACAATTGATTACTTCTCGTATTAGCAATTAAACACGGAATTATACCAGAATGATAAAGTAGCTAGAAACTTGAGACAGCAAAGAATTTGAGAGACAATACACACCCTTGTATTAAATACTACTAGAAGAAAATACAATAAGGAAGATGCCACTTCTTCCTCCACCTCAAAGGCTTGCCACACCTCAAGACCTTCTTCCCTCTCTCTCTTGCTCAACACAACAACTCTAAAGCCTGAGTTGTTATCCCTCCTTGAATGCTTCAGCTGATCTCCTTGACCTTACACCTGTAGATCTCCTTGACCTTGCTTGCTTCAATGCTTTTACTTGCCTTAGAATAATTACAATACATGTCTTATGGGTCTTTAAATAGGATCCCATGCTTACAAAAAATAGAACTCTAACTACTAAAATTAGACACACAGCCCGCGACTTAAATTAGCCCCTTAGCATGCAAACACTCGGTTCAACTAACTAATTGTTCATGCAACAAACAGTTCTGGACCGCACAGGCGATCGACGCCGGTCCCTGCTTGTCTGGTGCTGTCGACGTCGGCTGACTCCCTACCGTCGCTGGTCTCCTTCTCCACTGCATCTGACCGACGTCGGTCATACTGCCGACGCCGGTGGCTCTGGTTCTTCAGCATCCTTCCTTGTGTCTGCAAATAGTTGAAGCTTTTAGCTCCACACCTTAACAATCTCCCACTTGGAGATAAATAGCTGCAACTTGTACCTGTACCTATACACCATCTATTTTGTTCCTTAGGCTCTGTATCCCTCTTCAATGTCACTCTTGAAGACCAACCACCACTTAAACCTGTGATGTAATACCTGTATCTTATGCCACAAGAATTTTGTTGCTCCCAAATTCTCCATGACATACTTCTGAACCAACTCTACCCTTAGCTTAGAAAACTCCCTGTATATGAAACCCTGCAACAAGTAACACAATACAGTAACAGGATAATGTAGCTAATATTATCCAACCTGGTAAAGATAAAATACAATGGTCAAACCTCCATTATTCTGCAGCATAATCAAGACCATATACCATAGCCTTCTGTCTCATGTGTCCATCCACTCTCTTCTCTAAAACGGGAATCCATCCCTCTATCCAGTGCTTCCTTCCAGCTGACAACACTACCAACAAATATCTGTTTGGTTCTCCAAGGACTCACACTCCTCATCCATGCCAAGCTCCCACTGTTTCTAGATTCTACCTGCATTGCTTCTTCCATCTTCCTAGTTCATGACTATCAGTAAGCAATATAAAGAAGGTGAACAATGAATATGAGGTTCACATACCTTTCATGACCTCCACATGGGTGTTTGAGACCTATTAATTCACCCAACATCCGTTCTAGTGACCGATCTAGGCCATCTCCCAATCTGCTCCTGACCGATGTCGGTTCCTTGCACTGATCCTGACTACCGACGTCGTTTCCCTGGCCTACGCCGGTGTCCCTCCTGCCGACGTCGATCCTTATGACCAATGTCGGACTTCTCCTGTCTGACCTACCGACCCTGTTGGGCTGCACATGATCAATGTCGGTACCTGGATGACTGACGTCAGTGCCAAGCTACCGACATCGGTGTCTGTGTGTTCCTGTAAGTGATGAAATTTTCATCCGCGAGCTCTTCTTGGATAATACCTCTGTCCATGCTGCCCTGCTCATATTTATTTAGCCCCTGTGACTGATCTTTGTCCTTCATCTCCTCCATAAACACCAAGGCTTCTTTGTTCCTATCAAAAGCATCAAATTTCCTCTTTCTGCAATGAACTGTATATGTGCTTTCCAAATTTGAACACATACCTTTTGAATCAAGAACCTCCATTCCCTTCTTGTTCTTGTGACCAAGCCTATTAGGCCACATCTTCGAGTCTACACCAGAAGTAGAATCAGTAATACAAGTAGACAGATAAAGAGTATCTACTTTCTTACCTCTTGCTAGAACAAGTGCTCCCTTAGTGACCTTCCAAGAATCCGCTGTGAGGGTTATTGTGCATCCCTCATCTCCCAACCTTCCTACAGAAATCAGACTCTGCTTCAAAATTGGAACATGCATGACCTCTTTCAACACCCACGTGTTGTCAATCTGCAATCTCAGCTGCACTTTCCCTTTGCCAACTATCTGACAAGGTGTACCATCCCCTAAATAAAGAACTCCAAAGTCTCCCTATTCATACTCGTAGAACAAATCTCTGTTTGGGGATGCATGGAAAGATGAACCAGAATCTAAAATCCATGATCCTACCTGACTATCCGAAGAAAGTATGAGAGCATCCTGCATCACAATATTTGCATTCTTTGCTTCTTCAATACCTGCATGTTGATTCTCTTTATCTCTCAACCAACACTCCTTCTTTGTATGTCCTTTCTTTCCACAAAACTAGCAGGTAATACCTTTGGACTTGGATCTCCTTCCCGACCTTGATTTCCCTTGCTCAACCTTCTCCCTTTGCCTTTCCCTGCTTTCTGCACTTAGAGCATTCCCTGATGATTCACTTGTGCTTCTCCTGCGTATTTCTTCATTCAAGATCACACTCACAACATCATCAACTTTTAAGATTTTAGAAGCAGATGCAGAATTACTTACTGCCATAACCAAACCGTCCCAACTTTCAGGCAAAGAACATAAAATCAAGAGAGCCTTTACCTCATCATCAAAAACAATATTGACTGAAGCTAGTTGGTTTACCAAACCATGGAAATCACTGAGATGAGTATGTACCGATCCACCTTCCTGTATTTGCAAAGTAAATAGCTGCTTCATAAGATATACCTTATTAGAAGCCGAGGGCTTTTCGTATAAATTTGCCAAGGACTTTATCAACTCTTCCGTTGTCTTGCACTGTGATAAGCTATAAATCACAGATATGACCTTCAACACCTGCATGGCCACTTTCAAAGAATTCATAAAATGATGCAAGGCTCAACCTTATGGAACCGAGAGCCTTCCGATCAAGAACGTTCCATTCTTCATCCTTCATATATGTGGGCTTGCATGCAACCCCACCCAACGGGAAGTACAAATCCTTCTGATACAGATAGCCCTCAATCTGCATCCTCTAATGTTGATAATTCTTGCAGTTAAACTTCTCCATTCGTAGCCTGCTTTCTTCTGCCATTGCTCAACTCCCACTCAAACAGAAAACCCTGTGAATGACCTGTAATCAAAAACAATACCCTGCTTCCTGCAAACCTGGCTCTGATACCACTTGTCAGGGGATCTCTAGCTCTACCAATTAGAGGACAATTGATTACTTCTCGTATTAGCAATTAAACACGGAATTATACCATAATGATAAAGTAGCTAGAAACTAAAGACAGCAAAGAATTTGAGAGACAATACACACTCTTGTATTAAATACTACTAGAAGAAAATACAATAAGGAAGATGCCACTTCTTCCTCCACCTCAAAGGCTTGCCACACCTCAAGACCTTCTTCCCTCTCTCTCTTGCTCAACACAACAACTCTAAAGCCTGAGTTGCTATCCCTCCTTGAATGCTTCAGCTGATCTCCTTGACCTTACACCTGTAGATCTCCTTGACCTTGCTTGCTTCAATGCTTTTACTTGCCTTAGAATAATTACAATACATGCTTTATGGGTCTTTAAATAGGATCCCATGCTTACAAAAAATAGAACTCTAACTACTAAAATTAGACACACAGCCCACGACTTAAATTAGCCCCTTAGCATGCAAGCACTCGGTTCAACTAACTAACTGTTCGTGCAACGAACAGTTCTGGACCGCACAGGCGATGCTTGTCTGGTGCTGCCGATGTCAGCTGACTCCCTGCCGTCGCCGGTCTCCTTCTCCACTGCATCTGACCGACGTCAGTCATACTGCCGACGCCGGTGGCTCTGGTTCTTCAGCATCCTTCCTTGTGTCTGCAAATAGTTGAAGCTTTTAGCTCCACACCTTAACAACCCTATGTTTTATAACCTTATAAATCCATGCATTAATATGGTTATTAGTTGATTATTATTGCTTTGATTTGAGATATATATATATATATATATATATATTGATTATGGGATAGTGATATGTTGCTTAGCTTACATGATGTGATAGTTGCATTTTCTTATTCTGTATATTGTGGATGTATATTGGTTAGTTAGGTATCATTTGTTGATACATATGATGACTCTAACTAACTACCCACTTGTCATGATGTGGATGCAAGATTAATCCTTCTTTTAGAGCATGATGGAAGGAAAACATCATCAGAAAGGATGGAATAGATGGGATGATTAGGGGATGATAGAGGAATTGCTAGTGACCCAAACTCACACACCACATTAGAATAACTTGTTGACTCTTTTGTTTGATCTAATTAGCTAGTTAGTATGGTTGGAATACTTGAATATTTTTGCAGTGATCATATTTTAGTTTATGCATAGATTACGATTAATTTCAAATGATGATTGCTTATTGATTATTATGTTTGTGTGACATTATTACTTAGCAAACTAGTAATATGTATTATTTAATGCATCTTTTTAAAGGTAGTTAAAGACATTGAAATTAGACTTTAAAGCAAATTCGATTAAAAAAATCTTAGATGTAACATTAAAATATTTCAAATATAGTTTTGGCAATTATTATTATGCTAACATTTAATGTTTATATATATATATATATATATATATATATATATATATATATATATATATATATATATATATATAATGAAAATCGATAATGACTTAGGCAATCCTCACTTTAAACTAATAAATAGACATTTTCTAAATTAAAATGCTAATTTCCCTATGTAGATTATCCTAGTTAAATGTTGCAATGTTTAGATAATAAATCCATTTCTACATGACATGTAAATTATTAGTTAACTTTAGCTTTGTCAAATACTTGGCATACTTAACTATTCATTGCATGAATTCAACTTCAAATAAGAATGGCTTGTTTATTAAGGAAATGTTTAATTAATCGAATATGAGTAGTCTATTGATGATCTTAAGTTTTGTAAGTTGAATTAAAAATTTCATGATTATGGATTTTAAACTAAAAATACCGGTTGCTTCAAACGCCATGAAAATTGGAAATAGCTTGAGTCCTTGCCATAGATTGATGAACAAATAACATGAAAACACAGACTAAGCTTTAGTTAAAGCCATTGATTGATGATTAATTAACATGCAAAAATAAGGGTTACAACAGAATTAGAAGGGAAATGGATTTATAAAATAAGTCTTTAATTGTTTAAAAAGGGATGGAGATAGAAATAAAAATATATATGGAAATGGAAAAGACAGGAGGATTTGGAGAGAGTTGGAGAAAACAAGAAAAGCCAAGTGTATTCTTCATTCAGGAAATTATCTTTCAAGGTTGGTTCTATATTATTGTGTGTAATATGGTTATGGTTTGAATTTTTCATGATCGACACATACATATCTACGATTTGTTAAAATCGAATTTAATATAGAAACCAAACAAAATTGATAGCATTTTATTTCTTGAGTGAACAAGGCAATGGTTTTTATATTAAACATAGAGATATTATAAGTTGAAAGTATTACGCTCAGCTCAATGGAAACCCTATAAAAAATAATTAGGAAATTAGTTATTTGGTGTAATTATTGACAATTTTGCCTCACAGGTCAAAATCAATCACCCCTACCATTCAGAACTTCGCATATCATGCCAATTTGTCTTGTGAATCAATTTTGGTCCTGAATAAGCCGAAGGGAATCCTCAAAGGAAGAGGTCATTTGTTCAAAATTTCAAAGGACACTTGGTAAGAATCCTGAAGGATATGTACCCTTCGGGAAGGTTCACTTCACGAGTTTCAAAATGCTTTTTCAATTTTGTTGAGGGTCATTTCATTAATTCCAAATGGTCCTTTATAGGTTTCCCAAAGGGTTCTTTCCCTTCAAGAAGTTTCTTCACAAAAAGCTCGAAGGGCAATTGATAAATTCTGAGGGATTTTCTTCCGATCGAAAGGTCCATTTACAAAATTTTGAAGGGTTCATTCCCTTCAAAAAAAGGTATTTTCAGAGATAAAGTGGACCATTTCATTTTATCAAAGGGTCAATTCCATGGAAAAGTGGACCATTTCATTTTGTCGAAGGGTTACTTCCATGGAAAAGTGGATCATTTCAATTTATCCGAAGGGCAGGTGGACAATAAATTTTTTTCAAAGGGTTCAATACAATTTTGCTAAAAGGATTTTTTTCTCTTTTAAAGGACCATTTGCAAAAATGTTGAAGGGCTTTTCCAAGAAACCCGAAAGGCCAAAAGGACACTGTAAAAACCCAAAGGGTAGAATCCCTTCGAAAAAGTCATTTAAAAGCCTAAAGATTTAATTCCTTTGGACTTTTTATCCGAAAGAAATGGACATTTCCAAACACCCGATGATAGAATCCCTTTGGGAAGGTTCTTTTACAAAAACCCGAAGGTCACTTGGAAAATTTTGAAGGGACATTACAAGAATCCCAAAGGGTAGAATCCCTTTAGGAAAGTTCATTTTCAGGAATCTTGAAGGGTAGAGTCCCTTCGAGAAGGTTTGTTGCAAGGAATTTCGAAGGGTATGTGCCCTATAGAAAAAGTCAAGCTGAAAGGAAATAATTCCTTTGGACTTTTTGTCTGAAGGAAGTTTACAAAGGCAAAAAAGGGCTTCAGATAAATTGTCCACGACAAAGGGACCTTTACAATTTTTTCAAAGGGTTATTTTACCTTTGGAAAAGACCATTCAAAAAGTTTTGAAGGATAGAATCCCTTCGAAAAAGGATCAATTACCAAAATCCCAAAGGGTATCTACCCTTCAAGAAAGTTCAATAAACAAAAAGTCTGAGGGTTCATTTTGAGAAAGCCTAAAGGGCTCTTCCTTTTGAGAAAGTCCTTAACAAAAAGCCCAAAGGAAACAATTCTTTCAAACTTTTTGTCTGAAAGAAACATTGGTAAGAATCTCGAAGGATATGTTCCCTTTGGGAAAGTTCACTTCCAACAATGTCAAAGGGCACTTTCCCTTCAAGAAAGTCGTTATCAATAAAAATGAAACAATTATTTCAGACTTTTTATCCAAAGGAGATGAATGAAGTGAGTGGTCACTTTGAAAAGGGCTGTTTTGAAAAGCCTAAAAGGAAATTTTTGAAGGAATGGTTTAAGACAAAGGCCCGTGACAATTCCTTCAGACAAAATGAACAATTCTTGTGGGACCAAGCACGAAGAGAAAATTCCTAAGGCCAAAAGATAGGAAAATTAGAAGGAACTAGAGCAAAAAGGAATAAGCTTGAGATAATTACAAAAGGACAAAACAAATAAATGATGAAGAAATACATGCAAAGTGGTCCAAAATAGGATTAGACATGTCCAAGATATGCATCTAATTCAAATATGACTCTTTCAATTCTAAAATGGAGACTCATTCACATGAAGAATTCAAGGAGTTTAACATTTAAGAGCTTAACACAAAATTTCATGCATGCACTCTCGTTAATCTGAGCCTTTCAAACATTTATAGCAGTTCAAGTAGAGTTTTAAATTCAGATGTGATGTATATTTTTCATGCAAGTGGAGTTGATTGTTTTTAATTTATATAGTTGACAGGTTATCAAGTGTACATTCACTCATGCTTTCCATGTAATAGAGGACATTCTCACATTCCAACTCAACTTAAAATTGGTTCAATCTTGAGCTAAGACATCCAAGATTGGTGTAGATTTCATGTATGAGGTAGATTAGTCCAAGATTTAACCCACCATCCATTTTCAATGCCAAAGGGTTTTTTCATTCAAGACAAAAGACAAGAAGATAAGCTCAAAAGGATTTGTTATCTTGGCATTACAAAAATTAGACTTGGTTAATGCAAGAGTTGACCTCATTTTCTATTTTCAGCACCAACCTCTTGGTTGTTGTATCTTTTTTTATATAAGTTAGCTTTTCAGCCTTGAATTGTATCCCTCTTTTGGCAAGATCAAATTCTATCAAAGACTGAGTTTGTAACCTTTTTTTAGATTAATATAAGAATTATTTTTATTCTTTAGAATGTTGGTATAGTGTATTCATGTCAGTGATTTGCATAAGTGAAAGAATTTATCTTCTTTGTCAAGTCTTGATTCTTACCTAGCAACATAGTTGATCAATTTATGCAGGTCATGTTCTATGTTTGATGTATCTTCATTGAATTTACAATGGATATAAGTGGTTGGTTAGTGACTTAAATCAGGCCTATTCTTTCATTTCCCTCAAGCTTGGATCATTAGGTAAAACTTTTTCATGAAATACTTATGCATATTGGTCAATTGGAGTTGAAAGTTCAGCCCTTTTCTTGTCTAAATTAGTGTTCTTAAGAGCTTGAATTGAGTGGATCAATCAAAAATTGCAGGTGTATCACCATCATTATATGGATTTTCATTCAAGTTTCTTCTTTCCCTTTTCCCAGGAAGTTTGTAGCACAGATTTGAGATCCCATTTGATACACCAAAGGGAGCTAGCCCTTCTCATCTAGAGACTCAATCCACTGATTAGGTCACCCACAACTTAGGATTATTTCCACATTTCAGGAAATTGTGAAGGACTGAAACTACCTTCACAAGAGTGCAATTCTGATTGACAATAGTAATTTTAGTCTGCGAGTACAAGGATTAAATAGACACAGTAATATATATAAATATATGAGAAAAATAACCGTGAACCATGCTCAAAACTGAGTCAAATTACATTAGTTTCCTATAGTTATGTAAATCGTTTTATGCCTGGGTATAAAACTCTATGGTATTTTGTTTATGTGAAGAATTAAATTGAAGAGTTGGTTTAAGTTTTAGAAATCTGAGTTGGAATTCCAGATAATAAAGTGAGACCAATTGAAACCAAAATTTTGTCCAGAACATAGCGAATTGTAGAGTTTATCTTTTTAGCAACACTTTATAATTTTTTACTACATTTTAATTCATGTGAACAACGCCTTAAAAATTTTTACTACATTTTAATTCATGTGAATAGCACCTTATAAGGTGGACTAAATTTTGGATTAAAAACCAAATTTTGACTTTTACATAAGTAATTCCAGTGATTTGTTTAGAGTACTGGGAGAAGACTCTATTTAAAATATCATTGTAAATAAATTCAAAACTTTGATAAAACAAATTTAACATCATTAATTATTTGATGGACTTTAGAAATCTTGTTTATTCTATTAAGTGAGAAAATTGCATTGATTGTCATGAAGGAAAGTTAGATTTGGCACATTACCTAGCTTGTTTGGAAAAGATCTTAATAAAATGTAGCCAATCTTGATCTTGATTCATGGATGAGTATTTTATTGTTTATTACAATTACATGCAATACCTCTCATAACCATCAACTATGAGAAGGGATACAGATAGAACTTGAGATATCGAGTTGAATTTAATTGATACTCTAGAAAAGGGCAAAGCTAACCAAAAATATGTTGTATACCTTTTACTAATGAAAACTGTGATGACTAGGTATACAGATAGATATATTCCATAATAATGAGCCATGTTATTAATAGTATGTGTAAACCATGTATTAATATACACACCTTCACTGTTAAATGTAAGTTGAAACAGGTGCATATGGGTATGTTGAAATCATCAGGGTTGTATCTTAAATATATATTTTTAATTGTTGTGACAATGCAAAGTGTAACTTTTGATATAATATACAAATTTTTTTGTTGTTGATTGAGCTTGATGTTGCACTATTAAATATTAAGCAGGACAGTAATACTGTTGGATGTATGAAACTATCAATTGACATATTTATAGTGATATAGTATTTGATTTAATGTTATTCTTTTTGAATTGATTGAATATGGATTCATTGCATACCATTGGAAGGTTTAAAAGTATGTATTAGTATATTTCCATAAATAACTTGTTTATACTGCTATTAGGAATATTCCAATTGATTTTGTTGGTTGATAATTTAAATAGAATATTACTTATGACATGCAAGTAATTATAGTCCTTGTTTAAAACATACCTGAATGGCATGATCTTGCATGGACTATGTTTTATTAAATAGTGTTATATATAATATGTTTTAGATTCATAATATGCATTTGATGGACAAAATATGATTATTTACATACTTAGTATGTTCACACTTCTGTTAATAAAAAGAAATTGTATGAATATTTAAGTTATATTCTATGTTATAAGTTATAATATATCTCTCAGTGATGATGTTAAGTAGGTAGTGAGATGGACTTCACTAGTCTAGGTAGCACCACCAATGTTAGATGTAGATAATCTGATCGAGTGGTGTGTTATGTAAATATGTCGATAAGGTTAAAATTATAGAGTCATATATAAATGAAAACTCATATATATATATATATATATATATATATATATATATATATATATATATATATATATATATATATATATATATATATATAATGAGAATATTAATAAGAGCAAGTGATTAGACATATATAGAATAAATTAGTGCATTGTGATGTGCTCTTAAATATTATGTTTTCTTCTAATTATTATTTTACGAAATAATTCAAGGTATACTCAAGTGGTATAATCCCATACATATTAGATTGATATTTATAAGTGTTAGATTGATTATTCATATTTGAGTGGGTGCTCATGCATAAATATCTATGACAATATGGGATGTCATAGAGTTTTACAATACTAATGTATGTTATACCCAAATGGTACATACTATTTTTATTACATCTAGACTCATAACTACATAAATATATGTGTGTTAGTTGTTTTAAACAATGTGTTTTGTGATAGTTAATAGGACATTAGGTATGTGTACATACAACCTTGAGAGCGTAACAAATGTTAAGTTAGACTTTTATGTATTTGTATGACTTGCTTTTTTATATCTACTGACTTGAATATAAGCTTATGGTTTAATATATATAAGACTATTTTGTATGTTTGATTGTGGAAAACTAGTAGTTATGTCTTAGAATACTAGACTATGATAAAATGGGTTATCATAGGGTGTAGTTGTTTGGAACTAATTATGGTAGTTGAAATCTGTAGTTATATGTGTATTTTACTCGAGTCGTATAAACTGTAGGCATTATTTATAATTTGGGTTAGATAATAATGTAAGATTCATTCTTACATTGATGGAATAAATATATACTTTGTTTATTATTATGTTTAGCATGTGGTGTGATATCATTTCTAGTAGGATGTAAATTGTATGAATCTTAAAATTAAATAATATATGGTGAATCATTATATTTTGGTGTGTATGATTTACATGCTAGTACAATATCTTGCAATAGAATGGGTTTTATATGATACACTACATGTTTAGTTTTAATTAATCATACAACACATGGGTACTTACTAGTTACTTTGGATTCCTACACCATCACTATCTACTCATCCATGAAGGGAGGGTCACTCCCTAATGGGATTAGTGTGGGGGGTCATTGGTTCATGGTTGGTGTGAAAAAGTGCTTGGATGATGTTTTCCCTCTCCACAATAGTATTACTTTTGAGAAGACTTTTGAGATTTTTCATAGATACTGGAGAGTCCAGAGACTCATGCTCTAAGGAGCCTTATATCTTATTTTGCACTTTGTATTATATGTTTTGATTATTGTAAACATTTAATGTAGAAATTTAATTACTTTTTTACTATGGTTTGATAGCAATGTTTGAGTATTGTACCAGTAGTGGCTGGATATTTTTTTTTACTTCTATGAATGTATTATGATGTGTTTTATATATAAATAGTGATTAATGACTATTGATGTCATGTACTTAATTATTGTTATCACTCTTGGAGTAAATTTGTATGAACTACTTAGATTCTCATGGGATAATCTATTTATAATTTGTGTTTAAAAAAAATTACGTATTTTCTAGTTAGAACCTAGCAGAGTTGGTACATGTGGCATCAAAGCTGAGGTTTGAAATCTAAGATCTAATGAGTCCATTAGCATTTTTGTATCTTTTTGTTTATCAGAAAGGAGAATTATGAACATATGTGTGATACATTGAATGTGTACCCTAGGAACATTTGTACCCCCTTAGAATTATTAAAGGGTTGGTTATTGAGTGTCTCGTTGGTGATGGTTATTTAAAGTGTTGGGGTAGAAGAGTACATAGCTTAGTTCTTGAGTTGTGAATAAGATATTTCTATCATAATTTGATCACTCGATCGAACACCTTGAGTATGATTATGTCTTTCTTCTTAATTGAATCACCTTGACCATTTGTGTTTTGAATGTTTTTACAAGATGGGATGCTTCTCACTTAAGTATTTATGCATTAGTTTAATGTCTTACATACACAAATCCTAGGAGTGGAAAATTTAATAAGACCATTTTAATTTGGTACCACCTAGTGCAGAAGGAATTTTCTTATAGTTGAGTGTAGATATCTTAGTTGAGAATTCCTTTGTGTTAGGAGTTTGTTTATGTGAACTTGAAAAAAAATGTCATCTCTCTTAGCAAGCTAAGAGGTGAGTTGTTATTCTCTCACTCTCCTCTCACATCATTTTAAGCTACCAAGAAGATTCATATTTTTAGGATATTGATTTAGTGTTTCCTTAAAAGGAAACTTGTTTCTAAATGTTGTTTAATCTTATTCCCTTGATTTTGTGGCATAGTGTTTTCTACTTCTTGTTGATAGTTGTAGGATTGACGCATCTTTGCAGTTAATATTTCCTTTCAATTATGGATGTAGGTTGTGTTATTACTCTTGCAAATTTTGGTAAGTAGGTAGTGATTGACAATGTGGATTGCAGTGTTTCCTTTTACCATGTGAGGGTATGTAGAAGAATTTTTTTAGATGTTAACTCTCTAATTTTCACTTGTGACATTTTAGAGTCACTATTTTATCTAACTTGTTAACTTAACCATGAGGAGTGGCGAACCTTAAATTTATATTAATTATTATTATTTATAATTATTAAATACCTTTGTTTAGACTGATATTATTATCTTTTGAAACATGTTGTTTTGAAGATTAATTTATGTAACCTTTACCGAGAGAAACTAAAGTATGGGATGTGCAAAACATCCTAGTAGTCTAAAAGGGTTTAGATAAATTTTTAACTTATTGAGTTTTAACCAAGAAAGCAGGGAGACACTGTCTCACTTATTCCTTAACAATATTGCAAAGATAGTATAATCCTTAGCCTTTATATGTTATGTTAATTTTTGACATTATTTCCTCTTAACTATGAATATAATATTATAGATTAAGCTGTGAAATATGATACTAGTTATGCTTAGCTAGTGACAACTTAATACAATTACAAAATGATTGTATGATTTTTCTTATATGTATGATAGTACATCTAGAATTATTTAGCATATAGTATTACTTTCTATAATCTATTAGTATATATTTATGTTACATTGAACCTTGTGCACATTTTGAACACTGATAGGTCATGGAGACCTAAAGGAGGAGTGGTGAATTAGGAATGTAAGTTCTAAGCGATAAGAGTGTATCCTACTTAGCCTCACATTGACTCGATAATTACTAAGTTTGGATCCAATAGACAGACTTGTCGAATCTAAGATTTGAAACATGAACTTGTCAAATTCATTTGTATGGCCATACGCATGTATACTATGGACGAGTATTCCAGAATTTTGTATACATTAGAAATTTAGTATTTTTATTTCCTATTCATCATCATATTTGTCAAGAGCTCCATAGAGTTGTGCCAATATTGACATGTTATACTTATCCAAAGCTACATAGAGTAGTGATAGTGTTAACTTATACACATCATTCTTGTCAGGTTCTCTAAATATTTTTCTCCAGGATAAGAAAAACACTCTATAGGTTAGACAAATAAGCAGAGAGGCTAAAATATTTTGTGAAACTCTCCCTGGTCAATTATTTTTGGCTTTTGTGATAATCTCATGTGCTTTTGGGAAGTCAGTGAAACTTTTATCGAGATATTATAGGCTTTTCTTATTGGTTTTGGACCCCAGAGTGATCATGATATAACCAATCAACGTAAGTGACATTCGTAAAACTTGTTTTCATAATAGAAAATGTCATAGAATAGAGTCTTGTGGGATTAATACTCTAAGAATAGTGCTAATTGGGAGGACTATGATGAGTTTTTCAAGTAAATTTTGCATTTATTTGCATGATTTGATACTTGATACTATATTTTTATTTTGTTAAACTATATTTTTTATTTAGAACTATTGTTTGAATAAGTGTCATCGAGATGATTACCAATTTTAGGGGGGGAGGATGTTACATCCTGATTTCACCCTATGTTTTATAAACTTAGAAATCCATGGATTAATATAGTTATTAACTGATTATAGTTAATTTAATTTGAGCTTTATGATATATATATTGATTATGAGATAGTGATATGTTGCTTAGCTTACATGATGTGACAACTGCATTTTTTTATTTTGTACATTATGGATGTATATTGGTTATTTATGCATCATTTGTTGATATATATGATGACTCGGACTAACTACCTACTAGTCATGAGGTGGATGCATAATTTATCCTTCCCTTAGAGCATGATAGAGGGAGAGCATCATCAAAGACGATGGAATAGATGAGATGATTAGGGGATGACAAAAGAACTGATAGTGAACCAAACTCACACACCATAGTAGAATAACTTGTTGACTTTTATTTGATCTAGTTAGCTAGTTAGTATGGTTAGAATCTTGAGTATTTTTATAGTGATCATATTCTAGTTTATGCATAGCTTATAGTTAACTTTGAATTATGGTTACTTAATGATTATTGTGCTTGTGCAACATTATTACTTAGCAAACTAGTAATCTATATTATTTAATAAATCTTTTTAAAGGTAGTCAAAGACATTGAAATTAGAGTTTAAAGAAAATTCAACAAAAAAATCTTAGATATAACATTAAAATATTTAAAATATAGGTTTGGCAATTATTGTTATGCGAACATTTATTGTTATATATATAATTGATCAAAACCGATAATGACTTAGGAAATCCTCACTTTAAACTAATAAATAGACTTTTGCTAAATTAATATGCTAATTTTCCTATGTATACCATCCTAGTTAAATGTTGCAATGTTTAGATAATAAATCTATTTCTAAATGACTTGTAAAGTATTAGCTAACTTTAGCTTTGTCAAATAATTGGCACACTTAACTAGTCATTGCATGAATTAAACTTCGAATAAGAATGGCTTGTTTATTAAGGAAATGTTTAATTAATTGAACATGAGTAGTCTATTGATGATCTTAAGTTTTGTAAGTTGAATTAAAAATTACATGATTATGGCTTTTGAACTAAAAATCCTGGTTACTTCAAATGTCATGCGAATTGGAAATAGCTTGAGTCCTTACCATAGATTGATGAACAAATAGAATGAAAACGTAGACTAATCTTTACTTAAATATATTGATTAATGATTAATTAACATGCAAAGAGGAGGGGTGCAACATAATTAGAAGGGAAATGGATTTATAAAATAAATCTTCAAAGTTTTAAAAGAGGACAAAGATAGAAGGAAAAAAAGATATGGAAATGGAAGAGACAAGAGGATTTGCAGAGAGTTGGAAAAAACAAGAAGAGCTAGGTGTATTCTTCATTCAGGCAATTATCTTGTAAGGTTGGTTCTGTAATCTACATTTTCATGTGTAATATGGTTATGGTTTTAATTTTCTGTGATCGATACATACATAACTACAATTTATTAGAAATCCAATTTAATATAGAAACCAAATGAAATTAAAAGTATTTTATTTCTTGAGTGAATAAGGAAATGGTTTTTATATTAAACATAGAGATATTGTAGATTGAAAGTATTACGCTCAACTCAGTGAAAACCCTAAGTAAAAAAATTAGGAAATTAGTTGTTTGGTGTAATTTCAGTTTATAAGTACAAGGATTAAATAGGCATAGTAATATATATAAATATATGATGTTGGACCCCAAATATATCTAAGTATAGGATCCACACTAACACAGTAAACACTTGGGCATGAGGAAATCACTTGTTATGATTGTTATTTTGTCATCTTATAGTACCAATTGGCAGGAGAATAACCAACTCCCCTCTAATTCAATCATCATCAAGAAGCAGGTACATGAGACAATCATGGCATAATGGAAGCAGGGTAGTGGAGCCAGTGAAATGGTTGCATCCAATGCCAGCTCAGCAACTAGCATGTTCCATTCACCATGGTACTAAGATTTTTTGAAACACTATAAAGCTGAGATGAATCCAGTTAGCAAGGAGAGGTAAGTTGGAGTAGCAAATATCTGAAGGTTAGAGTAGCCATTTAGCTATAGTGTAGAATGGATGCCCTTGAGGCTCCTCATTATAGTACCCAAGCTCGCCTGTGAGCCCCTGGACCTTTAGAGGCTTTAAGACGAGTAATTGCTTAGTTTCTATAGATAAATACCATGTATTTGAACTTTTTTTAATAATGAATGGCATTGCAGTGAATGATTTATAATCAGGTTTACATGGTTGTGATTATAAGATTAAAGTAAGAATGGTTTGTGTAATGTTTCAATAGATTAAATGCTTAGATTTATAATATGAATATTGAGTTCTATCAAGATTTTAGACCCACACATTCATGGCATTGTTATAGCTTATGTTGATGTCAGCACTCTATATTGGAAATGCTCTAAGTATAGGAAAGACCCTACACCTCATGATGATACTTATGCCAAAGCGTGAGCCTAAGCCTAAGCCCTCCTTTTAAGTATTTATTTAACCCTCTTATGCCTAGATGATTCTCAACTAAGTAAACCAAAGGATTGCACCCATGAATCTATAAAACCACATCATATAGGCTTGCACCCATAAAGTTATAGGACCACATCATATAGTCTTGCACCTAACAGACAGTAGATCTCCCCCAGAATGACTTGTGCCTCACAAATAGTTGATCCCCCTCAAAATGGCTTGAGCCAATGAACTTACCACCACCATTATAATAAATAAGTCCCTATAATATAGAGTCGTGTCATGGCATAACTAGCCCAACACAAGTCATGATCCTTTCTCTGTTATGTTTTGGGTGAGTGCATAAGGCTTACACCTTATGTGGATTTATGTCGATGTGATTGAACGATAAATGTTGAATGCTATAGGACTAGTAAAGGCATGTGTTAGGTTGTAATGAGTCTAGATCTAACAGGAATAACTAAATAAGTGTCTAACAAGGTTGATGACTTAAAACCCTTACTTTTATACAACATTTTGGTTTTGTTGTTGGGACTTTTGTTGAATTTTTTTGTTGTAATGGTGTACCAAAATGATGCTCTGAATCTCTCTCCAAAACATCGAGCACTAGCTAGAACAAATGGAAGACAACTTTTCATTGAGGCATCCAACTTGTGGAAGATAGAAATAGAGGAAGTAGGTCCAAACCCATCTGTATGATGCCCTGTACAAAGTTTTATTTTGAAAACTATTAGAGCAGGTGTATTTATTGTTGGCTACTTATGCAACACATAGAATTCAAAGTTATGGACAATGCCTTGAGTGGATGAAAGAGCATCTAGAAAGGCTTGATAACTTATATGCCACTTGGACTAGAGCCATAGACAAATGGTGGTAAGGGGAACTGAATAGTTACATGCTTAAATTCATAGTATCAATATACTCCTACCCTAAAGAAGTAGAATATCAATTCTTGCATGAACCCAAAGGCATGTTCATAAGAGAGTTTAGTACCAAACCTAAGAATTTGATGGTGTATTATGGATTTGAAACTAAGAAAATGGAAGGCTAAATTACTCTCATGTATGAGTAACACAATAGGGAAGAAGGGGATGTATAATTAAAGCACAATGGAAGGGGATGAGCAATTTGACATCCAAAAGCTTAGGAGACAAGCTTATAACAAGAGGAGGTGCAGACTGATGGAAGATTTAGAACTTGGAAGTGTAGAGAGGAGTTCTAGAGTTGACAGGTGAAGAATGCTTAGGGTCCTTGCATATATTGACCATTGGAGATGCATCATATGTACCTACCCATTTTGGACCTATGGTGTGAGCTCATGCACTAGATCCCTAATAAGAAGACAAAATATAAATAACTAACCCCATTATCAACCTCAACTTTAATAATTTTGTAGACTTGGACCATAATTTTGTTATTAAACAAGTTATTCCTTACGAGGAACTAAGTGAACATACCTCTATACCTTGGGGTGCTAACCTGACCAGATAGAATGTGATCAAAAGAATTCTAGTCCAGCCAATGTCAACTATGTAGCCTGGGTAATAGCCTGGAGGAAGTGGCCCCACACCACTAGTTGTTAGTACAGTGCCTTCATCTTCCATAGTGCCAATAGTAATGATAGGACTAGCCTTGGTCCAATGGTTGGAGGCATTGGAGGACCACAACCAAGATAAGTACCAGGGGGATAATCACCTCAAATACTAGTTGCTTCCCCACCATAGATTTATTATAATATGGACATGCATCTACCTGAGTATTGAGGCATGTATAATGTCATAAAGCATGTGCTCAAATGTGAACTATAATGTCACATTCAGGTTATAACCCAGTCTGAGTGCAAGGCAACCCAATTCCTGATAACCTTGCTTAATCATGCCCATACTTGGTATAGTAATTTTGATCCTAACCAGGCTATGGTGATTATGATAACCTGAAGGAAGCCTTCTTGAAAGAATTTGATATACCTGCGTTTGAGTAGTAGAACATTACTGCACGTAAAGATATTAACTATGGATTATCAAAGAGCAAGTGCTTGTATGATGATAGATTTAGGACTCTTATTTCCAAGCTCCCTTACAATTTCACCCCTCCTAACATGTGCAATGGTTAATTGGGGGATTGTTAGTACCATTTAGAAGAGTGTTGTCCATGAAAACATTCACAAACCCTCAATAAGTGCTTGAAACTGTGCTTTGAGCTGAGGTAATCGAGAGTGCTGACATAGGAATTAGCCCTTTCATAGAGGTGTAGATTATGTTTATAGCCTCCTAACTATAAAATCTTACTATTAGTTCATTATAAGATGATTGAAGCAGGTTATGGTGCACCGACTGTGAGATGGAAGGCCATAATAGGAATAAATACCCTCGAAGGAATGTGCGTACATTGCTTCTCAGCTATGAAGTTTGTCATGAGGTGCATGATGTTCATAACTACCCTTTATTGAAACACATTAGTCAAGTTAGTACAACCACCTATTATCAGTTATGCAATGCCTATAAACATATCATGACTGATCACCACGTAATCGATGAGATGCACAAAAATATGGGGAGAGGTATATAGTAGGTAATGGTAGTAGCAAGAGGGTAGGGAGCCCAAATAAATGAGGGATATGGCTAGTAGAATGTAGGATATAGGATTTAGAGGTGCTCAAGGGTGAGGTGGTGGACGTGGTGGAGGAAGGTTCCCACCGTGATCATGTTATAAATGTGGTTAGATTGAACACTATCAACATGAATGTCCTATGCATACAACGTGTGGGTATTGTTGAGGAACACACAAGGTCAAGGAATGACCCGACTTATACAAAAAATTGACCCAAGGTAGGCCCCATACAGATAAGGGCATAGATATGATCAGGAAAAATCTTAAAATAGAAAGATGGACTCCAAAGGTGTAACCAGTTTGCAAGGAGCTAATCAAAGTGTAGGCAAATACTCAGAGTGGACTCACCACTCAACCACCAATTGTGTTAGTACCATATTTGTACCTATAATATGAGAAGTCGAGTTGTATTAAGCACATAATGTAGCCTGAACATAAATGTATGCCTTATCTAGACCTTATGCACCAAAAAGATGTATTACAGTAGGATATGAGTGTTATCTAGAACCTACAAGGAGAGATCCAACTAGTGCGAGACCTAGATACAAAGTTTGTCACCTCTTGCAAGAAGTAGGATGGTTATAAGGCTAAAGTACAAGAACTAACAAAGATCTTGTGCCTCTTACAAATAGAAGGGATGTTACCCTTATTAAATAATTTGGTTAGTTGATGTTACCATGTCATGCATGGAAAGGGTGCTAGAGGTCAGGCATACCCAGAATGTGGAGTATGACCAAGAACTCATGGTGAATGCCACCATCAATGGATGGTCCTTTTATGAGGTCCTTATCAACATAGGTGTTGAGGTTAATATCCTAATTAAAAATGCATGGGAGAATATGGGTAGGTCAGACATGAGGCCTTCCTCCCATGTACTCCTTATGGCCAACAAGACCCAAGCACAACTGATCAAAATTTTAAAGGGTGTCATTATAGATATTATGAGTGATAAATTCCACATTGACTTCAAGGTAATCGAGTTGGTTGAACAAGATAACTATCCAACGCTTCTAGGAAGGCTATTTTGTTATGCAAACAATATTGATATGCACTTCAAGAAGCATTATATGATCTTCAAAAATGTCAAGGAAAGGGTAGTGATTCCCCTCTCAAGTGAACAAGGACCCCCTCAATGGAGAGAATTGATCTTTAGGATGAGATCAACCATATGTATAACATCACGGTGCAAGGCATAGATAATCTCAACCCCATTGACTAAGGATTGCTCTTTTACTAAGATGGAAGTGTTGTCCCCCAAAAATATATTTGATTTTTGGGACAACATTTGAACTATTTTGGTCCTACAAACCAAAATCCTCTCTTCCCATTTCAAAAATTCTTCTGAGCATTCAGGTTCTTCATTTATCAAAGCTTTCTTAGAAATCTACGAACTATGTAGGAAAGAAGCAAGCTCTCAAAAGAACAAGTTTTTGGCACTTAGTCATTTTTAGGATTGGTTCAATGCCAAGGTTCAACCAAAGCGTCCATCAGCAAGCTTCTAAGCAAGAATCGAACCATTGAACCTTAAACCATTTTGGTTCAATGGGTTCAAAGGTTCAACATCATCAACAAGAATTAAGTGCATTTGTCAAAGGTTCAAAGTTCAACTACCTCAAACTTCCATGGCTTCAAAACACTTAGCAAAAAATGATGCATTGAACAATTGAACTGTTGAACCTTGAACCACATTGGTTCAACGGTTCAACGGGTTCAATGACCTATTGGTTCAACGTGCTTGGTTCAAAGAGATCAAAAAGCTAGCCAAATAATGAATAATGAATAGGTTGAACCGTTGAACCATTGAACCAAAGATGGTTCAATCGGTCGGTTCAATTGACAGGTTCAAGGGGCTGCCCCATGGCCAAAGGAACAAATGCCCCTATGGAGGGTCGTGAATCAACTCAAGTGCCCTTATAGAGGGCCACAATCCAAAATGAAAAAAGTGAACTCTTTCAAAAAAATGAACAAGGAAAAAGGAAAAGTAGAGTCCTTCGAACAAATTATCTGAATGAATTCACCTGGGAAGAAAGCCCTACCAAAAGGAAGGAAAGGAGTGGCTAAGAAAAGGACGAGCAGAAGCTGCCAAGTGGTGGTTTTGGAAGGTTTCAATGTCTTTTTATTAACACATTGGAATGTGCCATGTGTCATCTACAAAGATCAGCGGAGGCCGACAAATGTTTGCATCCGCGTTCCCCTTTTAAAGTTGCACAGGCAAGATGTGTCGTGGATCCCATTTTCCGTAAGTTTCTAATGAGTTTCATAACAGTGGAACTTGCCACTTGTCAAAGACATAGAAAGGACCCCAAAAAGACTTAGACAAGAAGGGATAAAAAGGACAAAGAAGCAACATGAATGATTCCAAAGGCAAGTTCAATTAAAGTGATGGTTCAACCAAGGAGCGGGAAAGCGATTGAACCAGGGAGCGATGGAACAAAAGAGAGAGAATGGACCGATGAACCAATGTACTTTCAACAAGTTCAAAGGTTTAAGTTTCAACATGGTTCAAGTGGTTAGCAACCATTGATGGCCCCACAGACGTCAAATTTAAAGTAAGGGAATATTCATTGAAATTCAAATAAAGTGTGGAACTTGAAGGAAGAACCAAGTGACTAGCTGAAAAGATAGCCCGGGAGCTTAATTTTCAGGAATAGACAAAGATGAAAAAGACAAAGCTAGAAAGGACAAAATTGAAAAGAGGGAAAAGCACAAAATATTTGTGCAAAAGTTATTCCAGTAGGTGGAACAGTCCGCAAAGTAGATATTTGAGCTTGCAAACATTGAAGGTGCAGCCTATTGGTCTCCTTTGGAGTAAAGACAAAATGGAAAGTTGCACAGATATCAAAGGGAATAGACCAGATGAGCTAGACTCAAGAGAAGACATATTAGATGAATAGACATGCCATAATTAAGGCAACACACTATTCCAAGCATGGTCCCTCCAGATAGAATTGAAGGGGCATTGAAGGCATTGACTATAGCATAGATCGTCCCATGGGAGAGAGCGCCAAGCCTTGCTTAGTGGCTATATATTGTAATCTCTCATTTTTTACAATGGAGATCTTCCCATTAATAGAATCAAAACTCTACCCAACTTTAAAGGTGAATACTGAGACTTTGAGCTCAGATTGTATTTCATATTATTTTATCTGAATGAGAAAGCAAGTGATTCGCAGACTTTGTGTTGTATAGCTTGTATCATTTTAGGATATTGTTCTTGTCTGTCTTTTGAATGTGTTCTTGTTTATTTAATTTAACAAGTAGTGCTAGTGGAATTGATAAGGAAGGTGTCCTAAAACCAATTACTTTCAGACTTTGTGCTGACAATTGTTTTCAGTGTGTGTTTATTTTCTATTTTTGTGTAAAGGACATTGGGACAACTTTGTGTCCCCCATTATTCTTCATACCTCACTCTTGGGTAGTCAAGGTGGAGACTTTGAGCTACACCTTAGATTGTTGGTTGTTCTGCATTCTGTTATTAGTCACTTGTTACCAAAAAGATTCATGTTGCCTGCAAGAACAAGCATTTCTAAAAGAAGAGAAGTGCCTTCTGTCATTTCACCAGGATTTCTACTATCTAGGAAGGGATCTGGCTCTTGGTTGAATGTTACTTCTGAAAGAAGAGAAGCACCTTCACCAATCACCTAAGATTTCTCCTCTAATTTTTTAACATCATCTCTGAAAAAAGAGAGATGTATGGCTTATTCCACCCCTGTGTCTTACTTTTTGCTTATATATATAGTATATAGATCTTGCATATTTACAGGGAACCTCCCCTTGATGAGAGGAGAGATTAGTCCCCTTTTGATGTGGTAAACCTACACATTTGTTCAACCAATCTCCCTATGCTATGGTGATAGGAACTATTTTGCTCACCAGTTAGCTAGTCGACAAAATATTCACCCAACAGGTAGTTAGCCTCAAACACCACTGATGTTACTTACAACTAATGGGTTGAAGAGGTTTATAAGGCCATTGGTCATAGGTTTTTTAGGGTGTGTAGAAAGACACTAAAACTTATGAGGATTGGCTGGGTCCAAATTAATCAGCCTTTGAAATAATGGGTCCCTTGCTATGAGAAGAAATAAAAGAAGGTACTCTAGCTGAGCAAAGGTAAGCTTGTGGTGCTCCCAAAATTTGAAGGAAGCAACCCAGTGGAAAAGTATGTTCATGATCTCAAATCATGCATCCCCAAAGAAATAGACCAAATGGGCACACTAGTG
Source organism: Torreya grandis (assembly GCA_037957365.1). Taxonomy (NCBI): domain Eukaryota; kingdom Viridiplantae; phylum Streptophyta; class Pinopsida; order Cupressales; family Taxaceae; genus Torreya; species Torreya grandis. Next base: position 1,643,233 of record JARHVA010000400.1, read on the forward strand.
TATATATTGAGAAGTGCCATCACACATTGGTGGGTAACGTAAAAGTCTAACTTGCCAACCTAGTAAGATGTGAAAGTAGTCATTTTCACTAGATTTGGGAGAAGTAATGAGGACTTGGATATATCATCATACTCAGGTAACTCTGATCCCATAGTGCATGTGTACCTATGCAAAGAGACATGGACTGACTATGGCGTGACTGCCCCAAATAACTTATGGGTGTACACCATCTATAAAACTTTGAAGACATGGGTGTGAGCATGGTATGTGGTCAATGAGATGCATCATGAAACAACTAATTGGGAAACCCTTAAGGAGAATTTTTTGCAGACCTTCTCCTTTTCCTCACATAACATAGAGTTGATCGAGCTACTGTAAGTAATTTAGAGGATAGTGTTTGAGGACACTGCAATCCTCAAGGAGCACCTAAAAGACATGTTCAAGGAGAGAGGGATATCACTCTCAACTTTATTTGAGGATCAAATACTCAATAATGACTCAAACAAAGAAGATGATGAAACTTAGAAGGAACACTACTGGGAAGCCCTAAAAAGCAAAAGGAAGCTCGTACACCAAATAGATGATAGTGCTCCTAGAGAAGAATATCTCACTCATCTTCACATAGAGATAACTAAGGGAACTCGACAAGTCAAAGACTCACACCAGGAAAATAATGAACCCTACCATGCACCACTAAAGACCATCAAGGTGGACATCAGCAAAAAAGGAGAGCTAAAGATGGCTACTTTGGGCACCTATTAATCTAATGTAGAATTGGCATGCATTATAAATCTCCTAAAGACATTCCAAGACTTATTCCTTAGGAATTATCAATATATGAAGGCCACCCATGCATCCCTCAAGAAGATGAGCATAAATCTAATCAACATTGCAAGATCAATCAAGAAGTGCCCCTACAAGATGAATCCCAACCTCCACACCAAGGTTAAAATAAAGATCAATGCAATGCTTGATGTAGGGGTCATTTACCCTATGCAAGAGTTTGAGTGGGTAATGCCAATGGTGATTAGCATCAATAAGAATGGATGCATTCACATTTGCATCAGTTATAGGATGTTAAATGCTTACATCACTGATTCCTTCCCAAATTAATTTATCGATGAAGTCTTGGATAACGTCACACACTACGAGATTTACAATCTCATGGATAATTCATCAATGAGTTGAGTTGTGTTGTGTTGATATAATGATAAGTGAATAAGTAGTGTTTTGAGGCGCACCAATAAAAATCTTCTAGCACCTTCACCCATAATTATAGTTGGGTGAGTCGAGCACGGATGCTTTCTAAGCATCTAAGGCTAGACACCTAAGTTATTGGTGTATCAAGTTTGCCAAATTTAGATATAAGTTACACCTGATATTCATATGTAAGATTCCAAAAATAAGGCACCTTGAGGTCCACTGGAGGATTATTTAGGTGCTTCCACACATAATACTAGTCAAGTCAATTGAGCGAAGTTACTTCCTAAGAACCTATAAATAGACACCTGAGTCTTTGGGCTCATAATACTTGCTAGATTTAGAAAATAGGAATACCAAGTGATGAAGAAAGATACAAAAGATACTCATTTTCATACGATGAAATAAAGGCACATAGGATGCTAACAATGCAAGACACCTAGAGAGTGAAGCACAGGAGGGCTAGCGTAAGGTATTTGTATGGGGTAAGACAAGCCAAGGCAAAAGATGAAAGCACAGAGAAATCAACCAAGATAAAAAATCACACTTGGAATAGAAGTGTGGCAGGAAGAGGAATTAAGACCATGGAGGCTAAATCATGTGCATGTGAGGCACTGTGCCCAAGTTGCCATAAGGAAGGCAAAGGTCATGACAAGAAAACAAAGCATAAGAAAATATCATCAAGAGAAGTTGGCATCCACCCAAAGTGAGGTGAGAAGTGATTTAAAGGACATTTTTGATCATCCCTAATCCTCCTTGAACTTATACCATAGCTTTTTGATGGTATGTAGAATTCAAGAAATAAAGCTCATTTGTTCTAGATATAAGTGGTGAAATTTGGTCAACTAGTGGTCAACTGATGATATGGCAAGTTTTGGAAACCTAGAAAAAATAATGGGTTTGTACACTTTTGGTCTTCAATGGTCGAAAAAAGGGCTGACTACAGGGATCGTAGCCAGTGGATCTCACTTTTGTGATGAAAGGGGACTCTATTGTTGTGATATATTAGTGTAATTTTAATGTTTTCAATTACACTATAGTTTTATATCATATTATCTTGTGTTGACAAGTGGTAGATGAAGTAGTCCACGTGGTAATTATCAAGAGGTCCACATGGAAAAACCTAAAGCCACCACGTGGCTTACCACCATTCACATTCCATAATGTTTGAGCACCATTTCATCCAACCCAACTTGGCATGTCAACCCAACTCAGTAGTGTAACCCAACTCGATAGTGTAACCCAACCTAATGCGATAGTACAACCCAACTTAGTAATGCAACCCAATTTGATAGTTTAATCTAATTTTATCTAGCTTGATCAAGCTCATGCTCGAAGATTCCCAACAACCAATTCCTAAGTTTAAGCATAGCAAAAGAGGTTACAACATGGCTGAAGCCACATCCTTTGTATTAATAGTAGCCTATTTTAAAGGCTTTTAACTTCCTTATCCCCACAAATGTGGGATTTTAAAACTTATAGAATATGTGTTCAGCAAAAGCTGGTTGGGAAGGATCAAACCCCCAACCTTCATGCTCTATATTAAGCCCTTTGTCATTCCACCAAAGGTGGATGGATGAAACCAAACGAGAGAATCTTCTATTTAAAGAGGATTTGGTCACAGATTTTGGGTATGAGGGATTCAACCCTATAACCTTTGTGTAAAAGGATAAGCATTTTACCACTACTCCAAGGGGTTTAAGCATATATATAAAGGCATGAGAATGGTGTTATTATGTATTGGAAATTTGGCTATGTTTTTATTTCACACATACTAGTTTGTAGAAAATGACAAATTATGCCAACTTAGGAGCATTTTTAGATCTCAAAGTTTTATAAATATTTGTTCCGAACTCAGAGATGTTTCTAATGGTATAATTCATTTCTCATTTGGAGTTCATTTTCCATCATTTTGGAAGCCATTTTAGATGATTTTGATGGAGAACTAAGGGAGATGACCATGCACGTGCTTCAGGAAGGTGGAAGACAGTTTGTTGATCTTTTTCAAAGTCCTTAAAAAATTTGAGAGCATACTATTGTAGGTTTTATGTTTCCATTAATGATTATAAGAGTTAATTGATGTACTTGCAATCTTTTGATTAGTGGAATGGTTCAAAAGAACCCAGAGATGTAGGTAATTTATTGAACTTTGTAATCAACTTTTTTGCATAGTGTGTTGTTATTTTGCACTAGCATTTCTAATTGATTCCTTGGAGTATTATTCGGAATTTTAAAAAATGCTTATAAGGATCCATTTATAACATTCATAGCATGGGGTTGTCTTGGGTTTTTGGATCATTTTTTGGTATTAGAGCGCTTCTTGCCAGTTGCTAACAGTTTTTCGCATTATGTTAGTGAGCTTTTATTTGTGCATTGACACAAAAGCACAAGCTATTTAGGACCAACTTAAATCAATGGATGTAGTTGCCCAAGACATTATTTTTATTGTGCATGATGATGCATATGGTGGTGTCACACCAACGAGAGTAGGCACAATAGATGGTTGAGTTGAATATGATTATGGTGAATATGAGTACACATTAATGTTCATAAGGCCAAAGAATCATTGAGCTCTAGAGGAGATTAGACTCCTTTCCCACTCAGTGGACAGAAGATTTTAGATGGAATAAATGCCATTGAGAGGATTCTAGTGTATCAAATAGACCTATTTGTAGTTACTACTTAAGATGTGAACATGTAGCACAACATTATAGGGTGTGACATTCTAATCTTGCACCATAGAGGAACACAGATAGAGGAAAGGCTCCTATCATTCTGAGTATTGGTCAGCATTCAAAGTCCCTAATTGGATAGAGAATACCATTTGGAACCCTGGACATTGTATTATGCTCTGTAAGAGCTTTCAGACATCATGTTTCAGTATCCTCATAGGGATGGATGATTAAATTTGTATTCGATTAGAAAAATCAGTGTGATCTATGTGACAACTGACGTGGTATGTTAACTTATCTTGTTAACTTTTCCATTGGCTCTTATCAATATAATTGGTATGCAGGATGGCACTATCCAAGGAATGGCAACAGGCTTTTGTACCTTAAGATTTATGGTCAAGAGAAAATTCTCAGACATAGTTACCCTCGATGTCATTCCTTTAGAAATGGATGAGGTTGTCTTGGAATACTTCTATCTCACCACTCAAAAATCATTTATGATAGATGATGAAGATGGCATAGAGATTTGTCTGGATCATGGATGGATAGTTCAGTTCGAGACAGGGCATGTTACTCAACCTTGTCATAGCTATTTCAGTGAGACTTCAAACTCATCATCTTGAACCTGATGTAGAGGATGAGTTGCATGAAGGATCATCTAATGATCTATAGGTCAACCATTAAGGGAGTCAGGCCTACACCAATGATTCGATGCTGGTAAGGAATCATAGGTGGTAATAAAAGTTTGGCATAGTAAGATGTCAACTTATTGAAAAAGGCTTTTGAGAATTTTGGTTTTTTTTCCGCTATTATATGCTCATATTTTTAATAAAACAAATAGAATAATCTGTTAGGTAGTATGTTTGAATAAGACCCATACATGTAATATTTTGATATACATCTACTATTTTGTTGCACATTCGTCAAAAGACCTATATGGCCACTATTTGTAATCTTGATACACATGTATTATAAGACCCCTTAAAGAGGGTAATTTTTTTTGTTATATAGAGTCACATGTAGGGAAGATTTGAGTGATAGGTTTATCATACTCAAATCATTTTCTCAAATGTATGGTAGGAAAATTACATTTTGATTAGACAATAGTATATGCAGGTTGTATAAAGCATGATCAACATATCTATTGGTTTGCAAGTTAGACCTAGTGATTTTTTGGAAGAGTTTTGGCAACATCACTATTTGGGTTATGATAGTTATGCAAGCAATATGAATCTATCCTCAATTTTACATAGGATAGATATTGATATCTTGACTAGCAATTTTTGGGATTCAGTCTAATGCTCACCTTGTTTAGAAGTATTTTGTAATTTGATTTCTGAATCATTTCCATGATATTTTGTAGTGATATTTTATTGTATTAATAGGGTTAGTAGACACCACCTATTATTGGCATTTGGTAGTCTATTTTATACTGATCATTTACAATATATGGTCACTTGAGATGTGAGATGGTGTTAAAAGAACAACCTTTCTTCTTTGGGAATCACCCTAATAAAATGCAAGGCATTTTTAGTAATGCATTTCCAATAAGAATCAGTTGTAATTTGATCACTAGTCTTACACAGAAGGTAGATGAGGTATGGTTATGATTTGATTTCATATTGGTTTTGGAATAATAATTTGGTCCTTAATAACTAGATGTGTAACCTTTATATTTTGGATTATTAATTATACTATGGATGCCTATGTCCTTCATAATAAGAACAAGTGAAAAGACCAGTTCCATGGTAAGATATGGAAATGGCAATAAGGCATTGTTCATTATTGGACATGTTTTGCACTTTGAGTTTTGATTTTTTAAGTGGTTATAGATTGGTATGTTTACAACTTTGTTAAGAGTTGTAGGATGCAAACAAGAATTTATTTAAGACACCAACATTTGCTAGTCAGTACTCAACAGGTGCATTCCACAGTTCTCAAATAGGTATGAGTTATTTTCAGTGTAACTACGTAGCACAAGTTTTTGTTTGAATCCTTGACGTCAGGATAACCATTGTGTGTGTTACTTTGAATATAAAATATACCTTTATGCATAATTGTTTTAAAAGCCTTTTAAACTATAATGTGGATCATCTAACTCTTATTTTTACAGAGTTTTATAAAAGACGAAACAACTTACTATTCAATTGATTGAAACCATCGAGAGGGAACAACCCTTGTGGATTATGTGGTTCATTTGAATAGTTTTACTAAGCATAACTATAGCTGATTAATGTGTTTTTCTTCTCTTCAACACATTATTTTCAAAGAACTCTTAACTATCGGATCTAAGGAAGGAATTTTCATAAAATTTGTGTTTGGAAGAGTTTATATTTGCTATCTCCCTTTTTAATTTTCCATTATATTAAACTTACTAGGGAAACTAACTCAGTTGGATGAGTTATGGAGGTATGAATCAGGGAGAAGTCAAATGGTGAAGGAAACCTCGAGATAGGTTTTAAATACTTGGTTTCTTATCACTTTTAAAAGATATTTGCTTATAGTTTTTTATAGATTTGTGACTTTGTAAAGAAGATCTTGTTTTGGAAATTCTCCAAGATAACATTGGCATTTGATAGGTACAAGGAAAGATTTGAGGGACACAACAGTCAATTTTGTTGTTTTCAGTTCCCTTTATTATCCTCAAGTAATAGGTATTATGCATTAGTCACCTTAGGTTAGACAATGTATTGCACATTTTCATACTACACATATACATCTAAGTCCCACTATATTATGGGCAATATTTGTATTTTAAACTTTTTATAATCCCATATATGTTTGTCATATATGTCATGTAAGAGTACTGTCTAAGACCCATAAATAGGCAACATTTGTAATGCAAGTATGTGCAATTGTTTTTAAATCCTATAGGTGAATGCACAACAATGTGATTTCCCTTGCGTGATAACAACGAGAATACCTTAACCTTTATGCAGTGTAGGGGTTGAGAGAATCCACCATATATTATGACTATTTTGGGGTAAATAGGTCAGTTTGGCAGAATGGATATAGAGTTTATTTCACTCTCCATTTATACAGGTTGTAATTGTAGTTGTACAGTTGAATTTTTATAAAAAAAAGTAAGTTGATGCAGAGAACCATTTAGTAGATGCAAGGAATATTTAGACTTTTGGAGACAAGAATCCTATTTATGGGGAGGTTTGATCTGGATGACATTTTTGAACATCCCTAATCCTTCCTAGACTTATACCATCACACAAAGCTCATTGAGAGATTTTTGACGATATGTGAAACTCGAGAAATAGAACTCATTTGCTCTAGATATGACTGGTTAATTTTTTGGTCAAAATTGGTCAATTGGTGGTCAACTGATGACATGGCAAGTTTTGGGCACTTGGAAAAAATAATGGGTTTGTGCACCTCTAGTCTTTGATGGTTGATAAAAAAATTTGGCTATGGGGATCATAGCTGATGGATCCTACTTTTGTGACAAAGGGGGAATTTACAACCATGATATATTAGTTTAATTTTAATATTTTCAATTATACTATAGTTTTATATCATATTATCTTGTGTTAATAAGTGGGAGGTGAAGAATTAGTCCACATGGAAATTATCAAAAGGTCCACATGGTAGAACCTCAAGCCACCATGTGGCTTACCACCATTCACATTCCACAATGTTTGAGTACCAACTCATCCAACCCAACTTAGAATGTCAACCCAACTTGGTATTGTAACCCAACCCAACTCAATAGTGCAACCCAACTTGGTAGTTCAATCCAACTTGAGCTAGCTTGACTGAGTTCACGTTTGAAGGTTCCTAACAACCAATGCCCAAGTTTGGGCATAGCAAAAGGGTTGTAACGTGGCTGAAGCTACATCCTTTATATCAACAACAACCTATTTTAAAGGCTTTTAACTTCCTTATCCCCACAAATGTGGGATTTTAACTCTTATAGAATCCATGTTTGGCAAAAATTGGTTGGGGAGGATTGAACCCCCAACCTTCATGATCTATATTAAGCCCTTTGTTGTTCCACTAAAGGTGGATGAAAGAAACCAAATGGGAAAATCTTCTATTTAAAGAGGATTTGGTCATGGATTTTGGGTAAGAGGGATTCAACCCCGTAACCTCCACATAAAAGGATAAGCATCTTATTGCTACACTCAGGGGTTGAAGCATATAGATAAAGGTATGAAATTAGTATTATTATGCATTGTATATTTGGCTATGTTTTTATTGCACACATACCAGTTTGTAGAAAATGACCAATTAGGCCAACTTAGGAGCATATTCAGATCTCAAAGTTCTTTGGAGATTTATTCAAAACTCAGAGATGCTTCTAATGGTATAATTCATTTCTCATTTGGAGTTCATTTGCCATCATTTTGGAAGCCATTTTAGATGCTTTTGATAAAGAACTAAGGGAGACGACCATGCACGTGCTTCAGGAAGGTGGAAGACAATTTGTTGATATTTTTTAGAGTCCTTCAAAAATTTGAGAGCATATTATTGTAGGTTTTATATTTCCATTAATGATTGTAAGAGTTAATTAATGTACTTACAATCATTTGATTAGTGGAATGGTTTGAAAAAACCCAAAGATGTAGGTAATTTGTAAAACTTCGTAATCAACTTCTTAACATAGTGTGCTTGTTATTTTGCATTAGCATTTCCAGTTGATTCCTTAGAGTATTATTCAACATTTGAAAAAATTGCTTATAAGGATCTGTATATAACATTTCATAGCATGGGGTTGACCTGGGTTTTTGGATTAGGAAGTGACCATTTGAACTACATGTCACTTCACCAAAATACCATTAGAAGAATTTATTGAGATGACGATGGAGGCACAAAGATCCACATTGAATGCATAGGTGAAAATGGATTTTCATGAATTTTAAAGGATTTTTTGCATTTCAAGAACTCTAGACATTGCCACACCATTAATCACCTATAATTAATATGGTAGCTAAAATTAGGGTATAAAGTAGTAGGATGTCAACAAGTTTAGGTTACAAACCTTAAGATAATTTATGGATAAAATGCACAACGAACTTGAGTCGAAGTAAAAAAATGCTACTAAAATGAGACTTTGAGTACCCATAATTGCCAAAAGTAAACAATTATGTAAAGAAACAAATTATGTTCCCTTTAAAATTAACATAGTAAAGTGAGGGGCACGATTTAGGTAAGACCCAGTTAATTAAAAGGTAAAGTGACATCGAGGCCACCATTAATGGCACATGAAGTGTGAGAGTTGAAGACACAATTGTAGACTCATGATTGTGAGAAGTGCCAACAAAAATTAAAGGTTTCAACAAGATAAATAGACCACACTTCAACACTAGCCAGTTCAATATGGGGAAGAAACACATGAGTTCTGGACCATAATAGTCATAAAAGGATGCCAAGAGGGCATGTATATAAGAAGCAGTCAAGGTGAAAAAGAAGGTGCAACTAGTAGGAGTAAGTGTCATCGAGGTCAATCTAGAGGTGCTTACAAAGATGTCCTACCAAAAGATGTAGTTTTTAAAAGAGGCTTTGGTAGGTGAGATCTAGGCATCCTTCACACACACCTATCACCTCAAGGAATATAACCACCATACTACGAATAATGTGTAAGACCTAGAGCAAGACTGGGTGGTAGATACAGGGGCAAAGACTAAAGTAGGCACAACACTATTTGATGTCTCCATTTGGGATAAATTGGTAACCACCAGTGCAACTCAACTCTATGAGTTACCATGTTTTGGAAATCTAGAAGAACTTGTCTAATTATTCCTCTCACATGCCCATGAGGACCAATTCTACTTTGCAAGGAGGTGCATGAGGTTGTCAACTAGACTTATTAGGTGAATCACAATATTCCTAAACTCTAGTGCAAACATCTACCAGATGATGGTGGATGATGAAAATGTTTAAAGGGTTACAAAGCTTGTAGGGTACTATAAGGGAGGTTTCACATTCCCAATCAAAGACATTAAGGACCTAGGAATAAGGGCAGTTATGTGCCCTATGAGTTTAAAATTGTACCTCAACAATCAATGGGCAATTTTTACCAAGGCTTACCTATGCATCACCTATCACATGGTATAGGGGGTTAAATTTAACATCACCAAGTTCATAATGGAGGAAATGGTGAAGATTGTGTTAGAATGTCATATAATATGGGAGACCTTCTAGTGGGAATCAATTTTGATATTAATTAGCATGAAGTATATTGGAGTACCAAATGGAAATGAGGATAAACTTTGGGTCTTCCCAACAGATAAGGACTCCTCAACACTACAATATCAAAACTTCACCTGTGCCCTAGCCTTTTCCCAAACATATGAGACTCATATGATGGGGTGGTGTGCCCAATACATTGAGGCATTCGAAGAGGAATGATGCATTCTTGAGGAGCTCCCTCAAAATATTTTTGGGATGACAACTTTTGTCATAATGAAACACTTATGTGTGGTGTGATTAACACTCATATATAGCAACAAATCTAGTTAGTTGAAGCTCCCTTACACCTTCTCAGTTAAATACTTTAGGGATGCACTTTGAAGAATACCCAATGTATAATAGTTAGACATCTTGATCAAGACTGTAGATTTGAAATAGAGTAGGTTACAACACTAATATGTGTGCCTAGGGGAGAAGGTGACCAAAGATAAGGAGGATGAGTAGGATTTTCCTGACAGCCCCTCTAAAAGGAGGTCATATGCAGTTACATCCATAGGTTATATTATGAGATGAAGCTAAGGAAGAAGGGTGCACACCCTAAGAAGGATGATGTCTTCCCCCTTTGGATCGATAACAAAGGGAAGTTGGTATTGATAGCGGTGAAAAAATTTCCCCAAAGGAAGAAGGGGGAGATAATTGAGGAGATGCAGGAGCCCATCAGACTAAAGATCACCTATGACAATGAAGCTACCCCCTCTGCACCAAAGAAGAAGCACGTGGCCTTCATGTCAGGGATTGCCTCACCCAAACCAAGAGAAAAAAAAAAGTCCAAGGGGCCAGTGAAAATGCCCATGGTAACCTTGGCAGAGATGGAGGCATAAGAGGTGCATGAGGAAGTAGAGGCAAATAAGCTGCATGAAGATATGTAAGAGGAAGAAGAGGAAAAAAAGGAAGAAGATGGAGGGACAAAAGTATACATCATCCAAGAAGAAGGAATAGGGGAAGAGCCTAGCACCACATAAATTCATGAGGCTCTCCAAGGTAGCATTATTATCATGCTTGAGGAAGCAAAAAATCCATCAAGTGCCCCACTTACAAAACTCGCTACATAGCCTCTACAAACTAAGGAGGAAAATAGGCACCAGTGGAAAGGAATGGGCCTCACGAAGGACCATATAGAGGTAGCACTGGAGATAGATAAAAAAAAGAGGCCATGAAGGTAGCCAACATGACCTAGGTAGAGATTGATAAGGTTAAGGTCAAGGAGATAAAGGTTGAGAAGGAAAAGATCGCCATAATAATAAAGAAGAGGAAGGCAGAGATAAAGAAGGCCCAAAAGGAAAGGACCAAGAGAGACAAGGAAGAAAAAATGATTACCACAAGTGCAAAACCCATGAAAGAGAAAGTAGTAAAGGTGCCTAGCATCCCCATCAGTATAGTGAAAGAAGCCACACAACAGGCATGCCCAAGTAATGAAGGGGCACCTGGAGACAAGGAAGGTGATACTAGCACCTAAAAAGAGCAAACAAAGAGTGTAGAAGAAACCCAAAAGATGCATGAAGGTGAATTTGGCATCGATGAAGAAGAAGTGAATGAAGGGGACAAGTTTGAAGAGGAACCCCTACTAGAAAAAGAGGAAACCTTAGAGGGAAACAATAAATAAAGTGCTAGATTTGATGAAGAGGAATCAAAGCAGATGAAATTGGTCATCAAGGAAGAGGAAGTTGAGATGATCCTACAAGAGAAGGTACTGAAGGGGTTCGCTGACGAATACTATAATATGATGGAGTACATGCCCTCTAGAGCTACCACAATAAGGATGCACCAATAACTGTCATTTGCCTTTGATAGTTCTATGGAAAAACCTCATTTAGAGGTGCCATAGAAGGCAATCCTAAGTGCAGATCAACTGGAGGAAGGGCATGAATCCCTTCTTATTAACCCCTGTATAATTAATTTAGTAAGGGTATCCAACACCCTCATTTGAATGGCCTTTGAGGTAGCATGGAAGTACATCATTAATGATGTTTGAGCCTCAAGTTTAAAAAAGATCGCTCTAAAGGAAAAGGAGGAGATCAAGGCCATGAAATTCAAGTTGAAACAACTAGTCGAGTGTGTAGAGGAGGTCGAGCTATTCGTCTTGGATGGCATTGACACTTCAAGTTTTTCAAAGTTTGATAAGGTATGTGTGCTAGAGGAGTAGATTCTCCCAAGATTGAAGGCAAAATTAGCACTAGAAGAAGAGGAGGACCCTTGCATCACCATAAAGCAAGAGATTACTGCAAAGCTTGAAGAGGTGGAAGACCTCTTCATGAATCTTGAAGAGGGTGTAGAAGTAGTTGATGTGATCATTTATAACTTCTCCACCCAAGCGTCAGCCATCAATGCATGCCTCAAAAAGGCAAAAAGAGAGAAGGATGTACTGATAACACATGCATATATTTTTATTAGGGTTGAACATGCACATATCATGGCACAAGTTAATACTTTGAGCACCCATATAAAGGCCTGAGAATAGGACTTGGAAGAACTCTTCCACGCCTTGCAAATGAAGACCTATGAACAAGGAGCGATCCTATACAGAGGCATTAAAAAGGCAAAGGAAAGGCTAGAGATCTTTAGGAAAGAGTTGGAGAAAACTGACATGATCACCCTTAATGCCACCTCTATAGAGATAGGCAATGCCATAGAAGAAATCCAACTCATAATCCAAGGATTTGAGGACTTAAGAGTAGAACTAAAGGAGTGTGCACTCGAGTTCTGCATATAAAAAGTGCTAGAAGACTAGTCCAAGGGAAAACTAATAATTTTGTATGGGGTAATGTTGGGCCCCAAATCTTTCTAAGTATAGGATCTGTGCCAACACAACAAACACTTGGGCATGAGGCAATCACTTGTTATAATTATCATTTTGTTATCTTATGGTGTTAGCTGGTAGGAAAATAACCAACTCTCTTTTGACTCAATCATCATTGGAAAGTAAACACATAGGAAAATCATGACATAATGGAAGTAGGGTAGTAGAGATGACAAGATGATTGCATCTAGTGATAGCTCATCAATTGGTGTGTTTCGATCATCATGGCACTGAGATGCTCCAAAACACTATAAAGCCAAGTTGATTCCAATTAGTGAGGAGAGGCGAGTTAGAGTAACGAAGCTCTAAAGGATTATTTCTGAAGGTTATAGTATCCATTTATCTATAGTGTATCATGGACGTCCTTGAGGCTCCTCATTGTAGTACCCAAACTCATTTGTGATCCCCTAGACCTTTAGAGGCTTTAAGATGAATAGTTGCTTAGTTTTTATAGATAAATACTATGTATTTAAACTCTGTTTAATAATGAATGGAAATGCAGATAATGAATACTAGTCGGGTTTACATGGTTGTGATTATAAGATTAGACTAAGAATGGTTTGCACAATGTTTCAATAGATTAAATGCTTGATTTATAATACAAATATTGAGTTCCAGCAAACTTTCAACTTTGCTCATTCATGGCATCGCTATAGCTTATATTGCCATCCACACTCTATATTAAAAATGCTCCAAATATAGGAAAGACACTGCACCTCATGATGATACTTGTGCTAAAGTGTGAGCTTAAGCCTAATCCCTCCTTCTAAGTATTCCCTTGACCCTTGTATGCCTGGATGACGCTCAGCTAAGGAAACCAAAGGCTTTCACCCATGAAGCTATATGACCACATCATATAGGCTTGTGCCTAACAGACGGTCGATCCCCCCAAAATGGCTTTCACCAATGAACTTACCACCACCATTATAATAACCAAGTCCCTAGAAGATAGAATTGTGCTTTGGCATACTAGCCCAACACAGGCCTCGATCCTTTTTCTATTGCACTTCGGGTGAGCACATAAGGCTTGTGCCTTATGTGGAGTGATGTCAGTGCCGTCGAGTGATAAATGTTGAGCACCATAGGACTAGTCAAGGCCTGCACTAGGTTGTAACGAGTCTAGATTTGACTTGGACAACCAGATAAGAACTTAACAAGGCCGATGACTTAAGACCCCTGCTTTTCTACAACATATGAGAAGAATAGCCATGAACCATGCTGAAAACTAAGTCAAATTATATCAGTTTCCTGTAGTTATGTAAGTCAATGTATGCATGGGTATAAAAATCTATGGTATTTTGTTTATGTGAAGAAATAAATTGAATAGTTGGTTTTAAGTTTTAGAAATCTGAATTGGAATTCTAGATAATAAAGTGTGACCAGTTGAAACCAGAATTATGTCTAAAACATAGTGAACTGTAGAGTTTATTTTTTTAGCAGTGCTTTATAATTGCTGACTATGTTTTAATTCATGTGAATAGTGTTGTAAAATTATTGACTATGTTTTAATTCATGTGAAAATCACCTTATAAGGTGGACTGCATTTGATTTAAAAACCAAATTCCAACTTTTACTGAAGCAAATCCAGTGATTTGTTTAGAGTACTGGGAGAAGACTCTATTTAAAATATCATTGTAAATACATTCAAAACTTTGACAAAACAAATTTAACATCACTAATTATTTGATGGACTTTAGAAAGCTTATCTATTCTATTAAGTGAGTAAATTAGATTAATTATCATAAAGGAAAGTTAGATTTGGCACATTGCCCAACTTGTTTGGAAAAGATCCTAACAAAACGTAGTTGATCCTAATCTTGATTCATGGACAAGTATTTTATTTTTTTATTAAAATTACATGGAATACCTCTCATAACCATCGACTACGAGAAGGGATACGGATAGAACTTGAGATATCAAGTTGAATTTAATTGATACTCTAGAAAAGGGCAAAGCTAACCAAAAATATGTCATATAGCTTTTACTAATGAAAATCGTGATGATTAGGTATACAAACAGATAGACTGCATAATAATAAGGCATATTATCAATAGTATGTGTAAACCATGTATCAATATACACACCCTCATTGTTAAATCTAAGTTAAAATGGGTGCATATGGGTATGTTGAAATCATTAGGGTTGTATCTTAAATATATTTATTTAATTGTTGTGATAATGCAAAGTGTAAATATTGATATAGAATATGAAATTATTTGTTGTTGATTGAGCTTGATGTTGTACTATTAAATATTAAACTGGACAATAATGTCATTGGATGTATGCAACTATCAATTGACATATTTCTAGTGATATAGTATTTGATTTAATACTATTCTTTATGAATTGATTGAATATGGATTCATTGCATACCATTAGAAGGTTTAAAAGTATTTATTAGTATATTTTCATAAATAACTTCTTGTTATTAGGAATATTCTGATTGATTTCGTTGGTTGATAATTTAACCATTATGTTACTTATGACATGAAAATAATTATAGTCCTTGTTTAAAGCATACCTGGATGGCATGATCGTGCATGAAATGTGTTTTATGATATAGTGTTATATATATAATAACATGTTTTAGATTCATAATATGCATTTGATGGATAAAATATGATCATTTACATACTTAGTGTGTTCACACTTCTATTAATAAGAATAAATTGTATGAATCTTTAAGTTACATGTTATAATAGATCCCGCATTGATGATGTTAAGTAGGTAGTGAGATAGACTTCACTAGCCTAGGTAGTACCACCAATGTTGGATGTAGATAATTTGATCAAGTGGTGTGTTATGCAAATACGTCGACAAGGTCAAAATTACAGAGTCACATATAGATGAAAACTCATGTGCAATATATATATTGTGAGAGTATTAATATGATCAGGTGATTAGACATTTATAGAATAAATTAGTGCATTGTGATGTGCTCTTAAAGATTATGTTTTCTTCTGATTATTATTTTACAGAATAATTTACGGTACATTTGGGTGGTATAATCCCGTACTTACGAGATTAATATTTATAAGTGTTAGATTTGTTGTTCGTATTTGAGTGGGTGTTCATGCACAAATATCTATGACATTATGGGATGTCATATAGTTATGCATTACTAATGTATGCTATACCTAGATGGTATATACTATTTTTTATTATGTTTAGACTTACAACTATGTAAATATATGTGTGTTGGTTGTTCTTGAACAATGTGTTTTGTGACAGTTAATAGGACATTAGGTATGCATACATATAACCTTAAGAGTGTAACAAATGCTAAGTTATACTTTTATGTGTTTGTATGACTTGCTTTGTTATATCTACTTGAATATAAGCTTATGGTTTCATGTATTTAAGATTATTTTGTATGTTTGATTGTGGAAAACTAGTAGTTATGTCTTGGAATATTAGACTACGATAATATAGATTATCATGGGGTGTAGTTATTTGTAACTAATTATGGTAGTTGGAATCTACAGTTATATGTGTATTTTACCTAGGTGGTATAAACTGTAGGCATTATTTATAGTTTAGGTTAGATAATAATATAAGATTCATTCTTATGTTGATGGAATAAATGTATAATTTACTTATTCCTATGTTTAGCATGTGATGTGATGTGATTGCTAGTAGGATGTAAATTGTATGAATCTTAGGGTTAAATAATTTATAGTGAAACATTATATTTTGGGGTGTATGATTTACATACTATTGTGATATCTTGCAATAGAATGGGTTTTCTATGATACAATGTATGTTTAGTTTTAAGAAATCATACAACACATGGGTACTTATTAGTTACTTTAGATTCCCACATCATCACTATCTACTCATTCGTGAAGGGAGGGCCATTCACTGATGGGATTAATGTGGGGGATCATTGGTCTGTGGTTGGTGTGGAAAAGCATTGGGATGATGCTCTCCCTCCTCAAAATGGTAATACTTTTGAGAAGACTCTTGAAATTTCACACATTTATTGGAGAGTCTGGAGACTCATGCTCCAAGGAGCCTTATATCTTATTATGTACTTTATATTATATGTTTTAATTATTGTAAACATTTCATGTAGAAATGTAATTCCCTGTTTACTGTGGTTTAACAGTAGTGGTTGACTATTGTACCAGTAATGGCCAGATATTTGTATTTACTTATATGAATGTGTTATGATGTGTTTCATATATAAATAGTTATTAATGATTTTTGATGTCATGTACTTAATTATTGTTATCATTCTTGAAGTACCTTTGTATGATCTAATTAGATTCTCATGGTGTAATCTATTTATAGTTTATGTGTTCTAAAAAAAAATCACGTATTTTCTAGTTATAACCTAGTGGGGTTGTTACCCTACATCATCAAGGGCACCTAAAAGCATCATTGTAACTTTTGGTGTCATCATAGCATCCTCGTTCAGTGCCCAATAGACAAAAAGAGACATGGTGCAAGATTAAAAACAAACAAACAAATGAAACATAAGGTAAATAAGTAAAAGATCAAACAAACAACACATAAAAATATCTACATGTCGTGTTATAATGTCTCATCTAATGGTCCTAATGAGAGTTGACAAGATGATGGAAATTTTGAGGAATTGATATTTGGATATGCAAATTAAGTAAAATCACTCAAAAAATCAATCTAGTATTAAAATCTAGAGCCAATTATGAATAAAATGCAAATATAAATGAAATATTTATACTAGCATTAGATCTTAAAAGCTAATTGCTCCAAATCTAGATTCAAACAAAAAGAAAAGACCAAGTGATTATAGATGGAGATTGCTTACAAGTTGACTCAGAATTTTAGCATGATGTTGACTTGGATGATAACATGGATTCATGGATTTGTGATTAATTTGCTCAATGTTAGCATGAAAGCTCATGTAGTTGCTAATTAGTTTGGTCATGGAGGATGGGTTGGTTTAAATAGGCCATGGAGGGAAGATCAATGGCCAATATTTAAATTTGGGATGAAGATGATCAATGGTAGAGGATTATCTAATGAATTAAAAATTCCTTCAAAGCCTCTAAAATAGAGGCTTCCAGAGAGGAAGGGATAAGATAGAGAGGATTCTAGAATTTGAGAATTCTATAATCCATCAGGGGGGGTAAACAAGATTAGTAGGATATTAGGATATGTGATTAGATAGGTGATTAGGGAGTAGGGATGTAGGAAATCCTAGGAATAAAGTAGGGTAGGTGGGATTGGAATTTAAAATTCTAATATAATAGATAAGTGGGATTAATTAGTGGATGAAACATAATTAGAATAATTAATAGGTTGATGGGGATAATACAAGGTTAGTGGATGATGAATAATGAAGGGGGGTGTTATAAAATGACTATAAGGGGTGATATTGGGATGGAATTAGATGGGATAAATGAAATAATCAAAATTATTATCGACTAATATTAATATTAGTGATGTTAAATGAAGCGAGTGAATTTAGATGTATATATTTTGTCTCTCTTTGAAAGAGCATTATGAGTGGACGAAGTGGAAGGAGTAATGGTCTTTCAAAAAAATACCATTTCATGGATGAATGTTAGTAAATGATGTTAGTGAGTCTGATGCCGGACATGTGGAGATGCCTAAGTCGAATTGCCTCTCGAAAAGAAGAAATGAGGGGTGGGATGTATCAAATAGATAAGGGGATAAGATGTTAGATGTAAAATAGATAATGAAGAAGATGAACTCGACCTGAGCAGTGAGTTATAATTTGATGATGCCCCTAGTAAAGTCATATGCATAGGGAGGGGAAATGACTATGCCATGGTTCTCGATACATTCCAAGGGTGAATCAACCATAACATGGTGATAATAAGATAAATGATAGCAATATTTAGACATATCCCAAGCAATGACACATGCTAGGGAGAGTTGTGGACCAAGATAAGACTTGATTTGATAATATTAATGGTAAGTGCAAGTCAAAGCTAAAGGTTGAGTGATATGATGAGCGATAGGAGAGAAATGAATTGATACGGTTGAGTGACCAAATGATGAAGGGTAAAAATTGAGTTGCATGATATCAAATCAATGAGCCATGATGTGATTAATAGTGATGATGCCCCTATCAAGGACACATGTCAGGGGCAGTAAAATAATAATAAAGTTATAGTCTTGGTCATGACCCAATTGAAGGAAGAAACCTTAAAATTTAAATTATGAATTGACCAATCAGTGATAATGGATGATTGATGGTGTAAAATATGGATGTTGTGATTTGTCAGGCCCAATCGACAGTGGTGGGCAATTGATGAAAATATTATGGAGATGATTGTGGGGATGGTGATTGATCAAAATACTAGTTGATTAATGATTGATATTATATCTCAAGGATTTGACTAATGTAAGACTTAGGAGTGATAAATAATAAGAAGGATGTGATAACAAATGATAGGTAAAGAGGAGAGAGTGGCTGATCTAACCTTAGACATGTTATGTGACTAAGCACTGACTAAATAGTCTAAAAAGACCTCAGGCCAATGTAGTTCAAATTTGATTAGAGGATGATGATGATGATGGATTAGAATATTAAGATGATGGTGGTAGTTAAACATATTATTTGTTAGATAGTTATTGGATGTGATGATGATGGGATTGAGAGTTGAGTTGAGATGTTAGATACTAATGACTAGAGAGATGATAGATGGGTGGTTAGAGGATATAAATATGATGATAAAGGAAATGGAGGAATGATTGGATACTAGATGAGTGGACTAAGATGATCGAGTTGATGATGGGATTAAGATGATTTAATAGATTAGGATAAATGATCAAGCCATCATTTTTATAATAAGGCTCATCATAGTATAAGTAATCTAACATAAATATAACATTAGTCATTATGACCCATGATATAAGTATGACCAATAGGATGTTGTGCCAAAGTGAATGATTATAAAAGGGGCAAATAGTGAACTCTGTATAATCTATGGCACCTAAAATCATCATCATACCTTTTTGTGTCATCATAGCATCCTCGTTTTGTGCCAAATATACAAAAAGAGACATGATGCAAGATAAAAAAGAAACAAACAAGAGAAACATAAGGCAAACAAGTAAAAGATCAGACAAACAACACACATAAATATCTACATGTCATGTCATAATGTCTTGTCTAATGGTCTTGATGAGATTCAATGGGATGATTGATCAAGTGATGAGTTAGACTAGGTTGGCCATGATGATCATGATGTGAAGTGAAAGTGGATTAAAGATATGGGTTGAGATAGGGGTATATATTTGGTGTAGATTTGGGATAGATCATATGGCCTAGTTGACTTCAGGATTAACCATGTCATGATCTTAGATGAGAGAATTATGATGTATCAGGATAAAGTTAGAATAGGTCAATGCTAGCTCAAGATAGATTATATTTGCCCCGATTTAGAATATAGGACGAAAGACAAGAATGAGATGGATGGATAAGAATTGGTGATGAGAGATAAAGGGCATGGAGATGGATGTGATAGGAATAAGATAAGACATCATGGAATATTTTTTGGTTTTTTCCATATTTTATGATTTTTTTTAAATTTTTTGGCATATTTCAATTTCTAGGTCTTTTTTTGGGGGAATATGTATGTAGACTATACAAAGTGGGTACCAAAGGGAACACTAAACCTAGCAACCAAGATAAAGATAGATGAAATAATGGATGGCGATGCAAAAAAGGGGATGAGGACTAAGGAAGAATGGACTAGGGATTACCAATGACCACATCATGAAGGAATCGGATATCTAGTTGCTTGAGTGTCCATCAGAGGATATGCCAAGATGATTAGAAATATTTCTCAAGACATTTCCAATCCTATATGAAGGTCAAGGCTAGAAGAAATGAAGGACATAGTAGGATGCGAGATATAACATACGATGGGTAGGAGCGATGGATAGAGGGATAATATAAATAATGATGATCTGGATGAAATGAATTTTTCCCCCAAGTGTTGAGGTACAATGTGGACAATAGACTATTTTACCATGATGCCAAAAATTAGTTTTCATCATGCTACTTTTCCAAGACACTAGAAGACTGGTTTTCACCATTAGATGAATGATTATTATTATTATTATTATTATTATTTTACTTTTTGGCATCTCAATATATTGGATATGGGTGAGAGATGCAAAAATGTTGACACTTTCATGATCTTTAACCAACACATGTTCTAGAGATGTGTGATGTTAGGACCATGTTGTTGATGCTAGATTTATTAATGTCTTTGTAACCTTTTTTAATTCTTGATTTAGTATCCTCTAGATATCTCAACTAGGTGTCTTTGTAACCCCTAAAAGAGATGATGTTTCCCAAGGATTTGAGGGATGGTATGGATGGGATTATGCCTCGATTTTGATGGTGAGTTATACGATGCGAATGAGTGATATGGTTATGATGGACAATGTGATTATAAAGGGAGTGGAAATGGGGTTCAATAGTTGCATACACCATTAGATATGGTGGAGGGGACATTTTTCATTGGTGTTGTATACTATGTGAGATTAAGGATTCTAAGACCTTTCAACTTTCTTGTTCTTTGATCCAAATATTAGGAGGATTGTTAGCCATATTGTTATATTTTGAAATATTTTTGACTTGCAGATATTTGAATTGGATTTTGATTTCCCACGGTTCCTATAATTGGGCTTCACCAGAGGAACTTGATTTTAGACTTAGAGGATGATTATCCCCTAGTGCTTGATTGTGGGCTTCACCAAAGGAATTTGATATATGACTTGATACATAATGATTATTTTGACTTGGATGATCCCCTACCACCTCGAGGATATTTATACTAGGGGATGATGATTTTTGACTTGGTTGATTATGAAGCTCTTCTTGACTTTGATTGATTATTTTTGGATCATAGCTGACCTGATTATTTGACTTGATTAATTGATTATGGGCTTGGCTCTTCATATATTCAGCACGAGATATTACATGATGTGGGGAATCCAATGATGCATGTTCTTGCTTGTCTCATTTAGGGAGTGGGATGGAGGAATTGGGAATAGGAGGGGGATGATTTGGGACATGTAGTGGAAGGGGTGGATTAAGGGGATAATGGGAAACATAGTCCCCATAAGAGATACTAAGAGACCCAACCTCCATGTAGGAGAAAGTGTCATCAGGAATCTCAAAAGGATCACTAAGACTCTTTGTAGAAGTAGCATCTAAAGCCGATTCATATACAACTTGATGATATTTGACTGATAAAGCATCCAAGAATTGTGTTATGATTTCATCATCCAGAGAGGGATCCATAGTCATGCCTTCTAACTAGTCGACATTCGAGACATCTTCAAAGAGATAGGTGTTAGCATGACTTTCATTACCTAAAAGGGATGATGTTTCTGACATGGATTCTAATTTTAATGCTAATGTTGAACATGATCCTGACCATTCTGATGCTGACTCCAACATGGATATTGATTAGGTGATGCCACCAATAGATGACTTTTTAATAGTAGAAATATATTATTATCCACAAGTACCTTCTTCACCTTGGGTTTATGGATGGATGCTCAAGGCTTAAGGGATTTGTGAAGATGGGGGACATGATGTGAATAGGACATAGGGATGGTTTGATCGGGGATGGTTGTGGGATGGATAGGATTGGAGTCATGACCTTCATTAAGGATGAAATAATCTTGATCATGCTTGGGAAGCACTTCTTAGCATACCCTTTTTTACACACTCTTAGGTGTAGACACATTGGACTCACCCTTAATTTCAATGTCGTCGTTATCAATTATTTTTTGGATATAATCTCTAAAAGAGTGACATATATTAATAGAATACCTGAGGACTTTATAATATGTACAAAATTGTTTGGCTTGATACCATGAGGGCACATGTTTAGTTAAATATATAGGTCTTATTTTTGGGTGGACAATCATGCCTATGGACCTCAATTTCCAAAATAGGGCTTCCATAGAGATTGGGAGAGGGGTATATTGTTTGCCTCTAGTGTTGGATGTGGAAGTGTTGGATTTAGGAATGGGAGCACGTGATGGAAATGTCATAATATTGGGAGATGATGAGGTTGACAAGCTAGGATTCCCTTTGCTAGTAGGATATGAGGTTTGTGATGGACTGTGATTGGTAAATGAAGGGTTTGACTATGGACAAGTACAAACTAGGGGCAAGGTTAGTTGAATGGGGTCAAGACCTTTAAGAAATTGGGCATACATCTAAAGAAGCAGCAAAAGGACTGCATCCTTATTTGCAATAATATAATTATTAAACAAGGTAGTCATTGGGCTAGGAAAGTTGTGACTAGGACTAGGACTAGTGGATGGTGGACTAGAATTGGATGGGGATGAGGGTTGATAAGGGACTTATTTGGTGGGTGACCTTAGGCTTAGGGGTTCAAAATCATTGGGAAGGTGAGCACTCATATCCAATAGCCGTAAAAGGCACTCATCCTTGTTGGCTAAGATATATTCATTAAATAGGGTGACTTTATCACTTGTATATGGAGGGATGTGAGGACTATGGTTATAATGAATGGATGATGGGGTTGATTGTGGTGGGATAACATGTGGGGATTACTGATGAGGAAGGACATGAGAGATTGGTTTAGGCTTGATAGGATTAAGGTCTAAAGGTAGGCGGGCACCCATTTCTAAGGTTTGTGAAAGGATCTCATCCTTATTCATAAATAGGTATTATTCTATGAGAACAAGGTTCAAATCCATTTGAGAAATGATGTATGAAAAGGAGACAAATATGGTCCTTGGACAAAGTAAGTCTGAATGATTGAGTTAGTATGGTAGGTGACGGTGAGGACCAAATAGATTAAATGGATTATGATATAAGATTAGGACCATATTTTAAATTGATAGTACGATAGGTGCTAACAATCTATCGATAACAACTCGTTTTCAAGCTAGCAAAAGGATGGGAATTTGACTAATGCCTAGAGTCAAACTAGCAAGATGATGATTGGAGGGGTGCTAGTTATGAATAGGTAAGACGCCTAGATTAAATGACTATATTGATGATGATTGGATACTAGATTAAAGCTGATAAAGTGGCAAGTTGATAACAAGGTATTGACTAAGATTAAAATCTAACCAAGATGAGCGATAGACTAAAGATGGTGGACCAGTGTGATTGAATGACCAAGAACTAGTTCAAGCCTTCAACTGATTTACTCAAGATGGGATGGGATACAAGATTATGTGATAAAGGATAAATGGGATCAAGGATGATGGGATTAAAGGTGGTGATGTAATGATGATTGAGGGTATAGTGAATATGATTCAGACAAGTGTGTGACCTTAAGAGATAACAAAGTAAGATAGCGTTTATCTAGATGGGGGAAGATCAGATAGGATGATAAGATAAAGGGGGCTCAATAAGATAAGGATGCTCTAGATGGCGTGATGATGAGATTATATGATGTACAAGATAGACAAGATTATACAAGATTAAGGACGTACAAGAAGACTAAGAATGTATAAGGCAATGATAATATATAAGATGTTGATATTAGAAGACCCAGATAACCATGTATAGGTTTGGATGAAAGGCTGACTTAGCTTACAAATAACACTAGTCTAATATGATACTCACCAAATCAAGCAAACCACAAACTTAAGATTAGTAAATTGAATAGGAGTGTAACTTAATGACTACACCATCCAATGGCTTCATGGGTGAGGCTATAGGCTAGTGACCCATTATGAAATCTCCCAAACCTTCTTAACCCTGTCTACATGATGATCACTTAGGAATTGATACTAACTCTGATAGTAGGTGATATGTTACAGTCGATGATCCTATGTTAGGTTACATAGTCTCTCTATGGGAGTCCTTGATATATGCTAGGTACAGTGGGGTTGAAGTTCATGTAGGTTGTTATCTAATGCCTAGTTTAAAGAATTAATTATTCCCCTTCACATAATACCTATATGGGGTCAACCACTTAGCCTAACGATAGTTGTCCTTGATATTTATACTCTATCATAACATAGAGTGTGGATTTGTGTGTGGTGGTGAAATCCACGATCACAATCCCCCTAGAAAAATGGGAAGTGCACATGTGTGAATTCTACATCTTGTTGCCCCCTAAAAAATATAAATGAGAGGGTTTATTAGTGGTTTTTGATCCCCTAATAATCACTGCAAAGATGCAAGGAGGAGAGCATACACCACTATAGCCTTTGGGTGATACATAAGTAGACAAAAAGATTTATTAACTGATTTAATTAAGTATGATATGTACAAATATATATACAAGATGCTTTTTTAAAATGATAAAATGTCTTTGATAGGTGACTCGCAAGGAAATCAATTAGTAGTTTTAATTTGGAAATCTTGTAGGGAAACCTATTAGAAAAGACATTAAACAAAAATATGACATGTAAGAGAAGATGTTAGCAAGCCAAAATTGCCACTAGATTCACCTTTGTAAGAAACACAATTGAGGGGCCACGACACGAGGTTCTAGGGGTGGTAGCCCCTAAGGGGCAACACCTCCGGTTGCCCCTCTGATGCCCAAATCAATTTGAAAACTTGCATGATGCTTGTAATGACTCAAAATTCACCAAATTTCATAAAAAAGGAACACACTCAAAAAGAATCATTTAAACGCAAACATAGGGTTAATAGTTTTTGGGTGCGGCCTTCGACTGATCGCCCTGCAATCACACATGTTAGTTGTTTTAAGTGTTTTTATTTGGGTACTTGTGTCCTTGTAGGTTATAAAAATTATGCCTTTATCACTTTTAAAAACCAAACTCTAAAATGAAAATATTTTGAAGTTATGTTAATACACATTACATATGTGTATATTATTGAAAAGAAACTACACATAAGCTGCCTGGATTGTCATGTTTTTAGACAAATTATAATCAAAATTGGTCTAAAATTATTTTTAAAATTTTTAAAAATGAAATATCAAGAGAATCTTACTAGATTTAATCAACAATGAATGAAAAAGTGTGCGCACACACACACACACACACACACACACACATATTAGGTGGATTAGTTTTAGACTAATGTTGGACCAAATGTTGGGGTATGATCTTAAAAAGTGACAACATAGTTACTAAAACTCCATATTAATGACTATTAAATGTTCACACATAATTTTTTGACAAAGGCATTAATATCAAGTGAATACAAGTATGAGTCAAATTGCGTTTTTGCTAGAATTTATTTATTTTTATTTTATGCAAGGTGTTTGACCAAATGACTAAACAAGACACCTTTTTCATGAAATGTAGTTATTATAGGCTAAAAAATAGATAAAAAACATGGAATTATAAACAAAGATCATTTGTTTTAATGTATAAAAATTACTTTCATTACTTATTAATGAGTTTTGGAGTCTATGATGTACTGCACCAAGTTGGATCTGATTCAAATATTCAATGCATCTTAGAATTGCTTAACCATCAATGTCAATTAATAGAGATGTTTTTACATAAATGAATTGTTTATGGTTGAATACGAATAAAATTGAGAGCTTAAGGTGTCCTCGTATGTCATGCAGAAAATAAGGTAAGTATATGTAGCAAAAACAAAACCACTATTGAATAAAAAAATAATAGCTCAGAGTTGGATGTAAATTAAACAAGAGCCAATTATAACAATCGATAAAGCCATAGATGAAGTTGAAAAGAGCCATGGATCCCAAAAAAATGGAAATAACAACTCTCATGAAAATCACATATCAAGGAGAAGTTGAAAACTATTACAAATCAACAAAGGATAAAAGTAGAGACAAATTAGAATTAGATTAGAAACCAAAAGTTGTTGGTATACATGACAAGGTTATTGATTTCAACACTACTCAATAACGATTTGGTATAATTTTACACAGAAATACAGAGCCATCAAAGTGAGAACGTAATTATTCTTAGAGACAAGTTAGTAACTTTATAATAACTACACATAATAGAAAGTATACTAAAATATACGCTTTGTGAGGACCTATACTTAAATCAAAAGCCCCTATAGGGATAAAATAGAATAAAAATTAATCAAACACCAAATAAAGACCTGTTGTAAATTAATTGAGCATACATTTTGACATAACTTGATAAATAAACTTTTCAGACTGGCAGATCCAACCAAAAAGAAATAAGAGTAAGATCCAATCAAATTATAGTAGTCTAGAAGTCAATCAAAATATAAATCTTGTTGGGTGAATATTTTGTCGGCTAGCTAACTAGTGACCAAAATAGTTCCTATCACCACAGCATAGGGAGATTGGTCGTCCAATGTTGCAGGTTTACCACATCCAAAGGGGACAAATCTCTCCTCTCATCAAGGGGAGGTTCCTATTAAATATATGGAGGCTATATACTATATGTATAAGTAGAAAGTAAGACACAGGGGTGGGATAAACCATCCATCTCTCTTTTTCAGAGATGATGCTAACAAATAGAGGAGAGATCTTGGGTGATTGGTGAATATACTTCTCTTCTTTCAGAAGTAACATTCAGCCAAGAGCCAGATCCCTTCCTGGATAGTAGAAATCTTGATGAAATGATAGAATGCACTTCTCTTCTTTCAAAAGTGCTTGTTCTTGCAAACAACAAGAATCTTTCTGGTAAGTAACTGGTAACCAAAGGTGCAAAGTAACAAGCAGCCTGAAATGTAGCACAAAGTCTCCACCTTGACTGCCCAAGATTGAAATATGAAGAAAAATGGGGGCATAAAGTCATTCCAAGGTCCTTTACATAGAAACAAAAAATAAACACACACTAAAGACAACTATGATAGCATAAAGTCTGAAAGTAGTTGGTTTCAAGACACCTTCCTTATCACCTCCACTAGTCCTACTTGTTAAATCAAATAAATAAGAATGCTTTCAGAAGACAGACATAAGAACAATCTCCTAAACTAGCACAAGCTATAATAGCACAAAGTCTGCAAGTAACTTGCGTTCTCATTCAATCAAAGAAATATGAATTACAATCTGAGCTCAAAGTCTCAGTAATGCATTTCAATTCGAGCAGAGTTTTGCTTCTGGTAAGGGAAGATCCTCTTCAAATGGTATAAGAGATTACATTATATAGAGGCTTGAGGGAGGCTTGGCACTTTGTCCCATAGAGTGACCCATTTGGTGCATTCAATGCCTTAGACGTATTCTTGGTCTTGTCAGGAAGGGCTACGCTGGAGTAGGGTGGCTACCTTAATTGTGACATGTTGATTCATCTCTAGTGCCTCCTCCCAAGTTTGAATCTCTCATTTTATCACCTGCCTAGCTGCACAACTATCTATTCTGCCTTTATCTTAAAGGGGACAAACAAGCTGCGCCTTTAATGTTGGCAAGCCCCAAATATCTACCCAACGCACTGTTTCACCCACTGGAAAAAACCCCTGCTAAGTTTCCCTCTTTGTCTCTTCCTCCTCTTGGGTCTGGCCTTAGGCTCTTTGAATGCATTCGGGTCCACTCCTTGAGTCTGTTAGAATCAATAGACACTTAAATGCAACGGATTTGGCATTCACGTGTCTTTTCTCTATTGAAGGTTAATGACTAGCCAATTGCTCCAAATTTGATGCCCACGGGCCTGTTGGTCCTTTATTTCCTTCAGACAAAACATTCAAAGGAATTCCTTTAGACAATTTGTCTAAAGGAAATCCTTTCCTTGGCTTCATGCGTGCCTTTGCATTACGAGGTGCTCCATCCTTTGACATGTGGCACCTTCTGCCGCTTCAAACAAGTGATATGTGGCATCTTTCATTGAATCTTACCAGGGACACGTGGCATCATCCACCTTCTCGGGCCTTTGTGATATTGCAAAAATGTTTGGGGCTCAGTCGGGCTCTCGCAGACAATGACACTTGTTGACCTCTGCCGCTCTCTGCATGGGACACATGGCACGGTCTGTTGCTCTTAGGAAAATAAAGTAAAACCTTTTGTGGTTGCCACTTGTCACCCTCTGTAGAGTTCTGGTAGAAGCTTTATCGAAAGAGACCCTGTAACAGTCACGTAGATGCAAACACGTGGTAGCCTCAACTTCATTTAGTCACTCGCCTTCGGGCCCACCATGCTCTTTACTCAATACAGTGGAATGGAAGGAAGGAAACGTAGATGTTGACACATGACAGCTTTTGATGAGCTTAAAAAGGGACAAGTGGTAGCTTCCGCTACTTCTTAGGAACAAGGCATAATAGCTCAGTTGGTGACACTTGGCAATATCTGCTTGACTCTTTTTGTTGCACGCATTTCTCTTCATAACTGAGGCCATCTTTGAACCTTTAAACCTAGCGCATTGAATTGATTGAACATTGAACCCATTGAACTGATGAACCAAAATGGTTCAAGGTTCAATGATTCAACAGTTCAAGCTTTTGAGACTCGTTAAATGCTCGGGGCCACAGAACCTTTAGAATGGTTGAAATTTGAACTTTGTCAAATGTGCCTAGCTCCTGTTGAAGACGTTGAACCTTTGAACCTGCTAATCCCTTTGCTAAAAAAGCTTTGAAAAAATGATTAATTTGAAAGCCCTCGAATAAATTTTGAGAAAGGGAAGAGAGAAATTTTGGCCTTGCAGGTCCAAGAATAGCTCATATGTTGTTCCAAATATGAGTGACATTTTTGGGGACCAACAGCTGGCTCTAGTTAGGGAACTTTCTTCAAATGAAAACTTGGAATAGCTGAGGGGAGTAGAAACCAGAATCTCCAGTGCCTTGAAGTGTGCCATTGGGCTACAGAGTCATGCTACCCAAAAAGAAAGGCTCCAAAAAATGAAAACAAAAAACACAAAATAGAACTAAAGACTATACATATATACATATGTATAGATGATCTTATCTGATGCCTCAAGATTTGAAGCGCTTCAGATGTTGTCCACTGTGAGATAGTGAAAATGGTGTGCCATCCTGATAAAATAGCAAGAAACCATTTTGTCCCCAGAAATGGTGACGAGCGAATGGAACTCTCCACCAGGAAACCAATTTTCTATGTCTTCCTCTTGGCTCTTTCTTCTTCTTGCCCCATGGCAGGATGTGGTCTTCAAAATGAAAACCATAACTCCTTGCTCTCTTGGTGAAGAGTTCCTTTTGCTGACTTTAGAGTACAGCAGTATGGTCCACCACCATAGCTTGTTGTTCTACTGGTCCAGTCCAACACATGCTTTGAATGTCAGCATCAAACTCCTGACAAACCATTAGCTCAACATCTCCTTTAGTGTGAAGGAGTTTGATATCTTCATCCTGAGTAGTCTTCAATCTAAGAAATAGAGATTCACATCTAGCTGTGTTGTTGGTGTTGCTGAACTATAACTTGCATGAAGGAAAAATATCTCCTTGAGGAGATATCAACACAGTCCCAACTCTAGCATTAGTGGAAGAATTGCTGCCATCAGATTCCAAGATCCAAGCATCATCAAAAGTTAATCTTCTATCAGATTTCTCTTCATGGGAGATGGAAGATCCTTCTTGATTTGTACTGCACCCTACCAATTTTTTTGATGCCTTATTTGGATGAAATCTTGGATTCCCAGCTACAGGACTTTCATCAGCTAGGACATGAGCATTCTCTGTGATAAGAAGTAATTACCCCTACCTAAGGGCTCAAACAAAATTTGAGCAGCAGGGGCTAATGTTTGGGTAACCACAATCTTTGCCTCATACATGTTCACACCTGGTTCTCCACCAATGTTTAATTGCTTAGGATTGGCTTGTAGGGATTCAAACTCGGTCATTTGAATTTTGGATTTCTTGACATGATCAATCATGGAAAATGACTGAGATGGACTTGGAAGAGAGGATGGGAGTTCATCCTTTTGGTGTTTGAGAGGGAGAGGACTGATCTGTGAATTTGAAGTAGAAGGTGTAGAGATGTTTGATGTACTTACTTCTTTGGCAATAACCGGGTCCTTTGACTGGAAAGGAAGAGGGGTTCTCTGCTCAGCAATTGAACTTGTTGGTTAGGGTCGCTCCTCTGTCTTCTCTTTATCGGCTTGCTAGGCTGATTGATTCTCAGACCTAGTGAATACTGCATATGATCCTTCGACTGCTTCACCTTCACTTTTGGGTTCATCCTAGAAATTTATAAAACCAATGTGGGAGTCACCAACTGATTCTTCTAGATCCTCCTTGAAGAGATCAATGCCATTTTCTTGCTCAAACTCAGGTTAAAAATAGGAAACATGTTTTGTTTCCAGATATCCAACTACTAAGTTTGTTGGATGTGTTTTAAGGGCAAGGTTCCTCTGTGGGGGAGGAAGACGATTTGGTTGCCCTTGACTTCTGGCAGTGTTGCCTTGATATGGGTGATTGGGGAATATCCTGCTTGGCATATCCTGATTAGGAAGAGCAGACATACTTTGGGCCATTTGCCTTTTCAAGGCTAGCAGTTCATTTGCCAGCTTTTGCACCATTTGATCAGTGGTGGCTGAAGCTGGATACTCAAAAGATGAAGAGGATATATCTCTGTTAGGATCTCTCCTTATCTTTCCTGCCAAGATAAGGTCATCTTCTAGCTCAGTAGCCAAGTCTTGAGCAGCCTCAAGGTCTATGTGTCTAGCCCGTCTCAGCAAGAAACTCACTTCAGGCAGCTGTGAGTTGATGAAGAAACACTTGAGATTTTGAGGTGTCAGTTGGGCGAT
This sequence comes from Torreya grandis, assembly GCA_037957365.1. Lineage (NCBI taxonomy): Eukaryota > Viridiplantae > Streptophyta > Pinopsida > Cupressales > Taxaceae > Torreya > Torreya grandis. Next base: position 1,674,691 of record JARHVA010000400.1, read on the forward strand.
CATCAGAATCTTGTGCCTCAGCTTGTTTAACCTAGCAATAAAATCCCTCATAGGCTCATGAGGTTCCTTCTTCATCTGAGTGAGCTGGGCTAGTAAAGCATGCGCATCCTCTGTAGGCTTGAACCTAGCTTCAAACTTGGCTTTAAGAGTATCCCAGTCAGTCACTGATCCAACTTGAAGATGGTAGAACTAGTCTGCAACAGCACCTTATAGAGTCTCCACAAAAAGCCTGACTGCCACGTCTTCGAATTCCACCCATATCACACCACAGGCTGTGCTGAAGGCTACAATATGTTCATTAGGGTGAACTATCCCATCACCAAAGAATTTGGGGAATTTTTTTCTTGAACTACGTGGGAGTTCATGCAGAGGTGGAGTCAAGTTGAGTGGGCCAAAAGAGTTACCTCAGGGGCCTCGAACTGCCATGATTTAATTATGAAAATAGGGATAACAAATCTAGGTGAAGTGGCCAGATTGTAGAATAAAAATAGAAAAGAATTGGCCCTCCTTCAGCTTGAGGCTTCAAACTATGCACTCTTTCCCAGTAGCTCCAGTTTTGTAGACCAGATAAAATAACAAAAGTGGAGGAAGATGGTAAGGCTATAATGATAATGGGTAATACACAGAACGGAGTCAGCAAAGTCTATAATGGATAAGGGTTATAATGATTATGGGTAAGACACAGGTGATGTTTCAATCTGAAACTTGAGGTTCTAAATTGCACAAAATTATTGTGTCCCCAACGGAGTCACCAAAAACTATTGGGTGAATATTTTGTCGGCCAGCTAACTGGTGACCAAAATAGTTCCTATCACCATAGCATAGGGAGATTGGTCATCCAATGTTGCAAGTTTACCACATCCAAAGGGGACAAATCTCTCCTCTCATCAAGGGGAGGTTCCCTATTAAATATATGGAGGCTATATACTATATATATAAGTAGAAAGTAAGAAACAAGGGTGGAATAAACCATCCATCTATCTTTTTTCATAGATGATGCTAACAAATAGAGGAGGAATCCTGGGTGATTGGTGAAGATACTTCTCTTCTTTCAGAAGTAACATTCATCCAATAGTTAGATCCCTTCCTAGATAGTAGAAATCCTGATGAAATGACAGAAGGCACTTCTCTTCTTTCAGAAGTGCTTGTTCTTGCAAACAACATGAATCTTTCTAGTAAGTAACTGGTAACCAAAGGTGCAAAGTAACCAGTAGCCTGAAATGTAGTGCAAAGTCTCCACCTTGACTACCTAAGAGTGACATATGAAGAACAATGGGGGCACAAAGTCGTCCCAAGGTCCTTTACACAGAAACAAAAAATAAACACACACTGAAGACAATTATGACAGCACAAAGTCTGAAAGTAGTTGGCTTCAGGACACCTTCCTTATCACCTCCACTAGTCCTACTTGTTAAATCAAATAAATAAGAGTGCTTTCATAAGACAGACATAATAACAATCTCCTAAAGTAGCACAAGCTATAATAGCACAAAATCTGTAAGTAACTTGCTTTTTCATTCAATCAAAGAAATATGAATTACAAATTGAGCTCAAAGTCTCAGTAATGCCTTTCAATTCGGGTAGAGTTTCGCTTCTGGTAAGGGAAAGATCCTCTTCAAATGGTACAAGAGATTACATTATATAGAGGCTTGAGGGAGGCTTGGTACTTTGTCCCATAGAGTGACCCATTCGACGCATTCAATGCCTTGGATGCATTCTTGGTCTTGTCAAGAAGGGCCACGCTAGAGCAGGGCAGCTGCCTTAATTGTGATGCATCGATTCATCTCTAGTGCCTCTTCTCGAGTCTAAATCTCTCATTCCATCACCTGCCTAGCTGCGCAACTATCTATTCTACTTTTATCTTAAAGGGGACAAATAAGTTGTGCTTTCAATATTGGCAAGCCCCAAATATCTACCTGGTGAACTGTTTCACCCACTGGAAATAACTCCTACTGAGTTTCCCTCTTTGTCTCTTCTTCCTCTTGGGTCTGGCCTTAGGCTCTTTGAATGCATTCAGGTCCGTGCCTTGAGTCTGCTAGAATCAATAGACAGTTAAATGCAGTCGATTTGGCATTCACGTGTCTTTCTTCTATTGAAGGTTAACGGCTAGCCAATCACTCCAAATTTGACACCTCCAAGCCTGTTGGTCCTTTATTTCCTTCAGACAAAACATCTAAAGGAATTCCTTTAGACAATTTGTCCAAAGGAAATCCTTTCCTTCGCTTCATGTGTGCCTTTACATTATGAGGTGCTCTGTCCTTTGACATGTGGCACCTTCTGCCACTTCAAACAAGTGATATGTGGCATCTTCCATTGAATCTTACCAGGGATACGTGGCATCATCCACCTTCATGGGCCTTTGTGACATTGCAAAAATGTTTAGGGCTCAGTTGGGCTCTCGTGAACAATGACACTTGTCGGCCTCCACCGGTCTCTGCAAGGGACATGTGGCACGGTCCACTGCTCTTAAGAAAATAAAGTAAAACCTTTTGCAGTTGCCACTTGTCGCCCTCCATAGAGTTCTGGCAGAAGCTTTGTCGAAAGAGACCCTGTAACAGTCTTGTGGATGCAGACACGTGGCAGCCTCATCTTCATTTAGTCACTCACCCCCAGGCCCACCATGGTCTTTACTCAATACAGTGGAATGAAAGGAAGGAAATGCGGATGTTGACACGTGGCAGCTTCTGCTACTTCTTAGGAACAAGGCATAATGGCTTGATCGGCGACACTTGGCAGTATCCACTTGACTCTTTTTGTTGCGTGCATTTCTCTTCATAACTGAGGCCATCTTTGAACCTTTGAACCTAGCATATTGAATCGATTGAACATTGAACCTATTGAACTGATGAACCAAAATGGTTCAAGGTTCAATGGTTCAATGTTTCAAGCTTTTGAGACTCGTTAAATGCTCAGGGCCGTGGAACCTTTTGAATTGTTGAACTTTGAACTTTTTCAAATGTGCCTAGCTCTTGTTGAAGATGTTAAACCTTTGAACCTACTAATCCCTTTGCTGAAAAAGCTTTGAAAAAATGAGGAATTTGAAAGCCCCCGAATAAATTTTGAGAAGGGGAAGAGAGGAATTTTGGCCCTGCAGGTCCAAGAATAGCTCATATGTTGTTCCAAAAATCAGTGACATTTTTGGGGACCAACAAATCTAGCTTGAGAAACTTACACAACTATCTATGCTATACTCAAAATCACCATTATGATGTATATGAAGAAAGGGAACAAAACCAGAACATGTAATTCGACCAAAATCCTTTTGCAGTATCAAAGAAAATTGAAATTTTGGGCTACCAATTCTCCTTCTTTGAGACCTGTGAGCTTGTGATCATACACTAACAAATACAATAGGTTAGAATCAAAAGGAGGCTCCCACTGTGGTCGCCAAATATATAATGGAAATTTTGAGTAATTGATATTTGGATATGCAAATTAGTCAAAATCACTCAAAACATCAATCTACTATTAAAATCTAAAGCCAATTAGAAATAAAATGCAAACATAAATAAAATATTCATACCAACATTAGGTCTTAAAAGCTAACTACTCCAAATTAAGATTCAAACAAAAAGAAAAGACTAAGTGATTATAGTTGGAAATTGCTTACAAGTTGACTCAAAATTTTACCATAATGTTGACTTGATCAATGACTTGAATGGTAGCATGGATTCATGGATTTATGATTGATTTGCTCATTGTTAGCATGGAAGCTCATGTAGTTGTGAATTAGTTTGGTCATGGAGGATGGGTTGGTTTAAATAGGCCATGGAGGGAAGATCAATGGGCAACATTCAAAGTTGGGATGAAGAGGATCAATGGTGGAGGATTGTCTAAGTAATTAAAAATTCTTTGGAAGCCTCTAGAATAGAGGCTTTTGTAGAGGAAGCATTAAAATAGAGAGGATTCTAGAATTAGAAAATTTTAGAATCTATTAGAGGGGATAAGCAAGATTAGTAGGAGATTAAGATATGTGATTAGATAGGTAATTAGGGACTATGATGTAGGAAATCTTAAGAATTGGCTAAGGTAGATGGGATTGAAATTTAAAATTTCAATATAATAGACAAGTGGGATTAATTAGTGGGTAAAGCATGATTAGAAGAATTAATAGGATGGTGGGGATAATACAAGGTTAGTGGATGAAGAATAATGAAGGGGGATGTTAGATAAATGATTAAAAGAGGTGATGTTATGACATAATTAGATGGGATCAATGAGATAAGTGAAATTAGTGTTGACTAATATTAATATTAGTGACGATAAATGAAGTGAACGAATTGAGATGTATACATGGTGAAATGAAATATCTCAACCCCACATAGTTCATTGTCACACCATATGAAGAAATAGACAACCTCATTTTTTATTGTTACTTCTATTGTTGCTTAATACTTAATGTACAAAAGGTGAGATGCGATCAATAATCATAAGTTTCGAGTGAGTTAAGAGTGTTAATTTACAATTTTTAGTTTAAAAAATTACGTTTTATAAAAATAAAAAATTAGTGTCCTTAAATGGGATAATTATGACAAGTTGGGGTTTTCCAACAAACCCTCATGCGAAACTGTAAATAATCTAAATTCTATCCTAAAAAATAGCAAACTTTAACAGCAATAGATGTTCAAATTCTAAACAACACTCCATAATAACCCAAATAATTACTTAATATGAAACTACAATAAAGTACCACTTTTTTGGTGGGTTTTCAGAGGATGGTGATAACATGCGTGGGAGGGAAAGCTAGGTCATGCGAGCCCTAGCTTGCAGGTTTGAGCTTTTCTATGCGTAGGTGTGTTGTAAGTCAGCAGGGGGTCGAGGGGACCGGGTCTTCCTCTGCAATTTTTTCTTCTTTTTGGTTTTAATCTGGCTGGGCAGTGTTTTGTGGTGCAGGTGGTGGTGTGCAAGGTTTCCAATGCTAGATCTATTTTTTGGGTGCCATCTGGTCCATTTTACTACACGTTGGGAGGGTTCTTCTCCTTTGTGGTGTTGCCCTGGTGGTGTTGTTCTTGTTGGGAGTCGCCACTTTGGATTCAACGTGGTGTGGGGGGAATTTTGAGCCCTCACTCGTCTGATATAAATGACGCTAAATGTGCCTTTGGATATGGCGGGTCATGTTTCTTCCATGTCTGGGGAGGATGCCAAAAAACCCTTTTAGTCTTCCTCTAGATTGGATGTGGTCTGAAATGGTTCTCTTAAATTGCCAAAGGTGAATGGATGCTTGGAGAGGGCCCAAGAGCGGCCAATTTTAGTTATACAGTCGAAATCGGTAGTTGAGGATATTTCTTACTTCCACAAGCATGTTTTGATTTATAAGTTTATGGGGATGAGGTTTTCTCTCCCATTTTTGGATACATGGATTCGCAAGACATGGAACCCAGAAGGAGACTTTGATATTCTAATGGCTACAAATAACTTCTTTATGGTGGATTTCTTGTGTGTCTCAGATCAGAATAGAGCCTTCAAAGGGGGCCCGTACATTTATAACCAAGTGGGTCTCTTCATCAAACTATGGCATGCTAGCTTTAACTCAACAGAGGAGTTACCTTCTAAAATCCTAGTTTGGGTTCGTCTTCCTTGGCTACAGCGTGAATGCTGGAGAAGTGATATATTGCAGTCGATTGCATTGTTGCTTGGAAAACCTATTGGCCCTTCCCAACAAACTTTGAATAAGATTTTTTTTTCTTATGCTAGGGTCTGTGTTGAAATGGATTTGAGCCAACCGCTTCTATATTCTATTGATATGACTGTTGGGTCTTGCTCCTAGACTCAACCATTAGATTATGAGACATTACCTTTTAGGTGTTGGCTATGTCATGAATATGGTCATCTTCAGCGAAGGTGTCCTCGAGCTTCTGGTTCAACGGTTTCAAGTAATGCTCCTACTCAACCTGATTTGAAAATAGACAAGGGTAAAGCCCCCATGCAGGGAGGTGGCACTGATAAAGATGGTTTTATTCAGGTTAAGTCTCGTAATCATGGTCGAGGCCTGAAGAGATCCCTCAAGGATAGGCAAGAGGGATAAACCTTCCACCGATTTGGGACATTGGAGGATTTAGTCCAGGAGGAGGGTTTCTAGGTGGACTTATAAGCAATAGTTAGATCTTTTAGTGAGGTTATTCCTGGGGATTAGTCTAATGTGATTCCTAGTTTAGATCAGCTTGGTGAGTAGGGTACTCAGATGGACACTGAAATGGCTCTTCCGGCTCCTATTCAAGGAATGTTAGATTTGGTGCTAAAAGCTCCTGGTGGCTCTCTTAGTGCTGGTGGTGTTCTTTCTGAAGTGAGGGGTACTCCAGACTTAGGAAAAAGTATGGCTCTTTCTCCAGCCTTGGGTTTACAATGAAAAACCCTAAAAAAAGTGGCTCCTGAGAAACCCCTTAAGGTTGGTAGAAAAAAAGACTTGGAAAAGGTAAAGCTAACTAGTGAGACATTGGTTGAGTCAGGTTCAATGAAGACTATTGATGTTCACTTCTCCCAACCCCAATGATGATTGTGCTCTCTTAGAATGTTAGGGGTATGAATAACATCCCTAGACAAAAGGCTATTCGGGACTTGGTTCGTATTCACTCTCCTGATGTGGTGTTTCTTCAGGAAACTAAGTTATCAGTTGATAATATGATGAGTGTGGCTTCGAAGATTTGGAGTTGTGGTCAGTGTCAATGTGTTGGTGCTTTTGGTAGCTCTGGTGGGGTTGCATGCTTATGGGACCCACATAGAGTCAGACCAATTTGGTGGTATTCCTGCAGAGGTTTGATTTCTTGTTTTGCTTCTCATCTTGAGTCTGACGAGAGAATACTCCTTTCTAACATCTATGCTCAAGATGACCATCATGGCAAGGTAAAGTTGTGGGGTTCTGTAAGATATGTGAGGACTTTGGATCCTTATCTCCAATGGATTCTAGTGGGGAATTTTAATGCCATTATTTCTTTGTAAGAGAAGAGGGGAGGCATTGATCACTTGGAGCCTTCTTCTAATCTCTTGCAGGTTAATGTGGCTCTCTTGAATTTGGTTGACATCAAGCCTGTCAATGGGGTCTTTACTTGGAATAATAAGAGATGTGGGGATGCTACTATCTCTGAACGTCTAGATAGATTTTTGGTGTCTAGTTTTTGGCTGGGGGACAGGTGGTTGACTAGCTCTAAGATTTTGGATGGGCAGGGTTCTGATCATTGGCCATTCAAACTTCTTGCTGAGCTCCCTCGACATTGTGTAAAGCAGTCTTTTAAGTTTCAGCTCATGTGGTTAAGAGATGACTCCCTCCATGATCTTCTTCCTGTTTGGTGGAATTTGGGGAAGCTGTCACATGGGACCACTATGTTCTCCTTCTCCAAGAGGCTCCAACATGTGAAATATAGGTTGAAATGGCGGAATAGGCAATACTTTGGTAATATTTTCCATACAAAACAATCTACTCAAGCTCATTTGGACTCAATCACCAAGCAGATTCATGACCAAGGCCTCACTAAGGATCTGGGTTTACTGGAAGCTACGACTATGAAGGAAGTCGAGGAATGGGGATTATGCAAAGAATTTTTTTGGAAACAAAAGTCCTGAATCGAGTGGCTTCAGGCGGGAGATAGGAATACTTCTTTCTTCCACAATTTAGTAAATGATAGGAGACAAGGTAATGTCATCTCTTCTCTCAAGACTTCGAGTGGGGAGATTCTCTCCTCCTCTGCTTCTATTTCTGTTGAGATTGTTCATTTCTTTTCTATCCTACTTTCTGAAGATTCCCTTCTTGCGGAGGAGGATGAAGCTGCTATTCTGAATAGTATTCTGCCCTTAGTCACCAGTGAAATGAATGTTTCTTTACTTCTTCCCATTTATTTGTCCGAGCTTGAAACTATTGTGTTCTAGATGAAAAAGGGAAAAGCCCCAGGGCCTGATGGTTTCTCGGTTGAGTTCTACCAGGAGTTCTGGGAAGTGATTAAGTTGTATTTGTTGAAGGTCATTCAGGAATTTTTCATGAATAAACAAATGCTGAAATCCATGAATGCTACCTTCCTTTCTCTCATCCCAAAGAAAGATGGGGCTAATTCTCTAGATCTTTTTAGGCCCATTGCCTTATGCAATGTGGTTTATAAGATTATTACGAAGTTGATTGCTGAGTAGTTAAAACCCTAGCTAAGCAGGCTAATTTCTGAAGAGCAAGGGGGTTTTGTGGCTGGTAGGTAGATTATGGATGGGGTTATCATTGCAGTTGAGATGATTCATTCTATGGATCATTTTAAAGAGAAAGCCATGTTTATTAAGCTGGATATGGCTAAAGCTTATGATCGGGTTAAATGGGCCTTCTTATTTAAGATTCTTGGAGCATTTGGTTTTGTTGCTGATTGGATTGATTGGGTCAAGAGTTGTGTTACTTCTCTTTCATTTTTGGTGTTACTTAATGGTGCACCGACATAGTTGTTTAGTGCTTCTAGGGGGATTAGACAAGGGGAACCTTTATCCCCCTATCTATTCATCTTATTGGCAAAGGGTTTGGGGAGGTTTATTAAAACCCAGGTGGAGACTAGTTTGATTAAGGGCTTGAGCTTTGGAAACAATATTCCCCCTTAGTCACATTTGTAGTTTGTTGATGACATGGCTCTGATGGGCAGTGCCAAGGTTGAAGAGGCCTCCGGTTGGTGCAGGGTTCTAGATTTTTATTTAGCTGCGTCAGGTCAGACAATTAATGAGGGGAAGTCTTTTATTTACTTCTTTCATACTCTGTGGGCTATCCAACGGAGAATTGCAGGTATCCTTCACTTCCAGATTGGCACTCTCCCTTTTGTGTATCTTGGTATTCTGTTGGCTATTCGTTCGCTTCCTAAAATGTTCTAGCAAGAGATTATGGATAAGTTTAGAAATCTGGTTAGTCATTAGACTAACAGGTGGCTCTCTTTAGCGGGTAGGATGACTCTTCTAAAGTCAGTGGTGCAGGCTCTTCCTTTGTATAGATGTTTTGTTCTCTCTGCACCTTCAGGGTTTATCAAAGACTTTGAGAATTTGTCTCGATAGTTTATTTGGTTTGGCAACCTCCTTCACAAGAAGTGGAGTTTAGTTAAGTGGGAAGTTATTTGTAGACCGAAGCAAGCTGGTGGTTTAGGCTTTTATAGAACTGATTTGAATGGACAAGCTTTAGCAGTTAAGCTATATTGGCGGTGGTGTTCACAACAACATCAATCATGGGTAAAAATTCTTACCTCAAAGTATCTAGGTGCAGTTGAGAGTGGGGATGTTGCTCGCTTCAGTTTGGAGGGGAAGGGCTCTATGATTTGGAGTACCCTCAAAAGGGATGCCAAGTTGGTCAAGCAAGGGTTGTTTTGGATTTGTAATGGGGGGCAGGAGGCTCTCTTTTGATGACTCTTGGAATGGTTATCCTCCCATTTTGTCTACCCACCCCCACCTACAGAATTTGAGTAGGCATTTTATTGATGCTGGGTGGTGCCATGTCGCTAATATTAAAACCCTTCATAACTTGGGACAAGTTAGGGTGTATAGATGGAAGGTTCTGCAGGAGTGGCCTACTGGTGGGGCTGTTGGGGATTACCAAGAGCTTGTTGGGATCCTATCGAGGCGAGTCTGCACTTCTCTTCCTGGGAGAGATGTGCTGGCTTGGGGTCCTTATCCAAAAGACAAATTTATGGTTGCCTCGGGATATCAAGTTCTTGATCAGCAAATGTTTGGGAGCTCAGAGGTCTCATAGTGGAAATAGGTTTGGAATAAGTTTTCTTGGCCTAAGTGTAACTTCTTCTCATGGTTAGTTGTTCAAGGTAGGTGCCTCACTTGGGATATATCTGGAAACATGGGTTTCATGGTCCCTCTAAGTTTGCTCTATGTGGTGGGCAAGAGGAGTGCATCCCCCATATTTTTTTCAGTGTTCCTTTACGAAAGTTATTTGGCATTTTTGGTCGAATCTCTGGCATATACCATGTAGACATGCTTCTTCTTTAGAGGATTTTTGGAGTAGTCTGGGGCCTCCCCCTGCAAAGACCTCTTTTCTCTTTATTGCTTGGATCATTGGCCCTAGCTTGATAATTTGGCATATTTGGTTGGAGCGCAACCATAGGATTTTTCTGGGCAAGAAGCTACTTGTTGGTCAGCTCTGGTTGAAGATTTTGGGGGGTCTGCAGAAAACTTTGGATGCTAAGTGTGACCTGTTTGTCCCTGTTGCTTTTGGTGACTGTGATGTTGTTGAAGCCTTGGGTCTCTCTGGGGATGGATGAAAACATTTGAGGACGGCTCAACATAGATGTGGGAGAGTGAGGATCTATCGTACTGGTTGCTGGTGCCCCCCCACAGTGGGAGAGCTAAAAATTAATACTGATGGATCTTCTAGAGGTAACCTTGGTCATGCTGGAGTTGGTGGCATTGGCAGGGATAGTTCGAGAGTGGTAATTTTTTTCTTATCTATATATAAAGGTCAGCATATAAATAATCTCATGGAGGCTCTTGCTATCCTTCTGGCATTAGAGCGTGCTTGTGCCCTTGGCTGGAGGCAAATTATTTGTGAATTAGATTCTCAGATGGTCATTGATATGCTGAAGAAGAGACATTTTGAGGAGGTGAACTGGCAACTTGCAGTGGTGGCCAAACAAATTGTTTCTTTGAGCAATGCTTTAGATTCTATTTCTTTTTACCATGTGCCACGGGAGTGGAATAGGGTGGCGGATGGTTTGGCGAAATGGGCGTTTGAGCAGACGGAGACTTGGTATGTGGATGATTGGGGTCATCTTCCCAGTGATTTGGCTCCTATTCTTGAGGATTGGGTTATAGAGGATATGAGGAGCTTTTTGGGTGTTACTTAATCCTTGTTTTTATTGGGCCCCTTATGGGTGTTTCTTTATGCTTTGTAATGTTTTTATGATTCAATAGAGTTTTTACCCCCATTTTTTAATTTTTTTAAAAAAAAAGTACCTCTTTTTTGGCAAGATGAAATGATGATGTTAGAATTTTTTTGCAATAATTTTGATTTTTAAGATGCTAGTACAATTGCATTTTTCCCTTCCATCAGCATTGGAACCCTTGCATAAATTCATAATAAATATGCCAGGAATCCCTACAATTTATTAGGTTTTTCAAAAAACAAATTAGGTTTGCTAATAGTCAATTTAGCCCTTCCAAACAATTTGCCACACTCAAAAAAATAGGAAAAATAAATCAAAAAATCAAACCCTTGTTCTATCCCTTCAACAAGGTCTCCAAGTTCCCCAAATTAACTGGCCCCACTTGGAAAATTATTAAAAATAATTTCTATAATATAAAATAAATTATTCCATTCAATATTAGAGCCTAAAAAAACTCTAAGAACTTGCCCAAGTGAATCGTTCTATCATAAAAATTATATAAATAATTTTTTGAATTAATGACCTTATTTTCAGCTCTCAATAATTTATTATTTGCTTTAAACCATTGAAATTTCAAAGATTTGTATCTTCTGAAATATTTCGAATTTCAATACAAAGTTAGCTCAAAATGATCACAAAAATAATAGCTATCAAATAAAATTACAATCTAAATTTTCTCTCCATGGAAAGTCCTCCAAAAGTTGTCTCAAAGTTGAAAAAGCTCTAGTTACAGTCTTAGGTTCCTTCAAACCTAAAAATGAAGCTCAATTGCATAACCAAACAATGAGAAGTCAATGCGAAGAATTCTCCAAGGTATTCACTTTGTTTTGAACAAGGTAGTGTTACAAAACATATTTATAAGTTCAATTGCATACAACTATGTAAATCTGAAGTACAATTACAACCCTTGAATAAAGCTACCATGAATATAATAAATAGAGGTTTTCGTCTCCAAACCTTTGTTACACTTGAAAGTTTTCGTTCTCAAGTTGCGATAAACAAGCTTGACATACTTGGTTAATAATTCAATATTCTAAATTAACATAATCCTCAAATGAACAACTCACTTTCTTTTTATATCCACATTCTAAATGTGGCACCTAAAATAAGAGAGAAACTCTCATTTTTTAAAAATATTTAAAAAACTTCCTTATAATTTCACTTGAATCCTTAAATATCCAAAACTGTTAAAAAGGTCCCCAATTTAAATAGAAATTAAATTATTTTTACTTTATTTTAAATATATAAAAAAATATTTTTTATTTTCATAATATAATATTAATTTTAAAATAGAATATTAAAAAAAAAATTATAACGTCACATTTAAAACAACTCTTAATTAATAAAACTAAATAACTCTGTTAGCAACTCTTAAAAGTTATCACCTTTGGGACAACTCCTAGTTAATAAAACTAAATAATTCTATCTGTTAGCTCTTAAAAATCCCGACAATTTATTAGGGCTTCTAAAAAACAAATTAGGTCCGTCAATAGTCAAATTAGTCCTTCCAAACAATTCCCCACACTTAAAAAAATAGGAAAAACAAATCGAAAAATCAAACCCTTGTTCTATACCTGCAACAACGTCTCTAAGTTCCCCAAATTAATTTCCCTCACTTGAGAAATTATTAGAAATTTTTAATAATTTCTAGAATATAAAATAAATTATTCCCTTCAATATTAGAGCCTAAAAACACTCTAAGAACTCGCTCAAGTGAATTGTTCTACGAGAAAAAATTATATAAATAATTTTTTGAATTAATGACATTATTTTGAGTCCTCAATAATTTATTATTTGCCTTAAGCTGCTGAAATTTTAAAAATTTGTATTTTCTTTTCAAATTTCAATACAAAAGTTAGCTCAAAACGATCACAAAAATAGTAGTTATCAAACAAAATTACAATCAAAATTCTCTCCATAAGAAGTTCCCCAAAAATTATCTTGAAATTCTGAAAACCTTAGTTACAACGCTAAGTTCTTTCAACCTTGAAATTGGAGCTCATTTGTGCAACCAAACACTGAGAAATCAATACAAATAGCTCTCCAAGATATTCACTTTACCTTAAACAAATTGTGATACTTGATCAATAATTAAATATTATAAAACAAAAATAGTGGTTATCAAACAAAATTATAATCAAAATTTTCTCTCCATAGGAAGTTCCCCAGGGATTGTCTCGAAATTCTAAAAACCCTAGTTACAACGCTAAGTTTTTTCAACCCTGAAATTGGAGCTCATTTGTTCAACCAAACATTGAGAAATCAATACAAATAGCTCTCCAAGATATTCACTTTATCTTAAACAAATTGTGATACTTGATCAAAAAAATTATATAAATAATTTTCTGAATTAATGACCTTATTTTCAACGCTCAATAATTTATTATTTGCCTTAAACCACTGAAATTTTAAAAATTTGTATCCTTTGAAATATTTCGAATTTCAATACAAAGCTCAAAATGATCACAAAAATAATAGCTATCAAATAAAATTACACTCTTAATTTTCTCTCCATGGGAAGTCCTCCAAAAGTTGTCTCATAGTTCTAAAAACTCTAGTTACAGTCTTAGGTTCCTTCAAACCTAAAAATGGAGCTCAATTGCATAACCAAACAATGAGAAATCAATGAAAAGAATTCTCCAAGGTATTCACTTTGTCTTGAACAAAGTAGTGTTACAAAACATATTTATAAGTTCAATTGCATGCAACCATGCAAATCTGAAGTACAATTACAATCTTTGAATATCGTTGCCTGAATATAATAAATAAAGATTTTCGTCTCCAAACATTTGTCACACTTGAAGGTTTTCACTTTCAAGTTGCGATAAACAAGCTTGACATACTTGATCAATAATTCAATATTCCGAATTAGCATAATCTTCAAATGAACAACTCACTTTCTTTTTATATCCATATCCTAAATGTGGCGCCTAAAATAGGAGAGAAACTCTCATTTTTTAAAACATTAAAAAAACTTCCTTATAATTTCACTTGAATCCTTAAATATCCAAAACCGTTTAAAAGGTCCCCGATTTAAATAGAAATTAAATTATTATTACTTTATTTTAAATATTTAAAAATATTTTTTATTTTAATAATATTATTTTAATTTTAAAATAGAATATTAAAAAAAAAATTATAATGTCACATTTAAAACAACTCTTAATTAATAAAACTAAATAACTCTGTTAGCAACTCTTAAAAGTTATCACCTTTGGGGCAACTCCTAGTTAATAAAACTAAATAGCTCTATCTGGTAGCTCTTAAAAATCCCTACAATTTATTAGGGCTTCTAAAAAACAAATTAGATCCGCCAATAGTCAATTTAGTACTTCCAAACAATTCGCCATACTTTAAAAAATAGGAAAAACAAATCGAAAAATCAAACCCTTGTTCTATCCCTGCAACAAGGTCTCTAAGTTCCCCAAATTAATTCGCCTCACTTGAGAAATTATTAAAAATTATTTCTAGAATATAAAATAAATTATTCCTTTCAATATTAGAGCCTAAAAACATTCTAAGAACTCGCTCAAGTGAATCGTTCTACGAGGAAAAATTATATAAATAATTTTTTGAATTAATGACATTATTTTCAGTCTTCAATAATTTATTATTTGCTGCTGAAATTTTAAAAATTTGTATCCTCTTTTCAAATTTCAATACAAAAGTTAGCTCAAAATGATCACAAAAATAGTAGTTATCAAACAAAATTACAATCAAAATTTTCTTTCCATAAGAAGTTCCCCAAAAATTGTTTCGAAATTCTGAAAACCCTAGTTACAACGCTAAGTTCTTTCAACTCTGAAATTGGAGCTCATTTGTACAACCAAATACTGAGAAATCAATACAAATAGCTCTCCAAGATATTCACTTTACCTTAAACAAATTGTGATACTTGATCAATAATTAAATATTATAAATTAACATAATCTTAGGATGAACAACTCACATTCTTTTTATATCCATGTCTCAAATGTGATACCCAAAATAAAACGGAAACTCTCATTTTTTAAAATATTAAAAAAAACCTCTTTATAATTTAATTTTAAACTTTAAGTTACCATAACCCTTAAAAATTGAAAGATTTTAATGACATCCACGAGACTGAACAATATGTGAGAGAAACCCCAACTTAAATAAAAATTACATTATTATTACTTTATTTTAAATATTTAAAAATTCTTTTTATTTTAACAATAATATTATTTTAAAAATAATATAGAGACATTACGAAATATTGTATCGTCTCCTATAAAATAACTCCCAATTAATAAAATTAAATAGCGCTCTCACGCAACTCTTAAAAGTCTATCTCATCCAATTTATATATACACAAAATATATATGTCAACCTATTCCATGTAAATTCCCATCGAATCATACACCATCTATTTTCATAAGGTGTGTGTTTATTTGTCATTTATCATTTTTTAATTTTTTGAACAAACAAGAAGAGTAAAACAGGGAATCGAGCATATTGACGAGGAGTGAGCAAATTAGCAATGGCATTACTATTGGGCGTTGCAGGATTTCAATTGCAATGGACCACATCGACATCACATTGCAATGTCTTTAAAGGAAGGATACCACAGGCCTTCAAATTTCCAAAAATCTCTTCGCAACACAATTACAAGTATTATAATGATGGGAGGAAAACAGGAAGAATTTTTAGTGGATCTCTAGCTCGGTCTATATCAAAGCAGGAAGAAGTAGCAAACAATGATGCAGAAAAGCAGCTCATAGAGAGCTTGCTGGGAATTCAGGGCAGGGGACGCTCTGCTTCTCAAGAAAAATTGAAGGTTCAATTTGATTTTCTGCTCCCTCTTTGCTCACGTTTAAATGTGTTAGAAATTTGACAGACCCATTTGTTTTTCTCATTGATTTAAGCCCAAAAATTTAACAGACCCATTTGTTTTTTTCATTAATTTAACCCCAAAAATTTAACAAACCCATTTGGTTTTTTTCATTGATTCGAGTCCAAATGAATTTAATTTAGTTCTAGCCTTATTTTGCTCACGTTGAAATTTCAAACCCATTTTTTTCCATTGGTTCAAGCCCAAATAATTGTTAAATTTTAAGCAATTGTAGTTTGTGTAGCACTTTAAAAAAAATTATATATATATATATATTTGTTTATTAATTTATTTAAAGATTTACTACCTCCAGTATTTAATAGTTCAGTCATTCCTTCATTGAGCCATTTCTCATGAGTAGCAATTCCTTCACTGACTTATTTCTCATGAGTTGGCATTCCTTCGATAACCTATTTCTTATGAGTTGTCATTCCTTAAATGACCCATTTTTTGTGAGTAGTCATTCTTTCATCCCCCCATTTCTCAGGAGTAGTAATTCCTTTAACGACTTATTTCTCATGAGTGGTAATCCCTCCAATGACTTATTTTTCATGAGTCGCGTTCCTTCAATAACCTATTTCTCATGAGTTGTCATTTCTTAAATGACCCATTTATTGCGAAGAGTCATTCCTTTGTTGACCAATTTCTCATGAGTAGTAATTCTGTCAATGGCTTATTTCTCACGAGTTGACATTCCTTCAATAACCTATTTCTTATGAGTTGTCATTCCTTCAATAACCCATTTCTTGTGAGTAGTAATTCCTTCTATGCCTGTTCTCTGATAAGCTTGAATGGTCCACTTGCCAGTCATTGCATAAGGCAATACTCAAAGGGTAAAATGGCGGGATAAACTAGTGAAATGAACAATTGCATACTATCCATCTTCTCTGCCTGAACTTGCATCCAGTAATTGGGACTTAGCTGGAGGTCACTAGGCTGAGTACAACTCCTACTCAAGCAGGTGACCTTCTAGGAAGTACCGAATGCAAAGTGCATGTACCAATGCAACATGCATGTTCCGGTGGGGAAAATAAATGATATGCAATGGTTTGTTTTTCCCAACGAATGACTACTAATGACAAATGGGTCATTGAATGGCTCAATATTAAATACTGCACTCTGTTAATCCTAAAGAAAGATGTCTAAAAATTTGTAATTTGGAAATTGGTCATAAATACCATCTGAGAAATCTGTTTTTTTAATGATTTATTTAAGACCAAAAACATTGAAGCTATAGATTATTTTTAACTTGTGTACAATAGCAAGCTAATAGTTCAATGGTTCATCAGGTACAGTACTTGTAAAGTTTTTACAAATCCGTTAGGCGTTAGCAAACTAAGTGAACTTGAGCCTGGCTAAAACTTTAGGGAAATAGGCATTTGAGCAATAATAAGATGACTTTTAATGTCCTTTAGGTCAAATTGGTCTTTAGGACCTATTAAGTTGTGTTTACTTGTCTATGGGATTGTTTCTATATGAGTTCAGTTCTAACATAAAACTGGCTTTGTTTCACTGCCTTGAATAAGGACTCGTTCAATAGGTTATGAGTGCAAATATCTGTGTAACTTTGCCTAATATTATCATATAGTGGGCAGGGTAAAAGGAAATGTGCCTGTAGGTGGCATGCTCTAGTTTGGGATTGATTGTACTTTTATGACACCAAAGTTTTTTGCCTTTCATTTTTTCTTTGTTCTAAAAGTTCTCAGTGATTTTAGTTAGGATGTTTGATTTTATATTGTTTTAATCTGTCAATGTCAGCCAGTCTTCAGATTATCATAAATATCCTAGTGCGTCAACATTTATCGTCAAAGTAATTGGATTGGTAACCTTCCAGGTTCATTTTGCTAGTTTCCATCTCACAAGTTTCAATTCCATCTCTTTGCCCTTCTGAGCATCATCTCATGCAATGAGTGCGAAGTGGACTGGTCATTTGATCTTATGAGGGATAGCTTATTGTGAATAAATACTCTTAACAGATGGTATACTCTATGCAATTAATTCCAAAAATAATATCTAATAATGGTATATACTAATGTTGGAATGTGGCTTAAAGTAATGGCATAGTTGCCAATTTTTTAATTTTGAAAAATAAAAAAGCATTAATAATGTTATGGGCATTTTTTCAAAATAAAAATTATAAGTATTATGGACTGATATGTGTAGAATCAAATATTAATAGTTTATTTGGGGTTTAATCAAATAAGTTTATTATATTGTTTTATAAAATCTTGGATAATTTGTTTTCAAAAACTGCAAATCTGCCAATTAAATTTAGAAGATTTAGCTAGTAGCCTATAAAATAGTCCCTGGTTCAGGTCCTAACTAACCTTGTAATCACTATACTAATCTAAAAGTGAAAATACAACAACTATTGAGCACACACACGACACCACAAGGAACCAAAACAACCCCAAAAATGCAAAGAAACGACCCCCAAAGGGCAGGTCAACCACAAGCAAGCCCCATCAGGCAACAACGAGACAAACCAAAAACAACCTCGTAGATGGGTCAACCAACCAAAAAGAAACCGAAGGATCGCCAAAAAATGAGACCACCACCCGACCAACTGCTCGCTTGCGAGCCACCAGCACCACCAGCCACTAGTCCTACCGCTACCTCCCTCCTGCATCACCCCGCACGACTCACCCCTCAGCCACCCTTGCCGCTCACCCAAACCAGCCCCACAACTAGACGCCCTCTTGATTGAACCACCATCAACCACCTTTGTCAATTTCCATCTCCGCATACGAGGTCTGCCCACTCACTTCATCTCAAAAGCACCTCCCAATGTCGACGCCATCACCATACTCGCCAAACAAGCCTTCATGTGGGTCGAAACTACCCTTTGCCTAGTTAGAGGGCCCTCCCCCAACCTTTGAGGGGAAGATTGTGGCAATGGAGAATGGGCACCATAGAGTTGAGCCAACAATTTCACCGCCATAGCCAACCAGGATGATTTTCTTGCACTCAAAGCTGCCACTACTGATGCCATTGGTGCCCTCATGGCATTCAAATCAAGCACTAGCAACACTCTCCTCGTCGGTCCAGGTTTTTTGAGACAACATTGCATGACTTTGATGTGCTCCATCAGAACGCAAAACCAATTCTCTAGGTCCCTAAAAGCACACAGAGGAACCAAAGCTTGATTGTCCTGCTTGAAGAAAATTAAAGAGCGTTGTCCACCCAACGAGAAACCTTCCACCGCATTCTCCAGACCAACTTGGAAACCCAGGTGAATAATCCTATTGCCATTGCTAGGGTCAGCTCCTTATCCTTCAATGCCATGATCAGATTCCCCACAAAAGCTGAAGCCAAAGAATTTATGGTCTCCAAAAACACCTTACCTATAATCTCGTTTATTCCCTGTAAGACATTCCCCGATTGAATAATAAACACCCGCTTCAACCAGCAATGTGACACTCTCCCTTCAAATGCCATCCCCCTTGTCTCTATCTTGACATGCAAAAAAGGCTTGCTTTGAGACCCCTGCAACATTCTTTCCATGCTCACAACCTTTCCCACCCACCAAAGCCTACAAAAGCTACGCATTGTGAGAAACAAGAGCCCCCCCAATGCAACCAGAAATGAATGCACCGCCAACCCCACCACACCCAAAGAAATCATGGCGAGAAGACATCCCACATGTGGGATATGAAGTCACCCTTGCCGGAGATGATTTCCTTCCATACCATGTCATCAACCCAACATCCCTCACCACCAAGTCCCATCTACACACCCGAAAGAGTACCATCACCCCTCCACACCCCCCAATCATTATCAATAATGATCTCCTTAGCCTATGAGATACCTCTGTTTGCAAGGCAATCAGCCGCAAAATTTGCTTCACAGAAGCAATGCATAGTCTCCGAAAAGCTGAAATCATCTAACACACTCCACGCTCGACTGAGGATGTTCTTGATGTTCCAAGAACCAGCCTGACTATTTCGTAGGGCTTGAAAGATTATTGTCGAATCACCCTCAATCACTGCCTGATCGATACCACACTGAACCAGAAGATCAAGCCCCAACACCAGTGTCTGTGTTACTGCCTCATTATTGGTGCCATTTACAAACTTCATTGAAGCCGCTCTAATTAACGAATCAGCGCAATCACGAATTATGCATCCAGCCCCTAAAGCACCCGTGTTTCCCCTAGTGGCCCCAGCAAAGTTCAATTTGACCAATCTCAGAGTGGGGGGGCACCCAATCCATCTTACCCGCATGTTTCAATGCCTTTGAGCACACGACTGACCCATTAACGGGGGGAAAGTATTTTTATTATTATATTGTAATTCATAAAAAAATTAATAATTTTTTAGAGTTTTTTGGTTGTTTGAGAAGATTTCAACTAAAATTTAATGTTGAAAATTTAGCTAATTTGTGAAAAATAACCAATAAAATATTCCCTGATTCAGGCCCTGGCTAACTCTGTAGTTATTAGACTAATATGTGGGAACTGGCACTTGCTATTGTGACAAAATTGAAGGGGCAAAGAGGGGCTAATTTACTAGTTAATCATTTCTACAGGATGTGGAGCAGGCAATAAAAGAACTTGAATCAGCAGGTGGAGTTTCAGACCCGGTAAGTTTTCCTAACTTTTTTCAGTATGGTTGTATTAGCTCGTAGAAATGATGGTCTGACCACTTTTTTTAAGGTTTTTTTTTTTTTTGAACTGGTAGTGGTGACACTCACTCCTTTTTATAAGCCATGTCTGAGGGTATCTGTGCCATCAAAATTATCATGGTCACATTGACACTCAATACCGTCATCATGGCAATTGTTTTGCCTTACCACTAGACCATGGTCCTTTGGATGACCTTTTAGGACGTTTGATTTTCACTCTTCATTGTCCTTTATCTATCTATGGCTTTTTCTGCTCCATCACTTTGTTCTTACTCTTGTTTTACATCTGTTATACTTGCCGTTCTCTACACTGACATAGATGCACTAGGCACTCCCGTTGTATACTCTGAGCATTTAAATTGTTGTGGTTCCTTTAGCCATTTTTTACTACTGATGGAAGTTTATATTTAAATTAAATTGAATTGTCAACCAACTTAAAATAGAATTGACCATTCCCAAAAGGTTTCTTGGATCCTGTTATTTAAACTAAATTAAATTGTCAGTCTTGATTGCGATGTTGAATCTCTTTTTCTTCTTGTTATTTGAACTAGATTCAATTGTCAGTGTGAATGCCATGTTGAACCACTTTTTATTTTTTCCTTTCTAATTGTCCACCTAGACCCAGAAGGCTTATTGGATTTTATTGTTGGATTACTGTTTAATTCGTTTATAACAGGGTCTTATTTTCAAGGATCTCTGATATTAGTTTCCCTCGTTCATTGATGTTTTCAGTTTTAGTTGTTGAAAAAAATGATTTGTTTGTTATTATGTTGCTCGCCTTTAGTTTCAAATGTTTCTGCATGCGTCTCATATGGACACTGTATGTGGGCTCACCATATTTATATTGTACAGTCTGCCAAAATCTATAAACAATGTGTCCCCTTATATTACTTGCCCTTGTTCATTGATGTTTTCCGTTTTAGTTGTTGAACAAAAGCATATTTTCATTATTATGTTGCTTGTCTTTGGTTTCATTTGTTTCTGCATGCATCTCACATGGACACTGTATGTGGGACTAACTGTGTACATTGTAACAGTCTGCCAAAATATCTAACCATTGTGTCCCCTTATATTACTTTCCCTAGTTCATTGATGTTTTCAGTTTTAGTTGTTGAACAAAATCATTAGTTCATTATTGTCAAGGATCTCTGATATTAGTTTTTCTAGTTCATTGATGTTTTCAGTTTTAGTTGTTGAACAAAAGCATGTGTTCGTTATTTTGCTGTTTGTCTTTGGGTTCAATTGTTTCTGCATGTGTCTTCTATGGACATTGTATGTGACACTCATTATGTGTACATTGTATAGTGCAAAAATCTATAAACAATGTGTTCCCTTATAATTTTAGCCCTGTAGTCTCTCCCTTTTTGTCACCTGCTGTTTGCATTTTACTTTTATTTAAAAAACATATGGATGTTTTATTCCATTTTCCTGAGCAAAGTGTGCAATTGTTAATGGTGGCCCTTTGTGAAGTCTTTGTAGTACAAAAGAGAAATTGTTTCAAATTAACTAATGCTTAAGCCTTACTAGTTTAATGTTGATTCAATTAATCCAGGACCTAGCAGTCTAGTTCCCCATACAGGAAAACATGACTTCTAACAATATGGATGTAACAATATGCAGACTAGTTCCTCTCTAATTGAAGGTCGATGGCAGCTTATTTTCACCACAAGGCCAGGCAGTGCATCTCCTATCCAAGTAAGCCTAACTTAATGGCGATTTGGCCCACTAGAAAACACTACTGTTTGTTTAATGTATCTATTTAACAACTATCATTTGTCTGTTATTTACTGCGTATAAGCAGTTTATACAATTTGACTCTAAGATTGATGTAGCTGCTTAATTACTCTGGAGAGGTCATATTGCAGAGGTTTCTTGGAAAATTCAATTATGTTGGACCTCCCAAGTTACAAATTGTCTGTCTATTTCCATTAACGTTATTACTGTTTTCTCTGTTATAATCATTATCGTTGATATTTATAAATAAAAGTATTTCCATGCTCTTCAATTTTTTCCAAATGATGTGCTTATTGAAAACTGGTCTGTGTTATAGCACTTCAGCAGACCAAACAGCTAATACCAGGCATGTCTGATTACTCTTGCAGCGAACATTTGTTGGAGTAGATGCATTTACTGTTTTTCAGGAGATACGGCTGAGAGATTCAGATGATCCAAGAGTGTCTAATATTGTTAGATTTTCAGATGCTATTGGTG
The DNA here is from genome assembly GCA_037957365.1 of Torreya grandis. Classification (NCBI taxonomy): domain Eukaryota; kingdom Viridiplantae; phylum Streptophyta; class Pinopsida; order Cupressales; family Taxaceae; genus Torreya; species Torreya grandis. The sequence continues at coordinate 1,697,209 of JARHVA010000400.1, forward strand.
AGCTTAAAGTAGAGGTAGGAGAATATCATTTACTCTTTTCACTGCATATTGCTTCCTTCGGACTTTCACATTTTAGCCCAACCTTTTGACAGAGGTTTCTAGAGCATACTTTAAAAGTAACTACAATGTGAAGCTTAGGTTATAATAGAAGACAAATTGAAACTTTTATCATCTACTAATCTGACTGGCCTGTTTGGGTTCAACCAAATTATAAGTGTTGGTCATAGTAGGTGGCTTTGGTCAACAATTATTCTTCTCCACAGGGATCCAGTTTCCTCGTTTCACATCTTAGAACTCACCATTGTTGGATTGGGTTCCATCAAGTTATAAGAGACTAGTTTATTTGCAATCTTGCACTTTGATGAAGCTAGAAAATTCTTTAACGTCTGGCCTCATAGTTCTGTATTTTCTCATGTGCATTACAATTTTATTTCTCCATGTGATCTTGTTCAATGCGATTCATTTGAGAGTTTTTCCAAAATTTATCAAACATTAGTGTGTAATTGTTTTAGTCTATCAACATTACTAGAAATAAGTGAAGATAAATTAGCGTCAAGACACTACCAAGACAGGTTGGGTGCAAAAGTCAACTTGGGCATACTCAAAGACATACTCACCAAGTCCGTAAATTTGGATTTGTATGGGAGGGGACAAAAATCTGAAAATCTAGAATTCTAGTTTTTTTTTGAAAAGCTGGTTTAGAAAATGTATTTTTAAAAAAAATAAAGGGTAATAATATATTATCAAAAAGGGAACTAAGCCCACAATTACATCAATAGTCATGCAACCATTTTTGTTACTTAACAATTAAGAAAAAATCCCCTAAAAACATGCTTACAATTGTTTTAGGCTTTCTAGTCCCACCTTAGCATACTTTCGAAAAAGAATATGTATGATTTTTACTAGATCCTGCTTTTATCATGCATGCATGTCTACTTTTTGCATGCATTCATGCTTGCTTGTCTACGTTTTGCATGCATGCATGTATAACAAATGCTGTATGCATGTCTACTTTTAGCATGTTTGCATGCATGTCTACTTTTGTATGTTTGCATTCCTGTCTCCTTTTTGCATTGATGCATGTCTACTTTTTGTTTTTGAGTTCTCTTTCTGAGCACCTCCTTTAAGATGAATTGTGGGCTATTGGCTATATCTTTCATGGTTTCTTTCTGAAGTCTGATAGTGGCTGTTTTGTGACTTATTTTGCATTGCCCAACATCACATGCCTTCTTTTCAGTAGAGAACTGCATAAATGAGCTAGTAGACTCCCGCCTTTTTTTGCTTTTAACCTGAACCTTTGCTTTATCTTTGTTTTTTCACCTTTGTTTTTACGCTTTTATCTTAAGCTGCTTGCATGTCAAGATTTTCTTTTGGAACGAATTTTATAACATTAGAAGTCTCCCGATCCTCCAAATCAATATTGCAAACAAGATCCCTTTGGGAAAATTTATCTTGAGATTGGATGTGCATGACCTTAGCGGTCATTCTTTCATTTGCAGTAGTACAATTCTTCCAGTAGATCTTCAATTTCATCTTTAAAAATATAATTTTCAAGTAGCTTGTTCTCTTCCTCCTTTGAATTAATACTCTTGAAAGAATTATACTTCTGTCGAGACTCTGGTTGTTGGTTAACAGTGGTCTTATTCACTTCTTTCTCTTTTGCATTTGTGTCTCCCACTTTGACTTATCCTTTAGTAACATTTTTTCTTTTCAGCTTCCGAAAGTCATCTTCCTTATTCTTCTATATGATATTCGTTTGGGTCTGAGCTGTAGTCTTTGCTACCATCAGACTTTCTTGCTAGGTGGCCATACTCATGGCAGCCATGACATCCAAAAGAAATACATTCATAATCAATAGACTGTTTCCATTCCAATTCACCAGCTTTCAGCATTAAACTCTTTGGAAGAGGTTGATCCAATTCAAACTCTACCATAGTCTTGCGTAATTTGATGCCTCCCTTGCTGTTGTGGTTTTGATATGCAAATGAAACCTCCCTTGAAGTCTCCTAGCATTTTAAAAACATAATTAATCCATAGTTCAGAGGGTAAAGCGGAACCCTAGCATAGCTTTTTTTTCGCTTTTATCTTCGTCTGCTTGCATGTCAATATTTTCTTTTGGAACAAATTTTAGACCATTGGAAGTCTCTATATCCTTCAATATTGGAAGCAAGATCCCTTTGGGAAACTTTATCTTGAGATTGGATCTGCATGACCTTAGTGGTCATTCTTTCATTTGCAATAGTACACTTTTATTCCAGTAGACCTTCAATTTCAGCTTGAAAAATATAATTTTCAAGCAGCTCTTTCTCTATCTCCTTTGAATCAATACTCTTGAAAGAATTATACTTCCGATGAGACTCTGGTAGTTGGTTAACAGCTGTCTTATTCACTTCTTTCTCTTTTGCAATTGTGTCTCCCACTTTGACCCCTCTTTTAATAACATGTTTTCTTTTCAGCTTCTGGAAGTCATCTTCCTTATTCTTCTATATGATATTCATTTGGGTCTGAGCTATAGTCTTTGCTACCATTGGACATTCTTGTGCCAGGTGGCCATACTCATGGCAGCCATAACATGTAAAAGAAATACATTCATTATCAATAGACTGTTCCCATTCCAATTCACCAGCTTTCAGCATTAAACTCTTTGGAAGAGGTTGATCCAATTCCAACTCTACTCAGTCTTGCATAATTTGATGCCCTCTTTGTTGTGGATTTTGATATGCGAATAAAACCTCCCATGGAGTCTCCTAGCATTTTAAAAACATAATTAATCCACTGTTCATGTGGTAAAGCGGACGGAGCCCTAGCATAGCTCCATTCTCCTTCCCTTAGAAAAGTGTATATATACAGAATTTTAATTGGTAGGCAGTGAGCAAAACAAGTCAGCTGGGATGTGGGTTTGTAGAAAAATGAAAATTTAATCTAAAAAAATGTTTGGATCGGGTCAAACTTAGTTGATATGTCTAAAAAATCCAGATTTGACAAAATCTAGGTCAAATCTGGTAGGATTTGGTAGCTTTGCTTTGGGCGATCATTCGTTTACAATGCATGATAGTTTGCACTCTTTCAACATGTACCCAATCAAGAGGCCTTAATTTAGGGCTCCAAAGCTCCAACTCATGTAGATAGTGGCTTATTAATCGCGTCAAAGAAAGAAAGAAATAAATTACATTAATGTCCACAAATAACCAAAATAGGCCAATGGGACTCAGAAAATACTCAGTGATAAACAAGAAGTACTAGAGTAAAATAACCCTAGGCTATGAAAAGTAACTAAATACAAAGTACAAAAGTAAGGTGAACAAAGAAACAATGGGTAAACCAAATGCGGTTAAAGCCTAATTCATAATACATAGAAGTGCAAATAGCCCTGCAAGGGAAGGACCCCGCCAAGAAAAAAAAGAGCTAATGAAGATCAAGCAAAAACCATGAAAGGAGACCAACAGCGTTACAAGTCTGCAGCAAAGTTCAGACCAGAGGAACTGACAACATCATTGTCTATCACCACATCATTGTCAATCACCATGAAAGGGCCCAAGAAACATCTAAAAACTCCCCTAGGGGAATGTCCAGTCTGGAGGGGGATAGGATATACATTTGAGGAGGAAGCCATGTATTCCCCCAGGAGCCTCTTCTAATATCCAAATGCTGATGAACCTCTAGTAGCTGAGACAAAACTAGTAATGTGTGTTTGTCTCAGTGACCCAAGCTACGGGCAAGGGCGAGTCTCTCAATGCTGAAATGAAGCAGATCCATTCCACTTGGAGTGAGACCAAGGGGGATGGGGCATTTTGGGAGTAATACAAAAAGAGGAGCTTCGTCTAGTTGGTATGTATTCCGTTGGGCGTGAAACAATTGTATCAAAGGGGCACCTAATGTGTAATGTACCCATTTTCGGATCACTTATGAACAAGTACTTAAGACCTTTATTCTACTTTCCCCATAGACTAAGGGATCACTTTTGGGGTTTTATTTTATTAATTAATTATGATTGTTTGAATAGTGATTTTTATTATTTATCCACATAAAACAATTCTAGTTGATTAATAGAATATTTTTAAAAGTGGTTTTAACCACTATGGTAATTAAATGACAAATAATTATTGAATTATTGCCTAAAAGTAATTTTAATTACGATTTGTTATTAACGCTGTAATATCCCAAATTGGAATATTTTACAAGAATTTGGATTTCCTGTGATTTCGTTTAAATAAAATATAGATTATATAATTGAAATAATAATGTAAATAATTATATTGAATTTAATATAGAGTTTTCGGATCTTGAATAATAAATTATAATTCTACAAGGGTGTTTGTCCTTGGATGGAGATGACAAGGGTTTTCATCCTTGCACCCAATTTTACATTTAAGGGTTTTCATCTTGAATTTTCATTGTAAAGCATTATGCTTGTACAAGGTTTTAATGTTTAATACATGAATGATTTTTTATGATTCCCTCTTCCATCAATGGCTGGATATAAATATCTTCATAACCTCACACCAAGGGATGTGTCTCTTCTAAAAGTGGTGTCACTTCCTTTAAATGAAGGCTGTTGATAACGAATGAATGAATTAGTGTTTAAAGATTGATGTGCTTTGTCTTGTAATGTTGCAATCTCCTTGTAGGTGGTGTAGGCTCATTTTACATTGCAGACCTGTTGGTTATGACCAGCGATCTCCATGTGACCAACAATCTCCCAGAAGATGGACCGGCGATCTCCTCATGACCAACGATCTCTTCTTTGAGTGCTACGCTGATGTCTTTGGAATGTTGTATGGATTTCATGTTGTATGGATTTCCTTTGAAAAGCTGTGATTCGCTTTGAAAAGCTGTGATTCGCTGTTGACATTGGTTTGTTGTTAGCAATGGGTTCCTTGGCTGCGATTTGCTGTTGGCAGTGATTTGAGGATATTACAAAGGCAATTAATTTAATATTATATTTGGAAAAAGAGGAATGTCAGCTTGGGAGATGAACAAAGAAAAGAAAAGATATCTTAAAAAGTTGGCAAGGAGGTGTTTTGAGGTGTTTTACCTCCCAAGGTGGTTCGCCTCCCTTTGGAAGGTACAAATACAATGCAGAGATCTTATTCTTCGTATGCTAAATTTTATATTGTGAATCTTCATGCTTGAAGAATGATTGGGATGTATGCCCAATAATGGCTTCCGCAATTTTGAGCTGATATATCAATAAAAAGGTGTTTTGTGACACCACTTTATAAATGATTATTTTGTGCTTGCCCTAGGAGTGGGGCTATTTGCCTTGGTGATCTTTTGAGAGGGTTTTGAGGACAAATTAGGTGTCCAATTGCTCAAAACTAGTTGCTGAAATCTATATTTAATTTTTTGAAGTGTGGCGTTGGGTTTTGTTGGATGATTGGCAAGGTTTTCAAGGGTTAATTGATTGAAAAAATAAATAATAATTTTCTGAATTATTATTTATTTATTTGACATAATTTTATAGTGAATTTAGTTTCATGAAATGATGATTTGGGCCTAATAAATAATTTATGATTTTTTCCAAACTGTGTCTATTTGGTTAGGCAAGCTTGGAAGATCCTTGAGGATGCCCTAGATCCTAGTTTGCGAAGAACATTTAATTCTAAATTTATTGCAACCTTTTGACTTGGGGTGACTTCACTTGGGAGGTTGTTTGGTCACTTTGGGTGCCCTAGAAAGGTGCTGGAATTATTTAGATATTTTTGGCATTTTTCTATGGTGATTGCAAGGGCTCAAGGAAGATTTTGGAGAGAGAACCACTGCTATTTTATTGAGGAAAATCAGATATTTTTCAGCAAGTATATTTCAGAAATTTATTTTCATTCAAGTGGAAAAAGGTACACTTCCCTTAACTTTCAGTTGTTGCTCATATTTGCATGTTTCAGGGTGAATTAAGGTTGAATCAATTGCTAGAAATTGTCTATTTATTTTTTGTACTTTGGGGCCAAGGGTTTGGTGAGATTGGGTGTGTGTTGAAGCTTCATTTTTCAGTTAGGGTTGGTTGATTTTTCAAATTTCAGAATTAAGAATTTGCTTGCATAATATTGGGATTTTAAAGAAAACTGTTATTTGGTCTTTTAGCCCAAAAAGGGGACATTACATAATGTGACCAATGTCTATAGTGAATTGAAGAAGTAATAAGTTTGACAACACTAGGGATCCCTTTAAGAATCAACATATAAGAATAAAAAATAGCCTCTTGAAGGAAAAGGGCTAAAAACCTTTGCTTATGGTACTAAAAGGTGGTGGATAAAGAAGCACTTGAGTCTCTATACAAACAAACATCTCCCCCAAATCTTGTAGTGTATAGGACACCTGAAAATAAAGTACTCCCTAGTTTCAAACCTTAGAGAGGGGGCAGATGGAAAATCTTGTCACCCCATAAGATATGGTAGTCAGTCTCAATGTGTCACTAGTGGGAGCACACCCTTAGCTGACAAAGGGAATCCTCAAGCCATGTGATCAATGGTGTTGAAGATAGCTATGCAGAATGATTATGCCACGTACAACCCATAAAAAAAGCTTAACATAGAAAGCCAACTTGGGGTTGAATGGTTGTGGAGGAGAAGTCCAAGTGACCTAAATGTATTGACAGTAAATATCCTTTGTGACAACTCTGTTGATGACCTCCGTTGATGGCTAAAGACGAGGTGGGACATCTAAGAAATACTTGAATCAAGGAGTCGTTCAATAAAGATGTCAATAGATTGAAGGAGTAGGCTAGTCTCGAAATAGACACATCTTTGAAGGAAAGAAATAGAGAAAAAAATAATATTAATGTCCATAGATGACCAAAATAGGTAAATGGGACTTGAAAGTACAATTGGTAGAAATAACACAAGGGAGAAAACATTAGCCCCTTAAGGAGGCTACTAGCTAAAACTAAACTAAAATCACACTAGTAAAAGATTTTAGCCACCAAGGGATAGGTGAACGAAGGTGGGTAAACCCTAAACATGTCATGATGATAATATCATTGTTAGAAAAGTTAACAGTATAGAAAGAAATATAATCACAGTGAAAAGCAATGAAATAGACAAATTAGATGTACACAAATTTACGTGGAAAACCTGGAAGTGTTCAAGGAAAAGCCATGGGGCAAGGGTCTCTTAGTATTTTATTAATATCAGGAATCAATCTGCTATTACATCAATGGCATAACCACTCTCTAGCTCTAATCACTATCAATCGTACTACAATATCTTTCTCCTACTCATTAGTCCCTTTTATAGAACTCAAATTAGAAAATGCGGTACAAAACTACGTGCAATACAAACCGCGTGTCGTACAAATGTGTGTAGTACAACCACCCTAAAAATGCGTTTTACGGATGCCAAATTTTCTCTAATTAGGCCTCGTCAGAACAACGTACGACTATTGCATGGGGGCTACAGCTAGCCCCCTTGCAACCCCTTGGCATTTAGACCTTCGATCATGCCTGGTGCATGCAAATCGCGCATGGAACTAGTCGTCAACTGCTTTATCAATGCTGGAAAAATAAACTTGACTTCACATACCAACAACCATGTAATACAATAATTACAAATAACCATGAGAAATGATTATACCTCGCCAAAGAACACATGACTGATTATGGCCGTGATTGGAGACGAAGGATACCCCAAATCTGAATCCTTAAAATGTATCTAAAAGAAATGGAGCTCTAAAACAGAGGGAGGCATATTCCTTACAAAGTTGTGACTAATATGCAAGCTTCTAATTGAAAGTTGGACCTGTGATGTGTCCTAGTAATTGAAATTCTTCCAAGCTCTCTTTGCTTCTATTATTTTCTCTAACTACTAGGATAGTTCGTCAAAATAAACTAAGAAAACGATAGCAGATGCATTGAATGAGGAAAATAAGAACAAATCCAAAGATATTGATTCACAAATGATAAATAAAGTGATAGATCGAATCAAATATATTGGACACTTTGAAAGGCCAACCTTCAAAATGCAAAATAATAATGAAATGAACTTTGAGAATACAACTTATGATGTTTAGAAAAACCTATCTATCCCTATTTATACACATAACTAGGTAGGGACAACCCCACAATCCCAATTAGGTTAACCTAAATAAACATCTAGAACTAATGAATGAAAAGATAAAGTTTATACGCACCACTAGTTGGGCATTCCATAACATTAATACGCTTATGAAGATAGAATATTAGGGGTGTACCATGCCCCCCTTTAGAAAATTATTGCCCTCAATGCTTAACAAATCTATGTGCTCCTACATGAACTACTCGTCTTTCCATGTTGCATCTTCCATTGGTAGAGTCCTCCACTTGGTCATAAATTCAAGAATGACTTAGTTGCACAACTTCTTCACTCTCTTCTTAATAACTCTCTGTGGTTCTATTATGAACTGTTGTTCATCTTTCGTAATTGTGATTAGAATGGAAGCTTGTTACCAATGACTTTCTTCAATTGGGAACATGAAATATAGGATGAATTTTGGAAGGTGGAAGCTCCAATATGTAAGCCACACTGCCAATATATTGGATAAATTTATAAGGACCATAAAATTTTGGGGCTAGCTTTTTGCTTTGATGACATTTTCTTGTGGGGTTGAAATCTAAGGGAAACACGATCATATTCTTCAAAATGCTTCTCACTTTGATGTTGATCGGCTTTTTGTTTCATCTTGTTTTGAGCCATAACCAAATTTTCCTTGAGAACTTGAAGCATGTTTTTGTTGGTGTTCAATATGATCTTGCATTGCATGGGTTTTGGGATGACCCCACAAGTAATAAGTAGCATATGGTGGGGGATAGTCATAAAGAGCCTCAAATGGAGTCATCTTTGTTGAAGTATGAAGCATGGTGTTATACCGCCATTCTACCATCGAAAGCCATTTGGATTGCTGCGATTGCTTATGTAATAACCCTTTTTGGATAAATATGAACAATTATGAATTTGCCTTGAAACCCTTATTTTGTTATTCAATTCAAATTTGGAATTTCACGCAATAATAGATAATAACACAAAGCAAATTGATAACCGGAAATCAAATTGAATATTTATTATCGGAAAAATACAACATAATAATCATATACTAATTATTTCTGAATTTTTGATCAAACCCTTACTTGACATAACCTGAAAATGCATAAAGGAGGAATATTTTATTGAAACCCTTTCTGAATAAACCTCGGAACAGTGCGGCAGCCTCATGTGTTATGATGCTACCCAGTTTGACAAGAAATGGCTGTGTCACGGATGCCATAAGGATCTGCATTTTTTTTTGCAGCAACCCTCAAAAGCTGTGATTTGATTTTTGTAAGTAGGGACAACGAAACTAGGGCAAAAGGGGATGATGCCCAGCTAGGGCAAACACTATGAAATTGATTATGTAATTTTTTCTTGACCCGACAACGTCACAACATCTAAAAATAAATGGTGGCTCTCTACAAACCTAGATTTTTTGAATTCCTATAAATATCCTGTTGAGTTGCTCAATTGTAATTCCTGTACAGAATTACCTTTGTGGAGTGGAGGGATTTCGTCCTCTGATCTGACTACAATGAAGGTTTTCGTCCTCAATAGAAGTGAAAGAATTTTGGAATTTTGTCAGGAATTGGTAAAAGTGAATAATCAATCATTATGAATAATGATTTCTCCTTTGTCATTTTATAAAACTCACTTTCCCAATGTCACACTAACCCTAAAGTAATTTGAATTATTTTTTAATTAAATATTCCCTTTTTCCCTTCATAATCATAATTGCTTTTTATTTTTTGGCCATGTAATTAATTAATACATTTTGGCCCCACTTAATAGTGATGAATAAGTGTCATTTTCATGTTATTAAATAAAGTGACATTGAGGACAATTTAAAACATTATTATCAAATTATTTCCCTTTTTAGCCCTTTTGCCTACGGAAAATAACGGATAGGCTAAGGGTCTTCTGATTTTATTTGATTCGAAAAAGGAGACATACAGTCTGCCTTTCCCAAAATTGTTTGACCGTTCTGCAAATGCCAGGATCCCAAATCAACCTTGGAAATTTGTAAACTTCCTTCAAATGTGCAGAATTGCAGCTGTTAATGATTGAAATCATCAAAACTAACAATATAGAGATGATGTAACAGCTTCAAAAATGACAAACCTATGCTGCATTCAACAGTATATTCATTGTAGAAGTGGTGGGCATTCATGCAAGGGCTGAAAACTCTCCATTAGTAGTCCCAAACTAAAAAATACTCCTTCCCATGTCTGGACATCCCCACAAATCCACTTGTATGGGTGTAAATGGAGTAATGTGGTTGCTGGTAATGATGAGGACAACAACATTAAAGATGAAAATCAAACTCGTAGCTGCCATGAGTGTGTTCCTTTTGACATTTGATGGAAGGATACTATCACCATCTACTTCCCTCATATCTCGTTGATAACCCTTTGCACAAATACCCACATTTGGAGTTACTCCATGCTTATGTTGTGCTACTTTGATATTTCATTGACTTCTAAAATTGACTGTCAACAAAAAGTTTGTCTTAATGAAGTCAAGGAGGAAGAGATATTGCTTGTTGAATGCAAAATTGTAAAAGATGTTCCAATAATTTTTAGGAGTATTTTTATTATTAGAAATAAAATAAAAGAGAATTAAAGATAAAGTGTGCTTTATTAAAGTAAAGTAAGAGGTCAACTTGGGAAAAAGGGATAGAAAAAGTTATAAAAGAGGGCCTTGGGGGTCATTTGAGATCATCTTGTTTTATTACATCTATTTTGAGTTTGAGCATTTGCTTCCAACTTCTACATTTGAGGACGAAAGACTTCCATTGCATTTAGATCTAGAGGACGAAAACCCTCTAGGTTTCTATTGGGGATTAGAGGACGGATACCCTTCAATCTTCTAGGGTGACTCCATATAGAGGTCACGTCTATGCTGAAAAGGACCATGATTTTTATCAGTGTCAATTGCTACTGTACCACACCAGGGTTTCGAAGTTCTAGTGAAAAACCATCCTTGTGGGCTGGGACCACACTTCTAGCATCCATTGTTGCTGCCATACTACTTATAACAACCATTTACAACCTACCTTACTGCATTGGGAACGAGCTTGTGGAGTTTAGAGCCATTCCCTTGGGTGGTGAATTGTTTGGGCAAAGAAGAAGACCCCTCTTGAGAGGGTTGTGCTACACGAAGACCCTTGAGGTTTTGAAGAATCAATTGGCGAATTTATTCTACTTGGACGACTTGCCTAGGGCGTCATAAGAGACCATTTTGGTGGTCGATTGGTGAGATAAAATATTTTGAAATATTTTATATTTATTTCTGAGGTTGGGGCGAATCGGTTTGAGGAGATAGTGAACCCTTTTGGAGTGCTTTTAGACTCCAATTCGGCAAGGTAAATTTGCAGTATTAATTCTGATTTATTTGATAATAAATCACAAGGATTTGAAGGATTGTTGAGGGTTTAAGCAAGGGTATTAATTTTGAAAATTCGCCATTAATTTTTGAGTTAGACGATTCACTTGGAGGAAGTGTGGCAAGGGTTTGGGTTGCCTTGATTGGCCCTAAACAACAAGGCAATTGTTGTTGCAAATATTGGTGGGATTTATAACTTATTTCCAACAAGTTTGGCAGTGTTACAAGTCTGATTTTTCTGAATTATTTAATGCTAATTATTCCTAATTTTTGGCGACTTGGTTTGGAGAAGGTTTGATCATGTTTGAGGTCCTAACTTTGGCTAATTTTTATATGATATGCATTCTGGAATTTATTTGAACTTTGTCTTCAGTAGTGGAGGGTTTTTGAGTAGGATTTGGTGACAGAAAGAGGACATTAAAATCAGCTTGGTGACGCTGAGGGTTTGGGAGTGGAAAACATACAAATTCAGCTTTCGTCTTCGTGCCGATGAGAGCCATTGTTGGCTAGCTTCATCAGGGATTTTTTTTAATATATTGTTGAGTGATTGGAGGTGTCAAAATTTCAGTTTGGTGGTGCAAATAAAACAGTGAAAGTTTGCTGGTTTTTATTTCCAAAATTCAGATTTTATTTCAGATTTGTGTAGGGGTTGTTGGAAAACCCTCTTTTGCATTATTGTCCCAATTTGGGGACATTACATTAAGTTTGATCATGCAATTTGTAACTTGCATAATTGTTTTCAGCATTTTGTCTACATAGCCAGTTGACTGAAATAAAGATTACACTTGTGAGTTTCTAGCATCTTTTATTGCATTTATTATTGTAGTGTTTGACTGAGTTTTCAGAATTAATTATAAAAAATAGAATTCAGAATTTATTCTTGCATAATTGTTTTCAGCATTTTGTCTACATAGCCAGTTGACTGAAATAAAGATTACACTTGTGAGTTTCTAGCATCTTTTATTGCATTTATTATTGTAGTGTTTGACTGAGTTTTCAGAATTAATTATAAAAAATAGAATTCAGAATTTATTCTAGAAAGGGATATTTCAGCTTGTCTGAGGCAAAGCAACGTAGATACCCTTCCAGATAGTTATTTATAGTTTTTATCTGTTCATTTGATTGTGGATGATGAGATGAGCTATGTGCTAGTTTTGTGCCCCATGCAATAAACATGGCTCTCAAGAATATGCTAGTGAATATGTAACATCTGCCATTTTCGACCCTATGGTCCGTAGTTGTGACTGATGCTAAGGCATAAAGTGGCCTGCTTTCGACATTTTGTCTTGTCAAGGAGGTCATAATACTATTGTCATAAAATAGGATAAACGGTTTGACTTTGTGTTTTGAAGTCTTAAAAGGCAAGAGGTAGTGTTATAATGATGTTAAAGTATCTTAAGTCCTTTTTGCCTGGACTTGGTTTAAGATATAAGTTTGAAGTCATTTGCGAAGTAACATTTAAAGTTTAAAGCCCTAAGTTGTGGGCAGACTTTGGTTAATTAAAGATACAAATCAATGTTTAAATAGCTTGATGTTGATCTCAATGTAATAAAGCTTTTGTTATAAAAAGTGAAAGCCCTATCTTGATGGGCAGCTTTTAATAGAGGATGGAAATTAATTTTTGGTTAAGGGAAGGGTGGGAAATACCCTAATCCTAATCCCTAGCCATGCAAGTTAGGTTGTTTACCCACGTGGGTTATGAGGGTCAATGCCAAGATAAAGTTTTGTTTTGGGGAAACACCATCATTTTGCATAATGGCAGATCAGGGCCAGAAAGGTAGGAGAAAAAGAATGAGTTCTAGTGTTGACTGCATGCTTGCAAATGCCATCATTAAGTTATTTACGTGCAACTAGGTCATGCATTATTTGACTGACTTGTTACTCCATTGTTTGTTATTTTGGGGAGACTTAGAGAAATTGAAGGCATATGATGAATGGGAGCTACGAGCAACTCGGGCATCAAAACTTCCCCACTCTACCTATTGTGGACTTAGTCCTAATTGGCAAGCACACTAAGTTGAATGGGTCTCCTGTTGATTCCTTTGTATGATCTTAACATTGCAATGGACCGTTAGAATAAATAACAAGAGAGGTAAGAAATTTCTTTGGATCTGTTATTTTACATTTATGTAATTTATTAAGATGGCTGTTATATGGAAACCGTAGCCTGCCTTCATATTATATATATACCTGTATGTGTGAGGGTTAAGTAAGCTAGGGCACGCTGCTGGATAATGAGGAACAGGGCAACCTATAGTGTTCAATTTCTTCTTTGTATCAAGCATGCCCTATTTTCCCTTTTGCTAGAGCATGTATGAGCTTGGTTTCTATTTGTTCTCTTTCTCTGAATTTCGTTTGTTGGAAATTGAAAAGGTGTGAATGTTTTTACTGGATGGTATTTGTCTGTTATGTGGGTATACAGACCTATGCCAATGCAATAGCATAGGCATAGAGGTGTATACACACCTATGTGTGATGTATGGCATGTTTCTGGACTTTGAACAGTCCTGGTCTGAATTTCATGAATGGAAGATGGTTGTTTTGATCTTGCTTTGAGATAAATCTCTGTTTACTGGCATCTAAATATGTTGTTCTCTTAGTTACTCTATCTTGCTATGTTCCAATGAGAAGGTCTAGGAAAATTCCAGTGCCAATTGTGGCTTGATTGTTCTTATTATTGTCTTGTTAGAAGCTTGTTTATAGAAGAGAAAAATGGAATATTCTATAGCAGGTAATGTTTAATTTTGATTGTGCCAAAAATAGTTTTAAATGCTTTCTTTTTTTGTAAAAACTGGAAATGCCAATTGTTGTACCATGTATGTTGGACAAAGGAAAGAAAATATATAGAATTCAGTATTATATTCATTTAAGTTTGTAATACTCTCAAGGGTTTATATGCACTAATGCCTACAGCTTATAAGGTGTTATTGACTGGCTTGAATTGTTGCCCAATAAAGTGAATGATTTGTGTCTATTTAGATGAGGTACACGAGTCATTTATTGCAATAACCCTGACAAATTCTTTTAATTGCTGAATCATTGAGCACTCACATGCAAGTGATGATCACTAACATGCAACAGGTAAAACTAACATGCAAAGCTCAAAATCAACATGCAATGATTGATACCACACATGCACCCACTGAACACTGACATGCAACCATTAGAACTGACATGCAACCCATCAAGCTAGCAAGATCACAACTTTGATACCACTGAAATAACCCTTTCTAAAACTGATCTGATTCTCCTGAGTTGCTGGGTATGATTTTTGGTTCTTTTTTGAATGTTTTGGAACAATTAATGATGACCCAATTGCATGCAAAGAAAATACAATAAAGATAGGCAAACTATGACTTCATTTATTCATATGACGATCAAATATAATGAAAATCAGAATTGAACAGAGATCTGATCTGATTTATTACAGTACCAATAATGATCATAAACATTCAATTTATCATTCTATTTCATTACATAAGCATACCCGAATGCTGAAGATGGATTAGGCTTCAATGGCTTGGATTTGTAAGATAAAATAAGGCCTCCAAAGGCTGAAAATGATGAACTTTGGTCGCAGATCAGATAACACCTTCAAACCCTAGTGAGATGACAAATATAATCAGCAAATAACCTCTAATAATTTGTTGAATTTCAAATCTGGGTGCACAATTGTAATTCCAGGGTGGAATTACCACTTGGGTGTGAGGGTTTTTGTCCTCCACCGGTTCCAAACGAGGGTTTCCGTTCTTTGTGAAAAATGTGGGTAGCCTCAAGCTCTCCAGTGAATTTCAGAATCCTGATTGATAATAATAATTTTTTTATTCTATTTTCCCCTTTTATAAAAAGCTTTTCTCACTTGAAAACCCTAAAAATAATTTAAAATTACTTTTTAATTTCTATTTTCCAATTGACCCTCAAAAAGTAATTAATAATTACTTTTTATTTTATTTTTCACTTGGCCTTTTAATTAATACATGCTTTATGGCCCCATTCCCTCTTAGAACACTCCCCTTTAGCCTACGGGAATGTAAAATAGGCTACGGGTCTTCTCCGTTTGCTTTAACTCAAGAAAGGGGACATTACATTTATGGTTATGATAGCTAAGATAATTAACACTTGTTATGTTGAGACTTGGTTAGATCCGTTTTAACATGGTTAATGGAGGAAGCAATAGAAAGTGTATTATGTACAATATTAAGCAGAGAAATGCATTTGCATTATTAATAAGCTGAGACTGTTTCTTGTTACCTGAACTACATTAAGACTTGCTTGTTGTAGGCTTTTGACAAAACCCAAATGCTTGAAAGGCTGGTTGTGCTTAGGATATAAATGTTGAATGTTCATCATAAACTTATGTATTATCCTTATACTGGTTATAACCAGGACTGCTGTATGAGCTTCTACTTGTCCATCGACCTGGACTATGCGTACTTACAGACTTCTTGCTTCTGTCATCATGTTGCCTGAATATGACCATTGTAACTGGCATGAGTGAATAGCTCTGAGAATGATGAATAGGATTAGAAGCAGGCTGAAGCCTGTCCACTGAATTGAACTTATGTTTTAAGGTTATGATTTTCTATCATGTTGAAGTAATGTGGGTGATTGAAGCTCAGACCTTATAGTATGTACACTATTAGTATTGTTATACAGATCAGTATAAGTGAAAGTGTTGATTCTTAAGTCTTTGATCATGCCGAACTGATTTGCATCCAGACTTGGAGTTGGTTGCCCTGATGACTATCAAGTCCTTAACGACTGTTGTACATTCTTGAAAACACTTAAAGTGGTATCTTTAACATAAAATACTCTAGTAATGAAAAGAAAGAATTAAATCAGGCATTACAAAGAAGATGCAAATTTAGATCTTGTATTGATTGGGGTTTAACTTGTATATTCTGCTGTATGCCTGGGTTACTGTTTTAAAAAGGGGTAGCTGTAGCTGTTAGTTGTGTTGAGCGCATGCAGTGCTTTGTGTTGGAAGCGTTGATCACTATCATGGCAAGGTAGACCATTGTCTAGATAAGTTATAGTACTACTATTTTTGCCCCAGAACAGGGGATATACCTGTTTACTAATGAGTTGACTAGGCAAAGAAGCGTTGTCTTGGTGATACTACTGGACTGGGTTTGTCTTTCAATGACATAGAATAAGACATAAGCCTTAAGGGCAAAGTCAGGTTATATGATTCATATTGTGGCTAAGCTGAAATACATTCCCTTGAAGTGCAGACTTCCCTGGGGCCTGATCTGCAAGTTCCTGTAATATGGAGTTATACCATTTCATCTCTGTAGGGTTTCATTGCACAAGGTAACATATCCCTGATTAAGCATGATGAGGGTTTGACCTAATAGATCGTTGATACCCTGCTTCTAGCAACTGTGCCCAGACAATTGATAATCTTTTGGAGCTGTGGAAAGACAATCAACCCTGTGCTAATCTGTTAACCTGACTAGATGGATGGTTCAAGCCTGGGATGGTATAAATCTCGAGTGTCTTCCTATAAGGTCATAAGAAGACCCTGTGATCCTAAGAGTAGACCCACAAATCAAAATCACAAAATCAAGTGATGGATGAATCATATATCCCACAAATCAACCCCTTCATCTTCTTCTATACCTTTTCCCGAACTCAATCTCCAAAGTAGGGCACCCCAAGTGCAGGGGGGAGGGGTGGGGGTATTATTTACTATAATTCATAAAGTGACTTTTTTAAATTTCTAATTAAGTGTTGACTTCCTCCAATTAGAAAAGTCCCCTTTATTTTAAATTTAAACATAAGTTGTCATCAATAAGTTACTTTTTGGCTAACTTAGAGCTCACTAGAACCATGATTCCCTTCTCCTCATTCCCTTAGCTTGTAGGAAACCACATAATAGGCTAATGATCTTCATACGACACTATCTTGAGAAGGGGACATTACAAATGATCGCTGAGTTTGGCTATCTAATGGTGGGTTTGTGCTAGATGAATGCATTTTGATCATGAGACCATCTTTTAATTTTCCCATTCTAGTGTTTAGTGAAATCTGTGTTGCAGGGATACGCCCCCCAGCCCCACGCCTCCTGTTCGGAGACGCCTCCGGCACGGGGACGTCCTGGGTACTCCCGGAGGCGCCCGCCGGCGTGCCGGAAATGTCTGGCAAGCCGACGGGCGCCTCCGGGACGTTTCCGGCGCGTACCCGAGGGATTCCAGCAGAAAAATGGCTAATTGTTTTTAAAAAAAATCCAGAAAATCCTTAAAAAAAAAAACCCTAAAAACTAAGCAACCCTAAATGTAAATCCAGTCCGACCCAACGTATAGAAATAAAATAAACATTTAAGTATAAGTTTACATTTAGATATGGACATCTAGTTTCTTATACTTTAAGTTATATATAATTTATATACTTTCAGGGTGTTTGAGAGGGGTTTCGGACTACTAGGAGCTATAATGCAAATTCTAGGTTTTGGAGGATCCTGTCATATTTCAGAGTTAGTCAGATTCCAGGGTTTCAAACTTAGCCATATTTCAGGGTTTCAAGATTTCAAGGAGACATCATAGGAGGTATGAAGGCTGCATGAAGGGATGTATGCGTGATAGAATAGTTTGAGAATATCTCTGGCAAAGTGCCACAAGCCGATCCCACCCCATTCCCTGTGCACCCCTTAAGGCATGCACTCGTGAGATTCAATGCACCGATGAGCCCTTGTGAGAGAAAGTGTCAGTAAATGATAAAGTTGAAAAATAATGGGAGTGGCATTCATGATTTTGTGGACAATCGAGATGATTTATTCTAGATTTGAATGTACATCTTGTCTTTGAAGTAATGAATGAATGAATATTATATATTTTTAAGTGTTTTATCATTTATAGACAAATATTTTCACACTATGTAGTTTCAAGTGTTTTACTAAAAAAATGAGTAATATATATATATATATATATATATATATATATATATCTATACAGACGTACCCACGACGTATCCAAATCAAGGTTTTTGAAAAATGACGTACCCGCGTACCCGAGACGTCCCCGTATCCGTACCCGTACTTGCAAAAGGAGCAAACACCTTATCATTGATGAAGATTACGTCTCTACAACCAACAAGATTTTTTCCAGTCATTTTCAACGTTGCACAATAAAGTAACTCCTCTTCATTAGTGACTTTAGGAGATCATCAGGGGCATTAGGTTGTGTGGCTGAGGATGACATGGTGGATGGACCATGGTAGGGTTGGTTTACTAGCTCTAGATCTGTGATCACTTATGGGTGGAAAACACCCACTATGGGTGGTGACTGTACAAAAGTTTAGGGTTTGGCACCAAAATGAGCATTACTGAGAACCTATAGAGAATTGGTCATAATGAAAAACTGGATTTGACGATATAAGACTCCAACAAGGGTTGACAAACCCGGAAAAAGGGCCAGCGAGGGTCAAAGCTTGGTGACCATAGAGCTATACCATTCCAATCGTCTTGACGAGGTGAATCCAATGACTGCAAGCACCCAAAACACTAAACAAAACTACCGTGTTCTGCTGAACTCAGATTTCCAAATTTCTTCATGGTTTGTAAGATATTCTAGTTTGCATTTTCTACTATGGTTTGATCGAACAAAATGGTAGCAGATCTATTGCTCTACCCAAGTTGATCAATGATGCATAACATGCAACCAAAAAAAAAAAATGCTAAAAATTTGGTAAAAAAAAGGTACTCACCTTTGATAATGCCCTATCTTTGTCCTTGTGCCATAGAATTCTCGATCGCTGCTTTTGGATGATGTTCTTCCTTTGTTTTCACTCCACAGCATTTGCTGTCCAAGTCATTGCTATGATAACTCTTGCTAGGATATTTCTTTAAAGTAAACTCAAACAGCAATAGCATATCCACTTGAATGCAAAAAAATAAGAGCAAACCCAAAGATCTTTATGCACCAATGATAAATGAAGTAATATGACTGAATCAGATATATTGGCCACTTTAATGGGGCAACCTCTGGAATGCAGAATAATAATGAAATGAATTTGAGAATACAACTTATGATGCTTTAGAAGAGTCTATCTATCGCTATTTATAGTCATAATTAGTTAGGGCAACCCCATAGTCCTAATTAGGTTGGCCTAAATAAACATCTAGAATTATTGAATAAAAAGATAAAGGTTGCGGACCACAACTCAGCCACTCCACTACCTTAATACACTTATAAAGATAAAATATTAGGGGTGTAACACTAACCAAATGTTCCATGAATATTTACATTGAGGCTCCAATTGGATCAATTTGAAAGTTCGAAGTGCTTTTCTAGTGGGTTCTCTGAATTAATAGATATATATTTTTATTTTTATTCCACTATTGCATTTTGAATGCCTGAGTTAGGATCCTCCTCTTGAAACTGTTTTTATCTTTATTTGAAAATCTAATTGCTAGGGCTAAAAGCTATTGTAACAGAAATAGTGTATAACCAACATTCTTCTTAACTTTTGATTCAAAATGTATGAGATCAGAATAATGATGGTAATAGAATGGAAGTCCTAGAAATTGTTTCTTTCTGCTGAATTTTTTGTTTACAATCTCTTTACAAATTGTTTTTCAACTAGGCAGCTGCACTCATTGAAAATGAGAAGCGCATCCTCTTCCAATTTGATAGGGCAGCATTTTCTTTCAACTTTTTGCCTTTCAAGGTCCCATATCCAGTTCCTTTTCGGTTGCTTGGGGACGAAGCAAAAGGGTGGCTAGATACTACATACCTCTCTCACACGGGAAATATTCGTATCTCTAGAGGCAACAAGGTACACATAAATATTAGTCTTTGGTTGATTTTGATATATGTTGCCAGAACTTGTTATTCTTGAACAATTTATTTTTTTGTTTCTTGATCTTTGACAAGTCTGAAATGCTGTCATATACGATTAGTACCTTATTAAACTGAGAAAATACCATTTTTCTTGAAATAGGGGTGGTATAATAGTTATAAGCAAGATTTGACATTTTTCACGTGATTAGTCTAAAGTGATTTTTACCTCTTGGTTAGTAGTGCAGGGCACAACATTTGTGCTTCAAAAGAAGATTGAACCCAGACAAAAACTCTTGTCAGCTATCTCGACGGGACAAGGAATACAGGAGGTTCTAAAATTCACGTGTTTCAAGCTAATGTTTTGCACTTTCACGCTTGTTTATTTACAATAGAATGATGCCTTGATATTTTGGAATTGTGGAAAGCTTCTCTGTAATGCATGATCTGTGGCCATCTGGTTAGTTTAATAACCTTGTTTTCCTAATTTAAATTTTGACTTGAGATACACTTGACTGTTAATTTTGACAGGCTATTGATGAACTCATTTTGAATTACAACAATGCTCCAGTTAATGTGGAGTTTTTAGCAGGAAAATGGAGGCTTCTGTGGACTTCACAGGTTCTTGTTCATTTCCAAATTCCTACCATAGTGCAATATTCATTATACCTTTTTAGTCTTATTAAATGAAGAGGACACTTGCTTTGTATTGCAATCAAAATTTATTTACCTAAGAAACAATTTAAGGCCCACATCTCTAACTCTGAGCAGAACAAGTGAAACTGCAATTGTTCGTCCATCTCTTGCATGTAGATAGCTGGAGTGACAAAAAAAGTTGACAGGATTTGAGGCTTGAGCTATGAAATTGGAGAAACTAAATGGTTGTATGAACAGAAATGAAAAGATCTAGCAACCATTCCAGTACAGTTTTGAAGGTTCATATGTCATCCAAATAAACTATTGATCTCCTACACGACCAATGAAATGTGTAATGTCATGATAAAGTTGACCGTCCAGTTGAACTATCTAACAAGCCGGTCTTGTGTAAACTTGTTATTTAACACAAGTAAATGGAAAATTTCTTGCTTTCTTAGTTTCTAGCAGAAATTTGCCTTCTTGAATCCTTGAAGAAAAATTGGCACAAAATCATGGCATATATTCTCTATTGGCACCACTAAATATCTTCTTACCCATTTTGATCTTTTTTGACTCCCAAGGGTTTAAAGTGAGCTCCAATTCATTTAATTTGTGATCTTTTCAGTAATTGAATCCAAATTTGAGAAAACATTCGAGGAATGATTTGTTTGTTGAAAGTGCAGTAACTTTATTCTTAATCTTTTGTTTGTTGAAATTGAAGTATGCATTATTTTTGAATCTTTTCAACATCAGAAATTTTAAAAGCTGTTGAAAATCAACAATTCTGGTAAGAAATAATTGTAGCAATTTAAGTGTTCATTCCTACTTGCCTTTATTTACCAGCCGAAGGATGGGAACTGGTTGACGCAAGCCACTAGTGCTCTTCAGAGTTTGCAGGTAAAAGGGTTGCAACAAAAGAAGTTATTTGTTATTTGTGATCCACTTTATCATTTACAAATCAGATAATATTGTAGTGTTTGCATCTGATCACAATAGAAAGCAAGGACCTATGGTGCCTTAGGTCTATTATTTTTTTCCTATCTCGTCATTTTAAAACACACTTTTAATCCAATTGCAGACAGTCAAGGGTAATGGGCAACTTGAGATTCTTGCTGAGTTCATTCCTTCATTCCGGCTGCGATCAAGGGGCAATGTTATGTAAGCATTAGAACTAGCAATCAAATAGACAGTTGCAAAGTGAATACTGATTGAGTGATTTGAATTTCGGACATGGGTGATGGAATTAAGTTATGTATAATGAAACCTGTAGATAATTGGCTTCCTTGGCAGAAACAAAATGTAGTCGTTTTTCTTCAGTGTATATTGTATTAAATAATGTGCCATTGTTTTACCTTGTAAAGGATTAAACCACTAGGGTTTTTTTGTATAATGCTCTTCTGCAGGATTTTGATTTTGGGGCTCGTGTTTTTTTTTCTCCTTTACAATTCAGTCTGAATTTTGTCCTGTTTACAAGTTCTTTGAAGTTTTGGATATGTATTTAGCAACTCAGATAGAATGTCTCAAATGCTCAAGGTACTCCATTCATTTTTAGCTAGAGAATCTCATTTTCCTGCAGCATCTAAATCTCAAGCACCAATATGGTGTCTTCTAGTTGTGGACACTGGACACTAATGATTTAGATACCTAATCCAGTTGCTTGCCTATTACTACTACCATTTCATGTTAGTTCAATTGATTTAAATATTGTCATACGTAATGTCCCAAGATTGGGGCAAACTATGTAATCTGGATTTTATCACAAAACCCTAACCAAAGATATTTTATTTTTATTTTACCAGCAAACCCTAGGTGTCAAAAATCTCACAAAATACTGAAATAAATTATCTAAACCCTAGCTGAAAATTACTGAATGTTGCAATGAATATTAGGGCATCTAATCAACCATCAAACTCAGCCACAAAGGCGCCAATATGCAAAAGAAGTACAAGAAGCTTAAATGCCTGATTTTGACGATTCTCTTCATAAAAGGGCTGGAAAATATGATTAAAAATAGTGATACTGAAATAATTATAGAAAATTTCAGAATAGGTTATAGGCCTGAAATAGCCTATCAAACCCTCAATTTCAGTCTCCCAATCAAGTTTTCCTAGCTGGAAAAATATTATTTCCAGTGACAATTCAAATGCAGCCCTAAATAGGGGTCTTCAAACCCTAGAAACTGCATGCAGCCCTTTCACAAGGGGTCTTCAAGCTGAAAATGACAAAATCTGCCCTAGATGGGCTCCCAAACAAGACGTTGACCACTCCAACCAAGTCACCACACCCCAAAAGGTTATTTTCTGAATTTCTTGAATATTTTAGCCGAAATGCAGCTCCTGAATGATGCTGCCCTAGTTCAGAATTAGAGGGTTTCGTCCCTAATTCCTCTTGACCTTTGAACGTTTTCGTTTTCAAGGTGTGAGTTAAGTTTTTTCGTACTTAGACTCCAAAATCAAATCTCCAAATAGCATAACCTTTCCAAATGAACCCTCAACCTCCTTAAATACCCTTCCCAAAGTGGGGCCCTCCATTTGGAGGGAAAATAGAACATATCATAAGGGTACTTTTCTTTTTAAAATCACTTGAGAGCTAAAATTAGGCCATGAACTCAAAAAGGCCCCTCCTCAACTCAAAATTAGAACTTAACCAAAAAGTACCTTTTTACCATTCGAAGAGAGAAATTAGTGCTTTCTTTTTGAATCTCCTTTCCCTAGGCCTATAGGAAACACTGAAAACAAGGCTAAAGTTTTTTTTTTTGCTTTATGTCCAAAAAGGGGGGACATGACAATCATCCATTCCCAAAATTGTTTGTCATCAAGCAATTGCAAATTCCTTTGCCTTGGTTCAACAATTCTATCATCCTTTGAAATACCTGGATCCCATTTCAACCTTGGGAATTTGTGACCACAAATGTAGCTCTTAACCCCATCAACAATGATGTCTCTGGGGTGCTCAGAAAATGATTTGGTCATCACATGTGCATACTCCACAACACCTACCTTTTTGAGATTTCCTTTATTGATGACATTGTAAGCTCTTCTTTCCAATTGTAATGCCAAGGTGGCTGCCCTATTACTTTGTGTCTGCTGATCCTTGTTCCTAGTAGCTTCCCTTGAAGAAAAAACTTTATTCTGAAACCATTTACAGCTGTACCTGAAGGATGACTGCTGTTCAAGTGTTTTTGAAGTGTCATAACAGCAATATATCCCCTTCCCCTTATTCCAAATTAAGGGCATGCACCATATAGGCCCTGAGAAGGTGA
Source organism: Torreya grandis (assembly GCA_037957365.1). Lineage (NCBI taxonomy): Eukaryota > Viridiplantae > Streptophyta > Pinopsida > Cupressales > Taxaceae > Torreya > Torreya grandis. The sequence goes on from JARHVA010000400.1 coordinate 1,721,265, forward strand.
TTGAAAAGGACAATTTTCCGAAATTACAGCACCATGAGGGCTGAAGATGTTTGCTACAGCAAGGTGATTGTTGGTAATTTGTGGTATGGCTGTCCCCATTGCCATTCCTGCACAAAAAACAAACATGTTAATTAAAATCAAAGCTCTCCACCTCTCCTTTTTACTCCTCCTTCCATGCCATACAGGAGTGTGGTTCAAATCTCCTTCCTTGCTTGCACCCTTAACCACTCTTTCTTCACAATTGGCAGTTGGAAACATGTTCATGCTGGCCCAAGAAGGCATCAAGGGGCTGCCTAGGCTGTGCCAAATAGCACCAAGCATAGAATAACTGCCATTAGGCTCCAAACTTGCCCCTAAACTCAGAATTGCACCTGTTCCATGGGTTGGGACCACTCCCAACATGACTGACATCAACTCTTTATTTCCACCAAACAAGGAACCCTTCATACATGCAAATGAAATGACAACTACAGCTATGTACCTTGTGTTCAGTTGGCTGTAATTGTGCATAACAGCCTTCGATGACCCGTAGTTGTGAGCAATTTTGACAAGAACTCACCCTTTTGGAATTCCCCCTTGCAACATGCCTTCAAAATGAACTTTATGACTGTCATGCTCACGCTAGAGGGGCTGGTACTGTGGTTGGCAGCATGGCAAAAATGTGTACAGCTGCTGCCCCTCATGGTTTTTCTTGTCAAACTCAGCCATACATGGTCTTCAGAGGGGTGCCATCCTTCTTCCTTGGTGGAACCTTCCATCCTTGCCTGTTGAAAACTCCATTTCCAGCCAATGCTCCACAAAATTTCTGAGCAGCCCTCATTTATTGTGGTGTTGGGGTACCCATTATAGCTTCCAAGGATCCTCATGGATCTCCCTTCAAGCCTATGGCACAGGTTACCAATTTTTCTGAATAATGCAACTTTGAACATAATTGAAACCATACCTTTCTTGCATTCCTATTGAGTGCTCACCTTCCAAACTCCCATGTGAACACCATCATTAAGGCAGCCTTGCCATGAAGCCCAATGAAGCACCAATCTTGCCCATAGTTCACTTCCAAGCTACCCTTTCCACTCATACCTCCAAAGTGGCATGTGAGTGCAAAACAAATGTAGAATCTTCTCGCCTTTGGAGCTGCCCTTAGCTCGCCCTTCCTTCCCCACAAGATGGAGAGTATTTGTCGCCTCCACACAATCTTCTACTTCGGAATTCCCTTCCCCAAAGCATACTTTTTCAAAAAGGAGTGAATATTCAGGTTTATGTACTGCTGCCTTAACACATAAATTGCAAAATCAAGGGCACTTACCATGCTGAGAATGAGCTGAGTTTCCGTTCTTGCAAGGAGCTGCCCCAATACCAAATTTCCAGAATTCCTTGCACTCGAAATGGGCAGAGTTCTCACACATGGAAGTGGTTGTACCCACTCAGAAATTTCAGAATTATTGACACATGAAGTGGGCTGAGTTCCCATTGAAATTTCACAATTTTTCGCAAAAGAGGTGGGCTGAGTTCCCACACATTGGAATGGTTGAATGTCCACAAAAAACTCAGAATTTTGTCCTCTCGAAGTGGGCTAAGTTTTCACAAAAAACTCATAATTTTCTTCTCTTGATGTGGGCCGAGTTTTCACAAAATAGAGGCATTATCCCAACAAGAGATTTTCATAATTTTTGTTACTTACCAAGCACAGAGTGGGGTGGATTCCCTCATGCTATAGTGGCTGCCCCAACTCATAATTTGCAGCATTTTTCACTTTGTTGTCCGAAAATTTCTAGAATTTTTGACCCTTGCCAAGCATGGAATGGGGTGAATTCCCACGTGCTGTAATGGCTGCTCAAACTCAGAATTTGCAGCCTCTGCCCAAGGTTTGAAAATTTCACCTGGATCCCACATCAGTATGGAGAATTTGCGACTCCCAATGCTTGAGTCTTCTAGTGATATTGATGGCTTCTGCGACACTTCTCTACTATCATCATCCACTATAAAATCCGAGCTACAAACTATCTCAACATCCCTCTCAAAAAGTGGATTATCAAGATTCAAAACATTGAAAGTTATTTCTATCCTCTTGTTCAAACCGACCTTCCGGTTGTTCTAACTCTACATTTGCAACTTCTGATTTTTCTGAAAAATGCTCTAAATCAAAATCTTCTTGAAGTTTAACAAGATCATCAATTACCTGCTTGATTTCCTTTGCCCTTGCTTCGTTCTCTTGCTCCCTGAACTGTTCTGTAGCATCAATTTGATTATCTGCATCTAGAAGTGACCTTCGGGTTTTTTTAAAGAATTCTTGGTTGATTCAAGCTCAAGAGTGAGCTCATCAACCTTAACCTTCATCGCCTTAGATGCATTTAAGGCCTCTTCTGCAAATTTGATGGCCACATCCTTGTCTTTAACCATATGTAGATATTTTGATTTCATTGTTTCCATTGCACCCTTAACTGTGTGTAAATTTGCCATATTGACAGTTTTCTCAAGGTGTTCTCTCTTCACATTTTGCATTAATTTTTTGAGAGATTTTTTTGTGTTATCCAACCTTGTTAGGGTTTGCACTTCCCTCTTATCTATTACTAACAATTGCTTTTTCCAATCTCCCTCATAAAATCCAGAGTCATGCAATGAAAATGAACTATTGTTAGGATCAATGCAAAAAGTCAGCATTCTCTTCTAAAATATACCTTTCCGTAGAATTGTTTTGAAATATTTTTGCTTCATAAGGCTGTTCTGAGTGTTTTTTTTGCTCCATTTCAGGTTCTTTAAGAACCTCAAATTTTTTTGATGTTGACTTCTCTTTTTCATTTTTATCCATCTTTGACAGCTCTTTTTGCCGCCCCAAACTTTGCTGATATGGCCCCTTCTGCTGCCCCAAAGTGACTGATTTTTGTTGTTCTAAAATTGCAGCCCTAGGCTGCCCTAAAGTGTTGTCCCTCTGCTGTTCAAAGGGCCCCAAAGTGCTAATTTTCTATTGTTCAAGGGGCATAATTTATTCCTCTTGTGTTGGGATATTTTCTTCCACTTTCCTTTGGTATGGTGGATGCCTCTATGAACTATTCACTAACCCCTTTCACATCTGAATTCTCTTGTTTTTTTATTCCTTCATTGGATTTCTTATGTCCCTTTCACAATTACCTCCAGCTCAATCTTTTCTTCCTTCTGCTCTATTGTCAAATAAGGCCTCAACTTCTCACATTTTCTAACAACATTTTCAATGAGCACATGTGCAGCTAGAGAAAAGTTCTATTCTTGCCTCACCTTAACCCCTAAGATAGATAATAATTGTTGAGAAATATCATCACTCTCATTTAGAGTCAAAGTCATAATTGTTTGCATAGAAGTTACAACATTTTTTGTATGATTTTCACTGACGGCTGCAAAGAAATGTTAAAACATTTCAATAATAAGATCATCACATTCCAAATCCAATATCAAAACAAATGACCTGATTTTTGCCTTAGTTTTTAGAATTGTAACCCTCCTAGCAAAATAAGGTCATTTGATGTCTTTTAGACTTTGGAAACTCTGCACAATCCACTAAAATATCTCCCTCATGGTTTTGCTATTGTAAAGAACTTTGGGCGCTGTCATTCTTGTAATTTTACTAATACAATTGGTAAACAAAAGCCTTATCTTTTTGTCTGAGTGTCTCAAGAGTTGGGGCTAGACCAAGCAAATCATGGAGGGCTGCACTGCCCATTCCAGTGTTACATTCTGTGACTGATTTACTTTGAATAACCCATTTTCTACTTCTTCTAAGATGCTGATTAGATCACCTATTAGTTGACATGGACACTCTAGCTTCTCCAAGCTTTGTAGAGCTTCTCTTTCCCAACTTCCATCATGCCGCATTAAAATTTTGATCTAACCCACAAGCTGGCAAGATCTAGGCTTTGATACCACTGTAATGTCTTTAAATTGGGGTAAACCATGAAATTTGAATTTTATCACAAAACCCTAACCAAAGATAATATTTATTATAATTTTTTCAGCAAACCCTAGTTGCCAAAAATCTCACAAAATGATGAAATAAATTATCCAAACCCTAGCTGAAAATTACTGAATTTTGCAATGAATATTAGGGCATCTAATCAGCCATCAAACTCAGCCACAAAGGCACCAATATGCAGAAGAATTACAGCAAGCTTAAATACTTGAGTTTTACGATTTTCTCTCCATAAAGGGGCTGGAAAATATGATTAAAAATAGTGATAATTATTGAAATAATTATAGAAAATTTCAGAATAGGTTATAGGCTTGAAATAGCCTATCAAACCCTCAATTTTAGTTTCCAATCACGTTGCCCTAGCTGGAAAAATATTATTTCCAGCAACAATTCCAACGCAGCCCTAAAGAGGGGTCTTCAAACCCTAGAAAATCCACATAGCCATTTCACAAGGGGTCTTCAAGCTGAAAATGATGAAATCTACCCTAGATGGGATCCCAACGAAGACGTTGACCACTCCAACTAAGTCTCCACACCCCAGAGGTTATTTTCTGAATTTCCTGAATATTTTAGTGCAAATGCCGCCCTGGAATGACGCAGCCGTAGTTCAAAATTAGAGGGTTTCATCCCTAATTCCTCTTGACCTTTGAAGGTTTTCGTCTTCAAGGTGTGAGTTAAGTTTTTTTTGTGCTTAGACTCCAAAATCAAATCTCCAAATAGCATAACCTTTCCAAATGAGCTCTCAACCTCCTTAAATACCCTACCCAAGTGGGGCGCTCCACTTGGAGGGAAAATAGAACATATCATAAGGGTATTTTTCCTTTGAAAATCATGTAAGAGAAAAAATTAGCCCATGAACCCAAAAAGGCACCTCCTCAATTCAAAATTAGAACAACTTAACCAAAAAGTACCTTTTTACCATTTGAAGAGGGAAATTAGTGCTTTCTTTTTTAACCTCCTTTCCCTTAGCCTGTAGGAAACACTAAAAACAAGGCTAATGATCTTTTGCTTTATGTTAAAAAACGGGTTCTCAAGTATGAATGGTTGAAGACCCTTAGCCAAATTCCTGGATGTTTCCCGTCGATTAAGGGAAGGTAAAATCAGGAAACTTTGGTTTTTTTTTTTTGAAGTTATTAAAAAGATATTTTTTGATATATCTTTTTTAACTATGACTTAGAAAGGGACTTTTGGAGCATGGGTTAACTTAATCTTTAATGAAGAAAAGGTTTGATCTTTTTTAAACTATTCTAACTCTCCCCCCAAGTGGAGCATCCCTTTTTGGGAAGGGTTTGTTGAAAAAGAAAGGTATAAAAAGGGGAATGAGAATCATTTGAGAGGTTACCATGTTTTTTTGAATCAAATCTATGAGTTTGAGGTTGCTTGCTTACCTTTCTACCTTGGAAGACGAAAACCTTCTATGGTAAGTGGAATTAGGGATGAAAACCCTTACTTTCAGATCTAGGGCAGCTTCACACAGGACTTGTATTGAGCTTCAACATTCTGATTTTTCAGTATTTTCATCATTGGAAGGGTGGCGACTTGCTATTTGAGGTTGGCGACTTGGTTTGAAAGCCCATCTAGGACAACAATCCTCATTTTTAGGTTGAAGACCCTTGTTACAAGGGCTGCATTGGTTGTGAGGAGTTAAGACCACTATTTTAGGGTTGTGTTGGGTTTTTGGACAGCAAAATAATTTATGACAGCTGGGCGACCTCCTTTTGGGGTCTACTTCAAGGGTTTCAAGGTTTGTTTTAGCCTAATTTGCAGATCTGGACATTTGATAATATTCTACTATTTTTTTAATATATTTCCTAGACATTTTGATCTGGAAAATTTTAAAAATAAGGTATTTATATTGACAATACTAGTCAAAAATTATTGATGAATATTTGAGGGTTAAATATTGCATTTTTACTTTAAAAATTGCATTTCCAAAATTTTGTAATTTTTATCTAGGGCTTGCAAGTATAAAAATCAGAATTTCATAATTGATTGGTTAGGGTTAGATATTCCAAAATTTAGAAAATTGCATACTTGTGCTAGGTCTGCATATTTATTGCTAGGGTTTATTGGAAAACCCCTTTTGTTCTAATTCTGCCTAAAAAGGGACATTACAAATATTCACTCCATGTTATTTCCATAAAATATCTTTCAAACAATATCTTTTTGTTTGAGATGCTTGTAGTTCTTGAAAAAGTGAGAAATCTATTAGAAAAAACAAGAAATGGCTTTGGAAATGTACGTAGCTACGTTTTGTTAAATCATGGGTTTAAAACAATTCATAATCCTGTGCAGGCCATGAAAAGTAAATACAACAATAAGATCATGAAATTGAGTTCCAAGTATAGATGACATGCATCAGTGAAAGGTAGTATGGCTTAACAACCATTAACCTCAAAGACAAGCAACCCATGCAGATGGGGTACACTGTAGATTTTTACAATGCAGTATTATCATTGATAATCATAGCAACATTTTTTACAATGCACTATATAGTTCAACAAGAAGGCATTGGATATAACCATTGAACAAAGAACAAGCAAGAAGGATGGAAAAAGCAAAGAGCAAGAAATGGAAATTCTGCAAACCTACAAAAAAGTTGGAGCATTAGGAAGGAACCATTCAACTATAAGCATATACCCTTTCGTGATTTGCTATTGTAACTTTGTTGTACCTTAAATCCCCATTAACCTACTTTGGTAATTTGTGGATGTTGGTTTAAATTTTTAATCAAACCATTAGGATTTAAGCTTGTTTAGTTATTAAGTAATTATCTTAAGATTTTTTTTTCTTATCAAGTAAATAATGCATTTGAAAATGCAACTTGCACTAAAGTCCAAGTTGCGCACCAACATGGACTATATGCAACCACCTATATTTATACAACTACTTTTATTTATGAAGCTCTTCAAGCTCTATAAAAGCAAGCCTCTCCTCACCTATTTGAGTAATGGGAAGTCTTACGTAAATTCTATTCCGAAATTAATATAGAAGTGAGTTATGTTATTTTTTCAAATCTGTTTTGTAGAATATTGTGTGTGGCTTAATATTGGAGCGTGGTCCTGGAATGTAAAAGTGTTGAAACAACTTGTATGATGTCCAGTATCTCCTCTTCTCCGATAGTGGACATTAATTTGATTTCTTATTTTCTTTCATGAAAATCTCGCCCTAGCTGCATGAAAGGCCTTAAGACATTGAATTGGATGACTCTTTGGGTTTGTGTCCTTGTAGCATATAAGGATATTTTAGTAACCATAAAATATTTAACATCCAGCTTTAGAGTGTTCTTCTGGCATGGTGAATGTGAGGACAAAATGACAATGGAAAGTGGCCTTGCAGTCCTTGTGGACTGAGATTGACAAATATATAATCATTCAAGAACTTGCACAATGACTTTGAGTACATGCACGTATGGCACCCAATGATTGTGTTTTGACTTGGTTTCAACTATTAACTTAGTTACATTTCAAACATTTGGTGCATCTATGAGCACCTTCGCTAGGAGGGTCATGGAAAAATGAATCCTTACTCTTTCTAGTACAATTGACTACTTGGAAGACCGGTCATATTGATGAAGTGGAAATGATGTTAATTTACAGATAGTGGTTGATATTTGTTCTCCGTCCATAACAATGCTGCATCCTTCCCAAGTCTTTCATAACCTTTCCATCACCAATTCGATTTTAGACACCTTTCTATCCAATAGTGATTCTCTAAATTTGGGCTCACCTAGCTGATATATAAAGTCCCTACAATGTGAAACATGTTATTTTCCCATGACACTAAGATCACATACCATCAATCATCATTATATACAATATGCAACATCCTTGCCACCTCACACCTTGTACAAATTCCTTGCCGGTATCCTAGAACTAGGATTCCATGGATGGTAAATCATGCCAAACATGTTATATAAATAATAGCCATAAATTTATTATGCATCACATGTCATGTGGTTATACCAATAGAAGTATAGCTGGAATAAACACATCAAAATATACACGGCTAAGGATAAAACATTTATGGACTGGCCAACCTTTGTTTTTGGGTACTAAAAATCTTATAAAAGGGAATCACAAGCATCATAAATAGACGAAAATCATAACATTTGCACCTGACCTATAGCTCGTTGTGACAACCTGAAATCTATAAAAGAAATGTCAAATCCGTTCTTCAGGAATGACGCGAAGTGATCCATTATGATCCCTCGGCAAGTCTCTAGCCTTAGGACAAATGCATCGTGCACTAATATCCTAAATAATTGCAACTGGTTTGAATCTGCGTTGTTCCGATGTTATCAATGCACTATATGAGAGAATTTTTGATGTGTATGTGAATTTTATATTTTGCATTGGAGACACTTAGGACTTACGATTGTGTTGGCTTTTTAACATCCTTCAAGATTGAACCTCTACCATGAGAGGGGCTCCCTATGCTCACGCCATACTTCACCTCCCCATTTTGCGTTACTGCCTTGGTCACACACAACTTGCATGCAATCCCAAGAACTTGTGGAATTCTCCAACCATAGACAAGAGAAGACACTCCACCGCTAATGATCCAAGTGGATCCTCCAAGAGTAGTGTCAGTGATGCCACTAAGTACATGATCATAGCTTGCAGTAATGATGGTACCTGTTTAGTGGTTTGTAGTGTTCCAAAACCACATCCAAAGGCTCACGGTACTTCCAAGATCATCAATTTATCTTCACCAGATGTTGCACACACTTCTGTAGTGGTACAATGCAATCCGGGCATATTGGACATGGTGCCATCCCCACATGCTCCAAATCTTATGTAGTTTCCATCGATGGCTTCCTCATGGTCCCAAACACCTGCATGCCACACCATTAAGGCCAACTAACACTGTGTGGTACCGCTTGGTGTCGATAGCATCGTTGCCTCCATTCCAATGGGGGCAGAGCCCCCAAAATTTTAATGTCGATCAACGCAATTGACAGAAGGAAAATAGTTAAACATGGAAGCTCAATTGTTTCAACTTTCATAACAGTTCTTTATGCCTTCACAACTTTGTAATATATGTATAAACATCTGTAGCTTTCGATAGCAAGCAAATAATAGAAGATAAGCAGCTATACATCTCCCTCAAGAGTATGCCATGTATAAATGTAATGTCCCCATTTTTTATTAAGATCCTTGTGGGACCCTTAGCCCATTCTTGTTTCCAATGGCTAAGGGTTGAAAAAAGTTTTGGGACATGGTGGACCACTTGTGAGAATTACTAATGAAAAAGGTACTTTATGATTCCAATTTCGAGTTATGTTTTGGAGAAAAGTACTTTATGTTTATTTCACTTAAATGGGGGAATTTATGAGTCTTAGCTTATAAGACTTAAGTTGATTTTAAAGATTAACCCTCTCTATTTTGGAGTGCTGCACTTGGAGGAGGTTATTTAAGAGGCATGAGGACTTATTTGAAGATCATGTGCATATAGTATTTGGATTTGATAATCAAGTATGTCAAGCTTGGTTGTTGAAGGTAGATGCTTGAAGAATGTTACCCTTCAAGTTCTACTAATGGTTCTACAAATGGTGTCTTTCAACACCACCTATTGAGTAGAAATCTTGTTAAATCCCTTGAAGAGTTATTTGAGATTTTTATCTAACATTTGCAGCTGTAGCGAAGTAGCTTGGAGGTCTATAGCGAACCATCTAGAGAGCTTGTGAAGTCCCAAAAGGTTGGCAATTTTGCTTAGAGGTTGAGGATTGTTGTTTGCACCTTGGGCGATTCACCCTAGGGCTTGGAAAACATCATTTCGAAAGGTTTGTTGTTGGTAGAAACCCTCTCCTAGGGTTCTAATAATTTATGCTATTTTTCTTTGGTGGAGCGAGTCACTTTTGAGGTATGATTGGCAAGTTTTGGGGCTAATCTAGGCCTAGAAATTATCCAATAATTATTTGCTTAATTTTGAGAAAAAAACTAAGGTTTTCAGAACTTTGAGGCATCATTTGAGGGACCTTTCGAGTTTGAAAATTTCTGATTTTTATTTCAATTAAAGGAGCATATTTTTATCTTCAGTTCAAGCTATTATTTGCTCAGAAATTTCAAGCATTTTGCAAGTTATTGAATTTACAAATTTCAGTTGTATTTTCGCCATATAAATTCATAAATTCAGTTTTTGCCAAATTTGATTGGAGGATTAAATCAATTATATTTTTCCCTACGTATCATCATAAAACCCTAGTCACCTAGGGTTTGGGCGATTTGTGTATGAAGGGTGAAAATTTGTAAATAAATTTTGACTTGTGAAGTTGTTGATTTAAATTTCAGATTTCAGTTTATGTTGGGGTGTGAAGGATATTACCATTTTTAGCCTTTGTTCCAATTTGAGAACTTTACAGTGGTATCAAAGCCATATCTTGGCCATATGTGGGATTCAAGGTTTTCAGATAACAGTAATATGAATCAAAGAAGGGTTGTTCGATCTTTCACAGGGAAATAATTGCCTTTGATTTGATGGAATATAAAAGAAGACTATGATGAGTATTTGACACTTGCACCGTGGTACAAGAAAGGAAGGAATTTTGAGGGTTGGTTGAGATCAAGGTATGGTAAAGGGCATATAGCTACACATGATGATTTTGGGGAGAGAGTTATTCCACCTTTTGATGGTGATTCGTGTGTCTCGACAAGGGAATGGGTGGACAAGGTAAGCAAGTACCTAGATGTGAGATCAAGGGATAGAAATGAGGCCCTCACGTTTGTCATTCAACACTTGGATGGAACTGCTTGGGAATGGTGGCATCAAAAAAGAGGATCGCAAGGGCACGGTGATATTGGAACTCTTGAAGACTTGTTCTAAGACATCATTGAGGAGTTTGATAAAGGTAAGGATCTTTTATTAGATGTATATCTATTTTCTAATGATTGCATGCATGACAATGAAGTCACAAAGGGTGAAAGCAAGGAGCATGTAAAAAAAATAAAATCAGAAGTTTATGGGCAACCATCATGTGAATGAATGTGTTGGACCTCAAAAATCTAAATTTTTGGAGCAACAAAGAGGGCTGCAAGTTGATGATAAAAAAGAGGAAAAAATTAATGAGCATGAGGAAGTGCAAGGTAAAAATCTTTCATTGGTAAAATATATTTCTTTGTCTTCTAATGATTGTATGCATAACAGTGAAGAAACAGGAAACGAAGTCATGGGGTTTAAGTCAAAGAATGAAGAAATTTCAGGTCTACAAGTTGGAGAAGAGAAATTGGTGATTGAAGCACCAATTCTACATAGTGGTGATCATCTTCGGCTTGCTATCCTTCCTAGAATAGCAACTCCTAGGGAGCATAAAGAGGGTGTCAAACCCTTAATAGAACTTCCCAACCGCACCAATGAAGGTAGAGCGAATAAGGGCGTTTCAAGGTATGAGAAGGTTGAGATATTGTTGCATATTTTGTCATTTCAGATTTGTTTCCATCATGAGAAGTATGCAAGAAACAATAAAAAAATAAAGGGTTTGGTCTACAAAGAGAGACAAGAAGATTTTGTGGTTCAAAATAACTTTTATGGGCACCCTAAGGTGTGGGATCCAGGTAACATTTTATATTTTACCCAAGTTAATAATTCTGGTTTTGAAACTTTATTGGCTAATTCCATGAGAGCAAGTGAAAATTCAGAATTATATATGATGAACAAGAATAGTGGCAAGCATGGTTTGGCTTTTGGAAATCCAAGGGTAAGAAGAAAAAGTACCTCCCAAGGTACTAATGCTGATTTTCTGATTAGAAAACTTGTTATGGAAGCTACTAAGGGTAAACAAGTTTATTGTCTTCATAGCAAAGATTTTTTATATCATCACTACACTTTATCTTTGCATTATGTTGATCATCATGAGGATTATGCTAACTTGGAGGCTAAGATGAAGGGCACTAAATGGAGAGTGGGCAGCAAGAGGAAGATTCAGAGTTTTGGTAAAACACTTCATGCCATCCATGTTGATTTCAGATTTGATGTTATTTCTTGGGCCACTTCTTTCATGATAAAAGGGTGTTTCATGAGTATGGGGTGGACTAAGAAGGAAAAAAAGGATACAGTATGGGCAGCCGTCTACTTGCAATGGAGAGGTAATACTGCAAGGGATAAATATGAATGATTGCAACTTTTACTTTTCACCTAATGATGGGATGAGTGACTTTTCTTGTTCACAAAGGCAGTTCCGAAATTATTGTAAACAACACTCCATTCCTAAATGCAAGGGTGATATGAGGACTGATTTTTACTTGAAAAATGCAAAATTGAAGGAAAAGATACAACGATTTGATAAAAATGAAGGTTCTGATTTTATGGCACAAAAAAATTGATGTTCCTATGGGAAGTACAGCCACATAGTCAAGGTAAGAGTTCTAATTTTTCTAAGAAAATTTCTGAATTTTATGAGACGGTACAGCCATCTAACAAAGGTGGAAATACTGAAAATTGTTGCTTGGAAAACCCCGAATTCACATGGAAGGTACAATTGTGTATTAAAGGTATGGATTATGATTCTTTTGACCATTTCCAGCCTATGTTACATTGTGAAAATATTAATTTTGAGAAGCATGGCATCAAAGGAGAATTGGATAATATATGCTATGAGAGCATGCTCTTCCCAATACCCTTTCAAGGAGAAAATGTGACCTTGGACAGCCTTATGCATTATGAAAGATTAATTTTGTTTGACAGTCCTAACTTGTTGCAAATTTTGAATCATGGGATGATTATTGGAGAAGTATGGAGCGAAAGGGGTCACTAAAGGGCAGTTTGGTGTTGAATAAATTGAGAATATGGGATGGAAGCATGGCTGTAATTCATTAATACAACCCACCTAGATACATATTCAGATTTGTGAAGGAGAGTACAGCCCTTGGGATTGTAAATTTGGTGAGTTTATGGAGTATTACTTGCATACATGAGAATGTTGATAATGGGCAGCCTATGGAAGGCTATGAGGACGCTTCTAGCACTTGGGGGTGGCCTCTAAAGCACAGGGACAATAGTATAAATAAATCAATTGCGGATTCCTTTTATTGGGAAACAGGGAAAGGTAGACATTGTTTGATAAGGTGTGTTGGGACACCCATTTGGATTTTGCAATTGCTTGAGGACAAACAATTTTGGGCGGGCAAGATGGTAATGTCCCCATTTTTTATTAAGATCCTTGTGGGACCCTTAGCCCATTCTTTTTTCCAATGGCTAAGGGTTGAAGAAGGTTTTGGGACATGGTGAACCACTTGTGAGAATTACTAATGAAAAAGGTACTTTATGATTCCAGTTTTGAGTTATGTTTTGGAAAAAAACACTTTATGTTTATTTCACTTAAGTGGGGGAATTTATGAGTCTTAATTTATAAGACTTAAGTTGCTTTTAAATATTCACTCTCTTTCTATTTTCGAGCGCTACACTTGGAGGAGGTTATTCAAGACGCATGAGGGCTCATTTGAAAATCATGTGCATATGATATTTGGATTTGATAATCAAGTATGTCAAGCTTGGTTGTTGACGGTAGATGCTTGAAGAATGTTACCCTTCAAGTTCTATTGATAGTTCTACAAACGGTGTCTTTCAACACCACCTATTGAGTGGAAATCTTGCTAAATCCTTTGAAGAGTTATTTGAGATTTTTATCTAACATTTGCAGCTGTAGCGAATTAGCTTGGAGGTCTATAGCAAACCATCTAGAGAGCTTGTGAAGTCCCAAAAGGTTGGCGATTTCACTTAGAGGTTGAGGATTGTTGTTTGCACCTTGGGTGATTCCCCTAAGGGCTTGGAAAACATCATTTTAGAAGGTTTGTTGTTGGTAGAAACCCTCTCCTAGGATTTTAATAATTTCTATTCTTTTTCTTTGGTGGAGCGAGTCACTTTTGAAGTATGATTGACAAGTTTTGATTAATTTTGAGGGAAAAATTAGGGTTTGCAGAACTTCGGGGCGTCATTTGAGAGACCTCTCATTTTTGAAAAATTCTGATTTTTATTTCAATTGAAGGAGCATATTTTTATCTTCAGTTCAAGCTATTATTTGCTCAAAAATTCCAAGTATTTTTCAAGTTTTTGAATTTACAAATTTCAGCGGTATTTTCGCCATATAAATTCATAAATTCAGTTTTTGCCAAATCTGATTGGAGGATTAAATCAATTATATTTTTTCGTACGTTCCTACAAAGTTTCATATTTTTTGGAGGTGTTTTAGGAGCTAACATCACTATAAAACCCTTCTCGCCTAGGGTTTGGGCGATTTGTGTGTGAAGGTTGAAAATTTGCAAATAAATTCTGACTTGTGCAGTTGCTGATTTAAATTTCAGAATTCAGCTTGTGTTGGGGTTTGAAGGATATTACCATTTTTAGCCTTTGTTCCAATTTGGGAACTTTACAACAAAACATACAAATTAGTAAAATTTATGTTCTAGTCCTATTATTTTCTCTATTCTGATTCTTGTTCATATTTCTTTCACATACACATATGACACATCTAAATCCTCATTTAGAGTGTTGGCCCCCAGACTTCCTAGGATTTAGATCATTGGTTTTAAAGCAGTTCATCTTGTATATCCCATCAAACGAGGTCGGAGTATATGAAGCTCGAATTGAAACCACGAGATCCCTTAGACTATCCACCATGTTGTTTCAATATAGTTCAGATAAAAAGAAACAATGAAGCACAAGATGAAGTCCACGTGATGAAAAAGAATGAGATTGCAAAGGTTCTTCAAGAACAAAAGACACTTTTGATCAACCAATTCAAGTCCTCAAACAACTAGTTCCGTTAGTTCACACATCAAACAAAGCTTTTGGTGGTCAAGTCCCCCCTAAGTTTCAATTAAATTTAGATGTTCATGTGTTTGAGGGGAAAATAAATGCAAATGCAGTAGATAACTGGTTAGATTAGTTAGGGCCATATTTTTCTATAAATGTTTTTTTTCTAAAGAAGAAAAAAATCAAGATTGTACTTTTGAAAGTTTCTTCACTCATCAAGAAGTGGTAGCAAGCCCATAATTTGTAGGAGAAATATTAGAAAAAGAAGAATCTAAAACAACTTTGGAAAAGTTCCTGGAAGCCTTCAAGGATGAATATTATCCTAAAGATGTCTATGCTGACCATTGTATTCAATGGCAACAACTACGACAAGGACATGACCAATTAGTCCCAACCTACATTGACGCCTTCCATGACCTACATGCAAAACTAGGCTTATTCGAGTAAAAGTAGCATAGATTCCTCAAGTACTACAATGGGCCTACGACCATTCATTTGGTCCAAATCGATGTTGACTAAGGTCAAAGTGCTAGGTGAAGCCTATCGCTTTGTGGCAACCATTGAGGAAGAATCAAAGATGAAGGGCAAGTGGGACACATCTTTTGCACCAACTCCACCTTCAAACAAGTACAACTCGTCTAAGACAAGTAAATGGTGTGACAAACATAAACCCAACAACCATGCAAGCTCAAAATGTCATTCGTTGAAAAGCTTGTTTGCATGCATAGAAGCAGAGGGTCCACAATTTCAGCCATTTCCAGAAGTAGAGGATACAAACCTAAAAGCTACTTGTCTCAACACAACAACTACACTAGTAGTTCCAAATGTCGAAGCATAACACCTATTCCATTTGCAAATGTGGTGCAAGGGCACCCATAGGATTTTCTGATCAATGATAGTGGTATGAAAAATCTCATCTCAGAAGAAACTGTCAAGCAACTAAATCTGCCAACCATGCCTTATCCATGTCCCTACAATTTGGGATGGATCAATTCCTACAACACCAAAGGTATACATATCACTAATCAATGTCTTTTATCATATGCTATCCTTCCTTTCAAAAAGGAGCTAGTTTGTGATACAATGCCAATTGATGCCTTTGATATAATCCTCGAGCATGCATATACATAGCCACCATGGTGTGTACATAGCCAACCCTCGGAGTATCACCATAACATTGGGCAATAAGAGATACCAGATTCTTGAAGTGATTCCACACACTAATCATGTCGGGCAAACTCTAGAGAGGATTGTGTCACATTCATTGCCTATAACAACACAATCATAGTTGGTAGCAACAAATCAGATTTTGGAAACCATGTACACTCGGAACTTGTTTATGCTGGTATACAAAGTTGTCATGGTGGGACAAAACAATCCCCAAGCAAAATGGTTCATCGAATATTAGTTAGAAGCCAAGGTGTCAGACTTCCTTCCTACACTTAATTTAATCGGGATGATTTCTTTTCAAGGAAGGGCAAATGATCCAAGTGGATCCTCCAAGAGCAATTCCAATGATACCGCTAAGTCCATGTTCATAGCTTGCAATAATTATGGTTCATATTCGGTGGTCTATGGTACTCCATAACCACATCCAGAGGTTTCGATACTTCCAAGCTCATCAATCTATCTCGATTAGATTCCGCACACACTTCTACAATGGCGCAATGCAATCTAGGTAGATCAAACATGGCACCATCTCTGCACGTTCCAAATCTTACACGATTTCCACCGATGGCTTCTTCAAGGTCCCAAACACCTACATGCCACACACCTAAGGTCAACTCACATCGTACAATACTACCAAGTGCCGAAAGCACTGCTATCTCCATCTGCCCCAAAATGAATCAAGGGGGTACCCCTTGTGGCGCTAAGGGGCAGTGCAATGCCCCATGGCGAATTTTTTGACCATCAAATTTTGATGCCAATCAACTCAATTGACAGAAGGCAAAGGATTGCACATGAAATCTCAACCGTTTCGGCTTCCATAACGATTATTTATGCCTTGGAAACTTTGTAATATAGGTATACACATTGTAGCATTAGATAGCAAGCAAATAGTAGCCTTTGAGAGTATGCCATGTACAAAATGCGTAGATTAATAAAAATTTCTGTTTTAGTTTTATTATTTTCCCTCTTATGAATCTTGTTCATATTGCTTTTGCATTCGCATATAACAAATCTAAATCCTCATTTAGAGTGTTATCCCCTGGGCCTCTTGGGATTTGGATCAGCTAAAATAATTGTTCCCACCTATGAATGGTAGAGCCCAAATTTTTCCACCATTGTATACCTGGAAAGAGGGTTTTCCCTGCCCGACTAGGCATTGGCTCAATCACTGAGCCTTTATTTACATGTTTTTACCTTATTCCTAACCAATCACCTTAACTGAAGGTCTTGTGCTGTCCTAGTTATCCACATACCTAATCAATGCCAATATAAACCATCATGTCATGTATGTGGTGGCTTGTCCAGCCTGTTAAGTGACTATTTGGCCCTTTCTAGGGGCGGTTTTGCAGTTATATTACTCCTTTTTTAATTTAAATGTGCTGTCATGTGCCATTTTAAATACTAGTTTGGCTATATGAGTACCAATTTGATAATTTATTGCCATCTTTGAAGCCAACAAATAGGTCATTACAAAAGAAAAAAATTACAATTTGCATTGTGAAATTTGAATGATGGTTTGACCAAACTAGTCTGTAGTTGTGTGGCTCCTGCAAACCCTTCACAATATTTTTCCAAATCTATGCAGTCTACAACTTATTTTGCAGCCTTGCAACTTTCAAGATTTGGTGAAGCAACTCAAATGATTGTAACTATCACCTATATCATTCTAGACCACATGCAAGGGGTTATTCTAGATCTACTGTTTCTACCCACAACTTGAAAATTTGCCTCCACCTTCGTTTCTTGCAGCCCACTAAGTGGCCTTGCAATGCCTGTGCTACTGATTGTGGTCTGTGACCACCCTATTGTGGCCCACAAGTTCCCTTGCAGTTGTGTTCCTTTCGTATCATCACTTGTAATTGTTCCCTTGTTCACGAACTTGTGTGTAGTCTTGTGTCACCTGCATTGTTCCTTGCAGCTTGCATCCCTACTTCTAGCATTTTCTGACACCACATCTTAACTGAGACCCCTTCAATGGAAAAGAAACCCACGTGGAATTAAAGGCGATTCAGAAAAAGATAGATGTAGAAACTCAGACTGCTCATTATGGATTCATGTAACTCTAGTAAAACCTCTAATCTATATAATTAGCCCAAGTGACTCTTTTAAAGTATTTTCAAGAATTTTGAGAGTGTACTTCCCCATCCATTAGACTCTCTGAGAAATTTGTTTAATCATTTATATGTCAATGCATTGTACAGAGCTTCTCTCAATAGGAAAAACATTTTTGAAATTTTGCTTATACTCCTTAGGTGCTCCCTCTCAACTTCTCCCCACGAAGGGGGAGATTGAGTAGTTGTTATAGAGAACATATATTAATGGTATATTCAATGCAGTCTTTCGTCCCTAAGATGGCTTTTTAAGTTGAGTACTTCTTGCAGACTATCACTGGCATCACTGTATGTCCCTACTATCTTCAGTATTGTTGGTCATGTGGCCCTAGGATCTCCTTTTGTCTATTGTAATTTGTGGGTATGTTCTCATTAGATATGAATTGAGATAGTTCACCATATTCCATGAGGCTGTAAGATGTCTTGTTTTTGGCATCTCCAAGTGGTGGAGATAGAGAAGAACTTTATTTTCAGGTGTCTTGTTATGAGAACAGATATTAATAGTATATTCAGTGCAGTCTTTCGTCCCTAAGATAGCTTTTTAAGTTGAGTACACTTGCAGACTATCAATGGCATCACTGTATGCCCCTTACTATCTTCAGTATTGTTGGTCATGTGGCCCTAGGATCTCCTTTGGTCTATTGTGGGTATGTTCTCATTAGATATGAGTTGAGATAGATCACCATATTCCATGAGGCTATAAGATGTCTTGTTTTTGGCATCTCCAAGTGGTGGAGATAGAACTTTATTTTCAGGTGTCTTGTTATGAGAACAAATATTAATAGTATATTCAGTGCAGTCTTTCATCCCTAAGATGGCTTTCTAAGTTGAGTTCTTCTTGCAGACTATCAATGGCATCACTGTATGCCCCTACTATTTTCAGTATTGTTGGTCATGTGGCCCTAGGATCTCCATTGGTCTATTGTGGGTATGTTCTCATTAGATATGAGTTGAGATAGATCACCATATTCCATGAGGCTATAAGATGTCTTGTTTTTGGCATCTCCAAGTGGTGGAGATAGGAGAACTTTTTTTTCAGGTGTCTTGTTATGAGATTCGAGGTAGATATCATTGTTTTTACAAAGACTCAGGAAGGTTTCTCGACAAGGAAGTTAATTTCAGACATCAATCTCTACCGGGGAATTTCTAGGAGTACCAATGTGATTACTTCCTTCTTTCAGCCTATTTTTGCCATTGGGGCATCAAGTGCTTGTTAGTAATTGTAGTTACTATCACAAATGGTGATGGATTTGGAAGATGATGACCCTCTCACGAACGGCCACCAGGGCACCTCAAACTTCTAATTTGCATACCTGACGTAGAGGGTTGGTGATCTGTGTTGAGCCCATTAGTGGTATGAAGGACAACCTGTAGACTAACTAGCAGACGGATCATCTAATTAACCAACACTTTCTAATTCAACATACAATGGAAATATAAACAAATGTGGAAGCACCATTACACATTCCATTAGCCAAGACATAGCAAAACAAAACTCTTCTAATCTTCATGAACAGAGTAAAGTAAATATGATTACAATCTGTAAAGGAGAAGCAATATTTTATATGCCCATGAGCCTATTCCAGAGGTGAACTGTGCGGCATGAAGATGCATTATGGGATTGTAGTCTGACCAATGCTCAACCTGGTGAGCATCTAGCGGATTACAATTATAGAAAACTTCAGATCAGTTACATGACAGTTCGGTTGCCTGAATTCTTAAAGTTCCAACCAGTTTGGTTCCCCTAACCGATTCTTAATTTGGATGGTGATGTGTCAAGTGGCCTCCAGGTGTTGAATATGTCTCCTGATCGGTTACCTAAAGCATATGTCCATTCAATAACCTGGTTTTGTCTTGTGGTGCCCATTGGACCTGACGTGCTGATGCCAACTTCGCAGTGAACTGTGAAGTCATAGATTCATTTGCAGCTGACAAAAATGTCATCCCAATTGCGAGGTGATCAGGGTACAGTGCAAATCACGTGTGGACTAAAAATCCGTCCCTAATGTGTTTGGATCAGTTGGCTACCCTTGCCCATTCATAGTTTAGACTATAGGGGTTGATATGATTTACAAATTTTCTCACGTCGAGAGGACTATCGGCCTTGGATAGAGCCATTAGAAGGAGAGCTTTGCTTCCGCCCGAGATTGTGTAGTTGAGCCCTCAGCCTAGACCATTTTTTTGAGCATGTAATCAGGCTTTGTATTAACCCTTTGATTAAAATTGAAAAGGCTGTTGGCCTGTCTTTTGCTCAACTTTGAGAAAAATAGAGCCTCGTTCTCCATTGGCCCCCTTCTCTTGGGTCTATTGGAGGTTCTTTGATGAGGGGGCTTCCTTTCACATGATTGTTTTGTATTATATGGTTTTTTTTATGTATTTACTTGCCTAGTGTTTACCCATTTGGTTCTATTTTTCCTAGTTGTAGTTTTAGATACTTCATTTTTGGTTGTTGGATTAACTTTGAGCAATACTAATTAGCTATCACAACTTTTCCTTTCAATTCGATTGACCTACTTCAGTTGTTTGTGAACATCAGTATAATATCTTTATTTTGTTGTCTTTCTGCACTCTAATAAAATTGGATAGTGACATACTCCCTAGACACACACACAACAAGACAATTTGCATTCTCATCCCCTATAACTTTGAGCCTAACTTGTCCTCAAAGTCATCCATTATTTGGTTTGATTTGGTATTAGAGCAAGGATTCTAATCCGATTGGACAAGGGCCATGTGCAAAAGAAAAGGGTACGAAACAATCCCATTGAGAGAGCCAAATTCAGAACACTGTTGTGAAGAAATGGCCTATAGAAACTCAAAAACATAGTGCCAAAGCCCAAGAACCAAAGAAGAGCCACTCCAACCATCTACATCCTAGTGGACTAGGGGCTGGAGTTAGTGCCGCGACCTCCCATGTTCAATATTCTCTATACAGAAAGCTCCAAGGGACTGAGTCTTCTTGTGAGTGTTGACAATTGGTGATCAGAATATCCTACATCATAAATTTTTGATGGTTGGGATCAGTATTATTTACCACTCATATGTGGTATTGAAGTTTCGAAATTGATGTTAAATATTTGATGAATAAAGTCTACTACTAATTTTGCAGTTCTTTTTATTCTTAATCATTATTGTATGAACATTCTATAAGTGCAAAGTAAGCCTTTTTATGGCCACGAACATTCTTAGATTCAGTCATGATGCTTCCTTTGGTATGTACTATGTGAGATTATTATCCCAAAAATTGTAGTCCCTAAGATGAAAATTTGGTGTTCCCTTTGCAAAATACACTTAATGTTTTCATCATGTCATTTTCCCATTTTTTTTGGTTGATTGGTCAGTTGTACTTCATTGCTCCAATTTGCGTAAGTACAGAATTTTGTCCAAAAAATCAGTATTCCATGTCTCTCACGCACATGTAAATTTGCACACAAACCTTTTAGCCCTTTCAATTTAAATTTTTTCAAGTGACAAAATTTGTTGGGATACTCAGTATCTCATGCGCCTTTTGCACTATGCAAAGGAGCTCGTAGTTCCTGAAATTCCAGTCAGAATCATCAGTCTCAAGGCAGGTGTTTGATCGGAGATAGTGGGATATGGTGCATGTCAAGCACTTGCAAAAGCGCACGAGCTCTTTTCAAATCCACTAAAACACCTAGAATTTTCCTGGGCAAAAAGTGAGTCAGGACCAATGGAACTGTATGCACATCATGCACGATGCAAAAATGCATGACAACTCTCCAACTCCATTGGAAATTGAAAAATGTCTAAGGCGAGAACTCTCTCAGGATTCATGTGACTCGTCACATATCATACATCATGCATCATGCAGCGATGCATTCCAACTCCAAATGTACAACACGAGCATCAAATCAGCTAAGTATAATAATCAGCCGGGATTATTGGAACCTGATGCACTACGTGGACTATGTGAAAGTGCACAAGCATCTTAAGTTCCACTATCACCTCAAAGCTACCTAGGTAGCATTTTCAATCAGGGATCTTGGGACTCAAAGCTTCCCTTGCACTATGCAAAAGTGTAAAACATCTCTCATTTACCATCCTGAATCCTACCAAACGACTAGGCTTGGAAATGATCGAAAATGTCAGGAGCTCATGTACCTTGTGCACTATGTAAAAGTGCACTACCATTCTCAAATTCCCAAAGAAGAGCAAAATATCCAAGACTCCATGCACCTCTTACATAGTGTAAATGTGCATGCGATCCTCAAACTTTCAACAATGCAGTTCAGTAAAGTAAAAAGTGAATTGTCAAAATTTTAACCTCATGCAAGCTCCCTGCATGCTCTTGCCAGTCACATTATTGCACTCACCATCTCTATTCGTCTCTCTATTTTTAATTAACCATCTTAGCCATCTATTCCTTCAATTTCCATTCTCTGCAACTCTTTTCACTCTCCACCCTACGATTCCCACCGCTCCTGAGCTCAAACTCCTCGTCTCAATTTCCATAAAAGTCTGTTTGAAAGGAAAGACAGGCCATCGTGTCACCCTTGAAGTTCAAATTCAAGGGCGTGGATGCTGAAGACTCAAATGAATTTTGATACGAAAGGCATATCTAACACCATCACTGGTCATTTGAACCTTGATGATCTGAAAATCAATTGCAACATAGAGAAGGTAGCAGTTCCTACACAAATTAGTGGGATTCAGGGCTTCCTCAGGGCGCTAGTTTTCCTCTCACAATTCAAAGTCTAGCACTAGTTATCGCCCGTGGCAAACAAAACCGGCCAGATAGGCTTGAAATTCATACCGCTTGCGACTTAGTAGTTGCTCATTTGAGTGGAGATTTCATAGACAATTTATTAGGGAACTCTTCATACAAAGAAGGCACTGAAATCTCAATGGAGAAAGCACAAGCTTATTGGGACAAAAATCCTGATAAATATCTGGCCAATATTAATAATATTTGGCTCAGGAAATCAAGGCAAAATGTTAAGCGGATGCCCAAGACCTTGGTTCACAGCGATTTTATCGATTCGGTTGGAGACTTGATAAGCATGTCGAACAGGATTGCAGACAACACTAAATCTAGGCAATTCCACCCATGAATGTATATATTCATCACTATAATTCTTGTTGGCAAGGAGAGAATCGATTGTGGTTCTGTAATCAGTGAATCGCTTCACAAGCAGTTCATTGAATTGAATGATACTGGTAACTTCTACATGACATCATACTTGGTCTATGCCTTGGCTAGGAAATGTGATTTTGCTGGCTCAAATAAGGAGGGAATTTTGTTGGAGGGCGTCCCGATTAATAATTTCTACTCCCAGTTGCAATTGAAGGAGAGTGAGAAGCATTTTAGACGTGTTAATGACATGTTTGTCTTCTTTATGATTAAAGACTTGGAGAATGACTTTAGTCAGTGCATTTTAGAAGAAAATGTGTACGTCATCAGTGAGTGGACTGATTGGTACATCCAATTCCCCACCTTTTCATATATTAGAGTCTATGGTTTCAGTGGTTGTCCATATATGTTGCCAAAGTATGTAAGTGATAAAATATTGCTTGTGGAGTATACGGGACAATTGGCCTAGGTTCATCAATTCCTGACTTGTAAAAACAAAATGGGAGTCCAATTCCCGATTCAAATTGGTTTCTGCTCATGTAAGAACTTGACTGTGGCCAAAATTCTCGGCCATGAAATTGCAAATTTCAATCTTAAGCAATTTGAAAAATGGTTGTCATATGATGGCCAAGGGAAAATGGCAGAAATCTTGGGGAAAACACATGGCCACACTCCTTTTCTTGATGATTATTTGGCAAATCGTGAGGACGAGCATGAAGTCAGACATCATGATTTCAACATGCTCTCCCCTAAACAAATTCAACAATTCAATGTCATAGATATTGCACCTCATCTCACATAAAAAGTCAGTCCTTGAGTCTTACATTTACTTCCAAAAGCAAGTTTTCCTTGAACCATTGGAAAGGGTAGACTGGTCCAAGGGAGACCAGATTTCTATTGATGACAGGGCCAAACAAGTAATTGATCAGGCTATTTTGTGGGTGGAGAGGAGAATACTCGAGAATGTACTAAAAAAGGTAACTTCCACCGGGTCTGCCACAGGAGGTTATTCATCTCGTTCTCATGCTTTGTCCTCTAAGATAGTTCATAGTCATACTAGAACTTGATCCACTTTACTGGTTGCAGCACGTCCAGTGTCACGAATGTGTCTAGTGACACGGGAGGGGGTGGAGATAGAGACGAGGATGATAATGACCCATGGAAGAAAACTATAAGCTTGCCTTGCAGTGGGAATGCCAGAGGCATACAAAAAGTGAAATTCCTTTCCCAAGGGACCTCAAAAGGCCCCAAATGTTACTCAAAAAGTGAATACCTGGTCTGTTCTTTCTTCCTGGAATGCTACAAGTACAGGTGATACGACCTTAGACACCTTGGTCCTTGTCAACAATACTTGTCTTTGGATGATTATTCTTAACAAATTGGTAAAAGTTTGCTGAACATTCTTCAAATGCTTGATTCTTCTGGGAATTTTAATAAAAATCCTGCGTCACAAGTAGATAGGGGTAATGCTCCAGCAGGTCAAACAAAGACTTTTGGCACTGAATCAGCAAATCAGGATGTGGTTTTTAAAATTGTAGGAAATCCTACTAATCGAAAAAATCCTCCTCCAACTCCTGGTCTGTTCTTTCTTCCTGGAATGCTACAAGTACAGGTGATACAACCTTGGACACCTTGGTCCTTGTCAACAATACTTGTCTTTCGATGATTATTCTTAACAAAGAAAATGAAAACATAGGAGTATCGACCTAATGGATGAATTTCATCAAACATATGCAGAAATGGCTACGCTTTTGGCTGATAAAAACAAAGAGGGTATGTTGTCGATAGATTACTCAGTCCAGCGCATTACCCCCGGGAAGCTCAACCACGTAATAATTCACCTTAGTGTTGCCATTCAGTCCTTGAAGAACTCTGTCTTTATTTTGTGTCTTGGTGATTACCTTACTCCTTATTTGATGGTCAATAGGTTAACTTTATGGTTTATGCAACTATATGCTAGTTGAGTGTTTTGAAATGTCAAATTTACTTTCAGCTTGATATCTCTTGCATGTTGATCAAAGCTCTGCCTTTACTGGGAAATATGCAAATCTTCTTCAAATCTGAAATCCTCAAGATGACAAACTCATACTACCATTTTTTGTAGAATTGTATATATTGTAAATGCTCCTTTTTATTTCTTGTAAATATTGAATAAAGGTAAGCCTCCCCATATGTTACAGGAAGGACATAGTCCTATCTTGTGACAAATTTATTTGCTAATAGAGATATAACCTGAAAATGTTTTTTTGCAGGCCTGATATCTTTGCCTTATAAGTTGGTTAGATTCTAATCTTCCATTATGTATGTGATCTCTGCTATGGTTCCACAGAAGTCAAGGGTTTCTGTAAGAGTTATGCCAAATGTATTCTTTTCTAATTCTAATCGTGCAAGTGCACAGTTGCAATTTGGATTTTGGTTAAACTTATGCTAATACAGAAAACAAAAAAAGGTTCGTCTTATTCCATGGATGCTATTTTGAAAACCTTAAAGCTCATTCATTCAGTCTGCTAAAACAGAAGCATTTTCATGTGCTTGATCGATAAATTAGTTGGAACATTTTTACCTGTCTGCAGTTAGTATGCCTTCTATACCATCTTTGTGCTGTGGTAGCAGAAATTTGAAGAACACTTCCTTTAGATGCCTTGTATGAAGTTATTACAGTGCATTGGATCCTACATATAATATTGTATTTTTGAATACATGATAAACTTGGGTTGAAATATATGATTCTGACCAAGTTACCCAAGTGCCATCTACAGCCCTGCTTGCTGTTAATGCATATCTGAGCTAATGCTTATGGCATTATGCTGGTAATCTTTCGTTGAGTGGAAAAAAGGATTCCTTTTTCATGAGCGTCTTGATAGGATAAAAACACAACCTTCAGAGTACTGCACGCAATTAGAGGCTTAGAGACAGTAAAATATGTTGTGTAGCTTCTGTGTATGGAAGATTGAATTTTATGATATAACTTCATGCCAACCATGCCTGTTATATAGTTTTCTATAGAATGATTTTACTCATGTTGGAAAGGACTGTTCAAATGCTATTTATGGCTTCTGGTTTGCTATTTTGAAAATATCATACTTCTGTTTTTTCTCAATGTCAGAGTTGTGGTAGCATTCTTCTTCACATTTTTATTTTGATTGTATACAGAGCGGCCTCCAATCAGCGATATGAGGTGAATATTGAAGATGCTGCATTGGAATTCAGCTCCCTCAAGCTTCCCTTGAAAAGCACTTTCAACATATCTTTGGAGTTGTTGTATGTTCTGACAGTTTGTATCTCCATTTGGTTATTTTTAATTCACAAAGTGCATTATTGTTTTCTGAATAAGTAAAGCACGCTGCATGCAGGTATGTAGATAACAAGGTGCGTATTATGCGCTCAGAAGAGGGATGGCTATTTGTACATATCCATGAAGGCAGCTTCAAATGATATTATACCAGCTTATACTCTTATCTATAAGAAATTATTCAACTCCTGTGGTTAATGTGAAAATGAATTATTTGTAAAAATATATTTACAAAATGGATGCTGGAGAAATTTAGTATACTTGATTCACTGCGAGTGAGAGGGGACTACAATCACCTGCAGCATAATGTGCACTTGGCGTTTCTATTTGTTTAGTGTGTAGCATTACTGGAATATACATGCCAGTTTGACAAACAAAAACTAGTGTGTTAAAACATGTAAAGTAAGGTGCCCTACATATCTAGTTGTGTATGTGTGTGTGTGAGTGTGTGTTCACGCATGAGAGTGAGTTGTTGAGGATAAAAATATTCATTTTGGATGGTCACCATTTCTATTTGTACATCTGAAGCTTTCTGTACAGAAAACTATGTGGAGTAAGATGGCATATGCACATCGAGATACTCATACATTCAGATTTTTTTTTTTTGTTGTGTATAGTTAAGGGTGAGAAAGAGAACCCGTGAAGTGCAAAATAGTCATTTTGGACAGGTCACAATTGGAAAATATCAAGAAGAATTATTGTTTCATGACATAGATGTCAAACAGGAATATTGCTTATAGGAGGGTCATGCATTTAAGTCTGTACCAAGCCACAAATCAAGTGATGAGGTGTGAGCGTGCATTTTCAATACCAGGAGTGTACATGATTAGTTTTTACATTTGGAAATAGTGACTCTGCAGATCTTTAAGCAATATATATTATTAATCCACATGAGGGGATAAGCCTAGATGATTAAGATGCCCCAATTTTCTTTAGGGAAGACTGCAAAAATGGGTTTTAGTTTTTAGTTTTTGCTATCCTTATTGGACAACAATGGTTTATTTTTTAATTAATACCTGAATTTTCTAAAGCAATTGTTGACATTAAAATGTGTAACTTATTTGAAAAAAAAGTTTCTGGAGAAAATTGTGTAGAGAGAGAGTGTATCGAAGCTTTCGATGAAATCACTTTCAAGACTCATCCCCGTGATGAGAATGGTGAAAGCTTACAGCTATAGAACTACTTATATAACTATTACAAACCATAAAAGCATTAAGCTTCTCATTCAAAAAATACGATAAAGACTACTAATTTAGAATTTAATGGTTGGAATTGACAATTTACCTTTAATTCCGCTATTAAAAAACAAAGAACAAGTTCATTTAAATATTAGCGCTACACTTACCATTGAAACTAAAGGAACAAGGAAGTCTACAAGAGGTGATTGTTGTGACAATGGATGGGTAAAAATTATTGGGGAATGGTAAGTGGACCCTGCCCCAAGTCTAAGTGGTCAGAAGTTCCAGCTCGTCAAGGATGAGAATGATCAAATCTTGTGATGTTACAAGCCATTAAAAAAATCAAATTGCCACAACCATTAGTAAGTCCTCATTCACTGTTACATTATCTGACTGAGGTAATATCATCCTATTGCAAATACATGCCATGACAGCCTAAGAGGTCTGTTTCCTAGAGATAATTACTTATTGATAATCACTGCATTATTAACTTGAAACCACAATAGAAATCAGAAAGCAAGAGTGCATTGTGTGCCATACAATTTTGAGCATAGTCTGACCATTCACACCTCACCAAGCAGCCTTAGAGCTAACATTCTAGATTTTGAATGGGTATACTGTTTCAGCATCACAAGCAAACTTGGTCTCACTGAAATCCTTCCACACGCAAGTCTCAAGGACAAGACTTCTGGATTGAAAAACTGATTCCGAGCTTTTCTTCATAGGGATAGTAGTAGTGATTGTAGGCGAACAACATGGAAGCGAGCAGTTCTATAACAAGCACAAGTGTAGTAATTCTTTCTAACAGCACATCATCTAGGAAGATATAAATCTAAAAGGTGAAGCTATCCATTGCCTACATTGTTATAGCATTAGCGTTAAAGAAATATGCATCGCATGCATCCATAGAAAAATAAGCACAAAGGCAACTTAAATTTAACCCATCAAAATTTCATTCATCCTTTACACAAAATAAAAGTCACTGCCACCTACATCCCATGTCATTATGTTTAACATAGAATGTCAGGTGTCTCATGGCTTTAAAATATGATAGTCTACTACTTGAAAGAGGGTCTTCATGGCTGCTATTGAATTTCATTATCCACGTGTCCACTTAAAGGTAAGTTAGGACTCTGCGTGAGTCTATATCACAATTGGCTAGGCCCATAACATCAATAGAGACATGGTCTTGCAGGGTCATCCATGGCGAATAGGCAATCTTGTATCATACGAAAAAAATAGAGTGGTGTGTTTGTGTGTTTTTTTTGGTTTGTTGTTTGTTGTTTTGATATAGAAAAGTTGTTTGGAGCTAAAATTTTTAAGTCTTCATTTTCCTCTGATTTTTGCTCAAATGAATAAACCAAGTTAATGCGATCAATTTTGATTATAAATACTTGGTGTAAAAAGTTGTTTTAATATCTCAAAACTCGAGTTCTTGTCGTGAAAAAAAACTTGATTTGGTTTGGGTTCCGGAGGTGTCATTGATTGCCAACAAATTTGACTAGATCTAGGTTTTCTTGGTACTCAAAGTGCTCGATAGGCTCGACAACATCGACAGAGTTTGTCAAAGTCAAAACAATGCTCGAGGTATTAGGGAAGTTCGATGACCCTGATTGGGGTGTGAGTTCCCAAGGTGTCACAGGGGTCCACAATCTCTGATAGGTCTGATGGTGTTTGCAAAGTGCGTTAAGGTTCTTGCAGTGTTTTAAAAGCTCAATAGAGTCAGGATGCAACGTGCCATGAGTACCCAAAGTGCTTGACAGGGTCTACACGGAGCAGTAAACATGAAATTTTTTGTCCCTGGTGGAGTTTACAAACCCGAAAGAGTCTATCATGGAAGCTAGAACATCAAGAGTCACAAAGGAATGTGAAGGGTCAATCCATTCCCTCCTATAAATAAGAAAATGGCAATTGTGGAAGGGGGTGGGGGGATTGTTTTGGTTGTTGTTTTGGGATGCATGAATATGTAGATGAACCAATTGATGTTGGATGGTGATGCATTTTGTTTTCTCCATGTTAGTGTTCCATAGCCTATAAGGCTCATAGAGGATAGTGTGTGCATTGATTCTAAACATTGTAATGTTTTCCAATAATTAAAGAGAATGTGTTCTTTGTGTTGAGGGTCTATGAGTGTATTTCTGAGTAGACCTTAATATGTGTGTGTATGCCCAAGCTAAGCATCGTAGAGTAAGAGGTTGTCCTTGAGTGGATGCCATGCCTATGCTTGCACCAAGCAGTTTCCCTATTACCACTTCCTTATTGCTCTTACATACTTGACTCCCATTATCATGGATAAATGCTACTACTTTCCAATCTTCCTTAACCAAGTGATCTAGTACACACCTCCTTTACTTTTGATTGCCAAAGTTTGTAAGGATTCCTATATCCCAATTATAATTTTATTCATTACAGTATTTGGAGAGTTGTTTTTATATATATAAAACCCATTGATTTCTTTCCAAGTACATTTCCTAACAAATGAGAGGTGGTCCAATATGCCATATTCGTCATAACTAGGACAAACATATATATAAAATATCCAAGTGTTATTAATATCAATATAACTAGGACAAACATCTTCAATACATCTATCTAGAAAATACTTAGCGCTGTCAATCTTGAGGCACCTATCTTGGATTTGTCACATACCACATTGATTAATGATTATTACTTTCTAAAAAAAAATCGTTGACTAGTGATAGATGGCCTCAATCTAGCTAAACCATTTTTTTGGGCCTAAAAAACTCTTTTTAGGAAAAAAAAAATGGGCTCCAAACTCCACAGTATGCCCAAGATAAAGATTTTTAGATCGACTTCTCCATGTAAGAAGAAAAAACTTCAATATGATGGAAAATGGGCATAAAATTTAAGATGGCCATTAATTTTTAATAACGAAAATACAAATGTGGTTTTTTAGAAATGTTTGAGTAGGGTATTTCATTGATTTAACATAGACTATAGTGTTCATGTACGTCTCTGATAGCAATTAGAATGGATTTGACTCACAACTAGCATGCAAGTGTGCGAGCATGGCAAGTGAGAGTTGTTTAGAGACACATAAGTCGTGTAGGATAAGTGTAGGTCAAGATTGGCATTGCCAAGTGTCAAATATAAGGTTTTTGTGTCTACACCTCTCCAAATTTGGATAGGAAAAAAATAGTACCTTCACCCAGATCATAATCGAATTGGGTATTTCTTCCCTTGGATTAAAATTGGCATCCCAATATTTCATGTACAAACAACTTTTAGTCATGAACCAAGGCCCATTTAAAAAAAACTATTACATGGTCTTTTACAGAATGGAATTTAGAAAAATAAATCTCAACGCTTGAGAAATTAATGGGAGCCAGCGATTTCTTACTCATGCTTGGATGCCCTTCGGGGAACGTCAAAGATTATTTTTTTTGGCAAATTAGTGCACATTCAGACAATCTATCATAATCTTGAATGATGTTTTGTTCTCCAAATTTCAGCTTTGGAATTTGTTCCTTTTTCTTTACAAATCCATCTTTTATAAGTAGAGAGGCAACATCCATTTTCCTCCTTTGAGATCCTGTCATTGATTTGATGATTGCACTTGGATTTCGCTTCAAAGAGCACAAGGCTCCAACCCCCTAATAAGGAGAACCCCACATGTGCATTTTGGTTTCCATCTCTCACGAACTAAAAAAATTAATCTTACAAAACCACTACTTAAGAGAGAATATCTGTTTCCTACTACAAAAATTTCAACCAACCACACCCACATTGTGCTCAAGATGAAAGTTAGAAAGAAGAAAGTTTAATGAAAAAGAGAAGAACATGTCCACAAAGAGAGATGGGGCACAACCCCATGGGAGTTACAATCATCTACAAACATATTTTTTTATCTCAAACGAAACCCTAAACCTCACTGCTTTATCTCTCGTTCCTTCATACACTTAAACCTTTATTCTTTACTTTACATGGTACTTTTCCAATCCCATCTATTTTACTATTTTATATCTTATTAAACTTAATTATATAATATTTTAATGTAAAACCATTTTCCCAATAATTTTGTAGATCGGGGCCAAAGTAAACACATACACCCATTTAAAACTCCCCTAACAATTTATTTCCATTTACTTTATATACCGTTTTGCCCCATAAATGTAGACCTAGTACTCCATTCATCTAAGCCTAAAGTACAAACTTTTTGGTAATAAGTTTTAATACTTATAATAAAAAATATTTTTAAAATTTATTATGTTTCAAACCTGTAAAATGGTGGGAAAATGGAGGCAAAAGCACATTCAGTGCAAATGTGTATAGCCGAAGGAAAAACAAGGGAGCCCAGCAGAGCTGCATTACAGAAGAATCACCGATGAAGAAAAGAAAGAGAAGCCATTCTTCTTCTTCTTCCTCCTCCTCATCGGACGACTCAGATTTTGATTGCGATGTTGAAGATTTCACATGTACGCCTTCACCCCCAACCAAAAAATCTCAGCCCAAAAATGCAAATCCTACCCAAACCAGGAAAAAACTTGCCCTTCCCAAGGTATACTTATTTCTGTTTTACTTATTGAACAGGAAGTAGAGTATATAATATCGGATATTTGTGAAATAGGGAGAATAGATGATGGATTGTGTATACGAATCAAGGTATATGTTGGAATCGATCGTATCCCTTTGGTTGTGTACTTCCTATTTTTTTGGCTGATTAAATAAGGTTTAGCAGGCCCTTATCCAGAAGATACAAACAGGGCTTATTCTCTAAGCGTATGTATTCTGGATGCCAAATTTATCGGGATCTCAAAATCTATGACCCAACGGTATAATTTTTCTTTGCCCAATCAAACATTGAACCATAACTCTCAGACCATCTACTTACAAAATTCACCCATTTTTCACACATCTTAAAAACATTATCTGCACACGCACCCAATAATGCATTTAATAACCAACACCAGTTTTTACCCATTTTCTCACACTGTCTGATCTAAAACATTATCTAGAGACACTGAAAATTTATCTGCACAGAATATGCTTCCAATTTTTACCCTTTTTGCACATTGTCTGAGCTAAAAACCTATCTGTGCAGGCACCCAAGTCTGTATTTAGCAAGTACCCTCAAAATTTTATCCTCTTTTTTCACATTTTTTGAGCTAAAACAATTATCTGCACATCCAACCAATTATGGATGCAGTAATTAATCCCAGGTTTTACCTTTTTAAAACATTTCCCGAGCTAAAAATTTAGCTATGCCTGCTAGAATTTATCTGCACATGCGCCTAAATATTTTATTAAGCACCCTCAAATTTAGCCCCTTTTTTTTGTATTGGCTGATCTGAGATTTATTTGCACAGGCAGCCAATTATGTGTACAACAGTTATTCCCAATTTATACCTCTTTTTTACATTGTCTGAGGCAAAAGTTATCTAGATATACTAAAATTTTATCTGCACAGGGACTCAATTATGTATATAGCAGTTGGTCATATTTTAAACCCATTTTTTCACATTGATGAGCTGAAAATTTATCTAGACACGCTAAAAGTTTATCTGCACAGGCACCCAATTATGTAAACGGCAATTACTTTCAATTTTTGCATTTTTTCATAGTCTCAGCTAAAAATCTATCTAGATTCTAGATGTATTGAAAAATTATCTGCACAGCCATCTAATTATGTATTTAACAAGTATCCTCAAATTATATCCCTTTTCGCATTATCAGAGCTAAAATTCACGTGGACAGGCACCCTTTATTTGGACAGTCACCCAATTATGGATATAGCAATTGTCTCCAATTGTAACCCGTTTAGGTTTTTTCTGAGTGTCCGAATTAAATTTTTTTCACACAGGCTAAAACTCTATCTCCACAAGCACCGATTTATTTATATAGAAATTATCTCCAGTTTTTAACCTTTTTGACATTGTCTGAGCTAAAACATTATCTAGAGATAATAAAATAATTTGCACATGCACCCATTATGTATATGGCAATTGTCCCTAAAATTTATTCAACTTTTTAAATTTGATTTGATAAATACGTTTTGTGGGATAATCTTGAGTTTAGTTGCCGAAACTGAGAGGTATCTCTTAAGAAAAACTCACCTAGAACCTGTACCCAGCCGAAACTGAGAGGTATCTCAGATCTCTTAAGAAAAACTCATCTAGAACCTGTACCCAGCTTCATGTTGGGGTATGTTGTACCTGGAAAGTTAGATGTTGTATTCCACCCAATTTCAACACATTATCATGTTTCCTGAAGTTCTAAACCTGAGATTCGGTTATGAAAGTTGCAATGATTTACCCCTTGAACTCGTTCTATTCAATAACTCTTACCCATCGCTTCACATTGTCTGAGTTAAACATTTATGTAGACATACTAAAAGTTTATCTGCAAAGGCACCCCATCATGCATATAGCAAACATTACCACTCTTTACCCATTTTTTCACATTGTCTGAGCTAAATTTATTTAGACACAATTTTTTTAATCTCCAGAGTCACCCAATTATGTATGTAGCAATTACCCCCAAGCTTTACCCATTTTTTAACATTGTCCGAGCTAAAATTTTATCCAGACAAACTACAATTTTATCTGCCCAGGGACAAAGTTACACATATAAAAATTATTGTCGACTTCTACCCATTATTAGATAGTCTGGGCTAAAAGTTCCTTTAAATTTATCTGTACAGGCAACCAGATCGGTTCGTAAGAATAAAAATGAAAGGACAGAAAGAATGTCTGTAAACAGGACGAAGATTGATGTCTATGACTCGGAGGAGGACGCTCTTCCCTGCAAAAGCAGAAAAAACCAAGACTTTGAAATGCTGGTTGAAGCAGCTGCATTGCACAAATATGGAGAGCATCCAAGTGTGTTGATCAGTCCCTCCTCGGATACAAATGCTCACAGCGATGCAAAAGAGGTGAGTTTTTAGATATCAGGATTATATGGAAGGAATAATGCTGTAAATTAAAGCTGGGGATGCTTTTCGGAATCATCTGTTTGTTATTTGGTTTAATGCATTCAATTGTATTTTTTAGTATGTAGATTTAGTGAGGTTCCAAAAA